>CM070650.1:50442817-51066567 GCA_036346575.1 Dendrocalamus sinicus
TTAAACTTACTGGCATGCAGAAAAGGTGTTAACAGAATAGGTTATTATTACACAAGTGATAACTTTCTGTATACCGGACGTTTCGATTACCCTCGTACTCGGACATTTTAACTGCTCCGTACTCTGACGTTTTGACTACCCTCGTACTCGGATGCTCCAATTGCTATAGTGATATTCTGAGTACCGACTTCTACAGTGATGTTTTGAGTACCAACTGCTACAATGTTATTCAGAGTATTGCTATAGTGTTCTTCCAAGTACCGACTGCTGCAGTGATCTTCCAACTGGATCGTTGACCGAATCTTCAACTTGACTTAGGAACCGACCAAGGCTTCGACCACTACATCAACTATGGCTTTGACCATGGTACCGACTGTGGCTTCGACCACTTACATCTTCAACCACTGCTTCACAGCTTTGACTACTACTTCAACTGTGGCTTTGACCACAGTCTGGCATCTAACATTATGGCTTTGACCACGTCCTGCTTCCTAGCTTCCTGGTGCGTGAGTGTTGATTCGATAGTAACTATTACACATGAAGTTACGATCAGACAAATATGAAGTTATTGTCACTAGTTATGCTAAACATCAATTACTATCCCAACTAGATATGGTCTATTACATGTGAAGTTATTGTTACCAGTTAGGCCAAAAGTTATCACTCATATAATAGAAAGTTATGGTCTATGACATGTGAAGTTATCATCTGTTACTTACTTGTGACTGTGATAAAAAAAACATGAATTTCGCAACGTTGAAACATTTTCAATATAAATATTGTTTTATTAAGCTCATAATTTCGAACACAATGACACAAACGGATTGCAGATCAGACTTTCTATGAAAGAGTTATTGTATTTTTTTAGCTTATAAACAAGATAAGAAACCCCCACGTCAATTGTACTGTTGTATGCATGTTTCTCTCTCTTGTTGCGTGAGAAACTTGGGTGTAACGTCATGCATTACAGGTGATAACTTCATGTGCATATGATAGTAACTTTACCATGGGATGATAACTTCACATGGGGATGATAACTTCATTCCATATGGATGATAACTTCATGCGTAACCAAAAGTAACTTTCCAAAAAGGGTGGGTTGGTGGGGCTTCACCATGGGGATGATAACTTCATTCCATATGGATAGTAACTTCATACTAACTGAAAGTAACTTCATGCATTATAGATGATAACTTGATGTACATTTGATAGTAATTTTACCATAATTAACAAATGCTAGTAACTGAGCATGGGGTGGGATGGTGGAGCAGTTGGCTGGTTGGGTCAGTTAGGGGCACGCACTTATTTTACACCTACGCGCTGGTTAGTAATTCTATATATATACATATACATATATATATATATATAATATAATACATATATGTATGTACTATTTATTTCATTGTAAATTTTAATTTGTAATATTTTATTGTTATTATCAATCTTCGCACTAATATTTCGTCTATCCCATTTGTTCGAAGGTATGTCTTTACCGAAGCTTCTCAAACAGTTGTTATGATGAGAACCACTAATGTCGCTCATGGATGATGGCTAATGCGGATGGCCCTCCATCCTTCAAGCTACGGGAAGGGAGGGATCATTAGGAGCTGGATGATCGCTACGTCCCAATCCTATGAGTCACGGGCTTGTTGCTCTCTACGAGGTTGGTCTTCATCAGATGCCAATTCACCCTTGATGGCAGCCTGTTGGTGGCACTGGTGGACAGGTGGAGGCTCGAGACACATACATTTCATTTTCAATGGATTGAGATGATAGTCACTCTGTAGGACGTCTCATTCTTGACAGGTCTCCCTCTCCGGGGTGATACATTTGTTTCAGCCCCTGCATCGGTAGACTCGAAGGAGAGGCTGGCATATCGGTTTGGCATGGCTCTCCTGGATGGTGCTCGTGGCGTCCCCCGCACTTGCCTAAAGCATTTCAGTGTGTGCCCTCAAGATGCACCGGTTAGGGTCGTCAGGATGCATCTCATCACGTATCTTATTTAGCTCTTTGGTTGGAGCATATTTCCATCCACACACAACGATATTGGCAACCATGAGTTCATCCGCCTCACCGAGTCTTTGGTTGATGCGGAGGTTGGGGCGATGCCTCAGTACAATTGGGGATCAGTCATCCTATGCGCCACATATCGGGGGTTGTGTGACATTTGCCAGCGCGCACTACTGGTTCCCCCACCTTGCCATCAACTACGTCACTGTGGAGTTGGAAGCACTTCCCTGTCGGGCATCCAACCACCCTGAGGCCAATGCACCTGTTCGGTGAGTTCGCCAACCGATAGATGGGCCAAGGGCTTCTGTTGGATTGGTGCCCATCTGCGTTGGGCTAAGGATAGAACATCGAGGTGCTATTTGTTGTGGCACAGCGAGTTCGAGTCATTGCACAGCAGCGATGTCATCTGGGCTCTATGGACTCCAGAGTTTGTGGTGAGTGTAGCACCGCACGGGTTGTCTGTGCAATGCTTGTAGCATGCTGAGTTATGGGTGACGACCTGCCATCTGGTGTTCGTATACATGGTGGAGGTTTACGCACCGTAATGTGTAATGTGATATTTCAGTTTGCAATAGGTCGTGCCCCTTTCGAATGGTAGGTTCTTACAGCGAGCCATACATAGGTGAGTCGAGCTCCATCCGAGTAATGTTTACACTTTGTATATCTTCCTATATAACATCGATGATTCTGAAAATGTAGGCAATTGAGGGCGGGTCGACATGGTATAAACTAGCAACCACTGCAGCAGGAGTGGACAATGGCATGTATGGACTGGGCGCTATTGGATGTCGTCATGGAGTAGCATTCGTACAACGAGTACCTGCAGTGGTACATACCCCGATCGTATGGTAGACTCACGATTCCTCCACCAAATCGCCCAGAGCAGGTCATGCACGATGATAGTCTACAATGTTCAATCGATCACCACAGTGCTTTGCAGTGCCGTGACACTATAAGACAGTTGCAAATTCTGATCGTTTCATTTACGAAATTCATACTAGTCGTGGCTGAACCTATTTCGTATGTTACTTCAGTTGGAACAGGCACAGCGCATCGCAAGCGCATCTGAAACCATTATCAGTAGCCCAGACACACCACCAGTCCTATAGAAAACTTTCAAGTACATTCTATCGCAGGCCAAAAAAATAATTGACAACCTAAGCTGCAACCGATCGACGGACCATGCTACACGCATTGGGCACCCAATGGGGACACCGTGCTCACCCGATAGGTCATCGCTACCTAGCGAGTCTGGCCAGCCATTGCAACATACCGAGTCTACCCGGCGTTGTAGTACTAGTCATCGATCATCCGTGGGCCAGATTGACGAGGTGATAACTTACGTACAAACCTACATTTTGTTTTGTGTTATACCTTACGTTCCTCTAACATCATGGCTTTCTACCGCCGCAGGTCCGTCATCGAGATGCATCACTTTTGCTCTCCGTACAACCTACACAGACTAGCGCTCCCCGTCATTCATCTTCATTGCACATCCGGAAGTTACGAGATTTGCATTTTACATCCAGAATATTTATTGTGACTAACATTGTTACATCTTGCAGCATTCAATTCAAAATGGGGGTGATGGCTAGTCCACCGATGACGACACGGGCCTCCCGACTGCGTCTAGGGAGTGGTACATAGCACCGGGGTTTGCAGCGTACATATGGGAGAGCTCATCGTTCACACCATCGCAGGATTTGGAGACTTCGATGGGCAGAGATCCTCCGGCATCGCTGCCACATAGTACAGTAAAGGCCAGGGCTCCTCCGCACACCAGGATTCCTAGAGTTCTTTGTTCACGACTTCATCTCTAGCGGCCCCCAATTCGACATGTTGATGCAGGAGCATATCGACACTTACCACCAAACACTGTCTGGTGTAGCTCAGCCTACTACACCACCACCGGTCACTCAACAAACGAAACGGTTTTCATACTTCCTCTGAACCGACATGCAAGCTCCGGACTAGCTGACGTACCCCACAGGACATGCTCATGGTCAACGGAAGGCAAGGCCACACACGCGGAGGCAGACGTGGCGAGGAGATAGTAGTGGCTCAGATGAGCGAGCCATATCGCATCCCGTATGATGCGTTTTTTGTACTATTATATGTAATCATTGCATAATTGAATAAAAACTTGCACCATTAAGTCCACTGCTATAATTTTTCATCTCATTTTCTTTTTTCAGAAATTCGTACAAATAGTTTATGTAAATGGATTTTTGAGTAAAATTCATAATGGAGAAAAATTACGAGCAAATTATACGACGAACTTCGCTGCGTCAGGAAGCTCCACAAAAAATTCTGTAAGTTTTTGTGCTTATTTGCTACATCTAAAAAATTTTATGAGCAGTGCGTTTCTAACCATGCAATTAACTAATTAATTGCGGGTGCTTATCACCTAGAGCCCGGCCACCAGGCGGCAGGCCGCCTAGAGCCCCGTGGCCGGGCTCCATGTGACACGTGTTGTGTCTACAGTGTCGTCGCCCCGTGGCTGGACAGCAAAATAATATTTTTGATAATACCACACACGCATTAATATTTTTATAATTACAGGTTTAAACAGTGCTATATATGCCAAAATTCCTAGGTATGCTGTTACACCCAGCAAGTATTAGAGGCGCAACGGTTCTCAAGCATCTGTGACAGCCGAGAGATTCTGACAATTTTAACAGCTTGGTCTTTCGTAATGGATCTGAAAATCTCATACTGCATTATTAAGTCCGTGTGATTGGACTACTGTTCTCTTCAACTTTGGATGACACGCAGAATGCCTCGCACGGCCGTTTCTCATTTATTAGACAGTGAGAACAATTGATCCATTATTTCTAGTTTATGATTTCCTTCAAATAAATAAATAGGATAATTTCTTCTTCACCTTTTCGAAATAGGTTACCGAGACAGTCTTTTTAAAATAGTTTATCAGCATTCAGTTCGTTCACACAAATACTTATGTTAGGACCAAATCAACAACAGCCATAAATCATTAGTTGCAGCTCGCGCAAGAACCAAAAGTCATAGACAACAACCATGGACTGCAGCCGAAAAAAATACGCACCAAGTGTATCAATCAGATGAAGGTGATGACACAACACTGCCCAATTATGCTACGGTTGAATCGACTGCCATGCTGAGCTAACACGCGGCGCCAGCCCGCCACCATCCTCACACTTGCTCGCTCACCTGTACCAGTCCATGAGCCGCCAACGGTGTCACTCTAGTGTGAGCTTCCCGGCCGGGGCATCAACCGTCAGTCATCAGCAGCCTAATTCCGGGCTTCGTGCGTGCATGCCCACCGTGCCGCTGCCTCTTGGGTGCCAGCTTCTGCATCACTGACTCGACCAGCTCGGCTTCGAGCTCTAGAAAATGTCAGGGTTCGAGACTGAGCTCCTCCAGCTTGGTTATGGTGGTAGAAACAAAAAGGGGCTTACCTACTACCTAGTGTAAAATTACAAGTTTGAGACAAAAAAAAAGTAGTGAAACGTGAATTGAAACTCGTAGTCTTTAGCTTTCTATCTCAATAATAAACCATCTGTTTGAGCCTAATTAAGCTAATCTCAGGCGAGCTTGATCATGTTGAGCGCGGTTTTGGCTCAACCTTAGGCAGTTTTGGCAGCCCCGGACTCAACACAACCTTTTGTGCGCATCTCATTTTCAGTTTCTATTTCTACCGCTACCGACACTGTCTCATAATATTTATCATGCCATGTCACATATAATATACAGGGGTCTCAATTTACACTTTTCAAACAGAGTTTAACTGAGGACAACCTATCTGTTAAACTTAAGCGGCTGATATAACTAAAACTAAATTTATTTCGAATTGTACCCTTTACATGAATAAGACATGCGTTAAGATGAGCATCGCACAACTGTACCTCACAAGTGACAAGTACAACACGTTTTACTGAACGCGTAATATGCAAACCAGTAGTATGACAAGAAACCATGTAAGAATCTGAACAGGCTGAGGGGTAGGTAACTTCCACAAGAATTCAAGCCCATGATCTACTCTTTCTTGGGGTGAAGGTTAACATAATACTCTTTCTTGGGGTGAAGGTTAACATAATCACCAGGACCATAAACCTCGAATAAATCCGCGAAAAAACCCTTTTTCCTTCTCGGGTTGCATCCCATGTCCTGGCATAGTTGATCATTGTACCAGTTATGAAGGATACCAATGCTGGACCTACGGAAGTAGCCACGAGAATAGCGCTTCATGAACTTCTCCCATTCAAGGACATCCTTCTGCATTGCTCCAACACTTGGTAATCTGAAGCCACCATCCATGAAATGCGCCAACCACTTGGCCCGAAGTTCTGATGTGTAGAGATTTGCCAGGCTCTCTGAATAACCGATGATCGCGAGCTGTGGAATCTTAGGATGTAAGCACTGAAGATATTAACAAACTGTTCGAGATCGAAAATTCACAATATATAGAAATCATGTCTAAAGAACTGACCTATAGAGAGGTACAGTTGTGGATGTTGACCCAACTGCAATACCCTGAAAGTACTTTGATGTGAACATGTCCTTGATCTTCTGATCCCCCTTGAATCCAGTTCCAAAGATCACTATATCGCTCCTTATCGGTGAAGATTCACCTTCGACAAGCACACCTTCCTTGCAAAAGCTAAATGTCTTTGATTTCTTCAGAACAATGCTGCCTTCTTCCAGTCTCTTGTAGTGATCCTTCGGTGTAATGGCAATCAAGCATGCCACTAATGCCTCAAACAGGCTATGGTCAGGCACCATACCATGCTTCTTCATTGGAATGGAATAGTAGCTCTCAGCAAACTTTGAAAATAGCCACCTCTACTCGTATACAAACAAGTGAACAAGCATGGGTTTAGTTTGCAACAAAAAGTGTATAAATTAATTCTAATAAAAGTAACATGTTGTGTTGCATTACCAGTGGAGTCAAGATGGTAGCCAAGAGGCTGAGGAGGAAGCCTTCACCAGGCTTGTGAATAAGGAGTTCAGAGAAGCGATTTAGATACAGTTTTGATATGTGGACACCCCAAGCAAAGTAGTCCGGTAAGATCCAATGCTTTGTTCGGACTACCATTGTACATGGATGCTCAGTACCTACAAGAATTAGTAAAAAAAAGGAATATTCTCCAAGTTTTCATGTAGACGATTGTAGAAATGCAGACAATGAAGTCTTCGAATGTGGGCCAAAATGGTAATTATATTAGTGTACACGGTGGAACATGCGACATCTTAATTTGCCTTTGCACAAGAGAAAAATGAAATAAAATTTTAATTGAAGGAAATGAAATGGCCTGTATATGTACCATTTACTTCTGCGCATTCAGCAGTAATGTCAAGCGCTGATTTTAGGTAGCCAACGACAGTCACACGCTTGCCCTTGATCATCTCCTTAGCTTTCTCGCTGCCCATTTTGGAGTACTCCATTGAGTGGATCACCTGCCCCTCAAATGCTTCTGGACCTTCGCCTGGAGGGAATGTGGGTACGTTGGTCACACCACTGAACCTCCCAATGCAAAGAACCACAAAGTCTGCCTTGTGTATCTGGAGAAGGAAGAAAAATTCTTCGCAATATTGTATTTGTCGGTGCAGTATCTCAAAACTAGTACTCCATAGGTGTGCTAGTAATCTTGTTGATTTGAACCTCTGTAGTGCAAAAATACTCGCAAGATAGAATTTACAATATTGTATAAGGGCGGTACAGTTTTTGTAAAATAAAGTGAGCATCGTGAGCAGCATAGTGTATTGTGTCAATTTGATCGATCACCAGCGATATAAATGCAGTGTTCTGTGCGTAATGGGCCATGCAGTAGGTCAGTCTCAATGCAAGATTTCACCTCCCAGTTTCCAAGATATAAAACAAAACATGAAACAAGTCTTTTCTTTCAGTGTATAATTTCATTGCGCGGTTTCATAGGTTATTTTAGCCTTTCTGTGGTCCCCTCTTCCTTCTCTTCTCCAATCAGAAGCACGCTCGCACGGGATGAAACCCAACAAGGCTCTCAGTGGGGATTTCACACGATTACCAACGTTTTAGAAACAACGCTTAAAGGTTTCATGGGGATGAAACGTTTTCCTTCTCTCTCCTCCTAGTTTCATGCAAAAAGCTTCTTTTGGCTGATGTGGCACCGTATTTAATGTGCATAAAACCCTCCATAAAACTCCATTGAGACTGGCCTAACGAGAAGATGTATCCTTCACGTTATCCAGGTGGGGACGAAACGCGGTTGTATGTGTTTACAAAATATCGTGGTGTGGAGTATTGGGGCGAAGCATTCGTGGTACGGATTAGATGCCGAATTTATATATATATATATATATATATATATATATATATATATATATACACACACACGAAGCCTCTTTTCTACTACGGGTGTAATTACACCCTATGGCGTATCTCACAATGTAGGGAGTATCTCGCGTAACGAGAAGTATGTACATGTAGTATATGAGTATTTAAGACTATATAGATGGTATGAACAATTTTTTTGAGGTGGTATGTACATTTTTTTCAACATACTCCTTTTTATGTACGTATATAAAGGTATTTTCAAAATACGTTAAAAATTATGGACTCCCTTACAATTTTTTCATATGGTTCACATTAGAATATCTTATAATTAGTATATGAGTATACCTAAAGTGATAAAGGAGTATTTCAAGTTTGTTTAGGTGGTATATTAGAGGTGGGTGTAATTACACCCGGGAGTAAAAAGTATTTTTCCTATATATATATATATATATATATATATATATATCATGCATGGTAAATCAATCATAGATGGAAAGTCTCAATCACACTATCACACATCTAAAAGCAATCCAAAGGCAGAGAGGTTTGGTGCCCAGACACCATGATACCCTCATATTTATACTATATATATATATATATATATATATATATATATATATATATATATATATATATATATATATATGTTGAAATATATATTGTCGATAGCTCTTGATATGGACAAAACCACTACCATTTATCGAGCCTTATTAACAAATTTTTGTATTTTTATATGCTTTTATCTATGCATGATTATTCTGCCATGTTAAAGGCTGGCACTGATTTCAACATCTAAGGTTTCGCTTATTTCGATTTAAACTTCTGACTTAATTTTTTTTTATTTTTGAATTTTGTCTTTTTCTGGTTTTTTTGTTTTTTTAGCTTTTTTGCCGGTTCTTTTTTTTATATTCGTTTGCATTGTTTATAATGGGTTAACTTATTTTTTTTCTATTTTTAAATTTAGTTATGTTAAATAAACTACTATCAGTTATAGTAAAATTTTAACTATAAATAAATTTATTTTAACCCATAGACACCAAAAGTTGGATGCATCCACCGTATCGCCCTGCCCACGCGTACCTTGGAAGTTTGCGCTAAATAAGGCTAATTAATTGTCCTCGGTAGATAAACCATCATATAATTTATAGTGTGTGTGTCTATATATATATATATATATATATATATATATATATATATATATATATATATATATATATATATATATATATATATATATATATATATATATATATATATATATATAGAAGTACATTTTGCAGTCTTGAAAGATTAATCTATCGTTAAATTCTACTAGTTGGCCGTTCCACGATCAAATAGATGTTACCCATTCAATTGTAACTATAGTTTATTTCATATCTCTTGATTACTCTTTGTTCTTTTTTAATATCACTTTAGAATGTGGTCAACTTTTTAAAATTTTGATCATTAATATATACAAAAAATATTTTGATATATCACATGGAAATAATATTAATAGATTTATCTACAAATATACTTTCATCTCAGTGCATTCTTAACTTTTACTAACATTTAATTGAAAAAATATCAAATAGACGTATGGGAGACCCTATCGATGTCCAAAGGACGAGTAAAAAACAAGGCAGTACAATTTAGAAGTTTTTAATATTGTTGTGATATATATATATATATATATATATATATATATATATATATATATATATATATATATATATATATATATATATATATATATATATATATATATATATATATATATATATATATATATATATATATATATATATATGTATGTATGTATGTATGTATATCCAATTAATTTTGTTTTATGCAATGATAGTAGTGTATCATAATCTTGATAAATAACTTAGTTTTCATAAGTTTCTAAAAAATGGATATAAATACATCGTAATTATTAAGAACATATAATTATCCATTAATTCTGATTAGTCGACTGCGTGAAAATTAATTAACTGCTCGTTGGTATCTTTTCTATCCCACTGGTACCAATTTTACTGCACCGAACTAACCAAATCCTCACCTCAACGTTGCCCTCGGCGTCGGCTACCGTGAGGTGCCACTCGCCTTCGCCGGAGCCGAAAGCCTTGCCACTCCCGGCCCACTCCTCCCACGCCGCCATCGCCTCCTCGCCGACGCCAATGTACTCCATCCCGACCACCCGGTGGCCGAACCTGACGCAGTCTAGCACGCCGAAATGGCGCGCGTACGCGTCGAGGTACTCCTTCACCCGGCGGTGGTTAGGGAACAACTGCGTGACGGCCTCCGGCCAGGGAAAGTCGGAGTACTGGTACATGGGCCGCGGCGTCTGCAGTGCGGTGCACTCCGGCACGCGCGCCCACACACCGCCGAGGACGGTGTCCGCCTCGAAGACGACCGGCCGGCAGCCGCGCTCCAGTAGGTGCTTGCACGCCGCCAGGCCGCTCACGCCGGCGCCGACGATGGCCACCCTCTTCTTCTCCATGCCAACTTATATCTGCGACTGCTAGTATCTAAGAAGAGTAAGAACTTCTGAACTTGTGAGTTGTGGGGACTCTAGAGAGCGAGGTGGTATTTATCGGGCGCCAGAGAGCTCACAAGTATGCATTGTTTATGGAGCACGGTTTGCTCGATGTGGTTTGTTGAAATTGAACTGGACCAGCGCGACTCTGGATAGTTTATAAAAAGCTTCACCACATTTGGTGTTTAGCAATCATTCTAGTTATTTTATTAAGACTCATTCCGCATGTTATTTTGTTATTCATCCAAAGTCCAAACTTCTAGGCTCTAGCTAATTAATCAAGAGCAGACTTGAGCTGTCATGTCGAACAAGGATATTATTGATTTACATTTTAACTTGAGCTGTCATTTTACCAAGGATGTCAGACTTGAAACGTGCATTGTCTTACATTTTAACTTAGTCTACGATGTTATTGATTTAGCTTCTTTTTAGTAAACAATCGATTTAGCTTAAGATTAAAACCCACACAAGAAAGAACTAAAGAAACGTACATGCTTTTAAGTTCTCAATCAACATGGCCCCCATGAAACGTGAATTCCTTATAATATGGACATGTGTGTCGTCTTAGCCACGTCTCAAACATTTTTTACAGCCCGTTCATCAACTGATTTTTCTTAGAAAGTGGTTAATTCTACACCTTATATTAAAACTTTAAAGTTAAGGTTAAAATAATCCTTAACCTCTACATAAAGAGGTTGTGGAACCCACATGTCAGGAAGAAAATTTACGAAATAATTGGAAGCAGGGAATTGAACCTTGGACGTGGGGCAAGCGAGGGAAGGACTAGCTACTGCCTACTAGGCTAGCCACTTATCTAGATGTTGTAGGGGTGGCCCCCACCTAAACCCAGCAGGCCTGTTAGAAGGTTATAAGGCCCAGAATAGGTCATGTGTAATGACATAAGTGCCCCTGAGGGGCATACTCGCTTGTAAGGGTACAATTGTAAAAGCACTCCCCATGTATATATATGGAGGACCGGCTATGGGGAGGGGGAAAGCCATTCTTTCTGTCACTTACTTCCACCTCTCCACTACCATTTCTCTCTCTCTGTTTGATGCAGTAACCACAGATTTGGCGCCCGTCAGTGGGGCGGGCGAGGACAAGCTCAAGACCGAAGAAGAAGGATGGCACGAAAAGCTTCATCGTGGCGCGAAGGAAGGAAGGCAGTGGGTCGGGCGGCGTGAATACGAGGCCAGCGGCGGTGCGTCGAAGGAGGCGGCGGCGTAGGCATAGTAGTCGCGGCGTCGGCGCTCGCTACAACGACCGACCGCCGGCGCCGCTAACGACATCAACCCGTCGGCCGGCGCTGCGACGACCGACCCGCCGGCGCCGCTAACGACATCAACCCCGTCGGCTGGCGCTCGACGGCCGACCCCACCAACGCCGCTAGCACGACCCGACCACCCTCGCCGGCAGCCGATCGACGGCGGGGGTAGCCGCAATGAAGCATCCGCGGATCCGGAGATTGTGAGGCGATGGTCCTGCACCGACCCGTCCGCCCGGTGTTCCGGCCCGAGCGGCTTGCGGTGAAAGCCCTACTAGCAGCCCTCAACGCTTTCCAGCGGGAACTAGGGGACCTTCGCGGAGCCGTCCGAGATATGCAAGAGGCTCGGAGCCAGCAGGCCGCACCAGTAGTCGCGCCCGAGCCCACGCCGGAGAGGGCGGACAGCCGCGAAGCCCCTACGTCTAGCCGCGTGCCGCTGCGGCGCGTAGATCTGGAGTCCCCGCTTTCGGCGGGGCTGCAGCAGGCGGCGTGGCCCGAAGACTTCAAGTTTCCTAACGTCATCGACCCGTACAAAGGCGACACGGACCCCCGCGAGTTCGTGCGTGTGTACGAAACCGTGATCGAGGCCGCGGGCGGAGACGATACTATGAAGGCGAAGGGACTCCCCCTCGCGCTGCAAGGAGTGGCGCTCTCTTGGTTCTTTACCATAGAGCCGGGCTCCATCTACGCATGGGAGCAGCTCCGCGATCGCCTTCACAACAACCAGAAACTATGTCGGCGAGTCGGCGCGGACCAACTCTTGTTGTGAAGCAAAAACCCTGAGAAGCTCGGGACTACTTCAAGCGCCGCCAAGATTCGATGCCAAGTGAAAGACGTTAATGAAACCACCGTCGTTAATGCAGCCATACAGGGCCTTCGTCCGGGTCCGATGGCGAGTACAATGCGCGAAAGCCAATCAAGACGGTGGCGAAGCTCTTCGACAAAATGGAGGAGTATGCCAGGGCGGAAGAAGACGCTCGTCGAAGGCGAGGAGATGACTCCGACGCTAACCAGGCCGGTGGCTCGACAAAAACCGAAGATCCACCGCAGGACGGCCCCTCGAAGGGCAAACGCAAGCCGGAGTCGTCTAAAGACGCACCCGAGCGCGGGGAAGCCCCGCGCAAGGAGCCGTCCAATGGGCCCAAGCGCGGCCAGCAGAAGTCGCGCCGAGGCCGGTTCGTCCTCGACATCGAAGGCGCTCCCGAGGAAAGCGCTTTCGCTGGTCACGGAGGTCGGGGGCGTCGAGGTCGGGGACACGGCCGTGGCCGCAGCCGCAAGGATAGAAGCCGTGGAGATTACGACGACCAGCACCAGGGACTGTGGTGCGAAGTCCATGGCCGAGGCACCCACGACACACGCTCGTGTGTCTCCATCGCGGCGCTCCGCCAAAGCGTCACCAGAGACAGGAACCCGGAGACACGTCCGCCTGCGGTGGCCCACGTCCAGCTCCCGTACGAGGCCCCCATGCAGATTCAGGCGCAAGGGATACAGCCCCAGGAAGGCCCCTTGCGGATCCAAGCCCTCGCGCAGCAACCTCGGGAAGGCCTCCTGCCGCTGCAGGCCCCGGAGGCAACCCATCGCAGGGTCATTAACGTCATATCCGGAGGCTCTGCGCTGGAATTCGCCTCAGCACGGCAGCAGAAGGCCTATGCGCGAAGGCTACATCACGTGGCGGCATACCCAGCGCAAGCACCACCGGTCGGGCGGCCGCGGTTACATTCACACCCGACGACGCCCAAGGCGTGGACTTTCCTCATCAGGACCCCCTGGTCATCCGGGTCACCATCGCGGGATGCGACGTGGGGCGTGCCCTGGTGGACGGCGGTAGCTCCGCAAATGTATTGTTCGCGGCGGCCTTCGACCAGATGGGGATCCCTCGAAGCCGCCTAGGGCCCTCGGGAATCCCACTGCAGGGCTTCGGGGGACAGCCCCTGTGGGCGCTGGGCCAAATATATCTTCAAGTCTCGTTCGGCCAAGATGACAATGTGCGGGCCGAGGATGCCACCTTCGACGTGGTCGACCTCCCGTACCCCTACAATGCAATACTAGGGCGCCCAATCCTCAACTCCTTCGGCGCGGTACCACACCACGGCTATCTGTGCATGAAGATCCCGGGTACCCGGACCATCATCACTGTCCGAGGCGACCAGGAGATGGCTCGGCGCATCGAGCCAGGTACCAGGTATCCGCGTCGCGAAGCCCAACGGCGCTCTTAGAGCTGGCATCGCAGCGCGGCGGTCCGCGGGGCCATTCGGAGGCGCCTTGGCAGGCCCTGCAGATGTCTAGCGACTAGAGGCTTCGGCCGCACCAAGGACAAACAGTTAGTATATCCACCCCCTTGTAATTGCTTACCCGCGCAAACGGGGATGTAATGAAGATCGCCGTTTGTCGCCAATCTTTCTTCATCACGCAGAAATGCGGCGTAGGCGCGCGCGAGCTGGCGATCGCGCGCGTTCCGCGATATAAACCAAAGACGCGTTCGCGTGTGCACTCGCCGTAGCTGTGCGGGGCGAGTATAAATCGAAGTCGCACGTTCGCGTGTGCACTCGCCGTAGCCAAAAGGTGACGGGCCTGAGTATAAACCAAAGACGCACGTTCGCGTGTGCACTCGCCGTAGCCAGGGGTACGGGACTGAGTATAAATCGAAGTCCCACGTTCGCGTGTGCACTCGCTGTAGCCAAAAGGTGACGGGCCTGAGTATAAACCAAAGACGCGCGTTCGCGTGTGCACTCGCCGTAGCTGAGTGCGGGTGAGTATAAATCGAAGTCGCGCGTTCGCGTGCACTCGCCGTAGCCAAAAGGTGACGGGCACAGTATAAACCAAAGACGCACGTTCGCGTGTGCACTCGCCGTAGTCAGGGGTACGGGACTGAGTATAAATCGAAGTCGCACGTTCGCGTGTGCACTCGCCGTAGCCAAAGGGTGACGGGCCTGAGTATAAACAAAAGACATGTGAGGGGATGCCCTCGCACGCACTCTCCGGAGTATAAATAAGACGCGGATGTTCTCCCTGCGCACTCTACGGAGTCTAAACAAGACGCGAACTCCGCGCACGCCAGGGACCTCGTCCCTGGGCGTACTCTCCGAAGTATAAATAAGATGTGGATGTTGACCCCACGCACTTTGCGGAGTATAAATAAGATGCGAATGTTCTCCCTGCGCACTCTACGGAGTCTAAACAAGACGCGAACTCCGCGCACGCCAGGGACCTCGTCCCTAGGCGTACTCTCTGGAGTATAAATAAGACGTGGACGTTGACCCCACGCACTCTGCGGAGTATAAATAAAAGTACGGAGGCCCCCCACGCGTTTCGCGACGCGGGCGGAGGACACGAATATTAATCGCAGTGGAGCAAGGCTCACCCTCGCGTACTGGGGGAGGTGAGCGCGGCGCGTGTTGCCGAAGGCACAGCACCCAAGAGGCTACCCCCGCCATGAGGGGTAAGAGGAACGGAACGTGCGTGCACTTCCACCCCTGCCCGTGACAGTCTACGGACTATAAAAAGGCGAAGCGTCGAGGTCCGCCTCCGCACCCGCCAGTCTACGGACTATAAAAAGGCGAAGCGTCGAGGTCCGCCTCCGCACCCGCCAGTCTACGGACTATAAAAAGCGCGGCGTCGAGGTCCGCCTCCGCACCCGCCAGTCTACGGACTATAAAAAGGCGAAGCGTCGAGGTCCGCCTCCGCACCCGCCAGTCTACGGACTATAAAAAGGCGAAGCGTCGAGGTCCACCTCCGCACCCGCCAGTCTACGGACTATGAAAAGGTGAAGCGCCAAGGACCGCCCCCGCAAGCGCTGTTCTAGGGAACCCTCGCGCAACTACTTCGCCAACGGCGTGCTTCGAGCGCGGAGATCCCGTCCCCGCGCAGCGTGTGGCGTACCGGTGAACCCAAAGTGGCATTAACACACAGCGCATATTCTAAAATGCCAAAAAATCTACATATCGGAAAAGTCACACAAGTACAAAGGTCCGGCAACATGCTTGCCGTTCTAAGCCGCTATCCCGCGGGCTCGTCCTTAACACGCGCTAAAGCTGGGGCCTCGCCCGAAGAAGGTCGGCTTGCCCAAAAGTTCAACGACTCCTCGGCCCTTTGCTAGCGTCGAAGGTGCCGCCGGGTCGCAAGGCCAGACGCGAGCAGTCGCCCCCAGCAAGGAAGCTGCCCGGGATGAAGGCAGGTAGTCAGTTTGTGAAGCAAGCATGCACTTTATTCATTCAATAAAGGGGCAGACGTTACAACGCACGCCCACACCTAGCCACTTTGGCGCGCACTGTGAGCGCTTCATCTTGGAGGCCCCGCCACCTCGTCGCGCCACGGGACTTCGTCCGAAATCGGCGAGGCTCCTCCGTGAAGGGACTTCCGAAGCTCGACCTGCGCGGCGGCTATCCCGGCGTAGTCCCAGATCCGCTCGTAGAAGAATTTGACAAGGTGGCGAACGGCGCGGACTTCACCAGACATCACTCCGGCCCTACCGGGCATCTCCAGCTGAGGGTTCGCCAGCCCGGCGATGTGCATGCAACCACGGTGCCAAAGGAGGGCGCACACCAGGCACGACGCCACATAGGCACAATGGTCGCCAAAGGTTGTCACAGCCCCACGCGCAACGTCGGCGGCATCATGGATCCAGCGAAGGGCCCGCAGCAACGCCTCCGGGCCGAAGGCGTGGTCCGGCACTTCAGCCACAAGTCCTCGGAGGTGGACTTCCAGCATTTGCAGGCGTCCCACGCAATGACCGAAGCCTCGCCAAGCGTCTGGTTGCGCTCTGCTAGAGTCGAGGCAAGTTCGCCCTTTTCCTTCTCGGCAAAGGCGACTTGCTGCGAAGGCCGTCCCGCTCCACCGCGAACTTTATCCGCGCCGCCTCGGTGGCGACTCCGCGCCGGCGCGCAGCCCCTCGGCGTGCGCCGCCGCCTCGTGCACTCGCCTCAAGGGGCGGATTCGGGCATCCTGGACGGACTAAACCCCAGCGGCCTCGTGCAACTGCTCCTCGGCGGCCTGCAGCCTATCTTCCAGCGCCCTTTGCGCATGAACATAAGCCGTCTGCAGGGCTTGCCCGGCACCGTGCAGCCAGAGGGCAAAAGCGAGTCAGCAAGCGCAGCATGGCCGGGTGTTGTCATATAACTACGTACTTACCCGCACCCCCGACACCTCGAAGCCGTCCCTCAAACGGTCCACCCCGTACGAGGGTAGCGCCTGCTGCCTAACGCTAGCAGTCGCGTCATCCACAATGCCATGCCATGCCCTCAGCGTCTCCGGCGGGGGGACGAAGTCCGCGGGACTGGAGCGCGGAGCGCTCGTGCCAACAGCGCCGGAACCCTCGCGTTCCGGCAAAGGCTCCTCCTCCGGGATAAGCGACGCTGCAGGCAGAAGTGCACATGAGCACACTACAAGGAGCGACAAACACATTCCAGGATAACCCATGCCTATTTCGACTTCGACTTAGGCGCCAGCCTCCGCTGCCACTGCTTCAAGGGTAGGGGCGGAGCGGCGCGCTCTGCCCGACTTAAGCGCCACCTCGCGCCACTGCTCGAAGGTGAAGGGCGAGCGAGCGCGCGTCTACTTCGACTTAGGCGCCAGCCTCCGCTGCCACCCGTTCGAAGGGTGAAGGACGGAGCGTGCGCGCGTCTACTTCGACTTAGGCGCCAGCCTCCGCTGCCACCCGTTCGAGGGTGAAGGACGGAGCGCGCGTGCGTCTAGTTCGACTTAGGCGCCAGCCTCCGCTGCCACCCGTTCGGAGGGTGAAGGACGGAGCGCGCGCGCGTCTACTTCGACTTAGGCGCCAGCCTCCGCTGCCACCCGTTCGGAGGGTGAAGGACGGAGCGCGCGTCTCGCCGACTTAGGCGCCACCGCGCGCGCCACTGTTCGAAGGGTGAAGGGCGGAGTGCGCGCGCATCGCCGACTTAGGCGCCACCCGCGCCACCCGTTCGAAGGGTAGGGGCGGCGCGCGTCTGCCGACTTAGCGCCGGCCTCGCGCCACCCGTTCGAGGGTGAAGGGCGGGCGCGCGCGTCTCGCCGACTTAGGCGCCAGCCTCGCGCCACCCGTTCAGAGGGTGAAGGGCGGAGCGCGGCGCGCTCATTTCGACTTAGGCGCCAGCCTCCGCTGCCACCCGTTCGGAGGGTGAAGGACGGAGCGCGCGCGCGTCTACTTCGACTTAGGCGCCAGCCTCCGCTGCCACCCGTTCGCAGGGTGAAGGACGGAGCGCGCGCGTGTCTACTTCGACTTAGGCGCCAGCCTCCGCTGCCACCCGTTCGAAGGGTAGGGCACGGAGCGCGCGCGCGTCTACTTCGACAACCGGCCCCGCGCGTACGAACTCGCCCGGTGAAGCGAGGGTCATGTCCCGCAAAGTTTGCCTCAGTCTTCCTTAACAGACCACCTACAGTGCATCAGCATTTTTTCAAAGCGACGCGGATGGGCTCCATCAGGAACACCGACTGTAGGTGCGTCTGTTAAGAAGAACAAGGCAAACCTTGCCGTCATATACATAAACGCAGCACGGAGGCAGGAAGCGCGATTGGTCACCTATAGCAGACGCTAACCAAGCTCCCAGTAAAAATGGACCACCGTCTGTACATCAACATTCCGCTCAGCATCGCTACGGAATGTTGATGCGCAGAAGGGGCCCATTTTAGGGGAGTAGTTGCTATCTAAGGATGCGATGCAGGAACAAAGCCACACCGGCGCTGTATATATACCCCATCGGCAGGAGTCCAACCGGCGGAAGTCCAACCGCCGGAAGCCCGTCACCATGTTAAATGGCCACGACGCCTCAAGGCCTGCACCATGCCAAGCACGCTTCGCCACGTGGACGGCCAGAAAGAGGAGCGTCGCGGCGCGCCCGCTACCACTTAATGCGTATGCGGCGACTCGGGCCCGCTCCGCCTACCTATGCCGTCGCAACGCCTCGACTCCGCCGCCAGGCGCCAGCTCCGCGCCACCCGTTCCAAGGGTAGGGGCGGGCGCGCGTCTACTGGTGGCGCCACTCGCGCCACCCGTTCGAAGGGTAGGGGACGGAGCGTGCGCGCGTCTACTCCAACCAAGCACCAGCTCGAAACGGAACGCTCCTGCGTTCACCTCGGCTACCATCCAAGCTTTGGCTTCGACCACGGCCTCAGACCCCGCTCTACATCAAAGCTCCGCAAGTTCGGGGAGGTTCACAGGCCGCAGGGACGGAGGGGGCCAAAGGACTCGGCAACATGGCTTCGGCCCTGTGAAGCCCTTCACCATGAGAGGCTCCTGTTGTAGGAGTGGCCCCCACCTAAACCCAGCAGGCATGTTAGAAGGTTATAAGGCCCAGAATAGGTCATGTGTAATGACATAAGTGCCCCTGAAGGGCATACTCGCTTGTAAGGGTACAATTGTAAAAGCACTCCCCATATATATATATGGAGGACCGGCTATGGGGAGGGGGCAAGCCATTCTTACTGTCACTTACTTCCACCTCTCCACTACCATCTCTCTCTCTCTCTGTTTGGTCTGTAACCACAACACTAGAGTTTAAGAGTTATTTTACGGTATTTCAAAATAAATATAAATCATCTATTTTTTTATCTAATAAATCAAATTAGTTAGAATTTAGCTATATTATCACGTATAGTACTAACAGTAGAATCCCGATAGAGGTAAAATTATAAAGGGAATGCATGGCGTAAGAATAATTTGTATAAGTTTCGTGGCAGTGCACGTACGAGAGACAGCAGTGGCAGTGTAGCGGAATGGGTGAGAGGCCGGAGCGGTGGTAATGGAAAGGATTAATAATAGATTCGGAGAAAAAGGCTATAATACTCTCACGAAAAATTTAGATTTATAAAGAAAAGTCTATTAGATTTTCACAAATCAATGATTAGATTTAATTTCTACTACAACTTCTTATTACCAGTAGAATATATTGTAAAAATTCTCTTACTTTATTGCATCTAGTTTATCTCTTCTCACGGTTTTTAACCTTCTAACATTCAAATTGAAACCAAAAAAATTTAACTGTTATATGTGTGTGTCTATATATATATGTATGTATGTATGTATGTATGTATATATGTATATATATATATATATATATATATATATATATATATATATATATATATATATATATATATATATAGGACGTTGAAATGGGACACCAAGGTGCCCGGGCACCAAGCCTCTCTGCCTTTGGATTGCTTTTAGATGCGTGCTAGTACAATAGTATGGAAAGGAAGTCATTAACACGGATGGAAAGTCTTAATCATGGATGCAAAATCTCACTCATAGATGGAAAGTTTCACTCATGGAGCCTGGGCACCATGGTGCCCCTATTATTTATACTATATATATATAGTATAAATAATGAGAGCACCAAGGTGTCCAGGCTCCATAATTAAAACTTTTCATCTATGATTGAGACTTTCCATCCATAATTAAGACTTTCCACTGATATTATATATCATTGCATTTGCACGCATCTAAAAGCAATCCAAAGGCAGGGAGGCTTGGTGCCTGGACACCATAGTGCCCTGTTATTTGTACTATCTATATATATATATATATATATATATATATATATATATATATATATATATATATATATATATATATATATATATATATATATATATATATATATATATATATATATTTCTTGGGACCCATCGTAAACACCAAATTCGGCAAAATTTAAAACCCTGCACCCACCTCCTCGACACCGTATCACCGCCAATGGCCTCAAATTAAGCTGAATAGTATCGTCCGTATTGCCACCGGCCTCTACGTTCGCCTCCGAAACCGCAGTCTGCCGCCCGCCAGCGGAATTAGTCTATGGTTAAGCAGTCGGTAAACCCTACAATCGTAACCGACAAATAATGAAGGATACATATTTAGCTCACACATTGTGTATATATACTCGCAGCATTTTCATTCAGATAGAGAAATATCGTCACATGATGTGTATAGATTTGGTCAGTTCTCATGTTTTGTTTATCAGCTTCTAAGTCACGCATGCTATGATTAACTTGCTGCTTTCTGTCCATATCCTTAATTAACATACTAAAGAGTAAAAAATGAAAGCACTGCGGATCGATTCCAGCTGATAGCAGATCTGGACAAACTAAACAATAGAGATGAACGAAGCTCGTGTGGGTATTTTATGAGGGGCCAACACAGACCATGTATCGATCATTCGATCATGTATTCTGCAAATTGCTTACGGGCGTTTTGTGAAGCTCCTATATTCTGATCTTTTTTAAATGCAAGATACTATATCAATGAAAACCTCCATGAATTTGTATACTTGCACATACTGTATCAAAATTTTACGTTGCTTACTAGTTACTACTTGATATGCTTGCAAGTTGCAAGTTGGAACCGAAACAGACACAACGGTGATACATGTTTGTAACTTGTTAGGTAGTCCAACTAACATGACACCTAAAGTTTTTGACAAAAAACCTAGCATATATGAGATATAATGCATATACATATATTTAATTGGGGCAAAATAACTATTTCTAGCCTCAGTCCATCACTATTCAATCAGCCGGCCGGCCCGACGCGGAAACGCAGAAGCGACCTGCGGCCCAGCCCATTTTGCGCGTGCGCGGCGGCGATAGAAACGGTGCCCCCCCGCCCCCTGATCCCCATCCTGCCTGAGCCCGACTCCCCAATCCCTAACCCTAGTCCGCGTCGATCGTGCCTCCGGCCCGCCGCCCATGTCGATCTAGACATCTGGCTCCACACCGGCGCCGTGCGACCGCCAGATCTGGGCTCCGGCCCTCGGCTCTGTTGGCACCGCCAGATCTAGCCCTCCGCTCTACCCGCCTCCGCCCTCCGCTCCGCTGGCACCGTGAGTCTGCGACACCGCCTGGAGGCTAGATCTGGGCTCCGGCTCCGGGCCCAGGGCCGGTGCGCCGCACGACCTGGACCGGCGACCGCGCCTCCGCTCCGCCACCATGCACCGCAGACCGCGTCACCACCGTCCAACAGGTAGCAGTCTAGCTGCGACCGCCGACCCGCCGTCCAGCAGGCAACAGTCTAGCTCCGCCACTCGGGCCTCCGGCGACTGGCGACCGATGACGATGAGTACTTCTGTGCCTGGCTAACAGTGACGGACAATTTATGGTTGATGATTCCAATTTGTAAATGACTTGGTAGAATGGTGATATGGTCTGAACTCTGAACTCAGTGAACTGTCAAAAACTGAAAATGGCAAATTGGCAATGATCAATGATGTGAGTCATGCCAGTGTGTGAACTTAGTGAACATTATATCACGCTTCCAAGGCATGAAGCATCGCCGAGTTAATTTGTGAACTTTTGCAATTGTTTTGTAATTTATTTATATTATTTAAGATATTATCCCTAGTACAAACAATTGTATATGATAACTATTGCTGCTATAGATCTTTATGTTTTGTACTGAAAAATAATTTTTACAACTTCAAACACCCATTCTAAAGTTTCTACGTCCACCAGTGCATGACACCCGGTATATTTTTGGACAGAAGGTATTATTCGCCACCTGGTTTTCAATTGCAACCTTAGAGCGTTCTTTCAAAAGTAGCTGGGGGACCGAAAGCCCCTAGAACATCGCAGAGGGGGAATACAAGATCTGATAAAAATAAAATCACGCCAGGCATCAAAAGTCCGGGTCTTGTATGGTGTTAGCCAGAATATCATTGTCGGATCTAGATTTAGGTAATTCCGAATTATCTATAAAACCACTGTACTATTTCTTATATCAATAAATATTGCTCACAAATATATCACTGAAATCATTTCATGTATAATGTAAAACGTATCATTCAATAATATTATAGACAAGAGTTTAATTAGACTGCGAAAAGACCAATTGTGCCAAATACTTACATACCAAAAATAGAAGTGGAAGTGATATCAAAAGGGGAGGGCACATCTTGCTATAGGCAAGTGGCCGGAGGTAAAACGTGTGTGACCGATATTAACTAAGAGCTTAGATAATATTAGTATATACAATTGTCATCATAGTCAGCCTGACTAGGGTAAAATCCAAACTACCAGAGAGCATTTTCCTGACCGGTTCGGCTTGAGCTTCTGGCTTCTGGCTTATTTTTCACTATTCATAAATTTCATCTTTTTCTGAACTTTTGGCTTTTTGTTGAGCTTTTTTGCTGGTTCTTTTTTTTTCCTGTATTCGTTTGTATTATACATATTGGGCTAACATATTTTTTATATTTTTAAATTTTTTTAAATTTAATTATGCTAAATAAGCCTCTGTCAGCTACAGTATTTTTTTCAGCCAGCTACAGTGTTTTCAGCCATAAGCTATGAGCTTTTAAGCCCAACCGAGCCTCCACGCCATCTTTTCATCTTTTTGTAATATTTAGAACTACTCTCTTGAGGATGTGTGTAAATAAATAAATAAACATATGAAAATAGGATGCTGTACAATTTTAAAGAAAGTCCGTTTCCTGGACTCGAGAAGGACGTGGAAAAGTTGAAGATCGAGTCTAACTTTTTTCCGTGTTAAAAAGACGGAGAGGTGAAACCTATACCCTAGCGACATTTTTTTATGCGCCGTCGTAAAGTTTTCCGTCGCCTCCATCTCCTATGCGTCGCCCGCGCGCGCCTGCAGCCGTCTACTCCGTCGCTTGCGTGCGCCACGCGCTCGCCATCCGCGAAGCGAGCCTCCACGCGCCATCCGTTGCACGCTTGTGCTGCTGCAGCGCCTGCATGCAAGCCACGCGCCACCCGAACTCCCCACGTCGCCACTGCTTGCATGCCGATCAGCGCTGCTGCTGCCGAGTTAATGCGTGCCGCCTGTGTCTGTTGCTGCTGAATCTCCGATGGTTTGCCGCGTGGCCGGTGGATACCCGAAGAGGCTGTGCTGCCATCAAGAAGTACTGTTGAGTTTGGTGGTAGAAGTAGTGTTGAGTTTGGTGGTGCATTGTGTGCGCATGCTGCTGCCGACTAGAAAATCGCTGCTGGGCACTGCTTGGCTGCATGCAACAGCGACCAGTTAATTTGGCTACAGTGCACGGCTGAGAGAAAACGAAGAGAAAATTCAAGAGGAAAAACGGGAGAAGGGAGGAAGAGCAGCCGGGATGACTTTAGGAGGGTAAAGGGAAGGAAGTTGTGAAGAAGGGATCACATTTTTTTTTTGGCGTACTTCTTCTAGTAACGATCTAGTTATTTTTCTCTGTTGTGCTTATTTTATTTAGCGATGAGAACTCTGTTTAGAGATAGAAAATTAGCAATTTCCGGTAAGGGATCGGGTAATAGATCAGTTTGATTTGTAGTACTGTTGCACTATTTTTACAAGTAGTGTAGAGGCATAATTTAGAAATTTTATCTACTAAAAAGTTGTAAAGACTCTTGAAAGCTTTCTATAGAATTTTCATTCATGTCGATCAGATGAGTAGATTGTGATATATGAATTTTATAATTCTGCTATCCGGTAAATTTATCGTGCATTGGTAACATGTGTTAACCTTTAAATTAAAAATAGTAAATAAACTAATCTAGAAATTTGGTCAACATGAAAATTGTACATAATTTCTTAAGGTTTCCAAAAATTCTAAGAACACAATTTTTAGATAAGTAGATTGAAGATATAAATTTTAGGAGGCTGATATCTAGTACTAAGTTGTTCTTGGACAAAGTCGAGGGAAAATATTAATTTGACTAACTTAATACCATAATTAAATTTTAGAAATAACTAGAAAGTGGTAGATAATTTCCTTTAGATTCTCAAAATATCATGGTCTTGTAGGTTTGCATGTGTAGATTAAAAGATACATAGTTATTAAGTTTGCTGTCCAAAAAATAATAGATCTGTCTTCTAGGTTAAAAACGGGGATTTAGATTATTTAACCTGAAATTTTGGCCAACTACGAAAATGTAGGGAATTTTGTACAGATTCTATAACTGGTATTGTTTGCTATTTTATGAGGTAGGAGCTAACAGTTATGAGAGTGTTGATGATTAAGTGTTATCTTGTATTGCAATGGCTGGTATTGAAGTTGAATATTTTAGGTGGAGTTGCATTGGGTGTGTTGTCACCTTCAAATCATTCTAGTCATCGCAACTAGAAAGATAAGTGCATGGTAGAATGGTGTTCGAGTGTTTGAAATGGTTATTTCTTTAAATGAATAATTGCCACGAATATTCATATAATTATGCTTGCTTTATATTGCTCACATATGTATGATTAAATTGATGATGATGATTATGGAGTGATGATGATCATATCAATTGTTAATGAGGAAAATAATAATCATTACATTGCATACTGAGCATTCATGATAAAAACATATGACTCACAGGAGTGGGATGATGTCCCCATGTCCTCGTGTAAAAAAAGATAGGCAATTGGTCTCCACACTAAAGAGTGTGGGTATGAGTGAACACCGACAGGTGTTACACTTCGCTATACCAGTATAATTAGAAGATGAGACATGAGCATGAGCATAGCATTGCATTACATCCTAGATAAGTGAATGGTGATTTGAGATATTGAAATACATGAATGGAAATTGATGAGATTAAATATGAGAAATTGAGTTAATGATAGTTGTATATGAATTGTTAATGTATTGATGCCTCGTTATTATTCTATTTTGTACTTTTTGAGTTATGGATTCACCCTTACTTATTTGTTAGTTTAGGTGGATATTGAAGGTGACATGCATAAGTGGATGTAGAACATGGTTTATTGCACTTTATACAGCTCTTCACTTAACCTAGCAATACATCATTTTTGGTCATAAATAATTTAGTATCATTCATTATGATAATTGGATAGTTTGTGTTTTTTCTTAATTCGTTATGGTTCGTAATATTGCTAGATGATGTCTTCCTTATTTTAGAGCTGTTTATGATGCTTTTGGTAAGTATTTCATTCGTATTAAGTTTAATTTGTGGTCTATAATGTTGCTAAAATACATATTTAATTTCATGTGGAATATTGATTCTTAATATCTAGATTTCATTAATACTTGCTTATTGGATTAAATTAGTAACAATAGTGGTTGTAGGTGACATCTTAAACTTTTTGTTAAGCTAGGGTATTACACTTCTTCTCTATCAACTCCTAGGGCATCATAGTATACGTAGTGGCCTTGATCCACAGGTTCTGAGGCATTTAGTGAGCGAGAGTGAGCACAAATAGCCGTGCTCCATAAGCCAACACAATTAATGCAATAATATATATGCAAGGTTCAACAAAGGTAGGCTCATGCTCTTTTATTTGCTAAAGGCATTATTTGAAGTTACCATAAGTAGAAATCACTATGACTTAGCATTTTGACTAAATCATGTTTTTATTAAGAGAGTAAAAATGTGTAATATTAATAGCAGTGTAGGTTTCATCCACCATATGCTAGTTTTTGTTACTTGGGTTACATCAATGTCTAACCATTATTATCACTGGGTTACATCCACCTAAGGCAAACCAAATTTAGGGTTATATTTACCCAACAAGTTTTCATTCTAAATAAAGTTTTAAAAATAGATGCTAACTTAAGTAAGTTTCCATACCCACCCCTAACCGTGGGCATAGTTGTACGAATAGTTTACACCCTACAAAAATTGTACACTTTACCCACAAGAGATAGCCATCTTGTTATATTTCACATATTTTTTTGGACATGTGAAACAAGATCACCATGAGGCCTTTATAATGCATCATCTAGTGTAGACTACAATCTCTAAGGTTTCATGCTAGTGAGGTTACATCCACCATACCAAAACCCCCTCGTGCACCACACGATGGCTTAAATCCAACAATACGACTCGTGTCTACGATCGGTAGAAACGAATGGCACGACCCATGGGTCACTCCAATGGTGTAACCCGCACTGGTGGATGCAAATTAGTTAGCTAGGTCATACTCATTATAGACTTGTGGTTGTACTATTTTACATTGCGAGGTCATCACAGGATTTAGTCCTTGGAGTTATCTGGACGGTGTTACCACAAACCATAATTTCTCATGCTATATCCACACCAACCCTCTTCCATTTGTCAAGATATGTAAAGCAAGTTTTAGAATTTTGAGAAGTATAAAACTAAGTTATCTTAACATACCAGCCATTTCCCTCCATGGTTGCCCAAAACTAGTTTGAGACCGAAAATATTGATAGGGCAATTTAATGCCCCAATATTTAAGTAAGACTAAGTATGGCACTTAAATACAACTTACAGCTAGTATGGTTACCATTAAGTTTCTAGGGTGATAAGGATTATATAATTCAAGTGTCCTAGGGATGAGGTATAATAATACAATGATTATTTATGCATGTATCTATAACCTTAAGCAAACACAAATTTGCATAACAAATAAAAGCATGCAATTTAATAATTTAAATAAATATAACTTGTATAAAAATATAGGTTCAATATAATCAAAACAGTGACTCACCTGGCTCATTAGTAGATTGGTCTTGGAAACCTTGACTTGGCTCGAATTACAGCTCTTCCGTGTCCTCATACTCTACTTAAACGATCGCAACAATAAACAAATAAATATGCAAGCAAACAAATAAATACAAATAAACTCCAAATTGGATGATTTTACTTCCATTAGATAGATCTGAATTTAGATATATTTAGAATCAAGTTTCAATAATTTTGGAGTTAAAATGAGTGAGAACGAGCTCTTCAAACTCTAAATCAGGATTTAATCTGAAAATAAATAGAGGAGAGAGATTCTCTCTCACTGACAGGTGGGGTCCACTCAATTTAATTTTATTTTTGATTTAATTCTCTATGGGAAAAGGTCATAGAGTATGACACGTGGGGCCCATGGGTTTTACTTTATTTTTGAATTAATTTACTAAAGGAAAAAGGTTAGGGCTGGTAGGTGGGACCAATTACTGTAGAGCGTAGTGAAATGGGGCCCACTTGTCAGTGGCTCTTCTTTGATTAATTGGCTTTAACATAAATTTTAAATAGGTGGGGCCCAGCTGTCATAGAGTTACCAACCAACTTAATGAGAGGGGGCTACCGATCAACGACAGATTAATGAATTTAACTATGGTCATTAGCTCTAATCAAGATTTAAACTAACACTAAATGGTCGCTATAGTGCTCCTTCTTCCCGCTGAGGAGACCATAGCTCGTCATTGGTGAGGGGAGCCATGACGGTCGCTAGTGAGGGCAAAAAAGGATTGCCGACACCATACCACACCTAAAGGTGAGGCAGCGCAACCTAATTTGGCACACAAGGTGGTCAGAGGCAATCTAAGTGGGGGTAGCGCTTGGGTAGAAGGCACTATAGTGAACGACAGCAAATCAAAGCAATTAAGTGCTAAGGGAGCTATTGGGGACCAAGGGGGACTCACTGTAGGTGATGGTCGAGCTCAGGGAGGCATGGAGTAGGCTGGTGATGAGAGGACGAGGTGGTGAACGGAAGGAGTATGGCACAGGCAGTATGGAGGTAGCAACAGTCCAATCCGATGGCGAGGATCAATGGAGGAGGTCACGAGGGGGCTTCAAACGGGAGGAATTGACCATAGGTGCTCGAAGGCGGTGGGTTGTAGAGGTGGCCGAAGTTGGGTATTAAAACTTCGTCAGTAAGCTGAGGGCTGAAGAAGCCAATTAGGCACTGTGAGAGGGAGAGGAGTGTAATGCAAATGTATGGGCATGCTTGGTGGGGCACGGGACTCACCGGATGATGCTGCATGTGCCTTCACTTTGCCAAACCAAAGGAAGCCTATCAGCCCTCTGTCCCCACCATTCGAGCAGGTGTTATCAGAGACAACCTATAGGATTGTAGGCTCACGCCTACTCTGTCCCTACCCCTCGAATAGGTGTTGTTGGAGGTCACGTGTGCTTCGTCCCCACCTTTGAACGAGTGTTGTCAGGGATGGCACTTAGACCAACTAGGCACACGCTACTTCTAAGATCGTAGAGTACGCTAGGGTTCTAGATCCTCAGTGCATTGTTTTTTTCACTCCATGGAGTGGACAACCAACTATTCATGAGTACATAGAATTAGGTTGGAGAAAGTTTATTTTATTCATTCCTGGTTGTGCAGGTAAGCGTTACATTGGTTAGTGTGTTCCACAGATGTTGCATGTAGGCAGTGATCCTAGACGTAGACAAACACCACACTGGCATGGTACCCGCGCATGACTAGGAATAGAAGTGGAACAGGTGACAACCATTCCAAGTGTGCTTTAGTTGTTTAGCCTTGAAAGTGGAGATGTGATATGAACCAGCCCTGAAGGAGGGCGTCACTGGCATGGTACACGCGCATGACTATGAATGAGCCTTCCCACATGGAATCCATCTTTTTCATTGTGTTTGCATGAAGGACTTTCTTGATGACAAGGTACCCTACAGGCAGACGGTGTGGCTTGACCTTCTTATTATACGAGGCTATGGTCGCCCTGAGGTACTTTGTGATGTTGTTGGCTGCATAGACTCTGGTTTCATCAATGAGGTTCAACGAGAGTTGGCGTTATTCCAGGGGTGCTTCCAGCAACGTGCGATAGGACTTTGCTTTTAGTTCCTTGGGTGTCATGGCCTCATCTTTGAAGTGGAGTCTAAATAGGGTGAAGTTGATCGGTCTTGTGACCATTGTGCGTATGGACCAAAAGACTTTTGGCAACTTGTTTGACCATTTCCCTTTAAGTAGCCTGACTAACCGCTTCTTTATGCCTTCCGATATGGCACCATTCGCACGTTCCACCACCCCATTGGACTATGTGTGACCCATGGAAGCATAGCATATCTTGATGTCCATATGCTCACAGAAGGGCTAGAAACTCGTTGAGTTGAACTGTAGGCCATTGATCATGGTGACTTCCCTAGGGACCACGAACCAGCATATGATGTTTTACTAGAGGAACTTCTGTATCACTATAGAGGAAACTTCACCAGGGGCTAGGCCTCGACCCATTAGAGATGTAGTCGTAGGCCACTACCATGAACCTAAGGTCATCAAGCGCCTAGGGGAGCAGTCATATGATGTCAAGCCCCCAGTGCACCAAGGGAAATATAGAGGGGTCAGCGGGGAATGGGCAAACATCCCCATCCATTAGCATTCTGGCAATGTTTTGCCAGGTCAGGTGCATCTGAAGTTATTGTGGGCCAATAGAAACCCTAGCGGAAAGCCTTCCCCACCAAGGTTCATGAGACCAAGAGTAATCCACATAGGTTGTGGTGGATTTCCACGAGGAGCCCCTAGCCCTCACGTCTTGACAGGCACCTAAGCAGTGTGGTGCATACGCCCCTTTTGTAGAACACTCCATCTACTATGTTGAAGGCTCACGTGTGATGGGACAGCCTCCGACGTTCCGTTGTTTCGTCCGGATCTTCTTTCCCCTGGAGGAACTTCACGATAGGTTCTCTCCAGTCATCCTCCTGGTCGATGCACAGGACGTTGGGTACGGGTCCCTATTCTAATGAAATGGACGAGAAGGCTAGGACCTCGAAGAACACACCCACTAATGGCTCTTCACCCAAGCTCATGGCTTTGGCCAGGGTATCTACTTCCATGTTCTTGCTCCTTAGTATCACCTTAATAGTGACACCCACAAAATGGCACAACATAGCCTTGATCACCGTGAGGTATTTTGCTAGCTCGGGGTCCCTAGCCTGGTAGGACATGTAGATGTGGCTTGCCACCAAGCACGAGTCATTGTGGACAAGGACTCTTCGAGCTCCAAGTGCCTTCACATTATAGAGGCTCAAGAGGAGGGCTTCATACTATGTCGCATTGTTCCTGGTTGGGAACTCGACATGTGCCACATAGGCCAACCTATGTCCTTCTGGGGTTGTGACGATGACACCCACTTTGACCCCTATGGTGCCCCACGCTTCGTCAGAGTACAGTGCCCATATTAGCTCCCACGATGACTGATGAACTAGTCATATGACTTTCTCATCGACCTGGCTCTTATGCACTTCGCATGATGCAATATGCTTCAAATATAGATGTATAATCATAAACGGTACTCATCAAGGTATGATCAGCACAATTCATATACCTCATCTCATGAATACTGTAAATCATGGCATGGAAACACAAATAACAAACATTCACCACAATTTACTGTTCTACCATGCACTTATCTGTTAACCTAGTGGACGGTGCGTGGACGGCACCAGACTCGAACCGCCACCTGAACAAGCATTAACTATTTCAATTCATTGCTAATGCAATACATTCATATACGAGCAAATGACATCGCTCTAATGTCCAACCCGACATAACCAAGTCCTATACCACTAGGCAACTTTCCATTATCCCGATGCTTAACCAGTCTGTAAAATTAATGTTTTTAATCATTTATACTCGCGGATCGAATTATACATGCTTAATCTCTCTCCAATCGTTTACACTGTTTAACCTCAATTTATGCTCTCCTCCTCCTTCTTCTGCCACAGATCGACCAGATCAACAGTGGCAGTACCGATTGCACTGATCAGTTATTCATATTAATAAGCGATATTTAACTGGTCACATGCATCAATTCTAATTATCGACATATTAATTTATGCCCGACTCGGTAAAATAAGTTTGGAGAAGGATTTTTGAGATGTTACCCTAGCCCCGAACAACTGGAGCGGGGCACTTCCTGTCGCTTCTTGGCCAGATCTGACAGATCTAGCAACGGGTCAGATTTTCCTCTTTTTTTCTCTTCTCTTTCTTCCTTTCCTCTTTTCTTTTCTTTCTCTTTTTTTCCCAGCGCCGGCGCTCTCTTTTCTTCCTCTTCCTTTTCTCTTCACGCCGATGGCTCCCTTCCTCTTCTTTTCCTCGCTCGGTTGCGCTCCCTTCTTCCTTTCTTCTCTACCGCTCCTTTTTTTTCTTTTTCCTCCGTCGGTCGACACCTCGCTCTCGTCTTCCCTGCGCTCAGTCGGTGTCTCCCGCCTCCCTCCTCAACCTCTCCTCTGCTACTCCCTCTTCTGCTCTCGGCTGGCCAGCCCTCCACTCCTGTGGAGCAGGGCGGGGAGGCGCGGGTGAGGGGTAGCACGAGGGCAAACGGCAGGCGGCGGTGGCGCGCTGGGTGATGGCGACCCACCGACAATAGGGGACGGGGTCGGCGACGGCGGGGCACGGCAGCAAGCGCAAGGGGAGGTAGCGGTTCGTACAAGCAAGGCGGCAACGGCGACGCAACAGGGTGACGCGGCAGTGGTTGCCAGAGGGGGACATGCGATGGCGCCGACGGCTACACGAGCGATGGCAACAGGCGCAAGGGGGAGGCGCGTAGAGCGGCAACGGCAAGGAGAGCATGGGAGGAGGGGAAGACAACTCGGCTTTTGCCTCCTCCCCTGCTGCTCTCTCTCTCTCTTATAGGGGCACAGTGTGGGCTGGGCTGGTGTAACATCCTGAAATTTCAAGTGCTAAAAAATGTGGAGTTTTAAAATTTTTCTTGCATTTTGCTAGCGCTCAAATTTCTTCTGAGTATTTATTTGAAATCTTTTTGAGTGTTGTGCCATGCAAATTAATAATCAAGAGTACTCCCAAATATAAATAATAATCTTGCAAGTACAAAAATGGAAAGATGTCATTACAGATCATGAATTCAAAATGCCAATGTCTTGAATTCAAATTCAGGACAATAAAATATTAAAATGCAACCAAAAAGGAATATCAGAACATCCTTCTAAGCGATTAGACTAGGATTCCTTTCCTTTACTTTAATTAGCATTCAAAAATTTATGAATCCAGTCATAGCAAAATAATGTTAAAATTAAAACCCAAGGGCAAAATTAAAATGAAATAGAGAAATAGAAGATTTTGTGTCCAGATAATGGAACCAAGATTGGAATTAAAAGTTCAAAAATTTCAATCAATAATCTTAAGCCTAAAATAGAATTTAAATTAAAGATTCAAATTTTAGAATCTTGCAAAGCTCAAAATCCATAGGTATAAAAATTTAAAGTGCGAATTAAAAATGAAAATCCCAATTCTCAAAATTCACCTCTCCTCTCACTCTCTCCTACATGTGGGCCCTCCCTTTTTCTTTCTCTTCCCTCCCCTTTTCCCCTCTCTCACTCTCCTTTCTACTGCCGAATGGGACCGGTCCCTGCACTGCTTTCTTTTCCTGCCTGCACCCCATTTCTTTATTTCCTTCTCTGTCCTTCGGCTGGGCTCACTGCTTCCACGCCTGAGCTCCGTCACCCCGGCCCCATCTTCATCCCGTCGCCCTCACGCCCATGCCCTGCCCCCACGACGCCCCGTCGTGCCGAACCACCCCGGCGCCATGCCCTGCTCTGCCTGCGCCCCGTCGCATCACCATGCCGTCGCCCACACCCCGTTCAGCCCTCGGGTTGCCGGCCGCAGTGCCCCACTACGCCCCCTCCCGTGCTACAAAACAGCCGCCTGGCTCCCCCAATTCCCCCACGCGCCCTCCCTCTTTCCCCTTTTGCCGCCACTCCCTTCCCATCCATTTCTTTTGGTGTTCGGCCGAGCTCCATTCATGGCCGCCGGCGCCTCCACCACCCTCCGGCCGCCACGATGGATCTTTCCCCAAATTGAATGCGTCACGGCGAGCCTTCACTTCCCCTCAGCCCTCCCACCGAATTAATTTGACTCCTGTTCTCCGACGCTCGCCGCGCCGCCCATCCTCCCTGGCCCCGGCCGCCGCCGCCGTTTCCACCATCGGCTCCTCCTCACACAATTTCTCCCCAATTGGTTGCTGTGAGAGAAGCGCCTCATTGCCCCGAGACTTCCCAAAGCATCGGCCGCGGCTCCCCTTCATCCCAGCGTGCCGGCGCCGTGCACACGCCTGCGCCGCCCCGGGTCCTCGCCGCCGGCTCACCTCGCCCTTGCTCCGGCATGGCCAAACGCCCAGTAAGATTCCTCTTGACCCCCTACAGCTCATGCGCACGCGGTTTCTCTCCTTCCTCCCCGCCGGCGCCGCCGCCCTTCCTACCCCGCCGCCGGCCGCTCTCGGTGCCGCTGCCCCTTTCCAGCGCCACCCCGAGCCGCGCCACCCCCTCCACCGGCTCCCACACCCCGCAAGCATTCCGTTTTTGTGCTCGCCGGCATCTCCCCGGCCACTCTCCGCTGGCGGCGCCACCATCTCCTCCGTGTGCCCGCCTCCTCTGTTTCGGCCGAAGGGAAGCTCTATTTGGAAGCTTGGCCCCCGCATCACATCTTGTAAGTTGTCTTCCCCACCTGTTGTCACAAACGACTAGCAATTTGGTTGGTTAGCCCAACCAGTCACTACACAAGCAGTGCCGAGTTCGAATCCCCCTTCGGCCATCTTTTTGATTCATTGTGTTTCTGGCCATTACAATTAGAGAGTAATTAAGGAAAGTTATAAATTTAACCAAGGCAGCTAATAAATTTAAATAGGGCATAAATAACATTGTTTAAGATTTGATATTAGATTGGTTATCATGTATAAATAATTAATGTGCCTCTGTTATTTATTTTAAATCTAACTATAGATAAAAGAGCATTAATAAGAAGATGGTTTCGATATAGATATCCAGGCATCGCAAGGACCTTAATTAAAATAACAATTAAGTTCAGATGAGGTAACTGATTTATGTTCAAATAAAATTTACCTATACCTAAAATATGGAATTGTGAGCATATGGACAATTAAGGATTAAGGGAAGATAGTTAGGTAAAATTTAAATAATTAATTGGAATGCAAATTAAAACATAAATAAAATGTGATATAAGGATAGATTAAGTTAAACCCTAGCGTTAAGATTCATGCAAAATAGAGATGCAGCCTGGGGTTATCGTACGTCAAATCTAGATTCTCTTTTAAGTGGTCCCTCTGATTAATATAAAATGTAGTTGTCCAAAATATGGTTGTCGTTTCTATATCTTTAAAAGATACCTAAATTGATAGCAATCTTTAATCAAAAGGGCGCCTTTTAAGTAGAAATGTCTATATACGCGTGGCAAGGTAATCCGTAGGTCGTCAGATATTAAAAGTAACCTACCTAATGTAGCGATGTGAATAGTAGTCATCACTAGCGTGTCCTCGACAAATAGATCTCAACCATAGATTCAATGGTATATTGATAGCAAAGAATAACCTGGTATAGCATGCTCGGCCCTAGATAAATGAATTTAAATAACAATAATAATAATGGCAACGCTATAATAATAATTAAAATATGCACAGAATATCCACGATATCTAATCCGAAGAGCCTCTTTAATTAAAATCCATGTTGACATATCTACTAAAATCCCTACGTCGTCAGTAATTAAAATAATCTTAACACCTTGTATTTTAGTGAACAAGGTAGCGCTAGCACGACCTAAAATAATACATCTTGAATTGCTAAAAATATAAGCTATAAGATTAGTTCGACAAACCAGAAATCATATACCTCGTGTATATAACATGTGCCCTAACTCTTAAAAACTAACATTAGACTAGGCAATACCCTACACCCCACCACAGTCTTATGTCTACCCATAGGTCTAGCATGACTCATGGAACTCCCTTGATAAATATAAAAATAATAAAAAGAAGTTATTAAATAAAATAGGGTAAGCCATAGTATTCAATAGCCGCCTCAACCTAGTCCTCCCCAAATCTAAAATAAGTCATCAATATTTCTGTGCCATAAACCCTTCTTCATTGAATGTCCTTCTACCAATCATCGCTTCATTCCAACTAGTTCGGCTCTGACAATACTCCGCGTCCAATCAACCTCATCTCAAATCATCTATTTAATCATAATAAAAATTAATCAAGTTCAATTGGGTTTATTTGTATTTAATTGGATCTCTTGAGTCATTTGTTTTTATTTGGGTTCAGTTGCTTATCGCGTAATTAGAAATTGGAGTCCGGAAGAATCAAGGGATTAAGCGAGATCACGAGCGAAGTAAAGATAAAGGCCAGAAGCTCAACCCTTCGAATGAGACAGCTTTATGTGAGCTCAAGACCACGGTAAACCGCGCAAGGCGAGTCAATACTTTGATCATGTTGAACCTACATTTTATGTAAATTATTTTGTTTAAATTATCAAATTGCATGCTGTTATTTTATATGCAAATACATGTTTAATTTAGAATTCTAGTTAAATGCCTATTATCTAGCTTGATTAATATTGCTCCTCCTTTGGAATATTTGGACATGTGAACCTTGTCGCCCTAGCAAAATTATACTAGTAACCTTTTGAAAATAAGTCCATAATTATATGCCATGCTTAGTTGTGCTTAGATACTTGTGGGAGTAAGAACGTCCAAGCATCACTTTAATCATGAGAAAATGTGGTTGGGCAGTCATGGTGGTAATGACTGGTGTATGTTGGATATGGTTATTTTATACTCCTAAAAATCTCAAATTGCTTATTTATCTGGGCGGATGGTTCGGGGGTATGGTGCAAGGGTGCACGAGAGTGTGGTTTGTGGTAGAACCGCCCAGATAACTCTAAGGACTGAATCTTGTCATGACCTCCTGTGTAAAACAAGTGCAACCACAAGTCTGTAAAGTACAACTTGGCTTAGTAGATTTACCGGACCCTAAAAGTCATCATCATAGGTGGAGGAAGTGAGGTAGTGCAAGTGGCGGTCTGGGTGACGGCTTGAGCGGGACACTCGCAGAGGGTGAAGTTCTTCTGCGGCGTGCTAGCAGTATGGGTAGCCAGCTGCTAGGCGCATAGGAGGGGAACTCCCGCGCAACCTATGAGACCTGCCACAAGCGGGACAAGCTCATAGGGGTGAGATGATGGAAGGGGCGAGGTACTTTGAACGGTTACTGTGATGGTTCGCTCAACTGCACAACTAAGGAATTATGTGGGGCAACGAGTAAACTATCTCTTGTGGGTAAAGTGTGCAAACTCTGCAGAGTCAAAACTATTCGAATAGCCATGCCCACGGTCAAGGGCGGACATGGGAACTTAACCAGATATAGTTCTATTTCAAAATTATTTATGGATGGGAATGGAAAAGTGGAGGGCAGTGGTAAGCCCGGATTGGTATTGTCCTGGGTGTCGTCCCAGTGGTAATGTAAGCGGCTATAACGCTGAAGGTCTAGCATATGGTGCAGAGACCATGTAATGGTGGATGGAATCTGGATCGCTATTATTATTACATTCTCTTACACATTATGTTTTTGTTCAAAACTGCTAGGTCTCAGAAAATTTCTATGTATTATATTTTTAAATAATGATGATACTTCTCACAAAATAAAGTGTCAGGAAGAATAAATAGAGTTGTAAGAAAAGAAGATGGTTGTTTGTGGTAAACATATAAAGTTGTTGGTGGATTCAGGTCGATCATAAAGAGTAAACGATAGGGTAGATTCTGAGAGAAATAAATTGGAGTCTAAATGAATAGATAGACTAGATAGATGATTTAAATGATTTTTGGAGATTTAGGGATTGCACAGATAATTATTGGATTCCGACATTGATAAAGAAATTCTTTGCAGATGACAATATTGGAATTAATAGATTCAGTTACTAGATGAGTCAATTGAATTTTGGGAATTTGGAGGAATAATAACAAGTATTGGAGCGTAGACCTGATCAGTGATATTCTTGGTGGATGTATACTAGTAAATCATAAACCTGATCAATGATATTCTTGGTGGAAGTATACTAGTGAATTAGTTAGAAATAGATTATGGAAATTAAGGTTGATTATTGGAAGAACAAATTATGGTTGTGGATCAATAACAAAAGGATTGGATTGTTAGGAATTTAGAATACAAAAGATATTGGTGGATAAATTAAATGAGATTAGATAAATGATGTCACTAGCTGTTTGGAGTTTTAGGCAGCAATTGATCGGTGGATTATATAAATTATGATACTTGATGTTTGGGGGTTTAGGTAGCAACTGATTGGTGGATTGTATAATTGATGTTATCCGCTGTTTGGAGTTCTAGACAGCAGTCAATATAGAAAGTATATGATCGGTGGATTAATTAAATGATGTCACTTGCTGTTTGGAGTTTTAGACAGCAATCAACTTGGAAAGAGTATATTTGATGGATTAAGTAATGATGACACTCGCTGTTTGGAGTCTTAGACAACAATCAGAAAGGAGAGTGTGTCTTTGGTGGATTAAGTCAATTATGGCAATCGCCGTGTAGAGTTTAGGTAGAACTAATAACACTATAATTTAATAATAATAATGCTACTAAAAGCGATTTTTGGCAAATAAAATAACCCGAGCCTCTCCTTTAATAAGCCATGCATACTACTTATTTGCATCCTGTGTATTGGCTCGCGGAGCATGGTGGTTTGTGCTCACACTCGCTTTCACAATAAATCCAGACTCAGGAATCAAGATCACTACGCTTCAGCAACACTATTTGGTCATGGTGGCAAAGAAGAAGATGTCGAGGGCTAGGTCGCAAACCTCCAGTTGGCTGCTTGTGGGCATGTCCTGAGGGTCCACCTGTGTGCTTCGTTTCCCGCTGCTGCATTTCATTGATTTCGGCCCAATCGGCCCATGAGTAAGTTTATTATTATATTTTACGCTTCCGCATGATATGTACTTTGATATTCAGAACTGTAATCTGTGAGCACTATCTACTGATCCAGGGAATAGTGCGGTGGAATCAAAGAGGAATCCGGATTGTATAATCTGGGCTCCTACAGCTGGGCCTAATCCAGCCCAGGTATTACACACAGAACATATATCATGCATATATCCTTGAGAATATTTTACAAGCATTTTGTGAAGCTCCTATATTCTGGTTTTCCTCGATGCAATATACTAATTCAATTAAGATCTGTAAGAATCTGTTCAAGCGGACGTTCGCAATTTTGTGTTGCTTAATATACATGTTGCACATGCAAGTTGAACCCAACCAAAACTGACGCTGCAAAAATGTTGCCTCCAATCACAAATTAGTGGTGTTTCAAATATTGACATGGTATCCAAAACATAACTGTGAACATCAATTTGTATTGCAATATACTTGTAAAAACTAATATAATTATAGTACTATAAAAATATTTTTGACACAAATCTACTCATATAATTTTCATATAACCGATCTAGTTATTCCTAAAGATATTGATGATCAAAATTATAATAGTTTGATTGCATTATTCTACTAACGGCACTTATATTTGAACAGAGCGAGCACATATATATTTGCAAGTTATTGATAGTCCAACTAATAAAACACCTATTATACTAACGGTGCATTGGGTTTCATGGAGTACTTAATGCCAATGTATCCTTATATAGAAGATAGCTGTTGCATATGTAGCACAGGTAGTTTTTTTTTCATCATCACACAGAGTTTTACTTAGCGAGTGTACGCACGCCATGTTATATCACACAATTTGTTCCATATACGGCAACAATACCTCTCGTTGCATGAATCATTCGCTTCGTTTGCAATTTTGTACAGTTTGATTATTTGGTTTGACAATGAATACCACTTGCAACTTTGGTCCTATTGGCTTTCAAAGATGGATTCGGCTGAAAATTATGTAGCTGTGTTTTGCCGTCAAGAGCACGCCGCAGTACTTTCATAACATTTTTCTTATAAATAAAAAAATATAAGTTAGCAGCCAAAGTTAAATTTTGAAGAGCATAAAAAGTCAGAACAACATTTCTTCCCTGAAAAGAGGTCAAAGTAAAAAACAATATTTACTTTAGACTGAAGGTAGGAGATGCAGATGCGAACACGTACGCTGATATTTTCTGCAAGCGCACGTTTTTGGTGGATGTACACTTCCCATTTCCCGTTTCTCTAGAGGATTAGCAACCCTCGTTTCGCAAGATGCTACTGCAAATTCGCGGCTTCTTCCGTTGCACGCCGCATGCCGTATCAGCCAATTGCTCCGTACGCTAGCGTTATCAGCTACCTCTATTTTGTCTTGTTGCCTTGTGTTGTTTTCTTGTGCAAGTTGTGTTTTATTTTTGCGTGATGCTATACAAAGGTGCTGTCAAATTTTGACACAAATAGGAAGCTGGCCTGTGGCCCAAGGTTAGATGTGCGGGCATGTGTTAAGCCTCAGACTCGGCGCTGGTGTCCACAAAACTCGGTGCTGGTGTCCACAAAATTTAGAAGAATATATGCGTGCATGTTTAGCAGAAAAGTGATATGGTCCGAATAGTAAAACTAGCAGGTGCATATACGATGGCACTATCTTTTATAGTACACTCTTCAATGCGCAGCCTACAATCTTACCGCTGAACTTCACTAAGGTAGACCCCCCTAATCGTGTGAACCACGACGCACAACCTAGAACGAGAGGATCTCACGATCCAGCGAGTAAACTTTCGTATGCAACGAGAATCCCCATGCCAAGTGTAATTCCTGATCGGAATTCACAAAAATATGCGACACGTCATATACGCCCAATTGGGCATTTTCTGTTTTCTTAACTCCAAACAAAAACTCATGATAAGTTACACGGGCAATACCCTAGCCCTTATATGATCATCACCTCCTGGCCGAAAGGGCTGACTAAAATTGACATACATTAAGTCCTAAACACACACGTTTACAACAACCTTGTACAGAAACTCTAGGAAACCAACTCCACACACGCGTTTATAATGCACACGTCATCTCCTAACTCAACTCCCTAAAACACACGACTAAAAAACACACTCACTCGGTCTTACTCAAAAAGAATAAAAATCTAGTTAGAAAATAATCCCAAATCACAGGAAAATAGGAACCGAACCTACGTAGATAATCCTCCTAATTTCTTCCTTTTTCTCTCACGATCCACTCCCTATTTTGCCATTTGTCCTGTCTTCTTTTCTTTCTTTCTGTTTGACGCATGCAGCAGTCCAACGTTTTCTTAGCACGCATGCATGTAGAACAAAACTCCTTCCTTCTCATGCACTGGACCACATTCTACAGGTCCAATCCCTTGCGTACAAACCTCACGCCCTCTCGACTTATGCGTCCACACGCAGCACTAACACGTCCCAAGGTATACACGCTAACATGTATTTTTCCTCCACAGCCGGCCACCCTCCACTCTCTCGATTTCCTTGTTTCTTCTCAAATAGCTTTAGATTGTTGTTTAGAAACACAAACCAAAGCAATAGAGCTAGTTGGCACTATATCCTCCTCCTCTATGAAACAAAGCTGTCCTCGGCTTTGGAGTAACCATGGGAGTCTCCTTTTTCGCTACCACTGCATCAACCTTAATGGCACTGACAAGCATCAGCTTCAGCACGTGTTGTTTGCCTTCATGCACAAAGATGTATGTATTGTTTCACTCGGCATGGATAACATTGCAATTGTATTGCCACGATCTCCCTAACAGCAAACCACAAACCTCCAATGGCAAAACATCATAGCCCCACTTGATCAATGTAGTCATCTACTGAAAATAGCACATGCACCTTGTCAGTTATTCTCAATCGTGCGCATCTATTTAACCTGTAACGCCCCGCCCCGCCCATTGGGCCCAAAATGCTACCACTACTCTTTAATACTACCATTTCCATCCATTGCTGCTAGAATCCAGTAGCAACTCATCTGTTTGCACTACTATAAAAAGCATCACCACAGACGGTTCAAAATTATCATCACAGACGGTTTTTGAACCGTCTAAATTTATAGGTCTGTGATAACAAGTGGTTACAACACAGATGGTTTTTTTCAACCAAACCATCTGTGATATAATAGATATCAAAGATGGTTCTTAAACGTAGCCATCTGTGATATGTTAGATATCACAGATGATTAATACTAAAAACCATCTGTGATATCATAGATATCACAAACGATCCTTAAACATAGCCATTTGTGATATCTCACATATCATAGATGGATAATACTAAAAACCATCTATGATATAACAGATATCACAGACGGTTCTTAAGCATAGCCGTCTATGATATCTTATATATCACACACGGCTAATATAAAAAATCATCTGTGATATATCATATATCACAGATGGTTTGTTGTTACAAACCATCTATCATAGCTATTTTATAGCTAAATTATTTCCTACATTTTGGCTAGCTTCAGAAAATGCTAGCCATGCTCTCTAAAAACTAGCAAACAGATCATATATATAGCACACGACAATCATTACATAGATCTTACAGATGAATTAAATAACTGGAGGAAGTACAATTGAATGAATTGTTTAATTAATCACAATTGAGTGATTACAATTGTATCAAATATTTGAACATCTAATCATCATCGCCGGTGTAGAACTCTCCATTCTTGTATGTGACCTCCACCATCAAGAATTCAGAGAGCTATCCTCGAACTTCAGTGAATTAGTCAAGATCGAATGTACTTTTGTCGAATTCCACACACTGTCGCTACCAGTGTTAAAGTCATTAGCGCGCGCACACGCACGCACACACGCACGCGCGCACACACACATATACATATACATATACATATACATATACATATATTGATAATCATGAAATATTTATTGGAAGGTTGACAAATCTCTCGATCATTCGTTTTAGCGTCCATGATTTCCTACATATAGTGGCAAATGTAGAATCCACATACGTTGCCCTGTAGCTGCTGATGGCACTGCACAAATAGAATTACATACATAGGTATTGTCAGTGTTAGAGGCATTATTACGAGGTGTGATATAGTAAGATTGTTGTGTTGTAGCGAGTACCAAAAATCGCATTCTGTGTCACAGTGTGGCGTTAGATTCCTTGTGTCCCCCTCCCTGGGCAACGTAAGTGCTGAACGACCTATGTGATTCCAAAACGTTAGCCTTAGCCATTGCAAACGAAGGGAAGATTACAATATTGTTATGTATAGAGGAAATGAGTTTATCTGTCAATTGTTTGTTGCACACGGGCGAAGTCGTGGTTGCTCTTAAGTAGAGAATCAAGGTATATTACCTTACTCCACTTTGATACAATCACAATTAGAATCCAGTGAGACTTAGTCATGTATATTACCATAGTGATTAATCCTAAGTTCATGTTGCGTATAAAGTACAAATGAAACTTGTATGGCAATTAATGAAGAACTTACTCCTAGTTGAAGGGTACCAGGATGTACTCCTTGTCAATGTGAGAAGCAATTCCATCGTTATGTATTCTTCAACGAAGGATGCGTTTGCGTTGATGGATTGCTCAAAGACCAAGTATGAATCGAGGAAACCCACTGGTTGTTGCCATCATCGGACTCGTTGCATCATGGATCTATACATAAGCAATGAGTTATGGCATTTATCGGTATTATGTGAACGTAGAATTTTATTATATAGTACACTTACAATTCCAGCATCGTAGAAGTGAGATGTCGAGTTTGTCGAGGTTGAATAGTAAAAATAAGTATTCAAATGTCATGACGATGTAGCCCGAGTTATGGAGGAAATGCGCTTCCGTGTGTCTCACGGTGAATCCACTTTGCCGATTTGGTTTCCTGTTGGACATTTGCATGTACCAGGTATGCAAAGACCTGCAAACCAGTCGAAGGATGGGTAATTATGGCTCAAGGACCAACGACAGTCTGAGCTCGTACTTCCAGGATTCGAGAGGCGGATTAGTCTACTTTGGTTGGGCCTTAGCACCTCGCTTGCAATACATCTTCGGCATTGTCTCTACAGGAGCTAATGCGATGGAATTATGAAGTGGAGCTTGAGGTGGAGTCATAGAGGGTTCTGTTTGACAGACATGGTCATGTGGAGATCGCGGCATGGAAGGGTTTAGGGTGATGTCCCTCTTGGGCCATTGGATGAATGTGCAGTCCAAAATGTTGCCGCTGCTTTCTTCAGTTGTAGAGGGACCCCATCTGGAGATACCTCCGTGATGGTCATTCGGGATGTTGGCATTTTCAATACTCCTCTGCCATACTTAGTTCCCCCGGTCTTCGAAGTGTTAGACACATTCGGCAACGTTGATGGTGACGATGACATCAACTCTCTTACAAGAAAAAACTAATTACAATGAGCTATGAGCGTAAACATTGGCACATGGTTGATCTTACAAAAAATAAGAATATTGGGCAACGTATATTATTGCTACAAGTGTATAATGTTGCAATGTTCCTCTTGTACAATTATTATTTCGACTCAGTGTTTCATGCCATTTTTTACTTGAACCAGCAACCTACCCATAGAAGTTAGATGAACATTAAAACACCACACACTTATGCTTGAAAATGCATGAAGCAAATTAATTTGCTTCATGCCCTTCGAAGCCCAAGTGTATAGTGCTGTAATGTTCCTCTTGTACAACTACTACTCCGACTCACAATGTTTCATTCTTTTTTTACTTGAACCAACAGCCCACCCATAGAAGGAGAGGAGAGTCGGAGGAGACATGTATTTCTCAACAACTACAAGACAAACGTTAAAGCATCGTACACTTGTGCTTGATAAGGCATGAAGCCAATTAATTTGTTTCATGTTGTTCGAAGCACAGGTGTATAGTGCTGTAATGTTTTTCTTGTACAACTGCTACTCTGACTCAAGTGTTTCATACCCTTTTTTACTTGAACCAACAGCCCACCTATAGAAGTAAGAAGAGGAGTTAGAGAAGGGGAGACCTAGAAGGCCGACCATGAGGACCACATGAAGGTGACATTTTCGGCAATGACAAGGACCACCATCCACGTCTTCATCCATGTGAGGACCACATCGAGACCACCTCCAACAACCTTACCACTTCCAGCCCGACACAAGTAGGCCCATCTTCCCTTCCACATCCATTTCTTGGTGGATTCCACATAAAAAAGACACTAACGATTCTATTATGGAACTGTCTGTGACGTTGTACATTATCACAGACGATTCTATAATGGAATCGTCTATGATGTTGATCCTTATCACAGCTGATATAATCACAGATGTAATTATTTCTACATTGCTGAGTCAATTACAATAGAATAATTACTTAATTATATTCTAAGTTTGTTAATTACATTGAAATAATTTTCAAATAGGTGTTCGCCATGTGGAATGATTCCACTTGGCTATTTTCCTTTTAAATAAAGCCACTCACAATGATCGACACACATATAGCTTACTTCATCCTTTGGTTTTTCCTCGAGCCTGAGGTCATATCCGAATAGAGGCAACTTATCAAATTGATTGTACTCTTTCTCGTCCATGACATTCTCAACTCCGACAATTCTTCTTTTTCCATGAAGAACTACGTGGTGCTTCATATTTGCCGGGTCGGTTACATAACAAACTTAAACAACTTGCCTCACAAGTACGAATGGTTCATCTTTGTATCCTACACATTCAAGCTCCACAGCAGTGACGTCGTACTTATCGACCTTTACATCCTATGGGAGTTGGACCCGAAGGCACCGATAGAGAGGGATCTTGAAAATTACACAGTTGAGCTTCCAAATCTCCTCTACAAGCTCGTAGTAGGAGCTTGGGGCAGTGGTACTGAACTATTCATGAAATGTATCTATGCGGACATCTGAATTCTAGACTGTGCTCTTTCTATCTTAATCTGTTGTATAAAATGTGTACCCATTAATGTTGTGTCTTTGCCATGTCACAATTGTAATTTTTGGCCCTCTTGCCAACCATTGCAGCGTTTCACTTGATGACCTCCCAGTGAATCGCACCCCCAACCACTCATTGAACTGACAGTTGTGCTTCCTCGTGATCCAATCCTCCGACCGGCCTGGATTCTCTTGGCGTAGCATGCCCTTATACTCTTCAATATATGGGGACTTTCAGTCATGTGTTGCAAGACCGTGAAATAGGCTTGAATGTACATATCTAGACCGAAAGTTATTGCTTTCCTTTTGATGGTCCTAGTACCCTCTAGCCTCCCCTCCTGATAAGATAGAGCCACACCTACTGTTTCGACCTGAGCCATGTAATCAATGCAGAACTCAATGACCCCTTCAGTTGCATAACCTTCGATGGTGCTGCCCTCCGGCCGAGATCGATTGCATAGATATGACTTGAGAATTTCCATGTACCTTTTAAACGGGTACATATGACATAAAAACACAGGGCCACATGTCTTTATCTCTTTCACAAGGTGGACAATGAGATGGACTGTCATATAAAAAAATGACAGAGGGAAATACATCTCAAGATGACACAGAGTCATCACCACCTTGGTATGCAGAGCATTTAGTCCATCGGGATCAATGATCTTGTGAGCAATTACGTTAAAGAAATAACATAGCATCATGATTATCACTCAAACCTTGTTCGACAAAATACCTCTAATTACAACAGGAAACAATTATGTTATTAGCATATAACAATCATGAGACCTTATCCCAATTAATTTCAAATCTTTCATGGAAACAAGTTTCTTCATGCTGGCGAAGTGACTGGATGGAACTTTCACACCATGCAAGCACTGACACAGTTCAGTTCTCTCGGACTTAGATATAGTGTAGTAAGTTGGGGGAAGGTACGTGCGGCCTTTATCGGTCTCTATCAGTGCTAACTCAGTCCTGATGTGCATAGCAACCAAGTCACACCGTACGTTAACACCATCCTTTGTTTTGTCATGAATATTCAGTAAGAGACCAATCAAGCTATCACATACATTCTTCTCTACGTGTATGACATCGATGCAACTGCAAACTTCTATGTGCTCCCAATAAAGCTAGTTCCAAATTACTGACCTCTTCTTCCACATTGATATTCTTGATCATATCATAGATCTCTTTCCTGCTAAAGGCCTTGGTGCTAAGTCATCCTCTTTATTTCCATCAAATTATTTCTTCATCTTGCGGTATGTGTGATAACTTGAAAAGAATCTACGGTGATGCATATACATAGTTTTGTGCGAGTTGTTCAATCACACACTCTTGGTATAATCTAAGCAGTGCGGACAGGCTTGGACTTCTTTCGTACGCAACCCCGACAGGTTACTAAGGATGGTGCAGAACAACATGATGCGTAGTGTGAAGTTCTCTCATTTGTCTGTATCTCATACTTGTACCCCTTCGTTCTACAGTTTCACAAGATCTTCCACCAATGGTGCTAGGTATACATTCATATCGTTCCCAGGTTGCTTTATCCTATGGATAAGTAGTGATTTCAAAATATAATTCCGTTTCATACACAGCCAAGGAGGAAGGTTGTACATGCATATATTCACGGGCCAGGTGCTATGTCGACGCTTATGTTACCGAAAGGATTCATTCCATTTGTACTCAACACAAACCTTATATTCCTCGGTTCCACACCGAAGTTTGCAAACATCGTATCGATGTTCTACCACTGGGCAGAATCAGCAACGTGTCACATCATTCCATCCTTCTTATGCTCCTCCGAGTGCTAACACAGTAATCTTACATCCTTTCAGTTCGAAAATAAACATTTCAAACGGGAATTACGGACAAATACTACAACATCTTAGCAGGAGGTCCTTGCTTCACCTCGATGCCCTCGTCATCATCGGAGTGATTCTTACACTTGTATTGGGATGCTTTGCACATCGAACAAACATGTAATTTTGCATACTCTTTACGGTACAGGATACGATCATTCGGACATGCATGTATTCTTTTTGCTTCATTCCCAATGGATAAAGAATTTATTGGCTTGGTAGGGGTTCTCGGCAATACATTTCCCTCTGGAAGGATGTTTGCTAGGAGACCTAACAACATCGTGAAACTCTTGTTAGACCAACCATTACTTGTCTTCAATTTCAGCAGTTCAAGAACAGATGACAACCTTGTGTATTGCGGATTGCAGCCCGTGAACAAAGGTTTCTCCATGTCCTCATCAAGCCATTGAATTTACCAAACTCTCTCATTATAGTTCCTTTCTGCATCACGTAGCATCTGATCTAAATTGTCATCATGCGACCTATCATCATCGAAAGCACAGTCCACAAATGACATATCAATGTCTCCCTTGATGATGTTATAATTACCTTCTTGTATAATATTCTTTTCTTCACCGTGACTGGTCCAACACATATACCCCTTTTTGAAACCCCTTCGAATCAAGTGAGCTTCGATATGTGATGAGTTGGTAAACATCTTCAGATTATCACAATCAATATATAGACAGTACATATATTCCATTTCCTTCTTCAATAAATACTGCTCGGCCGTTCTTTTAAAAGCAGACACGCCATTAATGTACCCTTCAGTCATATGGTTCTCAACGTGCATCTAACTTTGGTCCATCTACGCTATGCATGTAACCAGTTAGTGTCAAATTAGATTATTAATGCTACTATAGCTAGCCAGCCTAATACTTCACATAATTAACATTCACCTTATAATAAATTGTCTATGTCTAAATTAAGTAGCTAACTACGTACTATTCATAAAGCAATGTATACATTAAGTAAGAATATATTGAAATAAACTAGGAGTAGTGAACCATTTATAAATTGGAGCAAACTACCAATTAAGCTAGATTTAAACATAGCTATCACCTCTTTTTATTACAAGGCATATAATTAGCATGGTTGTCACGGCGGAGTCGGCGAGCACGACGAGTGAGGGGCGCCTGGATGCCTAGGCGACGCCACGGTGACGCCATGGCAAGCGCCATTTCCTGAAGCTCATGCCATCATGCGTATATGGGTCAGGACTCAGGAGGTAACCGACTATATATCTCTCCCTCTCTCCTGTCTAATGGCCCCCATCTCCCGAGTGCCGTCTCTCATCTCACTCCTCACTCCCCCCGACTCTCCCGTCTCTCCCAACTTCCTCTCTCTCGAACTCTCCGTCTCCCCCGTCTGTCGACTCCTCTCCCCGCCGCCGCCTCCCCCGTCCGCCGCATCCTCTCCCCATCGCCGTCTCCTCTCGCCTCCTCCCCCCACCGCCTCCAGCTCCCCGCGCCCGATCTGCTAACCCTAGCCACCGTTGCCGGCGGGAGGGAGGGATGCGGCGCGGGTGGAGGCGCCGTCACCGGCGGGAGGGAGGGAGGCGGCGCGACCGGAGAAGACAGGGGCGAACGGCGTACCTGGGCAAGGCGAGGTGTTCCTCCCCAGCGCCTGGACGCCAAGGCGTCGCCTAGGCGACGACAAGGCGACGCCGTGACAACAATGATAATTAGAAGTAAATACTAACCTCTAATCACCAAGAACAAATAGATCTGCAAGCTAGATCTGCAAGCGGTATGTTTTCATCAAACTCCCCAATGCCGGCCACCTCCTTCAATGCAGTGCAATGTTGACTGATCTATCAGGACCCCGCTGGTTACACATTTAATGACGGAGCGTATCCAAGACACATCCAACCGTGAATTGTATGTGGTCTCACATCATCGTAGATAGTTCTCATTAATAACCGTCTATGATAATGGGAAATTTCACAAATGATTATTATTACCAACCGTTTGTGATAATTATTTATCATTTTCTCATCAACCATTCCTTAAGCATTTCCACCTTAGCTTTGACACAATACAAACACATATGCACATGCACAACTCTTTTCATCTCTTTAGTCTATACTGGTATAGTGAAGTGAGCACCCGTTGATGCTCACCCCAGCATGCCCTCTTTCATGTGGGGACCTTAATAGCCCATCCTTTTACATACAAAACCTTAGTCTCCACTCCCGTAAAGTGCCTAATGAAATAGGTCTTTCCCTATTCCTGTGGGGTGTCTACACAAAATAGACCTAGAAGCCACAAAGGCTATCTATTTCCATGACATGAATGCATGCAGTGCAACCTTTCCATTTAAGCATATCAATATATCATGTTCCATCATCCATTATTCGGCAACATAATGGCATCGGGTACCCATCTCACATACTAGTACCCATCATTCATCAATGTCAATATGTGAACAAAAATAAGCAACTCATTATGTAGGTAGTGCATCAAAATTCAACTAATAGCAATCACTATCCGAATTTACCACTTTACTGTGCACTTGCTTGTTCAACCTTATGGACGATGCGTGGATGGCGCCAAACCTGAACCTCCACCTGAGCAAGCATCAACCAGTCTTAATACCATAAAATACACATGCGCACACACAAATGCCATCGTGTCTTTAAAAAATGAAACCTAACACAGCAAATATTCTAGGTTCGGTAATCTGCACAATCCTACTCACACAGCTTGCCAATTCGTGTTCCCAGTTGTTAGCCCGATACTTGCATGCACTTACATGGTGCACGCAATATACCATAGTTCCACAACGCAAAGCACCGGATGCCACTAAACCGTATATATTTATTCCCCAATTATTTACTATCTTCCTCCTCTTTCTGCTTTTCATTTTAGAAGAAATAATGCACACTAATTAATTGTGCCTACCCCTAATTATACTCCCACCTGACCTATATTGTGCACACACGCATGGCCTGCACAACGAATCCACGCACACACTACACCACACACTACTAGTCACTACACACACAACCACAACACTACACAGAGCTACATTCAGTACCACTACTCCAATTCTGGTCCTCTCTCTCTCCAGGCAATTCATAGACACGCAAGAGGCTCTCAGGAACTCTAGCCCAGCGCTCGCCACTGGCCGGCGGTGAGCCACCGGTGACTCCTCCATTGGTCCCAGCGCAGTTTCCCTTCTCCTCCTTTCCGTTAAGACATTGGGTTTGGCATCCTCAATCGTGGGACTTGGCTCTGGCTCCTAGTGGCACCACAGGCCACCAGCTTGATGTCGGCGAGCTACTCTGCGCCACCTACTAGCTCCCCTACATCTGGCCGTGTCTACCCCTAGGCTTTGCTCCTTACCACCGACACCGACCCCCATGCCTGAGCACCTCCAAATCGGCTCAAGCTTCCGGTGGTGCCGCAGGCCACCAAATTGACGTCAACGAGCTCCTCCACCGCCTCCCTGCACCACCTACTAGCTCCCGTACATCTAGCCATGTCTGTCCCTAGGCTCAACTCCTTACCATCGGTGCCGACCCCCATGCCCTAGCATCTCCATCTTAGCGTCTAGCTTCCGGTGTCAGCCCTGGCTCGGCCTCCTTCCTGGGCTCACCTAGGGTATATCCCCTCCCTACTTTCCTCTCTACTTCCCCCTTCCTCTATTATCCCCTCCTCCCTTGCTCTGTGATGGTGCTGGTGTATGCCATGTTGATATCCTATGCCGTGGACAGAGGGGATAAGGGTTAGGGACCTACTTGCCTGCCAAGCTGAAAAGGCAATGGATGATGACGACATTCATGGCGGCCGAATGTGGTCATGTGCATCCTTGCCTCCTTTCCTTCACCTTCCTCCACACCCTTAGAGCCTCTCCTCCATGTTCTCTCCTCACTGCTTATGTGTGGTCATCGTCTTGGGTGATGTGGGAGTGGTGCTTGGCTATGGGTTTTGGTTTGGCCGAGCTATGTAATGGTGGGATGGTGCTTTGCCTTCTCTGTCTTGCCTCTCAGTTTGGGGAAGAAAAGAAGCTAGGGATGAGATGAGGATGAACTCCTCCTATGGTTTGTCTTGCTCTGGTTAGCTTTGTGCCTTGGGCCTGCTCTCGGCCTTGGCAGGGAGAAGGAATGAGAATGGGTATGAAGAGGAATTGGCTCCCTTTGTGTTGGCTTGCTTAAGAAGAGGAGAATGGCTAGCTCCTCTCTGGTTGTGTAGTGGTTTCGGTCTTATCCTCTATTATCTCTCGGTTGGTTGTGCACTGGTTTAGCATTATCCTCCTTGCTCTCTCAATGGGCTATGCACTGGTTAAAACCTTAGGACCTTTGGTCCATAGGGTGGTTTTGGCAATGTCTTTTGGTTTTCTACTGTGAGCATCGGCGGATGCACGTTGGGTAGTGAAGGGGCATAGGCCCCTGGACTGATTTTAATTTTTATTGCTTAGAGTCTAAGTTAACACAATGTGTGCCCCCACATACCAAAAACTAGTGCCCCCACATGTTAAAGACTATATTTATCTAAAAAAAGAAGGTTTAAATACGTTGGCAAACAAGAGGAGAAAAGAAAAGAAAGCACGCAGAAAGTTGGCAAGGCAAGACACTCCAAAAAATGTGTCCAAAAAAAATGATTGAACAGCTTATCGAAGTAATCTCTCCACCTATCGTTGATCTCGTCTTTCACTAAAAATCTATTAGTGCCGTCTTTGATACATTTAACTTAGTTGAAATCTCTCGTCTTCCTTTATCAAAATTCAGTCATTTTGTAGACATCCTTCTCTCCCTCCTTTGTACTTAGCTTCTGGCAATTTTCTCATATGCCTTGCCTCTTGTCTCACTGCTTTCTTCGTATTCTTTTTTGCTAATTTATATTTATGTATGTTGTCATCGCTCCTATCATAATACATGTGCTTGTAGCATATCTTCTTCTCTCCGATAGCATTTTGCACTTCCTTGTTCTACCACCACATATCTTTAGGTTCGCCTCGTCCCTCGAGTCACTCCTAGCACTCCGTAGCTACCTTTCTAATACGATTTGCCACCTCTATCCACATACTATTCCCTTCGTTATTCGCTTCTTCCACGTCTCATATCCCTTTCACGGTCATCCTCTCTTTAACCGCCTATGCAGTGTCCCCTTTAAGTTTCCATCACTTTGACCTCGTGGCTCTAGCGACCTTACCTGTTGAATCCGTAACCTAAAACGAAAGTCAGAGACTACCAACTTATGTTTCTAGACAGCACACTCTCTAAGTATAATCTTACATCTATGCAAACTCATTTGTCCTCCCTCCTAATAAGAACAATCGATTTGGTTAGAATAATAACTACTGCTAAAGGTAACCAAATAGTAATGTCTCTTTCTGAAAAATGTGTTAGCTATAATGAGATCATAGTCTACAAGCAAAGTTTAAGATATCTTCTCCCTCTTAATTTCTATCACCATAATCAAAACTCATATGCACCCTTTGAAACCCCCACTAGTTATACCGACATGATCATTCAAATCGTCTCCTAAGAAAATCTTCTCACTATTAGACACACTTTTAACCATGTCATCTAGGTCTTCCCAAAAATGCATCGACTGAAAATCTGAATAACTTGCAACAGTCGGTAGAAGACTGCTCAAGCAAAATATTCACCAAGCTGGAACTAACTCGAGCATCCTAAGTGAAATTTCAACCTGCGCCATTCTTCAAGGACATTGAATGGCCTCAAGTCATAAAAAATCACGACTAATTGTCACTTATATTCAGTATTCAATAATTGTATCTTGCAGAATAAACATGTATTCCTTCTGCTTCTGGATCACTGCCCAGTGTAAGTACTGCGCCAACTGAGTTTGCTAAATTCTCTACTAAATAACAGCATAAAATCAAAGCTGCAGCAAGTCACAAAACTCGGCGCAGCTCTCCTGTGAGGAGTGCAAACTTACGGTGCTGTGACAACACACATGGCACTATCGGGCCTTTCTTTTTCAGGTCAGTTACCTCATCGAGGAAAGAAGAGTTTTCCTTGGTTCCACTGAGTACTGCTTGAAGGATTTGCAGAGGGTCCCCATGGCTGACAATAAGAATTGCAAAGCTGCATGGAATTAAACATATAAGACAACTCCAGCACGATAGAGGAAGCATCGGTTAATAAATGTTAAGCTGCATCTTGACACAGAACAATGTTTTGCATGTCTGCTATAATGCTATTCGGCCAAAAGTATGCAAATTTACTAGTCTTGCGTCAAAGCTTCTAAATGAACTATTAGAACTTCAGCATCCTAGACTCCTATAGTTGATAGCTTGCCAAGGCACCTCTACAAACTTATCCTCTGTTAGTGGTCCATCAAGTTTCTGTATTTATCTATGCTGTGCAGACTATGTAAAATGATTATATGAATTTGTCTCTCTGTAATTAAATCCTGAAGATTAGCATTCATTCTAGTTCATAGGTTCTAGTCTGACAAAACCATAGGCCCTGTTTCTATTCTTGCCAGAGGACCAGTAGCATTATCCTAGCAGGAGAAGTCAAATCTCATTTCCAATCATCCTAGCAACTTGGCCTTAAGGATTTGGAGAAACAGGCTGTCATAGCATGGGCTCCACCAGCAGCAGCAACTGCACAGTAACAACTTACTACTGTACCTCAACGCGGTTAATGTAGCATGAGTTTTGATATTTTAGTTTGATTAGGGAGTTATGCTTACGAGTTTTGAGTTACATTAGATTGTTAGGGGACAGGACCAAGGTTAGTAAGGCGTCACCTAGGCGTCGCCTAGTCGTCCGAGCGGTTTTTGAATCGTGGCGTCGTGCTCACCGCGTCCTCCTTGCATGTGGCGTCGCCTCGCAGCAAAAGTCGTCACCAAGGCGTCGGTTTGGCTGAGGCGGACGCCGCGGGACCGAAAAGGCGCGGGGAAAGAGCGGCGCGATGCGCACGCACGGGAAAAAGAGGGAGCTGCGCGCGTACACCTCCCGCCAAAGTCTCGCGCCAGTTGAGAGAGGGAGAGGGAAAGGGAAAGGAAGGAGAGAGGGAGAGAGAAGAGGGCGGCGGCGCGCCTGAAATCCAACGGCGGCGGCACCAGCGCCTACCCTGCGACTCCCGCCCCGTCCGCGACCAACTCCCACCCCATCCGTGACCGCGACTCTGCAGGTATGTCCTCCCCTCTGCCTCCTCTGTAGTCTGTTCTTCCTCCCCTCCTCTTTCCTCTGCGGCTCTGCTCTTCCTCCCCCTCCTTCCTCTGCTCTGCTCCTTCCTGTACTCGTGCTCTGCTCTGCTTTGCTCTGCTCCTTTCTGCTATTTATGCTATGTTGGAGTTGGATAGTTGGAATGGATAGCTCATAGGTGTGCTCCTTTCTGCTACTATATGCCCCTGTGGTTGCCTAATTGCTGTGAATAATGAATATATGCTTGTCTGTCTGATGTCTGAACTTTGCTGCATAAGAGATGGTTAATTTATTGATCTGTGTCATTGTTATATGTGCCTCTGATTGTGAACACCAGTATAAAAATGCCTAATTGCCAACTTCACTAGTTACTGTAGTACATTTGAGTTTGTGAGTATTGCCAACTTCACTAGTTACTAGTTTTCTTCTAATCAATTTGTGTTCGGCCAGCCAATTAATTACTCCTTTGTTTGCTGTTTTCCCATTCTTCTTTTGTAGATGCATGCAAAGAAAAGAAATAGATTGCTGCATAAGAGATTGAATGACATTGTCTTTGTTTCCTACAACCGGAAGATGAAGACTAGGTATCAGTTAAGGCGTGAGAAAAAAGGGAAAAGTTTTGACCCTTTGGTCATTGAAGAGTTTGATTGGGACAATGAGTGGTCTGATTCCTCCTATGTTCATCCTCAAGGTACTCATGGGTGTGAAACAAATGGTCAGAATGATAATGGCCTTACATGGGAACTTGTTGATGAAGCTCTTGGTGCATCAAGCACGCTGCGAGGCCGCAATCTTCCAAGGAAAGCCAGCAGCAAGCGTGCAAGAAATGGACACCCAAGGTTGGTTGAACTTGAAGAAGACTCAGGTTCGGCCAATGAAGAAGAGGAAGATGAAGATCCACATGATGATGCTGATGTGAGTGATTGTGAGCATGCTCCCAATGGCTCCAATGATGGCGGAGAAAACATGGAGGCTACAAACATCCCTGACGAGTTTGATGATGGATATTGACTATTGAGAGTTGGCTGCTAGCAGATTTCAGATCTGCACTAAAGCTACTTTTGTGTTGTGCTTGCGCACTTGTGCACTACTTAGCAATTAGCATGCCATTAGACTCTTAAGCTTTTGGTGGTTGGGCTATGTTGTTATGCAATTATGTGGCTGTTGACTACTAATTATGCCACTAAGACTCTATCTTACGTAGTTATATTTGTGGAATGTTTGTAATGTGGCTAACGAGTGTGGACTGCTATTATTTATTGCCACTATTATCTAAATCTAAGTTTATGGACTGATCACTGATGTAATGATGATATATTGATATTTGCTTGCTGCTTTTGCTAAATTCCTTATTGTATATGCAGCTTGCTGTTTGGGAGAAGAAAAGAGAGTTCAGATCATCAAAAGGTATTTCACTTGAATGCTTTATCCATATTTCATCTCATTACAAAGTATTTCTGTTACATAATTATATTAATGAGTCACACATGTTGAAACTTGTCAGGGGCTGTATGGTACATGGAACAAGGCAACTGGAAACAGGAGGATCACTACTACATGGCCTCCACTGGCAGCAAAAGGTATGTATCAGTGTATGTTTGTGCTGTTGCATGGTAGGTTAGGGTATGTGTATGGCGTCGCCTCGCCGCACGCCTTATTCGCCTAGGCGTCTGGAAGGGGGTGGGTCGCCGTACCTCGCCTTACCGCCTTAATAACCTTGGACAGGACAAGTCAGCCCTATAAAAGACCACAAATTGCAACTTCTGAAATCAAGTAAGAAGAAATATTTGTCTTTTTCTCATCTAAAGTCTTCTCTCTCATCTATGGTCCTCCCTATTCTAAAAGAAATAACCTGCCACCAAAAGGTTCATGACACAGGCAGTTCCTATCTTTTTCCTATTTTTATTGAGAGTTGATCACTCATTACCAGCAGTGAGTAACAAACAATCATAATATATCTTAAATATCTTTCATACAATTACTCCAACTTTATGTTATGTGCGCTGTACTGCAGCACACAGTACTGTTCATGGTGGTTACTACAGCGCACTAGTACTGTTTACCCGAGATTAGTTTCCTTTCTTAGAGATTATATTGATTTGGTTAGTTTGAAAGTTTATCTTGGATTAGTTTGTTTCTTTAATTTAAAGATTATTTCTTAAAGATCAAGTTAAGTTATCCCTATAAAAGGAATGACATTACAACATTTTTAATGAAGCAAAGATGAATAAATAAGTCTCTAGTCTCTAAAGTCCAACTGTAGTCGTTCCCTTGACTAGCTATTCTAGATCTATTCCTCCCTCAATCGGTACTCTCTTCACCTAGCACCGTTCTACTTGAAGTCTCGCCGTCCGACCTCTCCAACGGATGATTACCCCTTTGTTGTGCTAGTTCACAACACTTTAACCATAACTGCATTGACTAATCAAACATGTAATAAACTAAAGCAATCAGTTTAAAAAAAGACTGACCCAGTCATGCACTAAAGTTCCTGGTTTAACCCAAAGCAGCCTAATCTCATCTCATATGTAATAAAAGGGGGATTTGCTCATGTGCCCCAAAGTTTAATGGCGTTTGCTCATTTGCCCCAATATGTCTCACTGACATGTGGGCCCTGGACCCGCATGTCAGTGAGACATCATGGAGCAAATGAGCAAACGCCATTAAACTTTGGGGCAGGGGAGCAATTTTTCCGTAATATAAAACAGAGCGTTTGGTTGCATAGTAAAATTAAATAACCAGATTTAATCAATTCCAGTCAGTTCCTGGTAATCTTCTGATACATTTGTTGTTAGTTGAGCGCAGAAGAGTGCATTAGGTTCAGAATCATTACCAGTGGTTTGCCATTTGTCAACACCTTTTCACTGACTTGCACAGTCAAAAGTGGTTATTACACTGCAGGTTGCTAGTGTTACAATTAAAAATTTCATGGTAAGATATGCAGTTGATCTTTTCAAAATGACACCTTAACACAATATCTGGGTCTAACAATATATAGATTGATGATAATGTAACACAAAAGGGATGCAATAAAACATGAGAAAACAAATATATCATCTGAGTTCTAATGATATGCAAGTACCCATGATACTCCTTGTCTGTGGAAGACAGCACTGCTGCAAGTCTACTAGCAACATCTGCGACACTCTCACCACCTTCTGGAGCCATAAAGGGATCTACTTCATCTACTGCCCATACCTCTGCATACTACCATGTCATATCAGATTTAGTAACAGAAATAAAACATAAGATCATAAGAATGCCAACATAAGTTTCTGTTAAAAAAGAATGCCAGCAGAATTAACTACGTGCTATTGATTGCAGGGTTTTTCTCTAGAAAGCAGAATAACAGAATTTGTCCAAATGCTCAATCTGTTGTTTGCATTTGCTTCTCATTTTCATTATCTTTCACCTTATTTTCGATGCAGTATATCATGGCAAAAAGAATTGCAGTCATACTGCATCATGTCTTAATTGAAATTTTACAAGATTATACAGTTTGGCAACATATCAGCAACATAGTTATTTACTTATCTCCTGTCCTGCACTCTACATTTACTTCATCAACATGTGTGTGACCAAGATAGACACTCCCAATTCATAATTAATTTATATTAGATAAAGGCTCGAGGCGATAAATTCTTTACTAATTATCTTGAATGACATACTAACGAAGGCCCAGTTATAGACAACAAATTAGAGAACTAGAATCAAAAGAATGGCTTGGCCAAGCTGAAAAATCCTACACTATTTTGCTTACAAGCAGCATGGAGCTTCAATGAATTTGAGAGATGAGAAGATTATTAACTTAAAATGCGATATTTATACCTGATTACTCAAGGAAGATGCTGCAAAGTTTAGGACTTAATTTGACTAAGCTAAACAAGGATGGCGTAGAAACCCACAACTGCGGACATTTCTCGTTCTGTTCATACGGCAAGGAAAGATAGTTGTACACAAAAAATTCTGGTGTCTATTAGGTATCTAGAAAGTGTGTACTAAAAGAATATGCCTTGGTAGGTGCTTGAGTGAAGTTAGGAAATGAGACAAACTGACAAAGTGATTCATTCAATTTCGGGCTAAGCCAGATGCATTGAACTCCATTGCATAACCCTTGTCAATCCATTACTTTATAAGGAACATTTGTGCTCAGAAAGTTAAGAAGAAACTATTCTCCTTTAAATAGTTTCCTACAAATATTCGTATAATATTTACAGGAATAACAACATAACTTTAACCATATATCATATACATATAAGATATTGTGTTTTCATATTAGTTTCTGCAGCAATTAGCAATGTGGTGATCACGTACAAAATGTAAAACAGAGTGCTATCAAAATGGCAGAAGTACCACAAAACATTGAAGCTATAAGTCATGATGAACTATTTCATATGATATGAAGCTAGCATGCCCGCAGAGAATATAAACTTTCAACTTCTGATGCATACAAGCAAATCACATGAAAAAATATATTGCCCCAAAGTAGCAGCCAAGTTAAATAGATGGGAAAATTATTTGAGCGGTTTAGATGTCTGGCTGGAGTTGATTGCCACATTTGTAAAAACACGAACCAAATATTATTTGTTAAAATACGTTTTATTTGATGCCCCTACAATAAGCATCCTTCTTAGCTCCTAATTGAAAAGGAATCCACAGTTTGATAAACTCACCTTCTCATGTGAAAGCAGCTCATATGATGGCCCAAAATAACGCTCACGAAGTTCCACAGCTGCCTGCAAAAGAAATTGTCGTGAGGCCACAACATGATCATGATCACTAGACATCTGATCTGAGAGCCTTCCAGTAGAAATTTATTAGCATACAAAAGCACTCAGAAATTCAAAATGTGTTTCAAGAAGAAACTGCTCCCTATTTCTCATAATACCAAAGAAACTTTCAAGGATTCCAGCATACACTGTGTATTATCTTTGGATGGTTTGGAAAACATAGGTTCAGTTAGACCATGCAGACAACATTTCAAATAGGATGATATTTGCAACGAATGATAAGAGCCAAAGAGTTGGGTTATCATCAACTAGGCACACTAAGATGTTTTCAGATGTAACAGTTTTCATGATTTAGTTTATTCTGCAGGTACTTTTTAGCGGATTATTTTACAGGTCTTGCTGGCAGTAATCTTGTTCTACAAAATGGCTATTACGTAGTGCTCATACTGACTTTTCTAAAACATGCATAGAAAAAAAGAATTATACATAAATTTTTATGTGTTCAATTTAAATTTTGCAGAAATAAGAGGTGACAGGGTTACAACCTCGTTCGGGAAACTATAGCCGGCCAGGACACATTTAGAAACTTTCCTTGCAATCCATTACCTTCATACATTGCTTAACATCTAACAAGGTTCATCCAGATTAAACCACTCACTTTGCAGCTAGGACCCTCAAATGGGACACCGAGCACGCCGGCAACCACTCTTGCCGTCTCCATGGTCCGTGAGAACGGCGAATAAAGGATCTTGACTGAATCCACCTGTACACCCATTTCCTGTAGCTCCTGCACACACAAAACCACTTCCCCAGGTCACAACTGCACGCCCCAACCAAAAAGCGACGGCACTGACACAACAGCGAAAAACGCACACCAATTCGATTTCGATACCTTCCGGAGCGATTCGCCGGCGGAGCGGGCCTGCTCGACGCCCTGCGGTGCCAGCCCGAACTCCGGCTTCGTGCCGTTCTCCTACCAGGGTGCAGAACATTTACGACGAAAGATCGCATCAGCCGAAACTCCAAATCGGATTAGCAATTCTTGGGACAAGAAAAATTAACGGAAGATAGCAATTTGGGATGGACGGGTTTGCACCAGGGAGGAGACGATGAGGCCGCGTGTCAGAACCTGAAATCACTGAAGAATTGAAGAAGTGCCGGAACTCTGAAGATAACGCTTCATCAAACTTCAGAGTAATTGCAATTCACGGCTGGGATGCAATCTGGCCCCAATGGTGGGAGATCAACGTTCCAGATTACTCCCCGACAACAGCTCGTTTAATAGTTGTTGATTATCTGTTATTAGTGCTTATTACTCAGTTAATCTTGAAGTTATCTCTGTAATCGAGTCTTAGACTCTAATGTTAGATTAAGACTCATATATATACTCTTTCGCAGTGGAATGAGAACCATTCACCGTCAAAAATATCAAACTGTAGCCCTAGTTAGTCGTAGCTGTAGCGTTGTCTGTTCTGAGGCGATATTCCCCTTTGCCCACAACCAGATTTTCGGTGATTCTCCTTCGCTGGGTCGGATTCCTCCCCGGGATCCGACAAATTGGTATCAGAGCATGACCTTCCTCGGCAAAGAGTGGTTGGGAGTGACTGGGTTGGGGTCTTCGGCCTGTAAAATCCCCAGTTACTTTCATTCTGGATCGGCGGAGCTCGCGCCAGCTCTGATTTATGGCGGCGGACCAGATCGGTGTGTGGTGAAGATGGCGGACCGGCCTTATGTCCCATCCGGCGGGCCAGATCGGTGCGTGGTGAAGGTGGCGGACCGGCCTTATTCCCCATCCGGCTATGGCGGCGGACCAGATCGATGCGTGGTGAAGGTTCCGGGCATTGTCCCGGGTAAAATCCCTAAGCCTGCGTCGATCAGCGGGAAGACGACGAAATCCATGGCGCGGAATGAATTGGAGGCGTCGGAAGTCACTGCTGCTCGACAAGAAGCAATGGAATATAAGGTTGATGTACTGGAGCGAGAGATGGGAGATATGCAAAAGCAGATGTCCGGCATCAAAGATCAAATTAACCGCTTGGAGACTTTGATGCAAGGGCTAATGAGTTCCCAGACTAGAGCTACCGAGCAGAGTAATCTGGAAAGTATTCAAGGAATTCAATTGATGAGAACACCCGAAGGTAACTTCAAATTTCCTTCCACTGGTCCTTCTGTAGTTGTCACGGGTTGGGATGATGATCCATTGCCGCATGCTGTTATTACTTCTCCCACTCTGAACAACATGAACCCTAGTCATGGTCCAGAAATGGCAAAAGATATGGAGAAGGGGGTTAGTGCTGTGGCAAAGAAGCATGCCCAAAATGATATGGTAGGGCTAAACATAAACTTTACCACTGCTACTAGAGGTAAACTTCTGAATGAAGCTATTGTGCATAAGAAAGAGACACCTCATATGAACTTGATGGCAGGAGTTAGTGAAGAAGTAGTGTCAGAACAGGGAGAGAGGTCCAATCATCCAATTACCATATCATACCCTTTCACACATAATCTCCCGAAAGATATTATGCCTGCTGATCTTGATTGGTCAATTGATGACAAGCATGCTTTTATTGAGGAGAGTGGTGACAGACAAATTGCGAAGATGTGCTTTGGAATCCTGGAGGCCATGAAGAGTCATCCTGAATATAATTATGTCGCTTATAGAAAGGGTATTGGAGTTGTTTGCAACAAAAAAAGTGCTCATTTTCATGAAGCAGGGTGCAGTCCTTACAATCTCCAGGCTCAGATGTTACCTAAAAGCCACCATTGTTACTTTATAAGGTTGATGTTAGAGTATTTCAAATTCTCTTCACTGGATGCAGATGAATCTTCTGTTTGCAAGTATGTTATACTATCTAAGAAGGTCCTTGCAGTTTTTGTTGTCATGAACTAACAGTGAGCAGTTCTAAGGAGCCAGGAAACATTGTTTTCCAAACCCTAACTGATGCTCAAAATGTTATGGACACATATTGGGGAAAGCATTACGGTAGAAGGATAAAGCCGGCAGCCAAATCCAATCTGTGCAGCAATTGACAACAGCTCAGGAGTCCAGTTCTTTTACGAACTGCTTTAGGAAAGTCCTTCCAGAGATTGTTCTAAATAAGAGTTTGTTTAGGTTTCGGTCTAGGGGGAAGCAGTCATTGTAACCTATTTATAACCTCCTGCGTTTGGACGGGAGGTCTAGAGAAGAAATAAAGAAATCCCCTTTTCCCCAAACCCTAGTTTATGCCGACTAGTTTCAATCACGGCGGAACAAGAAGTATCGCGCCTGAAGGAAACCGGTCCCATCCTTCCCTCCTATCCCTATAATCTGAGGCCAAGAGTGAAGAACCATAACAGATTGGTATCAGATTCCATGGCATCGGAAGCATTCACCGCGGAGCTGCGCGACTTTAAGGCGATCCTAAGTATAATACTTAAGCGACAGGAAGAACAGGCGATTGCCCAGACAAACCTGGAGGCTGCTGTCTTGGCTATCGAAGGGCGCGTGTCGTCACCAACTCCGGATACCAACTCGGCGAATTCGTCCATCCAACGTCCTGCCGATGATCCTCCTCCGAATCCTAATCCAGGTCGGTTTTACAAAGTGGATTTCCCTTTGTTTGATGGCAATTCAGATCCTTTGGAGTGGTTGGCTCGTTGTGAGCAATTCTTTCGTGGTAATCGCACTCTTGAGGAGGAAAGGTTTGGCTGGCTACATACCATATGACCGGCATTGCAGCGCAGTGGTATTACAAATTGGAGCGATCGGAAGGGATCCCTACTTGGGCCAGATTCCAGAGTTCTTGCCGCCTGAGGTTTGGACCCCCTTTTCGATCAAACCCAGTGTCTGAACTGGCCCTTTTGCGTCAGACGGGGTCTGTTGAAGAATATGCACAGAATTTCTACAGGGTGCTTTGTCGCGCTGATAATCTATCGCAGAGCATGAAGTTGGATTGTTCTTGGCTGGGCTGGGCGACCTTATCAAGTCTGATGTTGAATTGCAGAGTCCATCTTCCTTGGATACCGCAGTGAGTCTGGCCAAAGCTGCTGAGAGACATTACAAGCTATTATACAATTCGGGATTGATTAATCGTCAGCCGCACTCCAGTTCTCTTCCTTCGGCTGCGAAGTTTTCTTCAGCACAGCGAACGGCACCGCTGCTGTCTAAACCACCTGATCTTCCGCTCCTTCCCGCACCGCCAACAGGGCCACCAGTGCCTCCTCAGCGAAGTTTTAGACGCCTCACTCCGACTGAGATGGCTGATCGATGACAAAAAGGACTTTGCTTCAATTGTGATGAACAGTTCACTAGAGGTCATCGTTGCAAGCGTTTGTATTGGATTGAAATCTTGGATGAAGATGATATTCCCGACGACAGTGCTGAAGACCCCAGACCGCAAATTTCCTTACATGCCTTGACAGGAATTTCTTCTGGGAACACCATGCAGCTGACTGTCATTATTAATAACCACAGATTCTGCGCTTTGGTTGATTCGGGATCCACTCACAACTTCATCAATCTTGAGGCTACTAAGCTGTTGGATCTTCCTTTACAAAACCGTACAGGCATTCATGTGGCAGTAGCTAATGGAGACAGATTACCTTGCCCGGGCTTTTGCTCATCTCTGCCAATTGCCATTAATCAAGAAGACTTCGTTATCAACTGCTATGCCTTAGACCTCCAAGGGTTTGATTTAATCCTAGGAGTACAATGGCTCCGCACCTTGGGACCAATCTTATGGAATTTCTCTAATCTGTCGATGTCGTTTTGGCACAAGGGGCATCAAGTGCAATTCCTAGGCATACCTCACAGGTCATCTTCTCGCCTGTTTGCAATCATTGAATCTTCTCAGACTCTATTGGCAGACCTATTGTCGGATTTTCAGGACATCTTTCAACAGCCTTCGGGATTACCTCCCCAGCGATTTTGTGACCATCACATTCACCTCGCTCCAGGAGCCCAACCAGTTGCTGTCCGGCCATATCGGTATCCTGACCACCATAAAGATGAAATTGAGAAACAATGTGCTGAAATGTTATCTCAAGGAATTATCCGTCCTAGTACATCTCCCTTCAGTTCACCGGTGATATTGGTCAAGAAGAAGGACAATTCTTGGCGGCTTTGTGTGGACTATCGTGCATTGAATACACAAACCATCAAAGACAAATTTCCAATTCCAGTGGTTGATGAACTGTTGGACGAATTGAAACATGCCAAGTACTTCACCAAGCTGGATTTACGATCAGGATATCACCAAATAAGAATGCATCCGGATGACATTCATATGACAGCTTTCCAAACGCATCACGACCACTTTGAGTACCTGGTCTTACCCTTCGGCCTTTCTAATGCCCCGGCAACTTTTCAAGCTGTTATGAATGCAATTCTACAACCATATATTCGCAAGTTCGTGTTGGTCTTCTTTGATGATATCCTCATTTTTAGCCCATCCTGGTCAGAACACTTATGCCATATCCGAACAGTGTTTGCTCTGCTGCGTCATCATCAACTTTTCCTTAAGCAATCAAAGTGTTCCTTTGGCACAATGTCTGTCTCTTATTTGGGCCATGTTATCTCAACTGAAGGTGTTTCAATGGACCCATCTAAAGTTCAGGATATCCAGCAATGGCTGGTTCCCACATCTCCACGCCACCTGAGGGGATTCTTGGGCCTCGCTGGTTACTACCGCAAATTTATATGCCACTTTGGGTCTATTGCTGCTCCTTTAACGCAATTACTCACCAAAGACGGTTTCTGTTGGTCCAGGGAGGCTGCTGTAGCTTTCTCAACCCTAAAAGATGCGCTCTGCCAACCATCCTTCTTGGCTCTTCCAGACTTCACAAAGGCCTTCATAGTTGAGTGCGATGCTTCGGGAAGTGGGATTGGTGCTGTTCTTCATTAGGGATCAAAGCCCATTGCTTTCTTCAGTCGAGCAATCCCTCCTCACCACGCCAAGTTAGCGGCATATGAGCGGGAACTCATCGGGTTGGTCAAAGCAGTACGCCATTGGCGCCATTATCTTTGGGGCAAACCGTTCCTGGTTCGCACAGATCATTACAGCTTGAAATATCTGTTGGATCAGCGTTTAAACACCATCCCTCAACACCATTGGGTGAGCAAACTCTTTGGATTCGATTTCCAAATTGAATTCAAGTCAGGACAAACAAATACAGTTGCTGATGCCTTATCTCGGCGGGACGAAAACATGTCCTTATCGGCCATTTCAATGCCCAACTTTCAACTGCTTACACAACTGCAAGAAGAGTTCAGTTCTCTGCCGGAAATTCAACAGTTACATTCTCAGTTGACAGGCCAAGACCTCCCTTCTCATTGGTCATTTGTTGATGGTTTCTTCCTGCACAATGGCCGGATATTTGTTCCATCATCTTCAGTCCACATACCGCAGATCATATCAGCATACCATGCCATTGGTCCTGAGGGGATTCAGAAATCTTTGCACCGCATCAGAAAGGATTTCTATATTCCTCACCTCAAACGGTTGGTCCGCGACTATATCACCTGTTGTGCTACTTGTCAACGCAATAAGGCGGATCATCTTCACCCCGCGGCCCTTTTACAACCTCTACCGGTTCCCCATCAAATCTGGTCGCATATCTCGATGGATTTCATTGATGGGTTCCCCCGTGTCCACGGGAAATCGGTCATATTGACAGTGGTGGACAGATTCTCGAGGTATGCACATTTTGTCCCACTGGCACATCCCTATACAACTCAATCAGTTGCTCATGCCTTCTTTGATGCTATTGTGAGACTTCATGGCTTCCCCGAATCCATTGTCAGTGATCGGGATACCATTTTCACTAGCAATTTTTGGCAGGAACTCTTTAAGTTAGCAGGAGTTTAGCTCGACATGACATCCGCCTTTCATCCACAAGCCGATGGTCAGAGTGAAGTAGTCAATCGCACAATTGAGATGTATCTTCGTTGTCTCAGTGGGGACCATCCTCGACAATGGGTTCGCTGGCTGCCATGGGCGGAATTCTGCTATAATACATCATACCATTCCGCTCTCCGTTGCACTCCATTTCAGATTGTCTATGGGCGACCCCCCCGGCACTTCTCCCTTATAAGGAAGGATCAACTCCACTTTCAGCTGTTGATGCACTTCTTCGCACCCGTGATGAATTCCTGCTTGAGATTCGTGACCGGTTACTCCAGGCACAGCAGCGTATGAAGGAATTCTATGACCAGAACCATCGGGAGGTTGAATTTGAAGTGGGCCAATGGGTTCTCCTCAAGCTGCATCATCGACAGGTAGTGGGCATTACTACCAAGTTGTCCAAGCTCTCACCCAAATATTACGGCCCTTACCAAATCATTGATCGGGTGGGTCAAGTGTCATACAAACTTCAGCTTCCCCCATCGGCACGTATCCATAATGTTTTCCATGTGGCTTTTCTGAAACACTTCAGTGGTTCACCGCCTTCAACTCCACCAGCCCTACCTGACATGTTTCATGGGCGGGTTTTGCCTTCTCCCGCATTGATTGTGCGCTCTCGCCTTCGTAAGGACAAGTGGGAAGTTCTTGTGCAATGGGCCGGTCTGGGAGGTGCCGAAGCTTCTTGGGTTGCGCTGGACGAGTTCAAACGTCAATACCCAGATTTTCAGCTCGAGGACGAGCTGTTTCCTCAGGAAGGGGAAATGTTATGGACACATATTGGGGAAAGCATTACGGTAGAAGGATAAAGCCGGCAGCCAAATCCAATCTGTGCAGCAATTGACAACGGCTCAGGAGTCCAGTTCTTTTACGAACTGCTTTAGGAAAGTCCTTCCAGAGATTGTTCTAAATAAGAGTTTGTTTAGGTTTCGGTCTAGGGGGAAGCAGTCATTGTAACCTATTTATAACCTCCTGCGTTTGGACGGGAGGTCTAGAGAAGAAATAAAGAAATCCCCTTTTCCCCAAACCCTAGTTTATGCCGACTAGTTTCTATCACGGCGGAACAAGAAGTATCCCGCCTGAAGGAAACCGGTCCCATCCTTCCCTCCTATCCCTATAATCTGAGGCCAAGAGTGAAGAACCATAACACAAAATTTCTATGCTATGAATCTCTGGTTTGCTGAGAAGGCAAGAATGGAATCCCTGTCACAGTTTGGTCACTTGCATTTCTTATTTCCAGAAATATTCAAGGATCTAAACAAGGGGATTATGTTGGGTGATGATGTGATTGTTCAACGGGATCTGTCTTTCTTGGGGAATCTTAACATGGGAGACAATGTAAATGGTACTGTAGAATTTTGGGGTGTAAGACTGGATCAAGTGAGAAATCTCTTGGGTGAGATAACATATGATTCCAAATCTTGTGCATGGATGTCTGGAGTGAATGTGACTAATCTGGACAAATGGAGGAAGCATGATGTTACAGAGGACTATCTTTTGCTCCTGAAAAAGTTCAAAACCAAGGATACAGAGCTATTCAAGAAAAATGTTGCACTATGTTCCAATGCAAATGCTGAAAAGGGCACGACTGGTGGTAATGATAACCAGAACCAAACTGATTTATTCAATTGGGAAGATGCTACTGAAATCTCTGCTGAAAAGTTGAGAGAGTATGGCTGCAAGCATTCTAACACTGGAGCAGAAGTAAGCAAAGATAAATATGGGTACTACCAGAAAAAGAAGTACCGACGGGATTTTCTTGTAAAATTTAAGCAGAAGCTGCATGCGAATCTTAGCAAATGTGTATTTGCAGCTAGCCATGTTGACTATCTGGGGCTAGAGATGAATTGGAATGCCAATCCAAGTATCATACTTGATATAAAAATTAGACTAGGTGTGTCACTGCCAATACAGGTGAAGGACATTGGGTTCATAGGAGTTCTCTACTTGATTTTCAGACCGCGGGTCAATGAGCTACCATGCTTTGGAGCTGTTTGTTTTTCTCTAAGACAGAAGAAAAGGCTGGATTTCACACTGTGGGTCATTGGGGGCGAAATTTCTGTTATACAGGAATTTGGATGCTCTTGAGGACACTATAAAGAATGCTATTGAAGACTCAATTACATGGCGGTGAGGAAAGTCATTCCTATAATTCTGGAGATTACAATGATTTGGAATCAAGTCAGCTTGTGCAGTGGAAGTCAATCTTGTGCAAGCAAGAGATTTGACAAACAAAGATGTGATAGGAAAATCAGATCCTTTTGCCACTTTGTATGTCCGCCCTTTAACAGACAAGACTAAGAGAAGTAAAACAATTAACAATGATCTGAACCCTATTTGGAATGAATACTTCGAGTTTATTGTTGAAGATGTTGATACTCAGAGTATGACAGTGAAGATTTATGATGATGATGGTATTCAGGAACTTAAGCTGCAACTCGAGATTTTCTTCTCTTGTGTGGTCCTAAGATTAGCCAGAGTAAATATGGAGCTAGTTTTCAGCAGCAAGAAGTTGCTTTGGAGGTTCTAGTGGATTTCTACCGACAGAATGAATTTATGGCTGAGATGTATGAGACAATGGACTGTGACCTGCAGTGCTCTAATGTTTTTGGAGACATAGCTAACCTTATATCTAAAAGTGCATTCCCTGTGAACAGTCTTTTATCCGCCTTGAATGTGCTTGCATTGGATGGGTTGGTTGTTGTTGTTCAGGCAATAGCAGAGGGACCGATAATGCACCTAAGTATCATGAGCAAACATCGCGTAAATAAGTGAATATTTTCCTTTTGGCGGTTGAAGTGTGAGAATAGTGATGACCTGATCAATGGGTTAGATATGTTCACCGCAAAAGGGCATCAAGAGGAAGCTAATGGTTGGTGTTGAACATTTCACTAGGGACAAAAGAAGGGTTTTGAGTACCTGCAGGGTGTTCATCTTTTGTCTAAAAAACTTGATCCACACAATATTGCTCTTTTCTTCCGGTACATACCTGGCTTGGACAAAATTTTCTTGGGGACCACCTTGATAATCATGAAGATACAGAGGATTATTGAGGCTTTTTCTGAGAGGTGCTATGAGCAGTCGCCACACATGTTTGTTAACAAGGATGTTGCTCTGGTGCTGTCATATTCAGTAATCATGCTCAACACAGATCAAAAGAATGTAAGGGTTAAGAAGGAGATGACTAAAGAAGATATCAAGAATGGCCTTGTTAGTTTTGACTTAAGACAGAAAGAAATCACTGACTTCTTTCAGCAATGCTACAAGTGGGATGTGCTCACAGCAAGGTCAATAGGGGCTGCTGGGCCTGATAATTAGAGTCCTAACATTCTACTGGATGACACACTCTTAGTTGAGATGGACAAGAACTTGTTCACTGCAGTGAAGATTCAATGGTTCAAGGGGTCAATTTGCAGTGAAGAAGCTTTATCAAAGGAATATTCCCAGAGTTTTATCCTCAGGCTATCAAATCTTAGCTTCCTGATTTCCATACTTGAGGACAAGTATGTTGTTGAGGGGAAGGTAATGTCAGAACCTGAAATCACTGAAGAATTGAAGAAGTGCCTAACTCAAGATAACGCTTCATCAAGCTTGAGTAATTGCAATTCACGGTGGGATGCAATCCGCCCCAATGGTGGGAGATCAACGTTCAGTTACTCCCGACAACACTCGTTTAATAGTTGTTGATTATATGTTATTAGTGCTTATTACTCGCTTAATCTTGAAGTTATCTCTGTAATCGAGTCTTAGACTCTAATGTTAGATTAAGACTCATATATATACTCTTTCGCGATGGAATGAGAACCATTCACCGTCAAAAATATCAAATCGTAGCCCTAGTTAGTCGTAGCTGTAGCGTTGTCTGTTCTGAGGCGATATTCCCCTTTGCCCACAACCAGATTTTCGGTGATTCTCCTTCGCTGGGTCGGATTCCTCCCCGGGATCTGACACTGCGCTCGTTGGGGACGCTGCGTCCGTGGCGGAGGATCCAGTACCTGTTCCGGAAGATGGGCGGCGACGGCGAGCCGCTGCTCGAATCCTCCATTGCCGAAACCCCACTCGCTGCCCTGGAACAACCGAGTTACCGATAAGGCAGGGGAGGGAGGTAGGCTGGGGTGGACTGGGACCTGGGCACGGATCTGGAAGGTGTTGTGAGCCGGCAGATGGTGGTACTGAGACCTTCGGTGGGGGCCCTCGTCTGTACTCTCCGAACTCCTCGAGCCACCGCCTCCTCCTCTCCTTGTCGCGAGTGGGCTGCGGCAGCGTTCCCACGCGGCAGCGGGAGGGCGGTGGCCGGTTGCGGAGTGGTAGAGTGGCACGGCAGAGGACATTCGACATCGAGCGGACGGGGAAGAAATCACTCAGGTGAGGTGCAGGGCAAGTGTTCGACGATTTGTGTCGCCCGGAAGATTGCGGGTATGTTCTACTTCTCTTTTCCTTGCTCCGTTTCTTTCTTGGATTGTGCCCGAGCTAGTCTCTGGGGCCCTCGTTCTTTTAGTTTTTTTGTGTTGATGTCGACGGTTGTCGTCGACTTTTGCTCCGCCTCAAAGACAATCGAGCGGAATGGCGATCGTTCTTCCTCGGCGACATTCTGCGCCTAATCTCCTCAAATCACCGTTCCGCTAGCCGGAGTTAGGAGATTGAAAGGAGGATCAAGGTTACGTCGGGTCGGGAAGACGATTCGACGAGAAGTAGAACCTGCTAGTAAGTGTTCCTCCGGGTCGTTCGAGTTCATTCGAATGCCATTCATGTGGGCTTCTCGGTGGATGAGCTGATCGAGCCAAACAATTCTATCTAATAACATTTCATCTCCGGTTTGGATCGGTTGGTGTGGGGCTGGTCAAGTTAGGCATCCTCGTCTTTTGGCATCAAGGATTACCGAGGCGGTGGCGGATTTTCGCTTGAATGCAAAATTGAAACCTTGGAAGGGACCTTTGCCAAAGTCGGGGTGGTCGCCGATTAGTAAACTCGGCGAGTTTAAGGTTAAAGACTTGAGGACGACTAAACTTGTTAAAACAGGATTGTCTTTGAGTGAATTTTGGTCATCGGATGGTTCTTCGAGTCAGGTTGGTAGCGATAATCTGGTGAAAGTAAGGGGGAGTCCGAGGTGGAGCCCTATACCTCAGTTGGGTCGATCGTTTCAGAATCCTAGGCCCGACGGGCTCCAGGTTGCAAATGTAGGCCGGTGTATTAAAGTCGGAACTCATATGTTCCGGCTAACACCTGGTTTGGGGAGCCTGTTTAGTGCGGGCGGGGTTCCGAGGGGTTTTGCATCGAAGAGTAGGAATCGAGCAGCGGCTGCACGCGGCTCTCCTGTCTTCTCGCCTCCCGGTCGAAGTCGATCTTTTGTAGAAGTGGTGTCTGGAGGAAGGGAGTCGAGTCGTGCTTCAAAGGCTGAGGCGATAGTGGGGGGTCAGGATGCTCGGGGAGCTTTCGGTGGACGGGGTGGTCATGCCCCACCACCCTTCGACGATCATTGTCACGGCCGGGGCACAGTTCAAGACCTTGGGTGCGGTCTTGGTGCTGGAGCAGGGTTTAGGAGGAGCGGTGGCTTTCGTAATGATCATAGGGGCTCCCGGGTCGGAGGCTTTGGAAACTTCGGAAGAGGTGGAGGTCGTGGTGGGTCAACACATCGTTCTTCTTGGGGTGGAGGGAGGAGTTCGCAGAGGCCGGCAGGGGGCCATCGGGTCTGGCAGACGGCCAAGGCGTCAGTGGCTGCAGTGTCTGGTGTGGCAGGAGCTTCGGGCGCCCTGGAGTCTGGTCTGCCGCCATCTGGGGAGGTCAAGGAGGCGGGGCTAGATGCTCCTGGGGACTCGGTATTGGTGGATGCTCAGGGTGGCGGGCAGGAAGCTGGCGATTCTGTGCGATCGGGAGTTCGTTGCGCGTGGTGCACAAAGAAGGGTCACCTTGCTAATGAATGTTCAGTGGAGATTTACTGTGTTATCTGTGACTCCCATGATCATGTGAATCAAAAGTGTCCTGCGCTCAAGATGCCAAGACCGGTTGCTCACGCGGTGGGGTATGCATTTCACGGTCTGGGGTTCTACCACATTCCTCACCCGCCGGTGACACGGTCGAATAAGGACTCCAAGATGGCGCTGATCTCGGTGGTGGGTGGAACCTTGTCTAGAGAGCAGGTGATTTCGCAGCTGAAAAGATTAGTACCGATGAAGTGGAACTGGAGTCTTGAGGAGCATGGTGTGGGGGTTTTTATTGCGCAGTTCCCTTCCAAATTTGAACTGTAGCGCTCTTTGGCTTTTGGAGGGGCGGATGTCAAAGGAGTTGGGGTTCCTCAGGGCATCAGATTGCAGTTCCAGGAGTGGCAAGAGAAGGAGGAGGGTTTTTTGCTTCCAAAGGTTTGGGTAAGGGTGGAGGGCATCAGAAGGTCTTTGAGAAACTTTCTCAATCTCTGGGCGGTCGGCTCAATGCTGGGGTCCACTCAAATGGTGGATATGGAGACCACCAGGAAAAGTGACTTTGGTAGATTTTTTGTGGCGGTCTTAGACCCCAAGCTGATCCCAGCTGGTTTACATGTGATCATTGGTGATCACTATTTTGAGCTGAAATTTGAAGTTGAGAAGAGAGGCTTTGACGAGTATGGGGAAGAAGTTGATATTGATTGGAAGGGTGGAGATGGTGGTGGCGTGGGGATGGCAAGGAGGATGATCTTGAAGAGGAGGTCTTGATGGGAGATGAGTTGGAAGCAGGCAGGGATTGCGAGTGTAAGAAGAGCAGCATGGAGGAAAGAAAGGAAGGATCCCCTCCTGGGAAGGGTGCTTCCAAGGAGAAGGATCATTTGTTGAGTAAAGAAGAGTTTCAGGAGTTCCTTCGTTGGAAGGCAAATGAGGTGTTAGACAAGTCAGTTAGGGTGGTGCTAGATGAGGTTGCTAACAAGGTGGTCATGGAGAATGTTGAATTAGAAAAGAAGTTGGTGGTGGATGAAAAGGTGTTGGCGACAGATGAAACTGGGCCTTCAGTAATCGCGAAGAGGCTTTTGGGCGCTCGTGACTCGGAAGTGGTGGAAGAAGTGGGGCTGGGGCAGCAGGAGTGGATTTGGTGGTGGCTAAAACTGGGGGAGAGCTCGAAGCTCCCCCGGGATGGGTGGCGGCTCCTAAGGAACTGTCTGAGGGAAAGATCAAGGCTGCGGCTTCTATCCCAGAACTGCTGCTATCGCCGACGAGATCCAGCCCAAGGCTGGCGGGTGTTTCTGATGAGCACACGATGCTTAGGGTGAAGCGTCGTGTCGAATCAAGGAACCTGGAAAAAAATGAAGGTAATGCTTCCACCACCTCTTTTTGTTCTATCCCTTTGCATTCTGCGGTTGAAAGCTTTCAGGCTCTGGGTATTGTTAAGGGGGGTAACAAAAGTGTTTCGTTTGAGTCAACTATAGAACGTTTTTTAAATGAGGAAAGAACCAAATGCACAATTGCTAACGACTTTACGAGTGAGGAAGAAAGAAGTTCTGATAGCGATACAGACGACTTTGAGAACTTTGAAAAAAAGGCAGCTGATTTTTTGTGCGGAGATTTAATGGAAGAAGTGTTTGACGAAGATAGTTATCACCTAAGCTGTGATTCTAAGATTGTCCACAGAAAGCCCGGCGCTAAGTCGTCCCGAAAAAGAGCGTCGAGAAAGTTGAAGTTTAAAATTAATAAATTTAGTTCAACATGAGAGGGATTTTTTGGAATAGCAGAGGTCTACGTGACTTGGCTAAATCCAGATTTCTGTGTAATACAGCAAGAGAGCAAAGCTTAGACTTTATTGCTCTTTTGGAGACCGGGAAGAAAATTTTTTCTCAAGCTAAGCTTGGTAGATTGTGTGGTGGAAGAAACTTTTTATGGCACTGGACTGATCCGCATGGGAGGTCTGGGGGTATTCTGTTAGGAGTAAACCTGGACGTTTTTGATATCGGAAGTATAGATGAGGGAGATTTCTTCATAAAATTCCATCTCAGAAACAAAAATGATGGTTTTCATTGGTGTTTAGTGGCTGTATATGGTGCAGCCCAACCAGAGTTTAAAGAAAAGTTTCTGACTGAGCTGGTACAGACCTACAGGAAAGTCTCCTTGCCTCTGTTAATTGGAGGGGATTTTAATATTATTAGGAATCCAAGTGAAAAGAATAATGATAAGTACGATGCCCGTTGGCCCTTCTTATTCAATGCCATTATAGATGGGTTGGATCTAAGGGAGATTGAGATGTCGGGACGTAAATACACTTGGGCAAATTCCAGGAATGTGCCAACATTTGAAAGATTGGATAGAGTATTAGCTAGCACAGAATGGGAGCAAAAATTCCCTCTAGTCACGGTTGATGCCTTGAATAGGGAAATTTCAGACCATACGCCTTTGCTCCTATGTACTAGTGAAAGAAGTCAAGTTGAGAAACAACCCATGTTCAAGTTTGAACTAGGTTGGTTTCTTCAGGAAGGCTTCTTTGACACTGTGGCAAAGATTTGGAAAAGTGAGAAAAAAGGATCGACCTCTATGCAGAAGTGGCAGAATAAGATTAGAAGGTTGTGGCAATTCTTGAGAGGCTGGGCTAAGAATTTGAATGGGAATTTTAAGAAAGAGAAACAAGAGTTGCTAAAGCTTGCTGATAACCTTGACAAGAAGGCTGAATCTCAACTTCTTAGTCAACAGGAGCTTGATCTTAAACAAAGTGTTAAAGAAAGAATTGCCCAGCTTCTTCGGGAAGAAGAGATTAGATGGTTCCAAAGAGCAAAAACCAAAGATTTGCTGAAAGGGGATAATAACACAAAGTATTTTCAGATGGTGGCTAATGGTAAAAGAAGAAAAACAAAAATCTTTCGGCTAGAACAGGAAGAGGGAACTTTTGAGGGTCAGGAAAATTTAAAGATTTTCATCACAAAATACTATAAAGAATTATTTGGATCATCACAAAGAAATGACTTCTCTCTTAATAAGGCACAAATAGATGATATCCCTCAAGTTAATGAGGTGGAAAATGGCTTGTTGACTGAAGACTTTACGGAAAAAGAAGTAAGAGATGCCACCTTCCAGATGAAACATAATAAGGCTCCAGGGCCGGATGGTTTCCCTTCAGAATTTTACCAAGTGTTTTGGAGTCTCATTAAAGATGACTTAATGGCCATGTTTAGAGACTTCCGTCTTGGTAAATTGCCCCTTTTTAGCCTGAATCTCGGCACCATCACCTTAATTCCGAAGCAGAAGGAAGTAAAACAGATACAACAGTATAGACCAATTTGCATGCTCAACGTTAGTTTTAAGATTTTTACGAAAGTCTTAGCTAATAGATTGACTAGAGTTGCTGATAGAGTGGTGAGACCATCGCAAACGGCCTTTTTGCCGGGAAGAAATATTTTGGAAGGTGTAGTGGTACTTCATGAAACAATCCATGAATTACATAAGAAGAAAAAAGATGGTGTCATTCTAAAACTGGATTTTGAGAAAGCATATGATAAAGTAAATTGGGATTTCTTGCAACAGACTTTGAGAATGAAGGGCTTCTCACCAATATGGTGTAAGTGGATTGAGTCGGTTGTTAGCTTTGGAAGTGTAGGGGTTAAAGTGAATGACGAAATAGGTTGCTATTTTCAAATTAGGAAAGGACTTAGGCAGGGAGATCCTCTCTCGCCTGTCCTTTTCAATTTAGTCGCTCATATGTTGGCCATCCTAGTTTCCAGGGCTAAGAACAATGGTCAATTCAAGGGCCTGGTGCCTAATCTAGTTGATGACGGCCTCTCCATTCTCCAATATGCAGATGACACTATACTTTTCATGCAAAATGATATTGAGGGAGCTAGAAACTTGAAACTAGTACTAGGTGCTTTTGAAAAGTTGTCTGGCTTGAAAATTAATTTTCACAAGAGCGAATTGTTTTGCTTTGGATCAGCTAGGGAACGGAGTAAGGAGTTTGTAGAGCTCTTCGGGTGTAAGGAAGGCAACCTCCCCTTTCGGTACCTAGGAATACCAATGCATTCTCGAAAGTTGTCAAATAAGGACTGGAGTCTGATTGAAGAGCGTTTTCAAAAAAAGCTTAGTAGTTGGAAAGGCAAGTTGTTATCTTTCGGGGGAAGGTTGGTTTTGGTGAACTCGGTTTTGTCTAGTCTGCCAATGTTTATGCTGTCTTTTTTCGCTATTCCTAAAGGAATACTTAAAAGGTTGGATTATTACCGATCCAGATTTTTTTGGCAATGTGATGAACATAAGAAAAAGTATAGACTAGCTAAGTTGTCGGGACCCAGATATTAATATCCGGATTCCTCTGTGATTACTGCACTATTCCCTGGATCAGTAGATAGTGCTCACAGTTACAGTAATGAATATCCAAATGCATATCATGCGGAAGCGTAAAATTTAATAGTAGACTTACTCATGGGCCGATTAGGCCGAAATCATTAAGTTGCAGCAGCGGAAGAACGAAGCACAGTGGGACCTTCAGACATGCCCACAGCACCAACCGGAGGTTCGCGACCTAGCCCTTGACATCTTCATCTTCTCGCCAGCTTGTCCAATCTTGTTGCTGCGCGCGATGATTTGATTCTGATTCTGAATTTTTCGCAAAGCGGCGTGAGCACTCCGACCCGTGCTCGCGAGCCAATACACTGAATGCAAATAAATAGTATGCATAGCTTAACAAAGGAGAGGCTCGGGCTATTTTATTTTGCGTAGAGTGCTTTTGAATACAATTAATTAAAAAGCCCTATGACTTAGCAATTTTGGAACAAATCATAATGTACAAGGAAATGCATTATTAATATCGATTCAGATTCTATCCACCGTTACATGGCATCTGCACCATATAGCAATTTCTTCAGCGTTATAGCCGCTTAACTTACCACTGGGACGACACCCAGGACAACTCCAAACTAGGGCCTTTCACTGCCCTCCACTTTTTCATCCCACTCACAAAACATTTGGAAATAGAACTATATCTGGTTAAGTTCCCATGTCCGCCCTTGACCGTGGGCACGGCTATTCGAATAGTTTTGACTCTGCAGAGTTTGTACACTTTCACCACAAGAGACAATCAACTCATTGCCCCACACGATTCCTTAGAAGTGTGGTTGAGCAGACCATCACAGTGACTTTTCAAAGTATCTAGGCCCTTTTCTCATCTCACCCTTATGGGAGACTGCCTGATGGGAACGGGACCAAACTCGGGAGGCAACTCAAGTTTATATGCATTATCATTTATCTTCTCAACTATCTTAAAAGGACCAGCAGCTCTAGGCATCAATTTTGATTTTCTTAACTCAGGAAATCTATCCTTTCTCAAGTGCAACCAAACAAAATCACCCAGTTCAAGTTTAACTGCCTTTCTACCTTTACTACCAGTAATCCTATATTTTTCATTCATCTTTTCAATGTTTGCCTTAGTAGTCTCATGCATTTTGACAATGAAATCAGCACGCTCCTTAGCATCATTATGAACTCTCTCACTAGTAGGCAAAGGTAAAATATCAATAGGGGCACGGGGATTGAATCCATACACTACCTGAAAAGGACTTACCTTGGTGGTGGAGTGTTCCGCTCGATTATATGCAAACTCAACATGCGGCAAACACTCTTCCCACAGCTTCAAATTATTCTTCAAAACAGCTCTCAACATGGTAGACAATGTACGGTTCACCACCTCGGTTTGGCCATCAGTTTGTGGGTGACATGTTGTAGAGAACAACAACTTTGTACCCAACTTGTTCCATAGAGTACGCCAAAAGTGACTCAAGAACTTGGCATCACGATCTGAAACAATACTAGAAGGCATACCATGCAAACGAACTATCTCTTTGAAAAAAAAGGTCAGCAATATGAACGGCATCATCGGTTTTATGACATGGTATAAAGTGAGCCATCTTAGAAAAGCGATCCACAACAACAAAAATGCTATCCCTCCCCCTCTTAGTCCTAGGCAATCCTAAAACAAAGTCCATAGAAATATCTGCCCACGGAATAGAAGGAACAGGAAGAGGCATATATAAACCATGTGGATTCAAGCGAGACTTAGCTTTTTGACATGTAGTGCAGCGAGCCACAAACCGCTCAACATCGTGCCTCATCTTTGGCCAAAAGAAGTGTGTGGCCAGAACTTCCTCCGTCTTCTTAGCACCAAAATGTCCCATCAAACCGCCTCCATGCGCCTCCTGCAACAACAAAAGACGAACGGAACCAACTGGAATGCATAGGCGGTTAGCTCTAAACAAAAATCCATCATTGATCACGAATTTATTCCATGCTTATCCCTCTTTACAATGCAGCAACACATCCTTAAAATCAGCATCAAAAGCATATTGTGCTTTAATAGGTTCAAGACCAAAAAGGCGACAATCAAGTTGAGACAACATGGTATAGCGTCGAGACAAAGCATCAGCAATCACATTATCCTTCCCTTTCTTGTGTTTAATGACATAAGGAAAAGATTCAATAAATTCAACCCACTTAGCATGTCTACGATTCAAATTGGTTTGACTACGAATATGCTTAAGTGATTCATGAACGGAATGAATGACAAATTCTTTAGGCCATAAATAGTGTTGCCACGTCTCTAAAGAACGAACAAGAGCATACAATTCTTTATCATACGTGGAATAATTAAGAGCAGGACCATTCAATTTTTCACTAAAGTAGGCAATAGGTTTGCCTTCTTGCATCAAAACACCACCAATGCCAATTCCGCTAGCATCACATTCAAGCTCAAAAGTCTTACCAAAATCCGAAAGTTGGAGCAATGGTGCGTGTGTAAGCTTGTCCTTCAAAAGATTAAAAAACTCCTCTTGTGATGGCCCCCAATGGAACACGACGCCCTTCTTTGTCAACTCAATCAACGGTGTCGCAATGGTGCTAAATTCCTTGACAAAGCGGCGATAAAATCCTGCAAGGCCAAGAAAACTCCGCACTTGGGAGACCGTTGTGGCGTGGGCCAACTCCATATCGCCTCCACCTTGGCTCTATCAACCTCAATTCCTGTGGAGTCACAACATAGCCAAGAAAAGAGACTCGATCCGTGCAAAGGTGCACTTGTCAAGGTTACCAAACAAACGCGCATCTTTCAAAGCATTAAAAGCGACACGTAAGTGATTCAAATGTTCATCCATGGACTTGCTATAAATCAAGATATCATCAAAGTAAACAACCACAAATTTGCCAATGAAAGGACGTAAAACCTCGTGCATTAATCTCATGAAAGTGCTAGGTGCATTAGTTAAACCAAAAGGCATGACTAACCACTCATACAAGCCGAACTTAGTTTTAAAAGCGTTTTCCATTCATCGCCAAGTTTCATTCTTATTTGGTGGTATCCACTACGCAAGTCAATCTTTGTGAAAATTATAGCACCACACAACTCATCAAGCATGTCGTCTAGCCTAGGAATAGGATGACGATACCTTATAATAATGTTGTTAATGGCTCTACAATCTACACACATACGCCAAGAACCATCTTTTTGGGAACCAAAAGAACAGGAACAACACAAGGACTAAGGCTCTCACGTGCGTACCCACGGTCCAAAAGGTCTTGGACTTGTCGCTGAATCTCCTTAGTCTCTTCGGGATTGGTCCCATGCCGCACGGTTTGGCAAACTCGCTCCAGGATTAAGTCAATCTGGTGTTCAATCCTCTAATGGGTGGAAGTCCCGGAGGTATCTCATCGGGAAAACATCTCTAAACTCCTGCAAAGGTTAGTGACAGGAGCGAGCAAAGTGCAAGGCATATTATCAAGGGAAAATAAAGCATCTTTGCACACAAAAGCATAGCATGTATCATTAACATCATCAATTTCAGCAAGGTCTGATTTTGTGGCAAGCATAACAGAATTTTTCAAATGAATTACTTGCTGTTTTTCAGATTTATCATGTTCCTTTGCATCATTAGCAGCAGCAACTCTCTCCCTATCGGCCTCTATAATCTCAGTGGGGTCAAAGCGGTAAAGTAACTTTCTTTCCTTATGCATAAAAGTGTATTTGTTACTACTACCATGGTGTAAAGCATCATTATCAAATTCCCAAGGTCGACCCAATAAAAGAGAGCATGCTTGCATGGGAACCACATCACAATCAACATGATCAGCATAACCACTAATGGAAAAATGGACTCGGCATGTTTGCGTTACCTTAGCTTTTCCGAATCATTTAACCACCGAATATGGTATGGATGTGGATGTGGTCGCGTGGTCAAGCCAAGCTTCTTGACCAAATCGAACTCACCAAGTTGTTGCAGCTTCCTCCATCAATGATAACACGTACACGCGGTTCTTGATTGCGAAGAAAGTCTGAAACAAATTATGGCGTTGAAGCTTGTCGGTTTGTTCTACTTGTGTGCCGAGGACTCGCTGCACAATGATGCTCAAAGCGTCGCTTGTGGGCGCCCACCAAGGACCAGTCGTCATCACCACCGCCATTGTCATCCGAGGCAACAGCAACATCATCATCCTCCTCGACATCCGAAGTGCTAATGTAGCCTCCATCTTACGTGGCGATGTATGCCCGTTGGCTAGGGCAATTCTTACGCACATGACCAAGCCCATGACAATGATGGCACCGAATGTCGGAGGAGCGACCCGTTGAAGCCACGGAAGAAGAACTACTCTTGACCGAACTCGCAAAGAATTTTTGAAGGTGGCTTGGTGGCGCTGCTGCAATCTTGTTCACAGTGGTGGAGGAGAACGAAAATTCAAGAAGACTTGGGCGATCCCGCCGATGTAGTCGTTCGCGGCGTGTAGAAGGGTCGTTCGGTCGCGTGCCTTCGCTGATTCCTTGCGTCCTGCAATTCTTTTACGCAAGCATAGCAAGGTGGAACAACCGGTTGTGATAGTAAATTCTTTATAATCAACAATATCCTGAATTTCACGCCGTAACCCCGTAGAAATGACAAATCTTATCCTCTGTGTCCTCAACAACCCCACAACGCATCATACCCTTTTGAAGCTCAAAGATAATAGTCCCGAGCAGTAACGATCACCTTGTTCTAAGCGCTGCAATTTTTCTCAATTCAAGTTTATATGTGGGAGGAACAAAGCGATTCGTATATCTTCTTTTAACTGCTCCCATGTATCAGGTTGTAGCGCATGTTACTTAGTTCATTCCACGGATAATAGCAAAGTCCTTAAACTCACTAGTAGCTTGTCTAACTCTATGTTGTTCAGAACCAAGTGAGAATTAAAATTTTGCTCTACCGTCATCTCCCAATCAAGATATATTTCAGCATCATAAAGACCGAAAAGATGGAATGGTAAACTTGACTTTAGCAAAAGGGTCGTCGTTACCATGACGAGTCCGGTTATTACCTTCCATACCATGTCGGTTCGGTTATTACCTCCCATACCTTGTCGGTTTTGTTGAAGACGCCGACGAGTCGTGCATCTTGTGTCGCCGCCGATCAATGTTGCCATCGCATCATACACTATGTCATCATCGGGACGATGGCCGTCATTGGCAGTGGCGACGTGCCTCAATTTGTCCATCCGACCGGTGAGGTCACCAACCGCCGCTCCACCCGCTCAATGCCTTCCGTGGTGTTCAACTTGGCAATGGCGGCGACGATGGTGTCCATTCTCGCGCCGAGTGAAGCATTTTGTTTGTCGAGCGCAGCTTGTAGCCGGGTCGCGACTAACACACTCATTGAAATCGACCGGTGACCCGTGTCCTTCGTCTCTGCCATGGTTAGTGGAAACACAGGGAAAACAAAAGGATTATCCCTATCAACTACAAATGAAGGGCGTGGAATCTCGCAAAGGAAGTGGCTTACCAAGCTCTTACAAGTGTTCTTACCAAAGCGGCAGTGGTACAACCATGGTGGTTCGTGAAACCATGTCGAGCGTGGATACGATTGCAAGGGTCAAAACGTGCTATCCGTAGTAGATATATGGAGCTTGGAAGGCCAAATATATCGGTGGAACACAAATCAATAACAAATAGTAATGCTGAATAAATGTCCAAAGCACGGTCCTAGTTCTTTGGCCTAAATGTGTCCTATATCGGTGTTAGGATATGATGAACAAGGAATCACGGCGAGAAAGTAGCGAAGACAAAAACAAAGATGGCAGGGGAAGAGAGACTTAATTCAGCATAAGCACAAAACAAATGAAGCTCTGTCACCTAAAACTGTGCTCTGTCACTTTTTTTTGCGGCCACTTTTTTTTTTGGCGGCCACGGATAGCACTTTCTCTCTCTTCTCTACTATGCCGAAAATTTTCTTTTTTTTGTTTTTTTATTTTATTTTTTTCACAGAGCAGAGCACAGAAATAGGAACCACACAAAGTTTCACCTCAATCCGATGTAAGGTGTGGCCTACAGAAAATAATGAATGCGCTGAAAATTCGGTGATTCAATTTCGGAGGTCGAGGGAAAATAAAATCGCCGAACCCAACAAAGTTGTGGAGTATCGGATGTAAAATTTAATTTCACCCAATTTCAAAAAAAAAATCGTCTGATTTCGAGTCCGTATGCAAAATTTACGGCCGTTTGAAGTTGAGGCTCCGAGTTATGGTTTCTGTGGAGGCCGAAACGAAATCGGGTGGAGGAAATTGGTGGAATTTGGTGGCGGAAGCTGGGGGAAAGGTGGGGGATGATGCAGCGTGATCACGAGATGCGAAGGATGATTCAAACAGAGGGTGGGATATGGGTGGGAAAACAAAAACAGAGGATGGAATACGCGATGGATGACGGCTAGGGTTTGTATGGGATGAAGCGGAAGTAAGACAAACCGAAATAAAACACAATCTAAACCAGCAACACAACTCGACTAAGGACACAAACTCAACACTACGGACTCTGGAATCAAATTGTGCAAAGGCTAAACGAGATCTAGGACAGGAAACAACCTATGACTACAATTTTTTTGTAGGGCTTTTCATGGACTCTAGGATGAAACCGAAAACAACAAAGGAGGGTAACGCGAACTGAAGGAACACCAAGCTCGATACCACTTGATGGGAACGGGTCCCGATCTTCCAACAGAGTTCGGATATGTTCGATTTGGTGGAGGCACGACACAATTCAATCCGGCCGAACGACACGCCCAACCCCGCAATCGCAGCACCACGTCTCCTCGGGTTATCAACCGTGCGCAGCCGATTGACCTCGCCAAGAAGGCTAATCCTTGCTGCGAATCGAAGAACACAAGCAAGAACAAGGAAGAACACAACTGAATTGCAGATGTATTGATTTAGCACTCGAAAGTTGGGGTCTCACAAACCGATGAACGCGAAACTGTTCAAAGACAGAATTGATCTAAGCAAAACCCAACCCTAATGGTGGGGTGGCGGCTGGATATAAAGGAGTGAGGGCGTGCAAAACCCTGGACGCGCCCTAATGGGCTCCAACACGATACAAAGCCGAACGGCCCAAAAGACGGTGGCGCAAAGACCAGACAGATTCTGAACGTCCACTTGTTTCGACGATTCCGTGGACTCGAAGGAATTTTTACATGGGACCAGAGCCATTGGAAAGGTCTTCTTCTTAGCTTTCCATACATATGTAGAGCGTCCAAAACGGAGTCCGGATACGATCTGTGCTCCGTTTTAGTGCGGCTGGTTCTGACTCGAATTGGATTCGAAGTCGGTTTGAGTTGGGCCTCCAACTTGATTCGACCGCCCTTGCTGGACTTGTGCGCCCGTAGCCCTTCTCCAAGTACTTCCAGGTCCTCTCCATGGTTCCTAATCATAATTAAATCATTAGGTAGCAATCTATTCTCAAATGAACAAAAAGAAGTACTTAGGAACGAGCTCACCTGTAAATTCAATTGTCGGGCGCGAGCTCTAGTGATTGGTCCTTGAATGTCAAGTGGTGGAGTGTTGTGTGTATCCAAAGAAGTGATGTCCTCATCACTGCCCACTTGCGGTGGGTCCCATCTGTGCGCGGGATGTTTCCCCCAGCCACTACGCAGCCGGACTTCTACCTCTCCGCAACGTAGGACAGCTGGGAAACTTCACCCTCCACTGGTGTCCCTTCAGGCCCCCTTGCCATAGCGTAGCCCCTTCAACCCCCTACCAGTGAGATGAGTCCGGAACTTCGATAAATTTACTTAGCCAAGTCGTATTTTACGGACTTGTGGTTGTACTGTTTTACTTGGGAGGTCATGACAAGATTCAATCCTTAAGGGTATCTGGGCGGTCTGCCACTAACCCACTTTTAGTCCATTATTAACTCAATTTTGTGCTTCCACTGCACCACACATTCACACCCTCGAACCAATCCGCCCAGACATTAAAGCAAGTTGGGAGTTTTGGGAGCATAAAATAATCATGTCAAAATATACCAGTCATTCCCAATATGACTGCCCAAACTAGTTTCTTCTGAGTAAAAGTGATAATGATGTTCGGGGGTATTTCTACGCCCCTGAGTACTTATGCAGTATTGAGCGTAGCATAACATTAGGGACTTATTTTCAAAATATAACCGTTATAGTTTTACTAGGGCGACAAGGTTCGTTTATTCAAATATTTCAACAGAGGGTGTAATATTATTCAAGGTAACAGTGGCATATAACTAGAATATTAAATTTAGCATGGATTTGCATAAAAATAGCAGCATGCAATTTGTTAATTTAAAACAAAGTAAGTTGCATGAAATTTAGGATCAATATGATCAAAGTATTGACTCGCCTGGCGCGGTTTACCGCGGTCTTGAGCTCATACAAAGTTGTCTCATGCGATGATCTTCAATTCCTGGTCTTCATCGATCCCGCCCTCGATTGATCCATAGAATCTTCAGGACTCCAATTTCTAATTACGCGATAAACGACTGAACCCAAATAAAAGCAAATAACTCAAGAGATCCAAAATAAATCCAAATAAAATTACTTTAGATTTATTATAAGTTAATGGGTGATTCGTGTGATTTGAGGCAAGGCCGATGGTAGAACTACAATGATTGACCTTTTTATTAATAGTCTCTTTATCTAGCCTTCGACAAAGTTCGATCTTTAATTAAATCTCTATTCTCCTAGGGTTGAATTTGCTATATCGAACTAGGTTCCACTATCATCATTATCTAAATACACCTTTGAGATTTATTTAACGACGAGATATCAATGGCGGGGTATATTTAGATTATGACATTCTACTTTACCCACGTAGTTTATTTTAAATTGTTACGACACATCTTTTAACAAATCCTATGGAGCGACTTGATTTGTCATTTACCTTGCTAACTTTAGTTGGGGCTTTTATCAAATCTGGTAAAGACCATCTTTTGTTAATAATTAGATTCTGAATAAATAACCTAGCTCTTTTAGTTACTCATATTTGTTTTAAATCTCTAATGATTTTACCTCGCACAATGCTTTATTCCATTTTTATAATTAAAATCTTAGCTTTTATTTTAAATTTATATTAATTACTTATATCTCACCTAATTATTTCCAAGGTTTATTCAGTTGTTATACTACGAAATTTTTATCTTAAAATTTTAATCATTTAAGTATTAATGAGCTAATCCTAAACTATAGCGCTTAATCACTTAATTGCCTTTATGCATATAAACTTTATATTCTGATGCAGATATGAATTTTATTTGATATTAAACCAATTAGCTTTCTGATTATTGCCCAGGACCTCACGCGTACACATGAGGCTTCTAGCCAACTGAGCTGCAACCGATTTGTGATACGATAAGGGGTGGGATTTAAGTTATATGAAGTGGCGTTGGGGGTCAGCTCAAAACAGAGCAGCCGGCCAAACAGGGGATGTGGGGAGCGCACAGCCGGCGGCAGGGCTCTGGCGAGGGAAGGTTAGAGGGGCGGGGTAGGTCGGCAAAACGGGTTCCCGGGGAGTCGAGCAAGCCGGTGGAGGAGGCGGCGTGGCCCGGGATGGCGTAGGTCGGCGGGGGCGGCTGCTTGGGCGGCGGCCGGTGAGGTGAGAAGGAGGCACCGGCGTCGGCGTGGAGGAGGGGACAAATTGGTGTGGGTGTGAGCACTAGGGGATAGAGGGAAAGCTCACCGCGCTGTTTATGGGGCCGGGGAATATCCGAGGTCGGTGGCGGCGTGAGACGGATCGGGCGGCGAGGCACACGGCGCCGGCGAGGTGGGGAAGGAGAGGCTCGCGGCGGCGGGAAAACTCGATGCGTTGCGAGGGTGCTTCCTACCAACGGAATTGGGAGAAATTGCCCGAGGAGGTGGTGGCGCTGGTGGAGGCGGCGACGGCCGCAATAGGGAAAAAGCGCGCGGCGGCGAGTGGCGCGCGGGAACTCGATTCGCGAGGTGAGAATGAGGAAGAAGGCGGTGCGAGCGGGGCTGTGCCGGCTTTATAGGCGGCGTGGCGCGCTAGCCACGCGCGAGGCCGTCGCGCACGCGTCGGTCGTGTCGGCGGCGATGTCGGCGGCGGCGTCAACGCGCGGCAATGGCGCGGAAGCTTAGCGGCGCGATCGGGAAGCTCGCGCGCGTCGCCGTGTTGCGCGGTTTTGCCGGGTCGCGCGGCTTTTGACCGGCGCTGAGCGGAGGAGAGGTGGGGGTCCGGCGCACGGGGGAAAAGAGGAAGAGGGGGAAGAGAGCACGCGGGGCGCGGGAGCGGGTCAGCGCAGAGGGAGACAGGTGCGGCGGCGGCGCGCGTGACGTTAGCGCGGCGCGCACGAGAGAGGGAGGCGTGGCGCGCTCGGCCACGGGAGGAGGAGGATGGAGAAGGAAAAGAAAGGAGGGAAAAGCGGCGCGCACGAGCGAGAGAGGGGCCTGCAGCAGAGGGGAAAGAGAGAAGGAAAAAAAGAGGGAGGATTATTTGTTGTGTATTTTGTGTATATATATAGCATTTACATTTTATTCACTTTTGTTATCTCACAAAATTTTCTTATTCATATCTCCTTATTTCCGAATTAATCTTTTCAGATTCATATTTAAAATTTTGGTTTTCTATTATTTACATATTCCCCTTTTTGGTATTACTATTGTTTGTCTTTTATGAATTCTTAAAAATTTGAAATCTCTTCCAAATTCAGGAAAACACCATAAAATCCAAATTTCAACAGAACACATTGCAAAAATAATTCAAGAAATTCATATTTTTAAATTTAAATTTTTCAGGATGTTACATAAGTGGAGTATACTTTGCAAACCAAGATGTATGGGGGGTTTGGGCATCTTGAATTTGGAAGTTCAGAATTCTTGTCTCCTCGCTAAGTAGCTTTTCAAGCTTCAGAACGAAGAGGGCCTTTGGCAAGATGTTTTGAGAAAGAAATATCTGAAAAACAAATGTCTATCCCAAGTGGTAAAACAGTCGGGTGATTCTCACTTTTGGGCAGGACTCATGGATGTTAAAGATCTTTTCCTAGAAAAAGGGAGATTCAAAGTCAATAGTGGAAATCAAACTAGATTTTGGGAAGACCTTTGGATTGGCCAGGAACCTTTAAAGTTAAAGTACCCAGCTTTATACAATATTGTGAGAAGAAAGGGTGCTACGGTGGCCAGTGTGCTAAGTAGCTCCCCTCTGAACGTTTCTTTTAGAAGGGCATTAGTTGGGGAAAAGTTGAAGGATTGGCTTAATCTTGTCTCCTTAGTTCTGCCTGTCACTTTAAATGATAATAAGGACGACTTTATTTGGCAGTTAAGAAAGAATGGGGTTTTTTTTTCAATGCAATCTCTGTATAGAGATATCATGAAGAAAGAACGAATTCTTGGGAAAACTTTGTTCGGAAGGCTAAACGCCTCTAAAGATAAAGATTTTTCTTTGGTATTTAAAGAGAGGTGTAGTTCTTACAAAAGATAACTTGATAAAAGGGGATGGAAAGGGGACAATAAGTGCAACACGTGGCTTAGAGGAAACAGTCCAACATCTTTTTTAATTGTCTTACTGACAAGGTTTTTGTGGACTGCTTTGTTCATCATTTTCAATTTTCAACCACCTAAGGATACAACCCACTTGTTTGGTTCTTGGTTAAAGAGTTTTGCTCCAAATGTTAAAAACCAAGTAATAGTGGGGTTGGCGGCGATGTGCTGGGCTTTGTGGTTGAGTAGAAATGATGTTGTTTTTAACAGAACAAATACTAATTCTTTCCTGCAGGTAATTTTTAGAGGGACGTACTGGATCAGACACTGGTCTCAGTTATCTAAAGAGGAAGAGAGAGGGGCTTTGAAGGAAGGGTGCAGACGATTGGAAGTTATGGTGATCGAAGTCTTTGGACAGATGGCGTGGAGACATCAAAGAAGGATAGCGAGCTAAAGCTTCCTTTGTTTCTGTTTTTGTTGAGTCTGGATTGTTCAATTTCCTTGTGCTGATTGTTAAGCTCCTTTGTGAGGTTTGAGTTCCGTTTAACGGAGTTTGGTCTAAGTTCCATGGAGTTGTAATGGATGGCTATAGGGCCTGTTCTTTTCGGCTGCGGCTTATGGCTTTTGGCTGAAATTTTTGAATTTTAGTCACATTCATTTGATCTGATGCGAGAGACAGATACTCATTTGCGATTTTGGCTGGTACAGATGTTGGGCTTTTAACGTGTAGATCGTTTAACTTGTAGACCCCGTCTTGAGAAAATACTTCGTTTAAAAGTTAGGTACTGTAGCAGAAGCCAAAAGCCGCTTTTAAAAGCCCAAAAGAACACCCCCATACTCATTCATGCGTGAATGTGGGAGGCCGGAATACTTTTTATTCCTCTACCCTACTCTATAATACACCAAAATTTTCTTTACTAAATCCACCCCCTCAACCACCCCCACAGTAATACCTAATCTAAATCCACCCAGATTTGTATACCAAAGTAATCCAACTTCATACAAATGAATGACCTGGATCTCTCCTTAAGCCTTCTTCTCTTACTCATTGAAGATCCTAAGGCCAAAATCATTTGGACACATCATTTTACCCGGAACCTTCTCCCCCTCCAACGCCCGTGCGCCTGCCTCTCCACAGGAGCCCGTGCGCCTCCTCCAGTCCTCCCCCTGATTTCTCCCTCGCCTCCTCCCCCGCCCTCCGCGCCGCCGCCTCCTCCCCCGCCCTGCGCTCCGCCGCCGCCTCCTCCCCCCGCCCCGCGCCGCTGCCGCCTCCTCCCCCACTTCTCCAATCCGCCCTCGCCTCCTCCATTCCCCCCCAAGGGCGCCGCCGCCGCCGCCGCGACCTGAGAACACCACCAGCCCCCCACCACCATGTGGCGCCGCCTCCAAACCCTAACCCCCGCCCTCCGCCGCGCCGCCGCTGCTGGCGGCGCGGCTCCCTCCTCCATCACCACGGCCCGCGCCGTCTCGCTCTCCACGGTCGCCAGCGCCTTCCGCCGCACCAGCCCGCTCCTCTCTGGTAAGCTCCGCCCCCTCATCAGATCTCGTGTGTCTGTCGATTTCGGGCGCTGATCGGTTGGTGGATTGGCGTGTGCTGCAGAGGATAAGCCGGCGGCGGCGAGGGTGGCGGACACCCATTGCCACGGGCCTGGAGCGCGAGGAGCTCCAGGCGGAGCTCCAGGTGAGATGGACTTGGCCTTGGGGTTTGGAGCTTTGTGTTGAACTGCGCGTTTGGTTTGGTTTGGTACCGGGAATGGGTTGTGATTTCTCGATCTGGTTGTGGTTTTGCAGGGGAAGAAGCGCTTCGACATGGATCCTCCCGTCGGGCCCTTTGGTACCAAGGTGAGGTGGTGGTCGTAGTCGTAGGCTCTCTTGTTGTTTCCATTGTTCTGAATCTGAGATCGGGATCATGCATGCCGGCCATATCCATTAGGTTTGTTGGAGTACTTTGGTGCCCCAATCATTTGTATTTAATGAAATTAGTGGGATGTATAGTTCTGAAGTGATGATGCTTTGGTAAATTACTTGTGACTTGACTTGCATTGTGCTGAAAACAGTTGACATTGGTGTGAGCAATAAAAAAATGCAGTTGCCTCGTCGGTAGTCATGTTCTGTCGTCCGATTGTATGATGTTCTGATGCATTTTGGAGATTGTCTATACGTGCTATTTATCAATGTGTCTTTATTGTAGAAACTTGTCCTAGCATAGTATCAATGGTTGTTCCACGTTATTGCATCAGCCGTCAAATGATTGCTAATACTGTTGGTGCAAATCAGTCATTTTTGCCTTGTTAAACTGTGATACGATGGCTAAGGCTGCAAACCTTCTTCACAGGGAATTGCTTTCCAGTTCTTGTTATTTTAAACTTCTATGCATTAAACACCGACTCGCTATCTTTTACACATTGTATCTTGCCTACTATCATATTTGATTAGAAATACATTGTGCCTTCCAACTTCTGTGTACTATCTGCACATGTAACAGGACTGACTTGAACAATTGATGTATATGCATACTAGCATCTGCCTTTTTCCGTTTTAAACTGGTTTTTGGATATGCCACTGGTCTTAAAATGATGATTCAGAGCAAGCAAAATATGGCCTCTCCTTTTTGCTTTGTTAGGATTTATGCTTCTTGTTATGAGTATGCACATGCACCAACTGTTATTTTTATCTATGAATTTTTCTTTTCTTCCCTATTTGCTAACTTCAACTGAAAGGAAATCTACAAATGTCCCATGTTATGATTGCAAGATATGCCTCTTCCATAGTATCTGTCATATATTTCTTGGGAATGACTTGCATCACTGCGTACTTTTGCCTGGAGTAAGAATGCTTGTGTGTCAGATTACACCTGCCATGATGCTGGCTGTTCTGCTAATTTTCAATCCTGAGTAACTGGACCTTGTCAGGTAATTGTAAACAGTGGTGCTCTAATTACTGTTAGAACCTATACTGTGGACTGATTCTGGTACAGTGCTTTAAACTTATGCTATAGTTTACATACCTTTCTGTTTCGGTTTGTTGAACTCACCTGTTACGATGTTGTTTGTTCAAGCCTGATCTTCCAATGTATGTCTTTTTTTAACACGGCAAGTACCATTTTGAGAGGATCTTATTAGAGTTATAGCATTGCATTATCTAATTATCCAAATGGATAGTGCTTCTATTGCATAGAAAACAGTTTATTGATTTAAATTTCGTAATAGGTCCAGCAAAAATTTCAGAACCGATGACCCCTTGGAGATATTTTTATGCTTTTAGGAAGAATCTAAGTCTGTTGGCCAGCTCCGGAGCAAAAGATTAGCAAATTTGCTTGGTTGTTGCTGCGAAGGTGGTGAGAGATTGCTTGTTGCTGAGTACATGCCCAATGACACGCTGGCAAAACATCTTTTCCATTATGAGTTGATCTCTTGCTGTTGTAGGCTTGTAGCTATGTCTGCCTGAAGAAAGCTTGTTACTTTCATCTGTTTTTCCTTGGTTTCTACCTAAGCTATGGTTAAGAATGTCTCTGTACGAGGCTGACATTACTATTTTTGATGATTGGTTTGTGCCATGTCTTCATTTTGGTGTTTTGCACAAAGTCCTGTGCTCAAAATGTACTTCAACTTAAAATGTACATACTACAGAATGCAGATGTAGTTGTTGGAAGCTTTATCGCAGTAAATGAAGGAAATTATGCTGATTGTTCTTTTGTGTCTTTCTAAAATCTTTCTAATGATAACCATATGTTCCACATGACATGCTGTATATCCACATGTCTTTCATTGTTTCTATGAGCTTCAAAGTGGAGCTAGATATCCAGAGCAATCCATTCTCACAACTAACAATATAGTGATTGTCATACAGTATTACTTATGCCCTTCTCATTTATTCGTTTTACGAGATTGAAGATGTGATTATTTCTTCCCATCACATTTTCCATTTCACAGGGGATTCACAGGCAATGAAATGGCCCATGAGATTAAGGGTTGTTTTCATTTGTTCTTCCCATCACATTTTCCATTTTTTTTAGAATATAATTCCATTTGTTCTTTTCTTAGCGTACTGACTCGAACGCCAAAGAGATAAAGAGCAAGACAAAGGAGTGGAATGATGGAATCAAGAAAGACAAAGTAAGTGAAAATTTTCCAAGTATTTACCTAATTAATTATTGTATTGTTACTATTCGCTGGTCTCCCTGGGGGCTGGGGATCAGGTTAATAATTGAACCCTCCTTTTATTTTCTCCTTGAGCATTTGGAAGATCCTCTGCTGATAATATCAACTGTGATGTGACAAGTAGCACTTTCCATATCTTTCTATTGAAAATTCGATATGAATTTACTTGTTCAGATGCTAAAATGGTCCCTTTGTGTGCCAACAGAAACAAGACCAGCTACGTTCAGCAGCCAGACAGAGGCATGAGGTTTGTCTCTGTGTGAATGTGTGTTTGTCTCTGGGTGGATTTCTTTGATGGGTAGGAGAACTTTGCCTGAGAACTTGGGAGGTTGCAATTAATTGTCCGTGTATTGCAATGAAAGCCAGTCTTAACAGAATTGTGAGAGTAGATCACCATAGCGGCTTGGGAGAGTCCATTCTAATGCTTTCTGTTTATTCACTACTTCAGTCAAATTTCTCACACGATAGGAAGCGGCCATCTGTTCCTGTTTTGCAACTCTTGGAAGCATTCAAATTCTGTTGCTGCAGTGTCCATCTGCTTGAATGAGGCTTGGACATCTGACCACAATTTTCCAGCCTGTGCCTAACAAATCAAATAGCAAGTGAAGCAAAATGTCAGAATTACAAAAGGACAAGAAAAACGAGAAATAGCATGCAATCAGTATTCAGTACAATTTTGTTTCAATAGAACAAACACAGTACCAAGTGAAAAGTAAAACCCAATTATTTTGGAGGATATGGAACTAAGAAGAAACAATCGTTAAAGAGAAAAAAATATCTGCAAATTGCGTAAGTTCAGTATGGGGCAGCCCAATAATTTTTCATATTTTTGGGGTAATTTTTGAATTACTGGCAACAAAATGGTAGAGATGAAAGAGGTGTCCGTAAACCAGATAAAGAGAAGCAATTCAATGTAGCCACACTGTATGAAATATTGCATGGAGGAAAGGTTCCAGTTAATATAGATATGCTCCAATGAAGATGATGCATCATCCCCAGACAGCATACCTCCGAGCAGCTCATCTCGCCGAGGTTGCATCCGCCGGTGTCTGTATTCGTTTACGTCAGCACCACCTTGTTGTACCCGCTTGACACATGTAAGTCCAACTGAGGCCGAGCTCCAGACCCAACTAGGCACACACAAATTCAGGTATAGCTAATTTGTTTCTTCTCTGTTCTTTGGATGCATCAGAGGCAGTCCATGAGAATTTGGATGTAGGGGTTCTTGATTTTGCTGAGGATATTTGGGATGATGGGGATTTCCTGTGAATTATCAATTGATGTGATGGATGGAAGAATCTTATGTTAAATAAGGATGTGTTGATTTCCACAGAAGCCAATTGTGAATTCTACGGGATAGAACTGCACTTGAGATCAATTCATCTATCGAATATGCACAAAAATACAAAAATGAAATTTTTTCCATGAATAGTGTAAGCTGTTCAACTATGTCAGTTCCAATATCCCCCTCCCCTCCCTTTGGTTTTACTCCACATCTTGTTTGTTGGCTTGATTCTATTTACTTTTTCACCTGTCCTAGTTCCAGCTATATGTTGTTTTGGCTCAGTCTGAACACATCAAAAAGTAATTTAGATGTAGTACTGATGGAAAAATTAAGTGATGATTCAAAGCTGCATCCAGTGAGTTGAGACATAGGAGTATATCACTAACTTTCTGCCCATGAAGTTGGCCCATAATGATTCAAGCTCTGTTAGTTCTTTGTGCAATTTTTTTTGCCTGCAGTGCAATTTCCTATTTCAGAACATTTAGATATGTATAGCCTCATTTCTTAATGTTTATTTCAGTGCGCAGATGGTGACCTACGAATCACAAATATTGGTGTGCTCACATTGCCACATATAACATCAGTACGATCAGGGGATCAATTCCTCCCGGATTTGGCTTCATCAGAATTTCAAGTATGGTTAGCTTCTACCTCATTGTGGCTTCCTCATGTTCAGCTGTATAGCGTGTAGTTTTCGTGTAAAAAGCAATGTAAAAGCACACGACTTTCCATACAGAAAAAAATCAGCAATGCCTGTCTTTATACGTAATTGTATTTTGGGCTCTGTAGTGTTCTAGATAGCCCAAAGATATTAAATATTATAATGCTTATACTGTGTTAGATGGAGTGGTAAAATGAGCTTAGTCTTGTCTTTCCCGCAATGAGAAACACTCAGGAAATTGAGACTTGGATCTACTAATCTATTGTTCAATATGTAGGTTATTGGATCGTCTACCAATTTCTTGGTAGAATGGCTCGACTAAGAAGCTTATAAGGAATTTTGGAAGGGTAAGCATTCTTGATGTTTAGGCCAATGTAGTTTCACTGCCTGCTACCAGTTGGGCCTGTTTCTTTCACTACACATAATCATATATTGTTGTCTTGCTCTGCTCTGGTTGAACAAGATCCACTCGACCATGATCCAAATAAAGAAGGAAGAGGGGAAAAATAATCTTTCCATGAACAGTACATTGTGTGCCAATTATGGATATTTCATACTTTAATACCATTACTCCATACGTCATTCCTTGCAGGATATGAACATAATATCAATGAAGTTTGAACGTGGTCGTAAGGAGGCTACGACCACGTTGAAACGCTACAACCACGGTGAAGGTGGTCGTAAGGAGTTGCAACTACGCCGAGAAGACCAGTGCATGGTCATAAGCGACTTCGACCACGTTGAGGGAAGTGAACGTGGTCGAAAGGGTATTCGACCACGGTGAACAGTGATCGCCAACATCACTGAGTGATCGTAGGAGTTTGCGATCACGGTATTTCGAGCGCAGCGACAAAGCAAAGTGGTCGAACGGCTACCTGAGCGGTCGTACGGCAACAGAAGTGGTCGGAACCAGTCGTAATTGATTGGAACGTAGCGTTAGCACGGGCACACTACTAGTAATCTAAAAAGATGGTGGTACTGATAGGAAAGTGGCTCTCTCTTTTGAATATGCATTTCCCAGCAACGTACTATCGAAGAAGTTTTACTGCCAAATAGCATTGCAACGGGGTTAACTATTAAAAACTAACACTCCTATTGGTGCACTGGAATTTCTCAATTTTTGATCTTCTTGACGTCGCCGCAGAAGAACTAGGGCTTATTTGATATGGCTGTGAATTATAGCTCTTAGTTGAAATTTTTGAATTTTAGCTGTTTACGACAGAGATTACGAAGAGAGATAATCGTTTGTGATTTTGGTTGATAATAATGTTGGACTTTTAACATGTACTGTAATTAACTTGTAGATCCTGTCTTGAGAAAATATTTTATTTGAAAGTTAGGTACTGTAGTAAAAACTAAAAGCTGCTTTTAGAAGTTATTAAAGTACAGATCCTTAATTGCGGATGGTAGGCAACCAGTTCTCGATCCCTGAATCATTGCTGTTTCTTTCACCGCTATGAGCAATTACTACTGAGTAGCAGTAACCATTGCAAGATTTGAGTTGTACTGAGTGGCGAGAAACTGAATCAACGAGCGGCGGCGAAGATGGCTGGCTTGGCTCCGTCGCTCGCTCTGTGGCTCGGCAGCCGGCAAGCCGCTCCGTTTTATATTGCGCGAGCCAGTGTCGAGTAGTCGGAGATCAGGAACGCGTGTGCGGCATCCGAGCGGTGATGCAGGGGATACGGCCTGCATCACGTCTGCAGACAATTTTTTTCCGGCAAGGTAATTGCAGTGATAAATAAACCTATAGTGGCAGTGGCTTAGTACACCATGACTTTTTGAGTTGACAAGAACGGTCTTGAAGGTGAAGATACGTATTTGCTTCAAGACGGTGTTATTTCTCGTAACAAAGACGGTGGTTATGATGCCATTTAGCTCTCTTTGCGATGATATTTCTCTAAATTCACTTTTTTCTTGTGAGCTAATTTTCAAGACAAAACTACATAGCACACCAAACAGGGGCGAAGGCAAGTAGATGCGTTGGGTGCAGTTGCACCTCTCTCTCTTTTTTTTAAGAAAAACAGGCATATACTAGATATAGTATGTCTATGTATACATACATGGTGACATACATCAAATTTCTGATCGGTGAGGGTAGCTTAGTTTTTAATTTTTCATAAGAAGTAATATAAAACAAATCACGAGGAATAATTGGCTTTGCAGCTGGGACAAATTTATCGCTTTTAGGAGTCGTCTTGTTCTACCAATTTGATTGATACATTACTATCAAACTCGTTACGACCCTTAGACAACTCAATTCGATTGACATATAAGTGCATCATCCAAAGCCGACCATAGTTTTATTTTTTTTATCCCCTCGCAGAATCTTAGGTTCAAACACGATCAAACACGATTCTTTGATCTTTTTATGAGAAATTTTTAGAAAAAAACTGTTAGATGATCAACAGCAAGAATTAAACAAATTTTAGCCTCTGCTTTGCTTGGAGACTTCTTTTAGTGATAACAAACTGTTCTAACATATGAATGTGTATTTGTTTTAGAAAACGATGTCTGTTCGTTTATTTTACTCAAAACAGCATGGAAACTTGATGAAACTAAGCACTGATGAGTGCTTCAACTTTTCGAGGTAAAAGCATAGTATTATGCATCAAACAGATTAAACCTTCGCAACATGCTTGCAATCAATAACCAAATAAGAACAGCTTACGTAGGACAAGGACGGTGGTGAGTCCATTGCTGAACCTTCCCGATGGCCCGCCGGCAAAGTCGATTCCGTAGGGCAGGTAGTCCGTGCGCGCCAGCAACATGATGCCGTTGTCGTTGCCGTCGTCGACGAGCGAGTCCCCGAAAATCAAGTAGCACGGCACCGCCGCGCGATCGACGAACACCGGCGCCGATGCCAGGGACGAAAGCAAAAGAAACCAAGACGGTAGTACACCATTTATTCTGGAACACGTAGAAGTGTGTTCAGTCGAAGAAAACACTTGCATAAGATAGCTATGTCTACGTGTGTGGCTCACAAAAACAGGAGATCTGTGTTGAATAGTCCAACTGGCTAACCACGGTCGAAGACTCAGTCGAAGTGACTATAGTCGTAAGTCGTACTCATAAGAGTATTATAGCGTCATGGTCGTAAGTCGTAGAAACACTATAACAGTCGTAGTGGTTGTGGTCGAAAGATCACTGTAGCAGTCGTAGTGATCGTGGTCGAAAACATCACTGTAGCAGTTGTAAACACTCGATGCGTGCTTAGTCCACGCAAGAGCGGTTTTTCCGGTTTGTTAGCATTGTATGCGACATGGCCTGAATCTGTAGGATCATGTAGGAGGTGACATATAATAAGGATGGCTTAACAACCAGAGTTAGACTAAGATTTCCTTTAAATAGAGTCCAATACAATAGAAAAAAGATGTCCAATTTTCTCGCAGCACAAAACTCTTGTGTTCTTGCTTTGTTCTCCCAACTTCGTGTGTGTTCGAGTGTGAGCTCAGGCGTGTTGATCGACCGAAGTTCGTGACAATTGGTATCAAAGCCAGGGAACGCTGATCCACGATGAAGCTAGGTGATTCCACATCACCCAAGTGCTCCCAGTCTTCATCGTCATGTCCCAGTGACTGTGCTGACAGCAGCGGCGGTGCTCTGGTAGTACAAAGGGTGGTGAAGGAGGTTGAGAGATCGTCGGCGTATCCGTCACTCACGAAGACGAACTATGGTGATTGGGCCTTGATGATAAAGGTCATACTCCAGGCGTATGGGTCTGGGACACTATCAACACAGGCGGGGCTGAATCCTAGGAGGACAGGGTGGCATTGGAGACTGTTGTGGTTATAGACCAAACAGAGAAGAGGTGTGTGGTAGTGGAGAGTTAGGTGAATAATGGCCTAGGTCCCCTTCCCCATGGCCAGCATCATATATGTATATACATGGGGAGTGCTTTTACAGATATACCCTTACACATGTACATCCCCTTCAGGGGCATTTAAGTCATTACACATGTCCCTTTTTGAGCCTTACAACCCTCTAACATGCCTGTTGGGCTTAGGTGGGGGCCACCTCTACAACAGGAGCCTCTCATGGTGAAGGGCTTCACAGGCCAAAGCCATGTTGCCGAGTCCTTTGGCCCCCTCTGTCCTTGCGGCCTGTGACCCTCCCCAACACTTGGTGGAGCCTTGTTGCGTAATGCGGCGCGCGCCTTGGCGCAAGGGTATGGCTCCGTGCAGGTTGGCGGGGCCCTCCTTGTCGTACCGTGTCGGGGGTGACGTGGCCTTCCGAGTTTGAGATCGAAGTCGAACTCGACGTCGAGTCTGGAGCCCAAGTCACTGTAGAGGGCTCAGGTGGAGTCGTAGTCGAAGACGGAGCGGAGGCAGACCTCACGCCTCTACCTCCGGCATATGTAAGGTGGTTGTGACTCTGCGGTCCGGTAGTGCGCTTTTAATGATGCCCGGAATCGCGTTGGCCCCTGGCTTGTCAGGGGCAGGCGCAGCGCTGTGCTGTCTGTCTAGCCTTGAGCGGGACACGCGGCGAGCTGTGATTGGGGCGTCGTGGGATGTGAGCGGTTGCGTGACCGTGGCTGTTGTGGTTATAGACCAAACAAAGAGATATGTGGTAGTGGAGAGTTGGGAGAGAGTCTGTCTCCTCCCATGACCTTCCCTTGATATATATTCTCATGGGATATGCTTTTACAATTGTACCCTTACATCGGTATGCCCTCGTCAGGGGTATTTAAGTCATTACACATGTTCCATTTTGGACCTTACAACCTCCCAATAGGCCTGCTGGGCTTAGGTGGGGGCCACCCCTACAACAGGAGCCTCTCATGGTGAAGGGCTTCACAGGGCCGAAGCCATGTTGCCGAGTCCTTTGGCCCCCTCCGTCCCTGCGGCCTGTGATCTTCTCCGAACTCGTGGAGTCTTAGTGTGTTGCGGAGCCCGGGGTCTTGAGGCCGAAGCTGGAGGCGATGCCGGGGCTGGTTAGTCGAGGTAGATGCGCGCGCGCTCCATCCCTTACCCTTCGAACGGGTGGCAGCGGAGCTGGCGCCTAGTCGGATTAGGCGCGCGCGCGCTCCGTCCCTTACCCTTCGAACGGGTGGCAGCGGAGCTGGCGCATAGTCGGGGTAGATGCCTCCGGGTCGGAGTCGTGGTTGACGTAGTAGTGAGCGGGCCTTGCGCCGCCGACGTTGCTGCGCTTCGAAGCTGTTGTGATCCCATTGTTTGGTAGTGCGCTTTTAACGGGGGCTGTGATCATGCCGACGCCTGGCTTGTCAGGGGGCGGGCTGTCGCGTCGTGCAGTCTGCCCTCCCGTGGTTGGGACACGAGGCGGTTTGTGATGGGTGCGTCGTGGGATGTGAGCGGTTGCACCTATCCATCGCGGGTAGTTGGACCGCCAGGCACCCATCGTTTGCGCTTCCATCGGTTGGCGTGGCACCGATTGACCTCCCACTAACTTGGCGACTCCTCGCCAGGTGAGCCTGGGTATAAATACATCGGTGTCGCGGGCTGCTCCTTGGTCACCCCCGGCTACGCATCCTATACCTGCGTATGGTTATCTTCTCACATATAGGCCAACTATTGTTCATCTGCGTTTGATGACTGCGTCCACCGACGCTAATGTCAGCGAGCGCTGATGAACAATAGCCGACCTATTTGTGGGGATACTTCACGGCTTGGTGTGGAAAGCTTGGACGTCCACAGGATCCTGTTTGCGTGCGTATGATGCTTTCGTGTGGAAACGGCAAGGCCTGGCCTGCTCTCGTAGACAAATATGCTTGAACTCATCCACACCCTCTGGCTGTGTCCATAGGCATATGCTGGTGTAGTGGAGCAGATCTGTTTACGAGAGCAAGCCTGCGATTGCCGCAAATTAGCCCTCGCGTTCTCGAGTTGCGGGGCCGCCTGCGCTGTTCTGTATTCTTCAAAAGGGCCGCCCCTTCAAGCGGGCGGCAGCGAGGCGGACACCTAGTCAAAGTAGACGCGCGCGCGCTCCGTCCCTCACCCTTCGACCGGGTGGCAGCGGAGCTGACGCCTAGCCGAAGTAGACGCGCGCGCTCCATCCCTCACCCTTCGAACGGGTGGCAGCGGAGCTGACGCCTAGCCGACGTAGACGCGCGCGCACTCCGTCCGTCACCCTTCGAACGGGTGGCAGCGGAGCTGACGCCTAGCCAAAGTAGACGCGCGCGCGCTCCGTCCCTCATATTTGAGCGGGTGGCGGCGGGCCGACGCCAGCCGGTAAGACGCGCGCGCCCGCCCTCACCCTTCAAACGGGTGGCAGCGGAGCTGGCGCCTAGTCGAGGTAGACGCGCGCGCGCTCCGTCCCTCACCCTTCAAACGGGTGGCAGCGGAGCTGGCGCCTAGTCGAGGTAGACGCGCGAGCGCTCCGTCCCTCACCCTTCGAACGGGTGGCAGCGGAGCTGGCGCCTAGTCGACGTGACGCGCGCGCGCGCTCCATCCCTCACCCTTCGAATGGGTGGCGGCGGGCGCGCTGGTCGAAGTCGGCAGACGCGCGCGCTCCGTCCCGCACCCTTCGAACGGGTGGCAGCGGAGCTGGTGCCTAGTCGAGGTAGACGCGCGAGCGCGCTCCGTCCCTCACCCTTCGAACGGGTGGCAGCGGAGCTAACGCCTAGTCGAAGTAGACGCACGCGCGCTCCGTCCCTCACCCTTCCAACGGGTGGTAGCGGAGCTGGCGCCTAGTCGAGGTAGATGCGCGCGCGCTCCGTCCCTCACCCTTGAAACGGGTGGCAGCGGAGCTGGCGCCTAGTCGAGGTAGACGCGCGCGCGCTCCGTCCCTCACCCTTCAAACTGGTGGCAGCGGAGCTGGCGCCTAGTCGAGGTAGACATGCGAGCATGCTCCGTCCCTCACCCTTCAAACGGGCGGCAGCGGAGCTGACGCCTAGTCGAAGTAGACGCGCGCGCGCTCCATCCCTCACCCTTCGAACGGGTGGCAGCGGAGCTGGCGCCTAGTCGAGGTAGATGCGCAAGCCGAAGCCAAAGCCGGGACCGGAGCCTGTCGCTGTGGAGGCTCAATGGTGCGGTTGGGGTTGAAACTGCGCGCCGCGAATACCGCTGCGCCTGCGGTTGTTGCAACCTCACGATCATGTAATGCGCTTTAATGGTTGCGGGAATCGCGCCGGCCCCTGGCTTATCAGAGTTAGGCTGTCCTGCCGTGCGGTCTGCGTCGCCATGTGCAGGGCACGCCGCGGTTTGTTATTGAAGCACCGTGGGGTGTCAGCGGATGCGTGACCGCGGCTGCTCGCCCCTTCCCGAGGGAAGAAGGACACGGGGCGGGCGGTTTATGGTCGCGTCGTATGATCTGGCCATCTTCCGCCGTCCCCTGTGACCGCCAGTTGTCATGCCAAGCTTGTAAACATATTCCGGCAACGGGCTTCGACCTCTCGCCCGAGGCTGTGACCCGCCAACTGGCCTTTGTGTGAAGGGGCCCTCCTCCGAGCGCGGTCCTAGGCCGAGCACCGGAGGCTGTCTTACTGCGGGCGGAGGTGCGGGGGTTGCCACGAGGCGGAAGGCCATTGGGGCGTCATGCGCTGACGGTCCTTGCTTCTGCGGTCGCGCGTGGAGCGTACCGCCACGACACCTCGTCTTTGGTTATGGGGAATCGTGCAGGACAGCCCTCTGTATGGCCGCGGTCGCGTGCGGCACGCGGACCGTCGCGACGCTTCGGCTGCAGCCATCAGGGTGAGGTGGCTTGAAATAGCCCCCGTAGCAGCGCCCCCGCACTTCTACGCCTTCTTTTCGCCTGCACCGCCCTCTACATTCCGTGATATTTTCACCGCTGTACTCCTGTGAGAAGCGATGGCCTCCGGTGGCAAGCGCGGCCAGGCGGCTAGTGACTGCGGCGTTCACCGGCGGTCATCACGGCTGGAGGTGAAATATTCGCTCGGCGAACGCGACCCGGCGGCGGCGGACAAGTGGTGGCTGGCGGCGGAGAAGGAAGGCTCGTTTTCTGGCGAGCTGGGCCCCTCGCTCGTGACCGAGAAAACAATCGAAGGACTGCTACACGAGGGGAAGCTATCCGAGCGCCAGGCGGTACGATTGCCCACCGCCGACGAGACAGAACCGCGCCCCGAGAGGTCGGAGGCGCTTGTGTTCTCGCCTTCTTTGACGCAGGGCTCCGCATCCTGGCGGCGGCGATTGTGGGTGACGTGTTGCGGACCTTCGGGCTGGAGCTGGCGCAACTGACTCCGAACGCCGTGGCCCAGCTCGCCGTATACAGTTGGGCCTTGCACTCGGGAGCGTGCTGGCCTAGCTCTTCTTTGTTTGCCTACCTGCACGAGGCACGGTTCCAGCCCAAGGATCGGAAGGACGGGACGCTGTCGAACTTCGGCAGCGTCACCTTCATTCTTCGGCCATCTTGCAGCAAGCTCTTCCCCACGAATTCGACCCGCGGGAAGTGGGAGTCTCACTGGATGAAACGGTGGTTCTACCACCGTGTAGCGAGCGGGAGCGGCCTCGAGTGTACGGGCCGGCCGATCGCATTCAAGACCTTGCCCGGCCGGACGCTGGACGACGAAGACAGGCGAAGGGCCCGGCGACTCGTAGGCGTGGCCGCCCGCTTCAATATGCGTGACCTCGCCGAAGAGTATGTGATGTATGGTGTGGCGCCGCTTGCCTGTGACTGGCGTCTCGCTGTTGAGAAGTGGCGGGACGACAACGTTCAGCCGTCGGTCTGCTTACTGCCAGCGCCCGCTGGTCCTCGTAAGTGCTGACCGCATCTCCCGTTCTGCTCGCGCGGAGTACATTACATGTTGACCCCCTGTTTATTTTTTTCCTGCTTTGATTTAGAGATTAGTTTGGAGGACGCGGAGCGACTCGCACGCGTATTCCTTGGGCCGTATACCGGCAGGGAGCATGAGCAGCGTGCGTTCGCAACTGCGGAGGCAGGGCTGGGGCGGATCAACCGCGTGTGCGAGGCCCTAGGCCTTGTTGTGCCGGATCGCGCTCATCTGGCTTCGCAGCACCATGATGACGGCGCAACGAGGACGAAGGCGCCGTCTCGCAAGAGGGCTCGAGGCGGGGCGTCTGCTGTGCTTGGTATAGCAACTGCCCCTGCTACTGCCGCTGGCGCGGCCGACGCGGAGTCAGATTCAGCGAGGTACACCGACTTGGGCTTGGACTTGGAGGGCGCGGACGCCGGGGGCGAAGGGTCTACGGGGGGTGCCCTGGACGGCGGGCTCGCCGCGGGCAGCCGAAGAGGGGAAGTTTCGTTACCCGCGGCGGTCATCGGGACAGAACCCGTGCTGGCCGGCGGTGCTGAGGTGGAGCCCTCGGCCGTGGCCGCTATGATGCCGGGGATGCAGCCTTCGGCCGTGGCTGCCACAATATCAAAAACGCAGCCTTCGGTCGCGGCTGCTGCAACGCCGGAGACGCAGTCCTCGGTCGCGGCCGCTGCAACGCCGGAGATGCAGCCCTCGGTCGTGGCCGTTGCAACGCCGGAGACGCAGCCTTCGGTCGCGGCCGCTGCAACGCCAGAGACGCAGCCTTCGGCCGTGGCCGCTACAACACCGGAGACGCCCCCGGTAGCCGCAATACCAATTTGATAAGTAAATAGACCCAATGATAAACTTTATCCCTCTTTGTTTCAGCAAGTTTTACTGAGAGGTCAACACGATTGTTTAGGCCTTTGAACATTTCATCTTTTCTCATGTCATCAATAAAGGTTTCAAGTTGCAAATCGAGTCTTAGCAAGTCAGAGCTTGAAAAATCATTAGGGTAAAATTCAGCAAGTCTATGTACCTTGTTTGCATCAAAAGAAGCGAAGGAATCCGCTGGATTCAAAGCAGCCATACAAGTAAGCAACTCCATATTTACCTCATCAAACCAACTGTCAAGCTCTTGACTAATTTTATCAATGACTCCAATATATACTTCTCTTTTGAAGTGATCATCATTTGTTTGGTTCTGAGCAAAACGTGCTGATCTTCCATACGACACATAATTATGTTGCATTGCAGGAACTTGAATGCCATGTTTGTTGCAAAATATTGTAACCCTTTGAAGAAATGAAACCCACCCTTCAGACCTCATTTGCTGCATTTTACTCTTTGCCAAACTGACAAGTGACATTGCATTAAGAATATCTTGGTCTCTTCTTTGCAAACACTCAGACAATTCATTTGTGTGTCCAAGAATCTCAAGCATCAAATGAGCACTAAAAATAAAATCAAATGACTCAAGCACTCCAACCATAGTATGTATTTTTGGCCATTCACCCCTTTGTGATGTATCTTCTCCAAGAGCTATGAGTACATCACGAATTGTGGGATATATAGCAATCATGTTGACCACAGTTTTATAATGAGAGCCCCACCGAGTCTCACCAGGTCTAGGCAGCCCCATCTCTTGATTTAACCCACTTCCAGATTCTAGTATACCACACTCAAGTGCTTTCATGACATTGTCATATTGGTGATGTCAAAGCATGCCATGACGCTTACAAGAAACACCAACAATATTTAGCAAGAGTGATACTTGATCAAAAAACCACACAATCATTATTTCCATTGGCAACAGCAATAAGAACCAATTGGAGTTGATGTGCAAAACAGTGTACATAATAAGCAGAAGGTGATTCTTTCATGATCAAGGTTTTCAGCCCTTTAATCTCTCCTTTCATGTTACTAGCCCCATCGTAGCCTTAACCACGGATTTGAGTTATAGTCAAACCATGACTAACTAGTAAAGATTGAATTGCTTCCTTAAGTGATGAAGAAGTAGTATCATCTACATGAACAATTCCAAGAAACCGCTCACATGGCCTTCCTGATTTATCAACATAACACAAGCAAAGGGCTAGTTGTTCTTTATGAGAGACATCACTAGACTCATTAGCTAAAATTGTATAGTGATCTTCACCAATTTCCTTAATGATTTGATCTCTAGTCTCCATAGCACAACATTGAATAATTTCTTTTTGTATGTCTGAGCTAGTCAATGTGCAATTACCTGGAGCATTCTTCAAAACAAACTTGTCTACCTCTTCATTATTTGCTGCAAGCCACTTCAAAAGTTCAATGAAGTTCCCTCTGTTGCTAGACTTTTCACTTTCATCATGCCCACGGAATGCCAATCCTTGCTGCAAAAGAAACTTCGAACATCTAAGTGAATAAGTCAACCTGATCTTGTAGAGACGTCACTCCTCATTATCCACCTTCACAATTTTATCATCAATTGCTCCATGGGGAGTCATAAATAAGTTGTATCTTTCTTGAGCTGCGTTGTGAGCACTTGTTACACCACCCACATGTAAATCAAGTGCATCATTTCTATTCCAATTTCTCCAACCACCTTCAACAAATGCAGATTTCTTAGTTTTCTCCTTTGCAAACAAGTAGCACACAAAGCAAAATACAGCTTCGTTCTTGATACTATATTCAATCCAAGGATATTTATAAAACCATATAGGATTGAATTGCCTATCCCTATTTTCGATTTTTCTACTTTCAAATTCATGTGCATAAGGTTGGAATGGGCCTTTAATAATATATGATCGTCGAACTGCATCTTGATCATTGACATGATAATTTGCAATGGATTGCCTCTCCCCTGGATCAAGTGGAAGCCGACTGATATCATAAACCGGTTCTTTTTCAGCGACTGGATGTGGACTTGGAGGCATTGGAGTTGGAGTCACATTTTCTTCAATCACTCTATCTTGATCCGATCCACCTTCTTGTTCTTCAATTTGCTCTTCTGGAACAGCTGCAGCCACGGAAGGACATGGAGAAGAAGCCTTCTTCTTTGATGCATATTTCCAAAAAAGAGAGGCAATATCACCACTCCTCTTCATGTTTTAACAAATCTGCAAGAGAATTATATAAAGTTTCAATTTACCAAACCAATAATCTAATACTGCAAAAAAACATATAATTGACTCTTTGGCTTAGGCTTAGCAATTGAGTCTTCATCTTAGGATTTTGATCAGTACAAGTCCTTTAATTCCACCTCATCTATGAAACGCTTGAATCTTCCCTTGTTTCTTCTATTCAGATAATGTTCTTCTTGTCTGATGCCAAATAAATCAAATCCGATCACTGTGATTGAATAATTAGTTAGGCGTGATGCACGGAACACACTTTGTTTCATAGAGATACATGCAACTACATGTGTTTGTTTTTTTATACGGTTTACATTTTCGACGGCATAATAATTTACACATGTTGGAATATTTGGAAAGAACAGAACAACAGGATTTTTTTGATCAAAACTTCCATTCCATTCAGTAGATTGTCGACAAGATTCAAGAAGACATCGATCAACGATTGAGAGCATTGCAGTTTTACTAGTTCTTGTTCTCTGTTGTCCAGTTGGTCAGGAAAATCTCTTTTAGTTGCAGTTTGTTCTTATTTCGTTCCTTTTGTTGTTGTACTTTTCTAGCACCCTCTGAGGTGTTCTCCAACTAAAAAATCCGATCCGAAGATTTCAAGTTTTCAACACCACGCTGTCGCCAAGCAAAATTGATGTACCATGTATGTACCTGCTGGCGCCTGGCTGCTGGGCTGCTGCTCGCGCCGATGCTCGATGGCCGCGCCCGCGCTCGCCATCGCTCGGTCGCTGCGTCGTAGCGTCGCCCGCCCCCACGGCTGCACCGTAGGCGCACGGCCGCACCCGCACAGAGAAGAATACCTGAATACGAACGGGCGTCGCGTCGGGCGCAGTCTGACGCAATCACGCGAATACGTACGCGGCGGCCACGCGAACTCTCGATCTCACGCGAACAGCGAACTCCAGTGCCGTGCGGACCCTGGACTCAGGACTCTGGGCTTTCCGAGCGCAGGGTGGTCCGCGGCCCACAGGGACCACCCTGTAGCTCCGCCCCTGCCCGCAGAGGTTGCCATGGTCATATCGTCGCCGCCGGGTGCTGTGGTCGCGGTGGCGGGGGCCTCTCCAGCAGCAGCTACTGCGGCGGAGTCATCGCCGCTCGCTCCGGCTAAGCGGCCATGCCTACGGCCGGAGCTCCACCGGACATCGAGGGGGTTCACCGTGGTGACAGGCATCGGGAGCTTGTGGGATTCCGATGCATGCGCTGAGGTCCCTCTGGCGCGCGCCCCCACTGCTCCTCAGGCTACACTGTCCACCACACGAGAGCAGTCAACGCCGGCCCCGACCGCTGAGGCGTCCGCTCCCTGTGAGGCAATGCTCCTGTCGAGGGCTGGTGCCATTGCCTCCCCACCTAGGGAGGCGGGTCCCCGAAGCCCTCCGTCTGCTACTGAGGGTAAGACGGCATAAACGCCTTGGTGTGTTCCTTCGATGTTCCTTGTGGCGTTCTCACCTGCATCCCTTCCTGCAGCATCGCTTATTCCGGAGGAGTCCCCGCTGGAACATGGGGGTCCTAGCGCAGCGCGCCCGAGCCCGGCGGACTTTGTTCCTCCGTCGGATGCGCTAAGAGCGTGGCGCGGGATTGTGGACGACGCGGCCGCCAGCGTCGGCCAGCAAGCGCTGCAGACCTACGGGGCGCTGCGCCTTGGAGACGCCTTGGAGGTGTCGGGTGTGAGGGTAAGTACTCGCTTATGCGACAATGCCTGACCATGCTGAGCCTGCTGACCCTTCTTGCCTTGCAGACACTCGTGCTAGGGCAGGCTTTGCGGACGGCCTACGTTCGTGAGCAGGGGGCGCTTGAGGATAGGCTGCGGGCCGCCGAGGAGGGGCTGCGCGAATCCACGGAGGCCCGTTCAGCCCAGGATGCTCGCATCCGCCAGTTGGAAGCGGAATGCGCTGAGGTGAGGGCGCACGCCGAGGGACTTGCTGTGTCGGCGCGGGAGTCGGCCGTGGAGGTGGCGCGGCAGGAGTTTGCGGCAGAGCGGGACGGCCTTCTGCAACAGGTCGCCTTGCTAGAGAAGGAAAAAGGCGAGCTTGCCTCAACTCTAGCAGAGCGTGACCGGATGCTTGGCGAAGCTTCAGTAGTTGCGTGGGATGCCATGCAAGCGCTGGAAAGCCATCTCCAAGGGCTTGTGGCTAAAGTGTCGGACCGCGCCTTCGGTCCAGAAGATCTATCCCAAACCCTTCGCTGGATCGGAGATGCCGCCGACGCTGCACGCGGCACTGCGATGACCTTCGGCAACCACTGTGCCTACGTGGCGGTGTGCATGGTGTGCGCGCTCCTCCAAAGATCGCGCTGCACGCGCGCCGCCGGCCGGAGGATCCCAGTGAGATGACGGCAGGCCGGGTGATGTTCGTGCCGTCCGCGCCGTTCGCCGCGCTGTCAAGTACTTCCACGAGCGGATCTGGGATTACGTCGGGGAGGCCGCTGCATGGGTCGAGCTCCGGAAGTCCCTTTATGGGGAGGGGAGCCTCGGCTAGTTTCTGGATGAGGTCCCGCGGCGTGATGAGGTTGGCGCCGAGGCCTCCGATGGTATCGGGAATTCACAGGTGCGACGCTGAGGTGGCGAGGCATAGGCGTGCGTTGTAATGTCCCCCTCCTTTTTGTGAATGAAATGCGCGCTTGTACTGCGAATGCTGACTATTTTATCTGTGCCCCGGGCAGCCTCCTTCTTGGGGCTGACTGCTTGCATCCGACCGTGCGACCCAGCGGCGCCTTCGACGCTGGCAAAGAGCCGAGGATTCGCTGAACTTTTGGGCGGGCCGATCTTCTTCAGGTGAAGCCCCGGCCTCAGCGCGTGCTAAGGACGAGCCTGCCGAATAGTTGCTTAGAGCGGCAGAGATGTTGGCAGGCCTCTGTACTTGTAAGATTTTTCCGATATATGGACCTGCTGGCAATTAGGACATGCACTGTATTAATTACTCCGTAGAGTAGCGCGTGCGGAGGCGGACCTCGACGCTATGACCTGCTTAAAGTCCGTAGACTAGCGCATGTAGAGGCAGACCTCGACGCACGACTTGTTTAAAGTCCGTAGACTAGCGCATGCGGAGGCAGACCTCGACGCACGACTTGTTTAAAGTTCGCAGACTAGCGCATGCGGAGGCAGACCTCGACGCACGACTTGTTTAAAGTCCGTAGACTGGCGCATGCGGAGGCAGACCTCGACGCACGACTTGTTTAAAGTCTGTAGACTGGCGCATGCGGAGGCAGACCTCGACGCACGACTTGTTTAAAGTCCGTGCGCGCGCGGTTCGTTCCCCTACCCTCCGAGGTGGGGGCAGCCTCTGGTGCACCTTGTACTCCGCGTGCGCACCCTCGGTGAGGCCAGCCTCTGGCGTGCTACGCCGCTCCCTCTTGAAGCTCTCGGAATTGGGTTTCCATAGCGCGCCTCACGCACAACTCCCGCGGTGCGCGAAGGCGAGCCTCATCGCTCTGAAGGGGGTCGCGCGATTGATAGCCACGCAAAATTTGCTCCGTAAAGTGCGTGGGATCGGCGTCCACGTCTTATTTATACTCCAGGGAGTATGCGCAAGGATGATGTCCATGGCATGCGCGGGGTTCGCGTCTTGTTTAGACTCCGTAGAGTGCGCAGGGACAACATCCGCGTCTTATTTATACTCCGTAGAGTGCATGCGAAGGCGTCCCCCCACACGTCTTTTGTTTATACTCATGCCCGTGTCTTTGATGGAGAGTGCACACGCGAACGTGCGTCTTCGTTTATACTCATACCCGTATCTTTGACGGAGAGTGCACACGCGAACGTGCGTCTTTGTTTATACTCATGCCCGTGTCTTTGACGGAGAGTGCACACGCGAACGTGCGTCTTCCTTTATACTCATACCCGTGTCTTTGACGGAGAGTGCACACGCGAACGTGCGTCTTTGGTTTATACTCATACCCGTACCCTCGGCTACGGAGAGTGCACACGCGAACGTGCGTCTTCGTTTATACTCATACCCGTGTCTTTGACGGAGAGTGCACACGCGAACGTGCATCTTTGGTTTATACTCATACCCATACCCTCGGCTACAGAGAGTGCACACGCGAACGTGCGACTTCGGTTTATGCCCCGGGAGTACGTGCATAGGTGAGGCCCACGCGTGCTCTCGCCGGGTATTTTTGCGCAATGAAAAGAGGGTGGCGACAAATGGTGATCTTTATTATATCCCCATTTGCGCGGGTGAGCAATTTACACAAGGCGAAGGTACTGACCACCTATCCTTGGCTCAGGCGGAGCCTCTAGTAGTTGGACTATCCGTAAGGCTTGCCGAACTGCCTCCGAATGACGCCGCAGGTTCCCGTGCCGTGATGTCAATTCTAAGCGTGCTGTCGAGCGTCACGACGGGGATATCTGGAGCCATACTTGATGTGCCGGGCCATATCCTGATCGCCATGGATGGTGATGATGGCCCGCGGCCCCGGGAGCTTCATGCACAAATAGTTGTGATGTGGCACCGCTCCGAAGGAGTTGAGAATTGGATGCCCCAGTATGGCATTGTAGGGGTATAAGAGATCGACGACGTCGAATGTGGCATCTTCAGCCCTTACATTGTCGTCCTGGTCGAAGGAGACCTGAAGGCATATTTGGCCGAGCGCCTGTAGAGGTTGTCCTCCGAAGCCTTGCAGGGGGATTCCCGGTGGGTCAAGGCGGCTTCGGGGGATCCCCATCTGGTCGAAGGTTGCCACGAATAGGACGTTCATGGAGCTGCCGCCGTCAACCAGGGCACATCCCACGTCGCATCCCGCTATAATGACCCGGATGACCAGGGGGTCCTGGTGAGGGAGCTCCACGCCTTCGGCATCGGCGGGTGTGAATGTGATCTCATGCTGTGCCCAGTCCGGCGGCGTCTGTGCCGGGCACACCGATACGTGGTGTAGCCTCCGTACGTAGGCCTTCCGCTGTCGTGCCGAGGCGAACCCCAGCGAGGAGCCTCCGGAGATAACATTGATAACCCTGCGGTGGGCTGCCTCCGGAGCCTGCAGCTGCAGGAGGCCCTCCGATCCGCCGCACATGGGCTCAACCGTGAGGGCCTCGTGGGCTGCGTCCCTTGTGCCTGGATCTGCGTGGGGGCTTCGTATGGGTGCTGGACGTGGGCCACCACAGGCGGGCGTGCCTCCAGGTTCCTATCCCTGATGACACTTTGGCGGAGCGCCGCAATGGAGGTGCACGCACGCGTGTCATGAGTGCCGCGACCGTGGACTTCGCACCACAGCCCGTGGTGCTGATCGTCATAATCTCCACAGCCTCTGTCCTCGCGGCCCCAGTCACGGCCGCGTCCTCAGCCTCGGCGCCCCCGTCCGACACTTTCTTCGGCATCGCCTTCGATGTCGAAGACAAACCGGCCTCGCCGCGACTTCTGCTGGCCGCGCTTGGGCCTATCGGACGGCTCCTTGTGCGGGGCGTCCTTACGCTCGGGCGCGTCCTTGGATGACTCCTGCTTGCGTTTTCCCTTCGAAGAGCCGTCCTTCGGCGGGTCTTTGGTTTTCGCCGAGCCACCGGCCTGGTTGGTGTCAGAGTCATCACCTTGTCTTCGCCATGCGTCCTCTTCCGCCCTGGCGTATGCCTCCATTTTGTCGAAGAGCTTCGTCACCGTCTTGATTGGCTTCCGTGCGTTGTACTCGGCCATCGGGCCCGGGCGAAGGCCCTGTATGGCTGCATTGACAACGGTGGTCTCGTTAACGTCTTTGACTTGGCAGCGTATCTTCGCGAAGCGTTTGAAGTAGTCCCGGAGTTTCTTCGAAGGTTTCTGCTTCACGGTGAAGAGCTGGTCTGCATCAACTCCCTCGACGTAGTTCCCTTGAAAGTTGTTGTGGAGGCAGTCGCGGATCTGCTCCCACGCGTAGATGGAGTTGGGCTCGATGGTAAAAAACCAGGAAAGCGCCACTCCTTGCAACGCGAGGGGGAGTCCCTTCGCCTTTGTGGTGTCGTCCCCACCCGCAGCTTCGATTGTGGTTTCGTACACGCGCACAAACTCGCAAGGGTCCGTATCGCCTTTGTACGGCTCGATGACACTGGGGAATTTGAAGTCTTCGGGCCACGCCGCCTGCTGTAGTCCTGCCGATAGCGGGGGCTCTGGATCGACGCGTCGCAGCGGCACGCGACTGGATGTGGGGGCGTCGCGGCTGTCTGCTCTTTCTGGCGTGGGCTCTGGCGCAGCCGCCGGCGCAGCCTATTGGCTCCGGGCCTCTTGCATGTCCCGAACGGCTCCGCGAAGATCCCCTAGCTCCCGCTGGAATGCGTTGAGGGCTGCCAGCAGGGCGCTTTCCACCGCAGACGTAGGCGGGGCCGCCGGTGCGCCCAGCGGGCGGGTCGGCACGGGTCCCTCGCGAGTCCCTGAGCTGCTGGCTGCTCCGTTGTGGCTACCCCCAATTGCCCGGTCTGCGCTGCCGGCGAGGGTGGCGGGGTTGGTCGTTGTCGTGGCCGCGGCGGGGTTGGTCGTCGTCGTGGCGGCGGCGGGGTCGGTGGTCGCGGTCGCGGCACGGGCCGGCCGATTGCCTTCAAGACCACGCCCGGCCTGACCCTCGGGCACGAAGATAGGCGGAGGGCGCGAAGAATCGTAGGGGTCACCACCTGCTTCAACATGCGGGACCTCGCTGAGGAGTACAGAACGTACGGCGTGGCGCCGCTCGCCTATGAGTGGCGCCTCTCCGCCGGGAAACTCTGGGACGACAACGTTCGCCTGTCCGTTTGTTCATTACCAGCGCCCCCCGGTCCTCGTAAGCCTCGACTGTGCCCCTTTCATTTGAAGGAACGCGCGTAGGCTACGATAGCAGAAAATAAAAATTTTCTACCGCGCACACCAGGACATCATGCTAAGAAGGGATCATAGATCGTTACCACTAGATGCGCAGCGCGCGAAGAAGAGTTGGAGAAGCCGATCCAACCACGCGCGCGAGGTAGTAGTGGAAGTAGCCGATCGTCCCAACAGATCGTCTCCTCCACGCGATCAACCACACCACGAGCGGATCCAATCGTAGTTTGTTGATGCCGATCAACGCCGCAACGAGCAGCGCCCCACCGTATCCACACGTCCGGTGGAACTCCGATCGCGAGTGTACCAAAGACTCGCGAGCGGCTAGGGTTTGGCTCGGAGGTGGCGGCTAGGGTTTTGTTCGGGAGGAACATATGCGTGTATCCTCAGCCCCGCCTCCAAATATATAGACCTCCTCACTTGGGCCTCGTGGACCGAGGCCCAATAGGAGTCTATCCGGATCTCTATCCGAATTGAGCCCACATCCGAATCACATTCGAATTAGTGTTCCAACCCATTAAGTGTGCGACCACAGAGGTTCACGTATACTTGGTCGCGACCGAAACACCTTTCCGGTCACCCTGTTAATAGCGGCCTCTAGCAAGACATATTAACCCCAAAGTATACGTAAAGATCATATCGGTGAACTGTAATGTTCTCATGTACGAATCCCTTTGCCTCACGATATAGATTAAGCTCAAGGCGAGACTGTGTCATCCTCTTAATAGCTCAATCACTCTCTCGATTCCGTGATGGATTATAAACTTGTGATTGACTCCTCAATCACATTGGCATGGCCATGCACTTTCATAATCCATTACATCGAGGGCCCAGAGATATCTCTCCCATAAGGAGGGGCAAATTCTATCTTGATCATTCACATCCCACTACATGTTTCATAGCAAACCCGAAGACTACTTTTATGACTACCCAGCACGGAGTAGTGGTTAGTAGTCCCAAAATAGGCTACTACGCATGTTGGGAACCATGATGATCTCAAGTCTAAGGATTCTACATAAACACTACTTGAGACCAACTAATGACACATGGAATCTCTGCAGTTGTCTCATGGCGGGTCTATCCAACATATGTTCACTAACACATGTCCATATTATTGATTTGGTATCTCCATACCATGATCCATGAGACATGATCATCAATCAATACATATGCTGATCTTTGAATCATATTTGTTCCTCATATGATATATGATCGTGGATCATTTAGAAATAGCAACATTTTGGCATTAAGAGTCTCATGAATAAGTCACATACTCATTGATCAATAATGATAATGTCTATTTCAAGGAACAAAGCAATGTATCATAAACATAGTATGTGATATATTCAACATCTCCATGTTGCCTCTAGGGCATATCACCAACAGCTCCCACTTGCACTAGAGTCAACCATGTAGGTATCTAATACCCATTGCCCTAGTGTGAGCCTCATGCTTTGGGTGGGAAGCGGCTTTGTCAACGGATCTGCAATGTTCAAACCGTTTGTACTTTGCATATCTTCACATCGCCTCTCTCCACAATCTCGCGGATGAGATGAAATCGCCGTAGAATGTGCTTGGACTTACAGTGCGATCTAGGCTCCTTGGCTTGCGCAATGGCCCCACTATTGTCACAATGAGGTCCATTGGGCTGGAGGCACTAGCCACCACACCAAGCTCGAAACAAATTTCTTGATCCAAACAGCCTCTTTAGCGCTTTGAAGGCGCTATGTACTCGACCTCTGTTGTAGAATCAGCAACCGCCTCTGCTTGGAACTCTTCCACTCACCGCACCGCCATTCAGCGAACACAAATCCAGATTGCGATCTAAAATCATCTTTGTCAGTTTGGAAGCTAGCATCGGTGTAACCATTTACAACGAGCTCTTCCTCACCCCCATAGACGAGGAACACATCTTTAGTTCTTCTCAAGTACTTCAAGATGTTCTTTACGGCAATCCAGTGACTTTCACCGATCCGACTGGTATCTACTTGTAGCACTTAAAGCATACGAGACATGCGGACGTGTACAAAGCATGGCATACATAATGGATCCCATAGCGAAGCATATGGAATCGCATTCATTTTATCCCGCTCATCGGTGTACTAGGACACTGACTCTTGCTAAGATGTATACCATGTGACATAGGTAGGAATCCTTTCTTGGAATCCTGCATGTTGAACCTTTTCAACACCTTGTCAATGTACGTATCTTGGCTTAATCCAATTAGCCTTCTTGATCTATCCCTATAGATCTTGATGCCTGAATATATGCCGCCTCTCCTAAGTCTTTCATAGAGAAACTATTTTTCAATGAAGACTTAACAGATTCGAGCATAGGAATGTCATTTCCGATCGGTAATATGTCATCCACATATAAGACCGTAAACACGAGTGCGCTCCCACTAGCCTTTTGTAAACACAAGGCTCTTCTTCGTTCTTGATGAAACCAAACCCTTTGATTACTTCATCAAAACGAATGTTCCAACTCCGAGATGCTCGCTTAATCCATAAATGGATCTTTGCAGCTTGCATATCTTTCGGTGATTGCGGATCGACAAAACCCGTGGGCTGTGTCATGTACACATCCTCACTCAGATTTCCATTAAGGAAAGCTGTTTTGACATCCATTTGCCATATTTCATAGTCGAAATATGCAGCAATCGCTAGAATGATCCGAATAGACTTTATCATTGCGACAGGCGAAAAGTTTCATCATAATCAACACCTTGAATTTGTTTGAAACCTTTGGCCACCAATCGCGCTTTATAGATGTGAACATTTCCATCTATGTCTATCTTTTCTTGAAAATCCATTTGCACTCAATGGTTTTAACACCATCGGGAGGATCAACCAAGTTCCAAACTTGATTATCTTGTGCATGGATTCAATTTGGATCTCATGGCTTCAAGCCATTTCTCGAGTCCTGGTCCCACCATCGCTTCTTCATAGGTCTTAGGCTCATCGTTGTCTAACAACAATATGTCCCGTTGTTGAGTAGTCAAGAACATGTACCTCTCGGTGCACGACGTGACCTCTCGACCTACGTGGTGCCGGTGTGTCCACAATGTGTTCTTCAACAGCTTTGTTCATCCTGTTGTGGTTCTCAGAGGAGCTGAAACGTTTTCAGTGTTTCCGAATTTCTTCAAGTTGCACCATGCTCCCACTATCCCTTCTTGAGAGAAACTCTTTCTCTAAGAAGACACCATGCCAGCGACAAACACTTTGCCTTCTCCTTGATTATAGAAGTAATATCCTTTTGTTTCCTTAGGATACCCGATAAAGAAGCATTTATCAGATTTAGGACTGAGCTTATCAGATTGTAAACGTTTTACATAAGCCTCACATCCCCAAATCTTAAGAAAAGACAAGCTAGGACGTTGACTGTCCACATCTCATATGGTGTCTTTTCTACTGATTTTGATGGAACCTCGCTTAGTGTGAAAGCGGTGTTTCAAGAGCGCACTTCCAAAAAGACAACGGAAGATCACTTTGGCTCATCATGGAGCGCACCATATCTAATAAGGTGCGATTTCTCGCTCAGATACCCCATTCCATTGAGGTGTTCTGGCGAGTCAATTGTAGAACAATTCCACAATCCTTGAGATGATTGCCAAACTCATGGCTCAAATACTCGCCTCCACGATCGGATCGTAGAAACTTGATTGTCTTGCCTAAATGATTTTGCACTTCATTTTGGAATTCTTTGAACTTTTCAAAGGATTCGACTTATGCTTCATCGTAGATATACCCATATATACTAAAATCATCGATAAAAGTTATGAAGTACTGAAACCACCTCTGGTCGTTGAGCTCATTGGTCCACATACATCGAATGTACGAGTGCCAATAAGTCACTTGCCCGCTCACCTTGACCGGTGAAAGGTGCCTTTGTCATCTTGCCAAGTAAACAAGATTCGCATGTCTCAAATGATTCAAAATCAAATGAGTGCAGAATACCATCTCTATGGAGCTTCTCCATGCGTTTCTCATTTATGTGGCCTAAGCGGCGATGCCAAATAAACGTGGGATTCAAATCATTCGAACGTTGCCTCTTTGCATTAATGTTATAGACCGGTGACTCTTCAAGAGTAAGAACATATAACCCATTCACCAATGGAGTATGACAATAGAACATATCTTTGAAATAAAGAGAACAACCATTGTTCACAGATCTAAAGTCATAACCTTCGCTTGCAAACATGAAGTAGAAATAATGTTCTTGGAAAGAGATGGAACACAATAACAATTATTCAATTCCAAAACTAATCCGAAGGTAAAGACAATGGCATGGTGCCAACAATGACCGCAGCAACTTTTGCTCCATTGCCAACGCGAAGATCCACTTCGCTCCTCCTCAAACTTCTACTTCTTCTTAGCCCCGCAACGATTTGCAAGGTGAGCAACCGATCCGTATCAAATACCCAAGAATCGGTGGATGAAGTAGCAAGATTGATCTCTATAACATTTATACGGAGAGGAAGTCGTACTTCCTTCTTCTTCTCAAGATCCTCCAAGTACTTTGGGCGCCTTTTCCAATGACTGATTGCTTACAGAGTAACAATCGCATTAGGAGCAGCGCCCTTCTTGACTTGCTTGGCCTTAGAACTGCTCGCGATCTCATCGGGAGCTAACTTTCTTTGACCGCGCCTTTCTTGACATTGGGCTTGCCCTTGCCTTTCTGCATCATCATCACATGATTGCTGCTTTTCTTAATGCTTTCCTCGCGCTTTTAGCATCCCATGCAACTCGCCAAGGTCTTATCCATGTTGTTCATGTGATAGTTCAGATGAATGGCTCAAAGCTCGGGGAGCGATCGAGAATCACATCGAGCCAACTCTTGGCTAAGGGAAAACCAAGCTTTTCCGCACTCTCAATGTAGCCAATCATCTTAATCACATGAGGGCTGACGGATTCCCTTCGCAAGCTCGCACGCAAACAAGGACTTTGAAGTGTTGAACCTCTCACCCTTGCTTGGTTCTCAAACATACCACGCAACCCTACAATGAAATTGTAGGCATCTGTGTTCTCATATTGCTTCAAGCTCAGAGGACATTGTGGCAAGCATGAGACACTCACATCAAGGTAATCATTCGCTTGCTTCTCATAAGCTCTCCGTGCAGCCGCAGAGCATTATCGTGCAAGTCATCGATAATGAGACTCAAGGACATACTCCTTGCGCTCTTGCTTGAGAACAATTCTCAAGTTGCGATACCAATCCATAAAGTTCGCTCCATTGAGTTTTTCTTTCTCAAGAATAGATCGCAAATTAAAAGAACTGGATGCGCATTAGTTGACATGATCTACAACAAAGAATATGCAAAGTTTAGCACTATGTTTATGTTCATCTTTTATTAAACAATTTAACAAAAGACTCCCACTATGTGTTTTGCAACAAAACTCCTCTAAGTTACATAGTGGGTCAAGAACCTCATTTGACTAATTCCTAGTGAGCTTTGGCATCACGGCTAGAAAACTAGTGACATGGGTAAGCAACACCTTGCTAATCACATCCCTATGTGACTCTTGCTTGTTGGGTGACATCAACATGCCCTGCCCCAATCTATGCCCCAAGGTCCAAAACTGTTTTGATAACCTTGTTAAGTAAACCAAATGCTTCCGCATGTAGATGTCCGACATCTACCCCAAATAATGATGATAACCGACGGCACTCTACTTTGGTAGACCTACCATGCGGTGATCATTATCTTTGGTGCAACATATGGAAGGGCATGAACACCTAATTTTATGAGGGATTCTATCCTACCAAAGCAACATATGACAAAAACATTGCATAAGAATAAGATAGATAATATCACGATAAACACATTTAATCGTGAAGTAGTATGGCCCAAACAAATGGTGATCTCCATCTCCATGTAGGTGTAGACGATCTCCATCCTCCACATCACTCCTTTAGGCCACCATGCTTGAAAGCTTGTAACCTCAAAACTAGGCTACTACCTATAATAGCTAGAAATTGAAGATTACAAAGATAGATTCAAGCATTAAGGTCGACACGCAGGTCGTTAAATACAATATAGACAGCTAACAATAGCTGAAATAATCATGACACGCAGGCCATGAACGAATGTTACATGCATCACATACATCTCATACATTCCAATAAGATATAGGGCCATACTATTCACATCATTCTCTGCAAAAACAAGTTAGACGTAGAATCGTATTCTACCTAACGATGTGAACCCAAGACGCTATACAAGGCGGGTACGCAATCTATGAAATCGCAATGGAAAAACTATTCGGCACAACCACCTTATGCCGATCCGAGACATTCTCTAGGATGCTAGTTTTTCCTCTGGGCCGAGGCCATCAGATCCGTAACCTACTAGTATTCGGCATAACCACCTTATGCCGATCCGAGACAATCTCTAGGGCACTAGTATTCCCATCGCCCGAGGCTATCGATTCGTATCCTACTAGTATTCGACATAACCACCTTATGCCGATCCGAGACAATCTCTAGGGCACTAGTAGTGATACAATCTGCGCCTCATCCAACCCCTATTCACCGATTGATCTCATCAACCCGTGCTACCATCGATTCATCACATGAACCGACCGATCTAGACTGTAATAGATCCAATCTACTACAACCGCATATCATCATATGCGCAGATCCGAATCGCAAACTAAGCAAGATGGCTCGATACCACCAAGGAACGCGCAGAGGCTACGATAGCGAAAATAAAAATTTTCTACCGCGCACACCAGACATCATGCTAAGAAGGGATCATAGATCGTTACCACTAGACGCCAGCAGCAGCAATGAAGAAGAGTTGGAGAAGCCGATCCAACCACGCGGCGCCGAGGTAGTAGTGGAAGTAGCCGATCGTCCCGAACAGATCGTCTCCTCCACGCGATCAACCACACCACGAGCAGATCCAATCGTAGTTTGTTGATGCCGATCAACGCCGCAACGAGCAGCGCCCACCGTATCCACACGTCCGGCCGGAACTCCGATCGCGAGTGTACCAAAGACTCGCGAGCGGCTAGGGTTTGGCTCGGGAGGTGGCGGCTAGGGTTTTGTTCGGGAGGAACATATGCGTGTATCCTCAGCCCCCGCCTCCAAATATATAGACCTCCTCACTTGGGCCTCGTGGACCGAGGCCCAATAGGAGTCTATCCGATCTCTATCCGAATTGAGCCCACATCCGAATCACATTCGAATTAGTGTTCCAACCCATTAAGTGTGCGACCAGAGGTTCACGTATACTTGGTCGCGACCGAAACACCTTTCCGGTCACCCCATTAATAGCGGCCTCTAGCAAGACATATTAACCCCAAAGTATACGTAAAGATCATATCGCTGAACTGTAATGTTCTCATGTACGAATCCCTTTGCCTCACGATATAGATTAAGCTCAAGGCGAGACTCGTGTCATCCTCTTAATAGCTCAATCACTCTCTCGATTCCGTGATGGATTATAAACTTGTGATTGACTCCTCAATCACATTGGCATGGCCATGCACTTTCATAATCCATTACATCGAGGGCCCAGAGATATCTCTCCCATAAGGAGGGGCAAATTCTATCTTGATCATTCACATCCCACTACATGTTTCATAGCAAACCCGAAGACTACTTTTATGACTACCCGCCACGGAGTAGTGGTTAGTAGTCCCAAAATAGGCTACTACGCATGTTGGGAACCATGATGATATCAAGTCTAAGGATTCTACATAAACACTACTTGAGACCAACTAATGACACATGGAATCTCTGCAGTGTCTCATGGCGGGTCTATCCAACATATGTTCACTAACACATGTCCATATTATTGATTTGGTATCTCCATACCATGATCCATGAGACATGATCATCAATCAATACATATGCTAATCTTTGAATCATATTTGTTCCTCATATGATATATGATCAGGGATCATTTAGAAATAGCAACATTTTGGCATTAAGAGTCTCATGAATAAGTCACATACTCATTGATCAATAATGATAATGTCTATTTCAAGGAACAAAGCAATGTATCATAAACATAGTATGTGATATATTCAACATCTCCATGTTGCCTCTAGGGCATATCACCAACATCATTTGTGCATACAACGCTGTGTTTAACCGTGCTCCTTGCCTCGCGTAGGGACCCGCCGGGAGGACGCGGAGCGGGCGGCGCGCGTGTTCCTTGGGTCGTACACAACCAGGGATCACGAGCAGTGCACGGCCGCGACCGTGGAGGCGGGTTTGGGGCGGATAAACCGCGCATGCGAGGCCTTGGGTCTTCCCATGCCGGAACCGCCCCTCCAGCCCTGCAACACCAAGACGGCGGTGCCGCAGGAACGAAAGCGCCGACTCGCAAGAGGGGCCGGACCGCTGCGGCCGCATCCGGTACGGTGGCTGCCATCGCCCCTGTCCATGCGGCAGGCGCACAGTCGGATTCGGCGAGGTATGCCGACTCGGACTTGGAGGGCGCGGGCGCAGGGGGCGAAGGGTCTTCGGGCAGTGCCAGGGACGGGGAGGGCGCCGGGGGCTGCCGGGAGGGGGAAGCCTCGTCGCCCGCGACGGTCTCCGAAGCAGAGCTAGCGTTGGCTGGCGGCACCGGGGCGGAGCCTTCGTCTGCTGCCACAACGATGTCGGGGCTGCCCTCCGTGGGGGTAGGTGGAGCGAGGTCTTCGCCGATGGTAGCGGCCGAGACTGAGGTTCCCCTGCCCCGCGCCCTCCAGGCCCCCCAGACCACAGTGGTCGCAGCGCGGGAACGGTTGGCGCTGGGTCCCAATCCGGAGGTCCCTCGGCCCCGCGAGCCGGCATCATCCGCAGGGGACAGCGCCGTTGCTACCCCGCCGGTGGTTAGGGAGGCGTCCCCATGAAGTCCCCCGTCTGCCACCGAGGGTAGGTTGACATGGCACACCTTGGTGCGATCTTGCCATGCCTTATTGGGCTCTGACTGAATTTTTTTTGTAGCGGCACTTATCCCGGAGGAAGAGCCATCCCCGGAGCGCGGGGGTCCTGGTGCTGGTGATGTGAACGCCGCGCGCCCGAGCCCAGCAGACTTCGTCCCTCCGTCGGAGGCACTGAGGGCATGGCATGGGATTGCGGATGACGTGGCCGCCAGCATTGGCCAGCAAGCGCTGCTGACCTATGGGACGGGGCGTCTTGGGGACGCACTAGAGGTGTCAGGCGTGAGGGTAAGTACCTTTCCTTTGGATCACAACTGGCTGTTTGGATCTTGCTAACCCCTCTACCACGCAGACACTCGTGCTGGCTCAGGCCCTGCAAGCGGGTTACGTTTGTGAGCTAGAGGCGCTACGGGGCAGGCTGGAAGCCGCCGAAAGGGAGTTGCGCGAAGCTACGGGGACGCGCTCTGCCCAGGATGCCCGCATCCACCGCTTGGAAGCAGAGTGCGCGGAGATGAAGGCGCACGCCGAGGAGCTCATCGCCGCAGCACGAGAGTCGGCCGTAGAGGCGGCGCGGTAGGAAGTTGCGGTGGAGCAAGACAGCCTACTGCAACAAGTCGCTGCACTGGAGAAAGAGAAAGGCAAACTTGCCTCGTCTCTAGCGGAGCGGGACCGGGCTCTGGGCGAGGCTTCGGTGATCACGTGGGATGCCATGCTGGCCCTGGTAGATACTCTCCAGGGGCTCATTGCCGAAGTGCCGGACCGCTCCTTCGGGCCGGAGGAGTTGTCACGTACGCTCCGATGGATCGGAGACGCAGCCAACACTGCGCGCGGCGCCGCGACGACCTTCGGCAACCACTCCTCCTACGTGGTGTCTTGCCTGATATGCGCACTCGTGCGACTTCGTGGCTGCGAACACGTCGCCGGGCTGGCCGACCCCCAACTAGAGATGCCGGGCGGAGCTGGAGTGATGTCCGGTGCCGTGCGCGCCGTTGGTCGCACCATGAAGTTCTTCCACGAGCGGATCTGGGAGTACATTGGGGAGGCTACAGCGAGGGTCGAACTTCGGCGTTCCCTGTACAGCGAGGGGAACCTCGGCCAATTTCTGGATGAGGTCCCGCGGCGCGATGAGGGTGGCGCTGAGGCTTCGGAGGACGCTACGAACCCACAGGTGTAACGCCGAGGCTGTTGCGTGTTGGAGTGCGTTGTAACATGACTTTCCTTTTTGAATATAGTACGGAGTTGCCTCATCAATTTCCTGACTTCTGCCCCCGTGTCCCAAGCAGCTATCCCGCCGGGGCCGGCTGTTAACTTCCGACCTTGTGACCCGACGGCATCTTCGGCGCTGGCGGAGGGCCGAGGAGTCACTGGATTTTTGGGCGGGCCGGGCTTATTCGAGCGAGGTCTCGGTACGAGTGCGTGTTAAGGATGAGCCAGCCAAGTAGCGACCTCGAGCGTCAAGGATGTTGGCGCACTCTTGTGGGTCACCCTTGTAATATTTTTTCTGATGTATAGACATGGTTTAGACATGCGGGATACGTCTCCGCCTTTCTGGGCTCGTCCGCACAGCATGGCAGGCGCCTAGCGGAGGTAGGGTAGCCGAGGTAGACACGCGAGCGCTCGGTCCCCCACCCCTTGGAGTGGTGGCAGTGGGGTTGGCGCCTAGCTGGAGTAGACGCGCGAGCGCTCCGTCCCCTACCCTTCGAAGTGGTGGCAGCGGAGCTGGCGCTTAGCCGAAGCAGACGCGCGAGCGCTCCGTCCCCTACCCTTCGAAGTGGCGGCAGCGAGCCGGGCGCCAGCCGGCAGCGCGCGAGCGCCCGCCCCTACCCTTCGGTGGCGGCAGCGGCCGGCGCTTAGCCGGCAGACGCGCGAGTGCTCCGCCCCTACCTTCGGCGGCCGCAGCGAGCCGGGCGCCAGCCTGGCAGACGCGCGAGCTCTCCGCCCCTACCATTCGGCGGCGGCAGTGGAGCTCGCGCCTAGCCGGGCGACGGTGAGCGCTCGTCCCCTACCCTTCGGCGGCGGCGGTGGAGCGGCACCTAGCCGGCGACGCGCGAGCGCCTGTCCCGCATTTCGGTGGCGGCAGCGAGCCGGCGCCAGCCTGGCAGACGCGCGAGCGCCCGCCCTCCCTTTGAAGTGGCGGCAGCGAGCCGGGCGCCAGCCGGCAGACGCACGAGCGCCCGCCCCTACCCTTCGGCGGCGGCAGCGAGCTGGTGCCTAGCCGGCAGACGCGCGAGCGCCGCGCCCCTACTTTTCGGTGGTGGCAGCGAGCCGGTGCCTCAGCCAAAGCAGGCGCGCGAGCGCCCGCCCCTACCTTCGGCGTAGCGACAGCGAGCCGGGCGTCTGGCCGGCGGCAGACGCGTGAGCGCTCGCCCCTACCCTTCGGCGGCGCAGCGAGCCGCACCTAGCCTGCGCAGACGCGCGAGCGCCGCCCCTACCCGCGGTGGCGGCGGTGGAGCCGGGCGCCAGACGGCAGACGCGGCGAGCGCTCGCCCCTACCCCGGTGGCGGCAGCGAGTTGGCGCCAGCCGGCAGACGACGAGCGCTCCGCCCCTACCCTTCGGCGACAAGCAGCGAGCCGGGCGCCAGCCGGGCAGACGCGCGAGGGGGCGATCTTCATGCACTCCCCATCGAGCTGTGCGCGAGCAGCCTCTGGTGCACCTCGTCCTCCTCGTGCGCGTTCACGCAGGGGCCAGCCTCTGGTGCGTCACCTTGTTACTTCGCGAAATATGCGTGGAAGCGGATCTCCATGGTGCGCCTCGTTTATACCTCGCAGGGTGCGTGCGGAGGCTAACCTCGACGCTACGCCCGAGCAACGCCTGCAAACTGCGTGGGATCCCCACCCACATCTTATCTATACTCCAGAGAGTGCGTAGGATTGACATCCATGTCTTATTTATACTCCGGAGAGTACGCACGGGAACAACATCCATGCGTGCGCAGGATTCGCGTCTTGTTTATACTCCGTATAGTGCGCAGGGACAACATCCACGTCTTATTTATACTCCGGAGAGTGCGTGCAAAGGCGTCCCCGCGCAGTGCGGGAGTACGCGCGGAGGCGGGCCTCCGCACGTTCTCACCGCGTATTTTTCTATATAGTGGGAGGGGTACAACAAACGGTGAACTTTATTAAATTCCCGTTTGCGCGAGCGAGCGATTACAAAAAGCGGGGGCACTAACCTCTCGTCACTAGCGCGGCCGGAGCCTCTAGTGGCCGGACGATCCACGCGGGGGCTCGCCAAGATGGTTCCCGGGGGCGCCGGGGATCCTCGCACTGCGGTGGCTATCCTAGGCGTTCCGTTTGGCCTCGCGGTGCGAACCCTTGGTGCCAAGCTCAATACGCCGGGCCATATCCTGGTCGCTGTGGATGGTGATGATGACCCACGGTCTGGGGAGTTTCATGCGTAGGAAGCCGTGATGAGGCACCGCTCCGAAGCAGTTGAGGATTGGACATCCCAGAATGGCATTGTAGGGGTACAGGATATCGACGACGTCGAAGGTGGCGTCTTCTCTCCGTACATTGTCATCCTGGCCGAAGGAGACCTGCAGGCATATCTGGCCTAGCGCCCGCAGGGGATGACCTCCGAAGCCCTGTAGGAGGATTCCCGAGGGGCCTAGACGGCTTCGAGGGATCCCCATCTGGTCGAAGGCTGCTGCGAACAAGATATTTGCGGAGCTGCCGCCGTCGACCAGGACGCGCCCAACGTCGCATCCCGCAATAGCAACCCGAATGACGAGGGGATCTTGATGGGGGGAACTCCACACCCTGAGCATCGGCGAGCATGAAAGTGACCTCGTGTTGTGCCCAGTCTGGGGGTGCCTGCGCTGGGTATGCCGCCACGTGGTGTAGCCTCCTCGCGTAGGCCTTCCGCTGCCGCGCGGAGGCAAACTCCAATGAGGAGCCCCCAGAGATGACATTGATGACCCTGCGCTGGGCTCCCTCCGGGGCTTGCAGCTGCAAGAGGCCTTCCCGGGGTTGTTGTACATAAGCCTGAATCCGCAGGAGGCCCTCCTGGGGCTGCAGCCCCCGATCCTGGAGCTGCGTGGGGGCTTCCCAGGGCTGCTGAACGTGGGCCACAACGGGTGGGTGCACCTCCAGGTTCTTGTCCCTGGCGATGCTCTGCTGAAGTGCCGCGATAGAGACGCATGCGCACGTGTCATGGGTACCGCGGCCGTGGACCTCGCACCACTGCCCGTAGTGATGGTCGTCGTATTCCCCACGGCCTCTATCATAGCGAGCCCGATCGCGCCGCGCTTCAGCCCCGCGTCCCTCGCCCGCGCGGCGCGGGCGTTGTCCTCGGAGCCGCCCTCGATGTCGAAGACATAGCGGGCTCTCCTCGACCTCTGCTGGCCATGTTTGGACTTGTCGGCTGACGACTCGTTGTGCTGAGTGTCCTTGCGCTCGGAGGCATCCTTCGACGGCTCCTGCTTGCGCTTACCTTTCGAGGAGCCGTCCTTCGGCGGATCTTCGCTTTTTGCCGAGCCTTCGGCCCGGTTGGTTTCGGAGTCGTCGCCCTGTCTCCGCCGCGCGTCCTCCTCCGCCCTGGCGTACTCCTCCATTTTGTCGAAGAGCTTCGCCATTGTCTTGATTGGCTTTCGCACGTTGTATTCGGCCATGGGGCCCGCGCGAAGGCCCTGTATGGCTGCATTGATAATAGTGGTTTCGTTAACGTCCTTGACTTGGCAGCGTACCTTCGCAAAGTGTTTGAAGTAATCCCGGAGCTTCTCCGAAGGTTTTTGTTTCACTGCAAAGAGCTGATCTGCGTCGACTCACTCGACGTAGTTTCCTTGGAAGTTGTTATAAAGGCGGTCACGGATCTGCTCCCACGCGTAGATGGAGTTTGGTTCTATAGTGAAAAACCAAGAAAGCGCCACTCCTTGCAGCGCGAGGGGGAGCCCCTTCGCCTTCATGGTGTCGTCCCCGCCAGCGGCTTCGATGGCGGTTTCATACACGCGCACGAACTCCCGAGGGTCCGTATCGCATTTGTACGATTCGATGACGCTGGGGAACTTGAAGTCTTCCGGCCATGCCGCCTGCTGCAGGCCCGCCGAGAGCGGGGACTCCGGATTGACACACCGCAGCGGCACGCGGCTGGACGTAGGGGCGTCGCGGCTGTCCGCTCTTTCCGGCGTGGGCTCTGGCGCGACCACCGGCATGGCCTGCTGGCTTCGAGCCTCTTGCATGTCCCGGACAGCCCCGCGGAGATACCCTAGCTCCCGCTGGAATGCGTTGAGGGCTGCCAGCAAGGCGCCCTCCACTGCGGACATAGTCGGTGCCGCCGGTGCGCCTGGTGGACGGGCCGGAATGGCGGCGACCACTTCCCGAGCTCCCGGGTTGTCGGTTGCGCCGATGTGGCTATCTCCGACCACATGATTGGCACTGCCAGCAACCATCGCGACGCCCGTGATCGTAGCAGTGGCGACGGGGTTGGTCGTCGTAGCGATGATGGCGGGGTCGGTCGCTGCGGCGGTAGCGGCGGGGTCGGTTGTCGCGGCGATGGTGGCGGGGTCGGTCGCTGCGGCGGTAGCGGCAGGGCCGGTCGCTACGACAGTAGCAGCGGGGCCGATCGCCTCCGCGATGGTGGCGGGGTCGGTCGCCGTGCCGCAGATGTCGATGTTCGCGGCCGCCGCGCCCACGCCATCACCTACACTTGCGACAGCTGACGCCAAAGCCCGAGTGCTGACGCGATGCTCCGTCGCGTCCACCTTCCTCCCCTTCGCCACCGACGATGAAGCCTTTTTCGCTGCCATCCTTCTTCGGATTTCGAGGCTTGCTCCTGTCTTCCCCACGGACAGCGCCAACTGTTGTGGTTACAGACCAAACACAGAGAGAGGTGTGTGGTAGTGGAGAGTTAGGTGAATAATGGCCTATGTCCCCTTCCCCATGGCCAGCATCATATATGTATATACATGGGGAGTGCTTTTATAGATATACCCTTACACATGTACATCCCCTTCAGGGGCATTTAAGTCATTACACATGTCCCTTTTTGGGCCTTACAACCCTCTAACAGGCCTGCTGGGCTTAGGTGGGGGCCACCCCTACAACAGAGACCATCCACGCTTGCCATTAAGGCAACTGCAAAGGAGGCATGGGATACCCTGAAAACCATGCGCGTTGGTATTGATCGAGTGTGTAAGACCAATGCTCAGAAGCTCCACAAGGAGTTCAGCCCACAAGCCCACGCGTTGCAGCTCACTGGGCTAGTAAACCAACTTAGCACCCTCAGTGACTTGGAGCTGCCGCACAAGGTCGCTTCGAAGTACTTGCGTGTCGTCCCCCTAGGTTCTCCCAAATTGCTCTATCAATTGAAATTCTGCTTGATCTCTCGACGCTCTTGGTAGAGGAGGTGACCGAGATATTGAAGGTGGTGGAAGATTGGCTAGACCTGGTGCCTATCGCTGGAGCTAGCGGGAAGCTACTCCTCGCGAACGAGTGGTCTAAACGGATGAGGGAGCAGCAGCAGGGGAGGGTTCCTTTGGTGGCTCCAAGTCTGGCAACCGCCGACGCAAGCCACCACGACGACAGGCTGATAATGGCGGCATGAACAAAAGCAGGGAAAGGCCAAGATCTGGTGGCGAACGCGATTTCTCGAAGGACAAGTGCTACAACTGCAATAAAATGAGTCATTGGGCCAAGGATATTGCCACAGCTGATAGAAGTGGGCCGAGGCTCATCTAACGCAAGACGATGACGATAAGGCACACTCCTGATGGCTAGGGCCGAGTCCTCGATGTGGCAAGCCACTGTCCTTACGACCACTTGCAGTGGTTTCGACCATGGCTTCGACGCGCGCATTCGACCACTGCTTCGACAGCTCCTTCGACCACGGCCTGACCGCTCCTTCAACCATGGGTTCGACCACTCATCCCCATTGATGAGAGGATTTGGTCTGATCTTCCGATGAGAATGATAACTACGATTGTTTGATATGACGTTAACGATGAGGTTACTTGACCGAAATGACCAAGTCCGTTCTGCAATTGCTACACCACACCCTTATCGTTGCCAACCATGTCCAATACGGATGATCTTTTCTGCAAACAATCGAGAATCAAGCAAGAAAGAAATAAGCCAAATCTGAATTTGTGAATGAAATATAAAGTTTTATTGAATAATGAAGAGGCCTAAAGTCGCCATAGTTGGTCTAGTTGACACAAGTACACAACTAATATTTTCTGAACAAAAATCAATCTAAACAGGCCTCAACCCTAAAAGTGGCATCTTTAGCAGTTTTTATGGTGCTAGGGGGGCATGTCCGTGAGAGTGGGGGAACATCCCACTACAACTCTCCGGTCGGGCTCAAACTGATACAAGGCCTAGGGTCCATGTTTAGAACTAATTCAGAATTGTTTTATAGTTCACGCCATGCTTAGTTGGAGTTTTGAGGTGGGACTAGAACCATTGGAAAAAGGACGCCAAAAGCTTTCTAACAAGTCCAAAATCACCTCATTTGGACTCTGTATGCATCTTCTATGCTCGTTTGAAGTCAACGCTGTCTCCAAAGGCTGAATTGGATTGCAGAACAGTGACGTGGTGACGTCCGATGTTCATTCCAAGCGCGTCTGTGACTCCATGTGCCCTTTCTTGGTCCTTTCCCATGTTCCTAAGTATAATCACATCACATGCATTAGGCACGAACCCATTCTCAGAAGCTGAATTATACAAGCCTAGAAACGAGCTCACCTGATAAGTCAACTGGCATGTGTGTGCCCTCGTCATAGGTCCTTGCCTATCATCTTATGGATGACTGTTGTGTGTATCCAAGGAAATCATGTCCTCATCACCCATCACCACGAAGCAGACCCCTCTAACTAGTCAAGGCAGAGGTCTTCACACAACTAGATCAGGAGGAGTCACACGACGACGGGCTTTGGTAGCTTGATACCAGAGCGACCAACCACATGACCGGCTCTCGCGAGGTATTCTCCGAGCTGAGCTCCGAGGTGGTCGACACAGTGAAGTTCGGCGATGGCTCCATCGTCAACATCGAGGGGTGTGGGGCTATCCTTTTCACATGCAAATCCAGAGAACATCACACTCTTACGGGGGTGTACTATATTCCCCGGCTCACCACCAACCTCATCAACGTCGGGCAGCTTGATGAGATGGGCTACCAAGTGCTGATTGGCAGTGGGATCTTAAAGATATGCGATGAGCAGCAGCATCTACTAGTGAAAGTCAGGCGCTCACCCAGTCGACTGTACCCACTCCGACTCAAGATTGTGCAACTGGTGTGCCTGTCGGCAATGAGTTGGAGAAGGCGTGGCAGTGCACGTAAGGTATGGCATCTGAATTTCCAGGCTTTGCACAAGCTTGTACAGTGTGACATGGTACAAGGGCTACCATAGATTGATAAGGTGAATCAAGTCTACGATGGCTGCCTCACCAGTAAACAATGGTGGGCTCCTTTCCTAGAGTAGGGAAAGGACCGTGCATGGGATGTTCTCGATCTCATCCACGGTGATCTCTACGTGCTGATTATGCCAACGACGTCGAGCAGCAACAACTACTTCTTATCGCTGGTGGACGACCTGAGCCGCTACATGTGGCTCAGTCTCCTTACGAGCAGGGACCAAGCTCCAGCGTTGATCAAGCGCTTTCAGGCCATGGTGGAGGTGGAGTCAAGGCGCAAGCTCAAGGTGCTTCGAACCAACCACAGCGGGAAAATGCACGTTGGTGGAATTCGGTGAGTATTGTGTTGAGCGCATTGTGCAGCGACAGCTCACAGCCCCTTGTTTCCCGCAGCAAAATGGGGTCATTGAGCACTGCAACCAGATGGTGGTCGCCATGGCGTGCAACATGATGAAGGCGAATAGGCTCCCTGGGAGGTTCTGAGGTGAAGCTGTCTCCACCGCCGTCTTCATCCTCAACCTGTGTCAACATGAAGTGTCGACAGGAAGACGCCATATGAGGCTTGGCATGGCAAGCGGCCGGCGATGCACTTTCTCCACACCTTTGGCTGTAGAGCATGTCAGGAACTCAAAGCCACACCTGGACAACTAGAGCACACCGATGATCTTCATCGAGTATGAGTCTGGGTCCAAGGCATATCGTGTGTACGACCTAGTCACCCAGTGCATGCACGTGACACGTGATGTCATTTTCGACGAAACAGTGCAGTGGGACTAGAGAACTCATGGTGAAGAAGGTCTGGTGAGTGGACATTACCCTTTCACCATAGAGTACACTGCAGAGTATGAACCAAGAACGGCAGGGACTAGTGGCACGGACAGAGACCAGGATTCACAACGCACACCCACCAGTGCATGCTTTGGCAACATAGCAATGCCAGGGGAAAATGTGGTAACACCTGCGATGCTGGGCACAGTGGAGTTCGCCTCGCTGCTAACAAACCCGAGAGAGGTACTTGACGTTGACCACGATGACACATCGCTTTGGTACCGCACCATCGATAACGTCATCAGGCCAGCTTCACCCAGTGGTTACGCACCACGCGACCTCGACTCCGCTAGGCTACTATTCACCACAGCCAATGAACTAGTGTCCTTCGGTGAAGCACAGTAGCACGAGTGTTGGCGTAAGGCAATGCTCGAGGAGATGAAGTCGATCGAGGACAATGGCACCTAGGAGATCGTCGATCTCCCTACTATCCACGAACCCATTAGGCTCAAGTGGGTCTACAAGGTGAAGCACAACTAACACAGCACCATAGCCAAGTACAAGGCACGGCTGGGCCCAAAGAGCTATGTACAGTGGGCCAGTATCAACTTTGAGAAAGTGTTTGCCCAGTGGCGCGCATGGAGTTAGTCTGGTTGCTGCTTGCTGTGGTAGCGCACAAGGGGTGGCAAATCCATCATATGGACATCAAGTCTGTGTTCCTCAGCAGCGATCTGACGATGGAGGTATATGTGGCTCAGCCGCTTGCATTCATCATCGACAACGGTCTCCGAAAGGCGCTTTATAGCCTTTGATAAGCACCCAGAGCATGGAATGCCAAGTTCAACACTAGCCTATCAAAGCTGGAGTTTCACAAGAGCGTCTCCAAGCATGATGTGTACACACGTGGCAATAACAGGCGTCGGCTGATCGTTGGAGTGTATGTCGATGACCTGATCATCACCGGCACTAAAGTCATCGACATAGCACATTCAAGACTGAGATGAAGAAAATGTTTCAGGTTGCTCTCCTACTACCTCGGCATCGAAGTGAGCCAAGGGCCAAGTGGCATCTCATTATGCCAATCGGCCTATGCGCTCAAGGTGCTCAAGAAGAGCAGCATGGAAGACTGCAAGAGCTATCAAGCAATGATGGAAGTTCGCATGAAGCTGAGCAAATTGAGCTCCAGCCCACTAGTAGATGCCACCTAGTATTGGAGTATTGTCGGTAGCCTCTAGTATTTGATGAACAAGCGGCTGAACATAGCCTATGTGGTAGGCTACACAAGCCAGTTCATGGAGGAACCACATGAAGATCACCTGGCCGTGGTCAAGCACATACTACGTTATATCGCCAGAACATGCAAACATGGAGTCTACTACGCAAGGAAGAAAGACGGCTGGCTGTTGCTGTTGGGATTTAGTGATAGCGACATGGCTAGCGACGTCGATAACCGCAGAAGCATTACTAGAGTGCTCTTCTTCCTTGGAAGCGACCCCATCGCCTGGTAGTCACAAAAATAGAGAGTGATGGCATTGTCATCCTGCGAAGCGGAGTACATCGCCGCGATGACAGCGGCATGTCAAGGCATCTAGCTACCTTAGCTCATGGGCGAACTTCTTTTCTCAGAGCTCAGTGTGCCAGTGCTCAAGGTGGACAACAAGTCTGCCATTGCTTTAACCAAGAATCCTATCTTTCATGACTGGAGCAAGCACATCGACACCCACTTTCACTTCATCTGGGAGTGTATTGATGGAGGGAAAGTCATCCTTGAGCATACTCGCACAGAGGAGTAACTTGCGAACATTGTCACGAAGCCACTCGGGTGTGTCAAGTTCCAGGACTAGTGCGTAAGGATTGGCATCGTCGAGATCACAGGTGAACGAAGCAAGGATTAGGGGGTGGATGTTGAATAATCCAGCTCGCTCATCGTGGTCAAAGAGTCAATCGAAGTGAACATGGTCGTAAGTCTTACTCGTAAGAGTATTGTAGCATCATGGTTATAAGTCATAGATACACTGTAGCAGTCATGGTCGAAAGATCACTGTAGCAGTCATAGTAGTCGTGGTTGACAAAATCACTATAGCAGTTGTAAACACTTGATGTGTGCTCAGTCCACGCAAGAGCGGTTTTCTGGTTTGTTAGCGTCGTGTACGATATGGCCTGGATTCGTGGGATTGTGCAAGAGGTGGCGCATAATAAGAGTGGCTTAACCACTAGAGTTAGACTAGAATTTCCTTTAAATAGCAGTTCAATACAACAGAAAAAAGCTGCCCAGTTTTCTAACAGCACAAAACTCTTGTGTTTTTGCTTTGTTCTTCTAACTTCGTATGTGTTTGAGTGTGAGCTTAGACGTGTTGATCGGTCGAAGTTTCTGACAATGTGCGTGCTCTAGTGCTTATATATAGGGAAGTTAGTGTATCAAAGTAATATGGGTTTCGATAATTAGCTCGATCAATCCATAGGAAAATCGGATTGGGCAGAGAGTACGTAGCGGAGATTGGCTTTTGCCTGGTCCAGTTATGCTAGAGCCGTGGACAGCTTGTGATCCATGTGCATGTTTTGGTGTTTGGTGTCCAGATATAGGTTTTTCGTGTACGTAGTGTGGTGCTTTGGTATATCTTGAACGGTGTTGTAATTCTTCGTCCTCAATGAAATTAAATACAGTTCTTCTGCGTCTAGTTCAAGATCTATGTACATGTACGCTGCATGGTACACTACGCACAGTTCATTTTAAGAGGTTTCTTAACTTACATTTGATCGGTGCATGGATCCGACCTCACCCGAAGGCATGCAATGCCGCTGCTGCCGTTGATGGCATCTATTTGCATCTATTTTTTTTTAAGGAAAGACAGAGACTGCTCTAAGGAAGAAAAGAACAAAAGAAAAGCACACAGAGTCGATCAGTAACGGCATAACCTGCAACGGCAAGCAAGGACCCAAGCTTTGGAAAAAGGAAAGCAACGTGGCGCGATGCCATTGCCATTACACCCATCTACCAAAACATATCGCTGCTCGATCTTGCAGTACCTTCTGTTCCCAAGCTTTGCCAACAGCTATGATCAAGTGATATATCTTTGCCTGGGACTGGATGTCTTGCAGAAAATTGTTCTTTTCTCTTCAAGTCTTACTTCGCTCATCCTCAACTTGATTTGCCTCGCAGCTCTAGAGGTACTACAATTGCATTTTGTACATAGACATAGTGGTGGAACCAGGCCTCAGACTACCCGGGCTGCAGCGTGAGGCCTAACAATTAAACCCATATAAAATTCATGAAAAATCACAAAAAAAAACAGATTAGCCTAAGAATCAGCCCAAGAGCAGCTAGCCCAGGCCAAGTCACATATATAAACTTGTTTTGTCAAAGATTTTAGCGGTGTCGGATCAGGAATTAAGCATCTCACCTTTGTAGGTAGTGGAGAAATCTGCAGCTGATGGGTTAGAAATATTTGGCATGGCTTTCTTTCGCTGCCGATAATAGATTTATGTGGAGAAGTTCAAAATGACTGCGCAACCACCTCCCCGCCAGCTGGTTGGTACCTCTTCTCCTTAATATAACCTTGCGAAGCAGAGTAATTGGTTTATGTTTGAAACTTTCTTTGTGCATCGTTTGCATCCGTTGTCTTAGGGTCTGTTTGTTTCAGCTGGAAATTCTGAGTAGCTAGCTGGTCTAAGTAGCTAGCTGGAGATTCTAAATAGCTGGCTAGTCTGAGGAACAGCTGGTCTGAGTAGCTAGCCTGTTTGGCATCTTGGATTCTAGCTGTGCAGCTGGTATCCTGATAGATGTATTGACTGAAATGCCCTTAAGTGAGTTGATGTCCTGATTATGTATTGATAGAAGAGATATCTATGCTGTAATTTTGTAGTACTTAGTTCAAACATTGAAAAACTAATATTAAAATTTCATGACAAGATATTAATATGGATAAAAAACCATGTCTCCATACAAAAGGAACGTACAAAAGATGTTCATAGACATATAAGGCGCACATATCACCATCAAAAGGAACTTCTATGATTCTATCTAAATTCTTGAAGCCATCAAACCATTAGCTATGGAATCACGAAAGGCACACATATCACCATCATCTTATGCTGTGCCAATGTAACCACCTCCTGTGTTTGAATCAACATGTGGCATGTACTCTTCATCATCATCACACCTCTCAAAGAGATGGTCACTCAAAGCATTGTCTCGAATAAAATTATGAAGCGCCAAGACCGGTTGCATTCTTTTTTAGCTCAATCCATAAGCTTTATTCCCTCTTCAAAGCATCCCAACGATTCTTTAGCTTGGTCCGGACATAGTTTCTATTTGTCTTTGCATTGAATTTTTCTTGTAGATTTTTGTAACCAGTGGCATTCAAGGCTGCAGTTGGCCTATTTCCAGCTAGTACTTCATCCCTACATATTTCACAAAATAGTTTGGTTGCCCAGGCATCCCAACTTGCTTTTGGTGTCTTCCCTTTCTCCATCTAGTTTCATACATACAAAAATTTCATGGATAAACAAAAGAATCCAAAACCGCATGAACTGGCACATGCTAGATATCATGATGTTGCATAAAAAGCAATGAGATCCTTTTCACTGCCAATGTTTACCAGTGAAAGACAACAGAGTCATCACAGCAATGAAAATAATCAAGGATAATGAAATCAACAAGCTTACAAAAACAATACATGTAACATGGTTCTTTCATATAACATTCGATCATGCAATTCTACAATTCTGCTGAGCAGAAGTACATAAAAATGGCGGATGATGCAGTGGAGTAATATAGCAATAATAGACACCAATACAATACTCTAAATAAATGACCATTACACCGCATCAAGCTGGTTCATTTTCTTCCCAGTTTCAATGTCCACACCTCCCTCCCCATGAACTGATGAACCACATTCCAGCCAAAATAGCACAAGCCAAAACAATACAATCAAAACCAAATGGATGCAGCAATTATTAAACTTCATCAGTTTAATCACTTAAGTGTATTATCCTAGCAGTATCTCTTTTGCCACCAATGCACACAGCAATTCTTAACAGTGAAAGAAAACAGAGTCATCACGGAAATAAAAATAAACAAGGACAAATAAAATCAACTATAAGCATATACATGTATTATCCTGGCAGCATCTCTTTTGCCACCAATGGACACAAGCATTCTTAAACAGTGTGCTAAGACCTTGTCAATTGCATTTCTCTGTTTTACAGTAGGCTCTGTCCGGATATATCATAAGAAAAATATTACAACACAGCTTGAAAAATTTGAGAGTAATCTCTTTCCGGATATATCTTCCATTGTCTAAAGTAACAACACAGTAGGCTTCAAAAATATTACAACACAGCTTGAAATATTACAACACAGAAGGCTCTGTCCGGATATATCTTCCATTGTCTAAAGTAACAAATTTGAGAGTAGGACCTAATGTTTGAAAAAGAAGTGGAACTAAAATCTAGGGTTTGAGAGGTCGCACTGCATGCGCCGGGGAGGGGCGCTGGGGTGGAGGGGCCGGGGGTGGCGGCTGGGAGGGGGGAGGAGAGAGGCGTGGGGAGGAGGGGTAGGAGGGGGCAGCGGCGGAGAACTGGGAGGAGGCGCCGGGGTGGAGGGGGCCGGGTGGGTGGCGCCGGGGGGAGGAGAGAAGCTTAGGGAGGAGGGGAAGCCGGGGAGGGGACCGGGGGCCTGGGGTGGCCGGGGTTTATATTCAGTGGTATTTACGGGTAAATACTAGTAACTTTAAGTGGCATTAGCCTGTAGAATCTGTGAGAAGCTGGGTTTTTACAGCTTCTCAGTCCCAGTACAATTATGGATTCTCCATATTCTCAGATTCTCAGTAGCTAGCCCAAAATCTGGACTGTTTGGAGGAGCTTTTGGCTACTAGCAATAGCTAGCTTGTCTAGAATCCGAAACAAACAGGGCCTTAATCATCCGGCTGTTACGCTAGGCAATCACACGATAATAATTTGCTAGCAGCACTTCTGGGATATATCGTAGGCAGTACCCGTGCCAGATTTCAACTTAAACCCAAGGCTCACTTGCAAAGCAGACCTTGGAGAAGCGAATATAGCTTGATGCACATAGGTATTGTCTAAATGTATTGAACTAGCCAAATTTTCTGTGTAATTGTGTGGCTAGACATCATACTGCAAAGGCTTACATATTGCTTTCATGAGTAGTTACCGTGATGAACCAATCCACAAACAAAAACATTACTGCAAAAACCGAATTGACAAACTAGATCAAAGACAACATCCCAGTAGCCTTAGTGAGAGCTTTATCATGCTGATAATGTGTTGTATATTTAGGGTTACATTCCTAGACGCCTTATAGAGAGCTTTATCATGCTAATAACGTGTTGTATATTTAATGTCACATTGTCGATAATCAAGCACTCAGCTCACAAGAATATAAAAGTTGAATAGGAGACACAAGATATAGTCCCAAAATTTCTCTCAACTTTATTGCTCTTTTGCTCATAGGCGTGGTGTGTACAATATACAAATCCTACACCCTTTGTATAGGGAGAGGTGACGTGTCTTCATGATAGAATAAATCATATGAGACTAAACTACGCTAATAGGCCTCGTGGGCTAGATGCCTCTAATGGGCCTCAGACCTCTCTCTTCCGTCACTGTCTCGCATGGGGTTGATCTGCACAAAATCCGGTGTCATGGCAAGGGATGGAGGTGAAAACAATTTGTTCCAATTTTTTCTACGATTTCGTGTTGTAAATTGTTCCATTTTATGTATTGATTTGTTACAATTTCCGATTTGTTCAAATTTGGGCTGCATTTAGTGATTTTGAAAATTCTCGTAGCAGATGGGAATCATTCCATTATTTATCTGATTTTTCAATTTTTTCTTGAAATTTATTTTACCTGATGAATTTCTTGTACCCGATGAAATCTCTTTAGTTAAATTTCTTCAAATGGAAATGGATCTGATCCAGATGCAACAAACCGAACTGGATAAAATTTCTTCTAGTTTCTTGAAGATGGAAAACCAAAAATGCAACAAAATAATGTTACAAAGTCCCCACATCCATCGAAACTTTACTTGAATTTTCCTTGCGCTGCATTCGTACCCCGTATTTGCCTCAGTAAGAAAATTTTCTTTCAGACTGTACTTCTTTCTCCCATGTGCACCAATCTCAAAGCACAATGGATGGTACAACATGTACATGGACATCCATGTTTATGTGGTTTTGCTTTTTCGTTTATTTGTGGGGCTATCTCATTTCTCAGAGATGAAAGAAATTCTGTTATTAGAGTTCTTGACAGACGAGATGTTTAAATATTTCAGTATGAGATCAAACGAGCAAGCTTTTTTAGAGCCCTAATTAATCATTAGACCCACCCATTGAAAATGACTGCAAGTTTACTAGCTATATACACTAATGAGTATATATTTTTTCTCAACAAAGTATATTCTCTGATGTTTAAAGTTAAAAACGGTGCAACATAATCTCTTTGCATATGCTTACAAAAAACAAAAGATAGACTCTGCTGTAAAGAAGAAAAAGAACAAAAGAAAAGCTCAGAGTCGATCAGTGACCACGTTATCTGCAACGGCAAGCAAGGAACCATGCTTTGGAAAAAGGAAAGCAGTGTGGGGGCGATGCCAAAAGCTTGTACCATTACCATTACACCCATCTACCAAAATACATCGCTGTTCGATCTTGCAGTACCTTCTGTTCCCGAGCTTTGCCACCGGCTATGACCAAGTGAAATTTTCTTTCATTATTATGAGCAAGATGATCAAGTGATATATATTTGTCTGGGACTGGTTGTCTTGGAGAAAATTGTTCTTTTCTCTTCAAGTCCTACTTCGCTCCTCCTCGACTTGATTGTCTCACGGCTATAGAGGTACTACATTTGCATTTTGTACACAGACACATATATAAACTTGTTTTGTCGCAGATTTTAGCAGTGTCGGATCAGGAATTAAGCATCTCACCTTTTTAGGGAGTGGAGAAATCTGCAGCCGATGGGTTAGATATATTTTGTCATGGTTTTCTTTTGCTGCCGGTAATAGATTTGTGTGGAGAAGTTCAAAATGACTGCTAAACCACCTGACCAAGGCCTGGTTGGTACCTCTCCTCCTTACGAACCATGCGAAGCAGACTTATGCATGGGTTTATGTTTGAAACTTTTTTTGTGCATCACTTGCATCCATTGCCTTAATCATCCTGCTGTTTCTGTTTCTATACCCATCATTAAGTACTAGGCAATCACACGATTATAGTTTTCCGGCAGCGCTGCTGGGATGTATCGTAGGCAGTTGCCATATTTCAACTTAAACCCAAGGCTCACCTGCAAAGCAGACCTTAACTATATTGAACTAGCTGAACTTTTTCGTGTAATTGTGTGGCTAAACACCGCAATACAAATGCTTATAAATTGCTTGCATGAGTAGTTACCGTGATTTTTGGTTGCTTGTGTTTGAACGAGTCGTGTAACGCAGAGAAAAAAGAGAGCAAATATAGGGGATACGGTTTCTTCTCGGGCGTATGGACTCAGTCTAGGTGCCTAACTACCATAGATTGTGCTAAGGAGTTGGATCGGAGCACCCCCCCCAATACAACACCACAACGAAGTCTTTTATTCTAAAATAAGTTAAGGTAGGTTAAAAATAAAATCTACTAAAGGTAAAAAAAATGAGAGTCTTAAAATTCTACTAGGCTAAAACCATAAGTCTTACATCCTGCCATTAGAATTGAGATCCTAAAACTTCACCCCTAAATATTCTTCTTATGCCATGGTTTTAATACGTGAATTGCTAACTTACATATGCTCCTATCTAAATTCAACTCTTTAGATACATTATAATCCCGCAAACTCCTTTTAGCTGCTTCCTCTCATATCAATCTTAGTAGATCTCTGCATCTTGTTATATTTTCGATACAAATTGTGCACCTCAAATACATACAGATTAAAATAGTGCTTTGGGGGAGAAGAGAGTGCCACATTAATTATCTAAAGCCACCCAAAATCGTCCTTTTTTTTTGAAATAGATGACAGGGACTCTAGTATTCATAAAAGAGGATAATAGAGTTTAAACGTTACAACACCCATCCTAGGTGAACACACCACACCTAGGGAAAAACACCCTCAAAGACAGCAAGCAACATCAACACCTTCACAAAAAAAAAACAACGCTAACCTAGGACTAACCATGACAGCAATAACACCTAGCTACTCTACGAACTAGAACACAACATACATAAATCCTCCACTCCAATTGACTGTAGGTTTAGGACGGTTTCATAAAATCGGAAACAAAGCTACACCCTGCTCCAATGCATAGTACTTAATTATGGGTCCATAAACATCTGTCTAATGCGCTTGGAAAGGATTTGCTCTAGGTTGGACCTACACAAATTAGTTGAATCTACTATAACTTCATGAAGCTACCGTAGCCTTATTTGAAGCTACCATCTGTGCTGACATGGTATCATGACAAAGAAAAGTAGGCCAAAATATCTAGAGTGCATGGCACACCGCCCCAACGTCGATGAATCGGAAGAACACAATGCTAAGTGCATGAAGGAACAAGTTTGGAACTTTCCTCCTGCCTGCTGCCAAAAAATGATTATTACCATGTGGTTCTCCCTTGGTTTTCAAATACAAAATTGACATTTGAATTTGGCGAGTTCAACCGGTTGGTTTAAAACGAATCACCGGCAGGAACCACTAATAAATTAGTTACCAGCGGGATTATCTACCAAAACAGATCTTGGGACAATGCCCTTGACTTGTTGTGATGTGTAGAATCTATCTTTCTATCTATCTACATCTATACGAATTAGAGGCTCCTCTAGATGCCTCTATGTTAATCTTCAAGGGGTAAAATTTTATACAAAAGTTTTGACCCAAATATACATGTCTGCACACAGTACCACTACTATAAAATAAGTTATACTGAATGGCTCGTTACAAACAGTTCATGGTGAAAACCATCTCTGAAACTATCACATACTGTTAGGTTTAAAAGCCGTCTGTGATATCTCCCATTATCACAGACGGCTTTTAATTAAAACCGTATATGAAATATCATAGACTAATTTACAACCGTCTGTGTTTTGTCCATTATCACAAATGGCTTTTAGTTAGAAGCGTCTATGAAACTATCACAGATGGTTTTAATTTACAATCGTCTGTGTTTTGTCCTTTGTCATATGAAATACAGAAACTACTGTGCTAGAATAGATAAGTGTGCCAATGCAACTAGTCACTTTTACGAAAGACAAATTGAAGTCAAATTTATTACAAAAGTCCTAAAAAAGAGATTCCCAGATCTTGGTCTTCTGGGCTTCATATGCTTCCTCTTCTACTTTTGGAGTTGGAGGATCAATGGCTACGTTCTTGAATACCATGAAGATTGTCCTTGCCCTCTCCACTTTCCTCCTCTAGCCTTGGCAAATTATTAGCATGGCCCATAATCTCAAAGAGGATGCCATGATAAGCTTCCTCAGAATCGGTCGCTTCTGCTTGATCGGCAAGGTTATTCATTTATCTCTCCACTGCCGCAAGAGATTCTTCTGCTTTGCACACATGGAAGAGAAGAACGAAGCTAAGGGCAGTATCCCTTTCCTGAGCGGCAACAAGACATCTCCGTTGACGATAGATGATGAGGTCCAACTGACGGATGGAAGCGAGTCGAGGAAGAAGAGTAAGGCATGAGCGGAGGAGTTGCTCTAAATGTAATTTGTCGGCCTCCTGTGTAAGGTTGCGGCTGAACAAATCATGATGGATAGATGAGAGGAAAGAAATCAAAAGAATATTAGATACTATTATTGAGAAATCTAATGAAGAAGATAAGGGAGAGGACAATTTAAAAGAGTTTGTGGTATCAAGGAATTGTACACCGCGCTGCACATAAAGCTAGAACGATGTGGAAGTTTAAGGGTCACTTGCATCAGAATATTAATAGGCAGGAGTAGGGTGCGCATATTTAAGCATTATCACAGACGGTTCGTATAACAAACCGTCTCTGCTATGTGAATTATCATAGATGGTTTGTATAACAAACCATCTCTGATATGTGAATTATCATAGACGGTTCATATAACAAACCATCTATAATAGTGAATTATCACAGACGGTTCATATAACAAACCGTCTGTTGCAATGACACATCATCGATCCGTAGCATATCCCTTAGGATTTCGATCTCACCCATCCATTCTCTCCACATCAAACGGCATGCACCGATTCCTCCCACCTCTCGCCCCTTTTTACTCCCCTTCTCCCACCGGTAGGCATGTGTGAGTTCCACTAGTTGCTTTTAGTTCATCCACTCCTAGCTTCCTACACCCTCCCATCGACGACATTGACTACCGTTGTGAGCTAACTCCCCCGCCTCCGGTTGTGACACCACAGTTCATTGCACAAGACACTCCTATCATAAGTGTTGTAAGAGTGTCCTGTGCAGTGTCACCGTCGTGACACAAAGGTGATGCTACCGCCGCCTCTCCTTCATTACCGGTGATATCCGGCCACCATCCGATCCCCTCCCCTCTCTTCCTTGATGGCAGACGTCAAGGACATCCAACTCGCGCGCTGCATCAGGGGCGAGAGGGCCTAGGCATCACGCGCTGCATCCAACTTCTATTGTCTGCTAGGATCTTTGTTCTTCTATATTCTTGCCATGTTAAAGAGTTGGGTTCGTAGGATTAGAAGATGTGTTGTTGCCATGTTCTTGCTGTGTTAGATGGGTAATCTACTCATTATCTTGTTATGTTCTAATGGTGGATTATAATCTTAACAGAAATGGAATGTATTGTTGTGTTTGTTTTGTATTTGCTTGTTTTCAAAGGGCATAGATAACATTTCTTGAGGCTATCCAAAAAACAAAAAAATAAGTATAGAACGAACTATCACAGACAATTTTGTGGTATAAACCATCTATGAAGGACTATCATAGACAACTCTAACCAAAAATCGTCTATGATACTCGCATACACAGACAGTTCTATCTACCAACCTTCTCTGATGGGAAAGTATTACAAACGGTTCTATATACCAACCGTCTATGATATTCATCCATCAAAGACGGTTGATAGATAGAACTATCTGTAATGTGTGAGTATCATAGACAGTTTTTGGTTCGAGTCGTCTGTAATAGGTTTCTTCACAAATGATTCTAGTTACAAACCGTCTATATTGTATTTATCACAGACGGCTTACAAACCGTCTGTGATAACCTTCGATTATCACTAACACATAATTTCAGACGGTTCAGAAAACCATATGTGATGACAGTTCTAAATTATCTATGATGACCATTTTTTGTAGTAGTGTACGTATTCAGAAAGAACAAGGAAATAAGCATTACCAAAACAAGCTTCGATTTATTCCAGTCATGCTCGTAGTGCCCAATGACTAGCTGTCACATCTTCACATATTCTGTCTCCACCGAATCGTCTTTACGTGCATCGGCCTCGTCACTTGGCGCATCATATGCACCAACTCGCATCTTCATGATCTTTATCTTTTTTGTGCTTTCTTCTTGAACCATGTAGTCTCATCCGAATTTACTTGACCGTACAGACCTCAACTTCTCTGCCTAATCCCAGTCCCTTACTATTGATCACAAATGTTCTCCAAGCCACCCACACACTCAAAAACTAAGCAACCATATCGAGCACAACTTCTATGCACTTGACTCATATTAGTCAAAGCAATGTATCATGCAACAAACCACAACAAAACATTAGTACCTATGGCGTGCACACACTCAACAATCCTCATACACTGATCCTAACCCTATGACCAAATCTCAAACCAAAATGCATAATTTCAACACCAATTCATCAAAAGCCGGACTAACCTCCATTACCTTGTCGATACACTAGTTTGACCGCTGGCACCGCACCGATCGTTCTGACCACTTAAGAGCATTAGAAAATATTTTCTCTAGAATTACAGTTAAACTTTATCTATTTTTAGCTTAGAACGCCCAATTGAGTGACACATAGTACAAAGACATTCTTAAATACACCTACACAAATGTTTGGTGTCTAATTTCCTAAAAGAAATGGTTGGTCTAACCGCTTGCCCCATAGCAATCAAACCGTCAGCCACCAAACTGCCAGACCACCGTTCCCATGGTGGTCAGACCATCTGAAACCTGATAGCAACTCTGAACAATGCTAACTTCCAAAATCAAACTCAAATTTTAACAATATTTATATAACAAAATCAAATACTTAGCATACACTATGAGATGACCTCCACATGGTATCGCAGTTTCTACTAACGTATAATGATCGTTTAGCTTTAAAATAAAATAAAAAAGTGCATCAATGCAAATTTGTTTGCCCGCACGGGTTAATGGCTCGAATTGCTAATTAGCATATGAAACTTGTCCATGACATGCTATTGACTGGCGTGACCTGCGATTGGCGTGACTGGCAATATGTCTTTTTTTTTTGTGAGGGGACTTGCAATATGTTTAATGATATATTTACAAATTAAGTGTTAACTGAAATCTAGTAATGTCGAAATTTGGCTTGGTAAGCATGAGCTAAAACTTCACTATCAGAGTATGTACAAATTTTGAACTAACATGGTAAAAATTAAAATTTAATTTTAGAAATGTAAGATTTCTTTTTATTTTGAAAAGCTTGTAGATGGCTGTGTTTCATTGGAAATCCATACATTCCAGGAAGGAAAAGTTTGGGTTTTTCAAAAAAAAAAAGGTTTGGTCCGTTCAAACTAACATAACGTGATGGACCATTAATGTTTTTTTCATCAAAGTCCGGTTAGGATTCTTAAATGTTCAGAACATAAAAAAATAATATCTAGCCGGTGCATCCCCACGAGTTGATGTATATGAGGCGATAACACTATCCAAAATCCCACTGAGCTCGATCTTAAAAGCCAAATGGAGAAAACAATGATGACTGCAAACCCCTTGCGGTAAGCCTCTCAATGCTCGTGCACTTGTTCAGTTTTAGTGCATATAACTAATGCAAACATGGAATTTTATTATTATTTACTTTTTAAGTATAAAAAAAAACACCCTAACTTATTTTCAAAAATAACACATTTTCGCCACACCACAGCTGATGGTGTAGCCAAAATGGTCAATTTTTTAAAATAAGTTTTGACTTAGTGTGGCATGGTAAGGTTCACTCACTATGCTACTAAAGATAGTATGACAGGTAGGGTTTATTTTTAACAAGATAAATATACATACTTCTACACTTACAAGAAAATGCACCTAGTTTTTTTTGGGGCAAAACACTTGCAAGACACAAGCACTTTTGTTTTGAGGAATCACAAGTACTTTATCGAAATGACAGGGATGATGGTATAAACAAGATCTCCGGTTTATAAGATTAACGATGTAGAGAATTGCACTCATAAGACGGCTATCTAAAGTTTGAACAACCACAACCAGAACCTGAGCTAGAATACAACTAAATTAACATCAGAAGCGGTAGAGCACCAATGAACTAATTCATCAATTGCACAGGAAAAAGTGGGGACATGCATGTTTCCCACGGACGCGAGTCCATGCATGAAGCCATGAAGACGGATCATGCGTGAATGGATGGGTTCATATCACTAAGAGCATGGCTAGATGGAATAGGCTAGGGAATGGGTCATCTCACCAACTACAACATAAAATTCAGCTAGGAAGGGGAGCGGAAGAGTTCAATATTCTTGTTTGTAACTATTAAGCAAGACTGGAATGCCATGACATAATCTGAATGCTATCCCAAGAGCTAAATTGCACGAATCTTAAAGCAGTACTATTAGTAGCGACTCAGTAGGGTCTCGATAAGTTTATCCTAAAGCAGTACTATTGGTATCGGCTTTATTAAGTAAGGACGATATCTGGCATGTAATTTTGTAGCAGACACTAGCACAGTTTTAGACGGCCACAACCCACAAGTTAGTAAGCAAGCATGTATAAACTACCTATTTTGTACACGTATTAAAATTTCCATACAGGACGCATGCCTTCTCACTGACCCTATACTTAAGATCCTTTGTTACTTTAGTTTATTCATTTGCAAAATGGCTATTAAAATTGTAGTTCCAATAATATACGTATTGTGGAAGCCATATCTAATAGCAATTCATTACTACAGGTGGTAAACAAATTTGATGACGCCGTCAAAAAACTGCTTGATCTTTTGCGTGATAGCAATGGTACTGCAGACGGCAAAACTAAAGCATTCTTCTTCCATGGCTGGTATGGTCTGGGGGCATCTGCTGTTCTTACAGCTGTAGCTGAACTCCTAAAATCCACAGCAAGTGATTCTAGCACAAAAAATCATTTTGGCAAAATTATCCACGTAGACTGCTCTCTGTGGAAAAGCAGAAGGGCGATGCAGAGGGCAATTGCTTAGGAGCTAAACCTTCGCCATTTAATGCCCACGTTTGATAAGCAGGATGAGGAAGATGATTTCCGAGGGGTTGATGACAGCTCTAGAGCAGAGATAGCAAGCATTGGAGCTGTGATCCATGAATCTCTAATATATGAAAGATTCCTGATGATTTTTCATTATGGAGGAGATGAAGAGATTGATCTGGCAGACTGTGGAGTTCCTGGAGTCGGAACTTTTGGGAAAGGTATATTGTTATGGTCCAATTATGGAAGATTTCAGCTCTCACACAGAGAACAGAGGTTGATGTCCAGTTCTGTTAATATATATATGTATTTCTTCCCCGACGTTCAGACATATGTCACTCAACAAGTGCGTCGTTTATTGCACAAAGAAGCTGTTGAAGTGACCCGTTACACCGGTATGGATGGCATCAACCCAGCAATAGTTTTAGATTGCTTCTTGTACTCATTGCTCCTGACAGAAAAAGTACTTGGAAGCTCTATCAGTGTTGACTATGGTTGGGCTACTCATGCTTGCAACTATTGGGCATGTGATGGAATCCTTCAAGGGGACAGAGCCTGGGAGGTTGGCAATGCATTGTATGGAGTGATACGACGGTTGGGCTACACAACATCCTTGGCAGACAGATTGGATGGACAAATAAAACCGTATGAAGGATGGAATTCAATCACCATAGAGAAACTAGGAGCAAAGAATATCTCAACTATTCCTGCTAATTCATCATCCTATTTCCTCACATTTGGAGATAATGGACAGCTACAAGTACGAAATGATTTGTTTCAACTGGCTAGCAACCTCCGTGTGCTAAAACTCTGCAAGTGCAGCTTTGATTTTTCATCACCTCCTTTCCTATGCTGTCAGAACCTAAGATTCCTTTGGCTCGACCATTGTACAAACACAGGGAATGAGCAAGGCGATGGGCCATGTTTCCCAAACATGTTGGTTCTTGATTTACGTTCCACAAATTATCTATTATTGCCCCGGATGATAGAATTGATGACCAATCTCAGGGAGCTAAATACAAAGGGAGTCTCATGGAGGAATATAAGTCATGCATGGAGTAAGCTACAGAACCTTTACAAGCTCCGACTAACAGAATCTTCGGAAGTGATCACAGTGGGCAGTTGCTCTTCCTTAGATATGATAAATTTGGAGCACCTTGACTTGTCCGGGAACACTTGCATGAAATCTTTGCCTGAAATGTCGTCAGCAAGAACCCTGAAGATGATTGTTCTCGACGGCTGTTCCAGCTTGGAGCATGTCTCACTTGAAAGAGCTCCATTGCTCGAGATTTTTAGCTTTGATGGTTATGGCCCAGCAGAGTACTGGACGCATCCCATACAATTGCCAGAAAAAGAATTGCGTCCCAAGTCTCGTGCATCTCAAACTAAAGCCATGGTCAGAAAGATCTCCCTGAAGGGTTGTGATCGACTGTGTAGTATATTCTTGCGTGCATTGCCCAATCTTGAGGAGTTGGACCTCTCGGGTACAGCCATCAAAACACTTGACCTCGGTGACCTCGGTGCAACAGAAGTCTCACCGCTGAAGAAACTATCCCTGCTGGGTTGTGAGCAACTCCGTAGCCTACACTGGGATGGAAATAACCCTAAATTGGAAGTGCTGCAGGTAGACACTCGGGGAGAAGGCAAGACCAATTGTCTGTTGTGGAGAATAGAGAGGTTTGTTGACTTCGAGACATATATTACTTTTACAGATGGAAAATTCATTTGGTCAGTCCTGAAGATAGTTGGCGACATCAATAAGGTGCACATCCATGCGTCTTCAAAGTTACATAGTCATGTTAGCATCACCAAAAGTATTGAAGTTGGCCCCAGCCAAGTGGACATGGTCCCAACAGGACCACTGTTGCCGTATAGGGATATTGGCCTTGCAGAGGATGTCACCTGCTCTGCCTTGATGTGGGATAGCCAACAGCTTCAGGCTTTGGATGTGCACATCGAGATTGGTGAAGGAAGCCACAATTTAGAGAGTATGCACGACGATGCAAAATTTATAGAATTCCTTCATTATCAAGTTCAATCATTGCATGTGCATGACAGTTCCTCAATCACGGCTATCACTCCAAGGGTTCCAGTAGTTTGGTACCGCCTCAAATGGTGCCATGTTGAGAGATGCCCCAAGCTGCACACTCTCTTTACTTGTTACGGAGGAATGTACAAATTTAATGCCTTGGAGATATTCTTAGCCTGTGATCTCCTGATGGCCCATTGCATTTGGAGCAAAGGAAATTATGGTCGAAGGTATGATTCCTGCTAGTGTTTTAGTAGCTCCGATATAGCTTTTCAACACATGAACATGGTGTTACACAAAAAAAAAATCTATGAACTTAGCTATGGCCACGCAATAGACCACTACTACCTCTATAGCTAATAGCTTATAGCTATTATATTTGACCACTATACAACATTTTTACTGTATTCATTTCTTTTCATGGCATGTTTAGCATACGATTCTAGTTATTTCAAATTATAAAAATTGATTCTTTTCAATTAAAATAGGTTAGTGTAGGAGATTTATTTGACTATTCAGTTTTGGATATGTATAGTTTTTAATGTTATATTGGATTGTGTTTCTCTCGTTTGTTTTATCTGTAATTTATTAAGTAAAATGTTGATTATTTTGTTCATACTTAATAGAAAGTGGTGCTTTGTATATGATTTGTGATCCAAATTCTAGGATTATGAGATAACAATATTCAATATCTTATTTGTAGATTCTGTTTTGCTAGGGTTTTTTAGTTTAAAGAATTTAGACAATGCCGAAAACTAATTAAAAATTTTCAAGATTACAGTATACCTTTTCAGAGCTTTGAAGGCCTACAACATATATACCTGCACAATTGCCCCAGGCTGGTGTTCGTCCTCCCCATTTCCTTCACCTTGCCAAGCTTGGAGACACTCCATATCGAGTACTGTGGTAATCTCGAACAGGTTTTCCCATTGAATGATGAGTACAATGAGGAAATACTAGCTGGTGCCACATTCACCAAACTGAAGCACATCAAGCTACGGCATCTCCACAAGCTGGAGCAGATATGCGAGGCTAGATTGACCGCGCCGGCATTGGAGACGATAAGCCTTAGGGACTGCTGGGGCCTAAGACGCCTACCGGCTGTCGCACGTCGAGATTCTAAGCCAGACGTGGACTGCGAGAAGGACTGGTGGGACATGCTCGAGTGGGACGGTTTGGAGGCCAACCATCACCCGTCGCTCTTCGAAACACGCCACTCGGCTTACTACAAGAAGACCATCCCAAGGGGCTCCCTTCTGAGGTTCGTTGTGCATGGATTTCTTGTATGCATATAGATAGATTGAGCAAGTGTGACTAATTTTCTATCGAAGTAACCTTTTCAATTTTTGTTCTTCATTTCTTAGGTAATTTGTTGCGCTGCAATGCAACGGAGGTCAGCTTACATGAAGCATCAGTTTACTGCTGATACGAGTTCTCTCACAGCTCTAAAGTGTTTCCCATTGGCTATGTGTTTGCGTGTGTGTGTGTGTGTTCTCTACAGTGTGCCACGCGTGCAAGTTACGTTGCTACTTGCACAACGAATAAATGGTGTGTTCTCTTTTCACCGAGCTACTGGTGTGTCAAGCACTGGTGTGCTAGCTTTCTCCAGCTTAGTGTGGTATTCGCAACGGAGCTGATTTGTGTTGATTTGCGGTGTTTGGAATAAGGAGGTGTGCCTGTGTGCACAAACCTAATGATTTATGTGTGATTGATGAACCATAAATTCAGCTTGTGTTGGGTTGATAAAACATCAGTTGTGGTGTGTTTCGCAATCATACAAGTTTGAGCGGGTCATCTGTAGGATCGTATGGCACAATTAAAGGGGTGAATGATCGTCTCCACTTTTATCACCTGAAATCAAAAACCCAACACAGAAACAAAAGAGAAGCAATCTGGATTATCGAATGGAGATAACGATCACAACTGCTTGCTCGTACGTGCTCGAAGAGCCTCTGTCACCCGACTGCTCGTTACGACCACTCATTACGACCGCTTGTCCCGAATGCTTGCTCCGACCGCTCACTCACAACCGCTTACTTACGATCGCTCGCTTACGACTGCTTGCTTATGAGTGCTCGGATCAATCGCCCACTCATTCCGATCGCTCGACACGATCTCAGATTGATTGCTTGCTCATTTCAATCGCTCGGCACGATCTCAGATCGATCGCCTGCTTGTTCCGATCGCTTAGCACGACAACGATGCATGTAGTCATGACCTCCTTTCGCCTGATGTCCCCAACTGTTCGACAACCGCCCAAATGAGTACAAACTGAAGACAAAACAAAGCATGTAAAGTGGAGAGGAAAACAAGTCACCGAAGAACTTCTTCTAGAAAGGATCTGATCTACTATTTCTTCATCAAGTTCTTGACTAGCTACAAAGCACCTCACGGCAGCCCTAAAAATCTTCTCTTCAAAAGCCCTAAAACTCCATGCGCTAACATACAACCTCCCCTGCTTTTATAGGCCAGCACATAAAGCGTGTTCCACTCGAACACCTCAAACCGTGTCCTTTTCCACTTGGACATGAAATCTATCTCTTCCTCAAATCAAGGGACCTAAAACCCTTCCTAACACGGATTTTAACCACCTCTTACAAGTCATGAACTCCATCCACAACTCACGTCACACATGATAAAGCCTCCAAGATATCCCCTCCTGTATCTCCATCGTGCACCATCACCGTGTGCTCTCGCGTGAGCCCGATCACCTCACGTAACCGCCTGATCGATTGGACCTCAAATTACCCCCTCTTAGTCCCAGTCCTCCTCGTCACCGACTATAACTATTTCCACGCCTTCACGCAACATTCACCTTTGACCTCCACGCACTCTACATGAGCTCGACCAGCTCGCATGACATCCTGACCACCTGGACCTCAGATTACCCCCTCCTAGTCTCGGTCCTCCTCGTCATCGACCCTAGCCGCCTCCATGCTCATCTGCACATGTAAAGACCAAAGAAACTTCTCTCCTGGCATAAGTTCTCCCCAACTTGACCATAATCAACACACATTAGCAAAACACACCCTTGTCTATCCCTAGACAAGGACCAAACTAGCTACGACCATCTCCCAGATCGTTTACAACCGCATAGTCTATCGCTAACCGGAACAAACTCTCAGACCACTCAATATGACCGCTACCTCAGAGTACTCGTAACCCACAAGTACTCAAAAGCCACCCGCACCGTTACAAGCCGACTATCGAGTATCAATTAGAAATCACAACTGCAACACGTACTCGAAACCTACGAGTACAGACGACACTCCAACATACGACCGCTTACCACGCTCATGAAACCACTTCTATCGAGTACCGAGTCCTCCGACTATGAGTACCTCAATCCTCGAGTACCCACCTGGTACTTCAGCAACGACCATTTATCATCGACCACCACACACTGACCAGTCAACCACTGGCCCAACATGAGTACTCGACGTACTCGTAGATCACAAGAGTGAAGCACTCGTATCGACTATGAAGTCTACAAGTACCGACGTGAAGCCTACGACAACCAATTGCTAAGCCTCCAACTACCGAAGACAGAAAGTATCGACAAGATTGCCAAAACTATGACCATGAAAGCAGTCAGCTCAACCTACGACCAACGACCGCAAAGCCCTTGACTATCATGAGTATCGACAAACCTGCCAAATCTACGACCATGAAAGTAGTCCGCTAAACCTACGACCAACGACCGCAAAGCCCTTGACTATCGACCAGTAAAACTTTCGACTATCGAGTACGACTAGTAAAGTCTACGACTATCGAGTACTGAAACTGCGATCATGAAAAAGTACTATAGCTGAGTACTGAGTGGTCGTTAGGTCGTAGTTGTATTGTCGTGGTCGAAACCAGACGTGATCGAAATCTGCCGTGGTCGTAAGCTAGACGTTGTCAAAAGCTGCCATGGTCGTAAGCTAGACGTGGTCGAAAGCTGCCGTGGTCGAAGCCAGCCATAGTCGAAAGCTATTGTGGTAAAAACCAGACATGGTCGAAAGCTGTCGTGGTCGTAAGCCAGCCGTAGTCGAAAGCTACCGTGGTCGAAGTTTGAATTCTGTGATCGTTTGAAGTCTGTGGTCATAATATGAAGTCTGTAGTCTGAAATCACTCGTAACTGAGCAAAATCACTCGAAAGCAAAGTCTTCAACTGCAAACGGCCAAGTCTTTCACAAACGCAAAATCCAAAATAAACCTGATGTCAATTATTCATCATCTCTTTATTTATGACCATTCACATGGTCTAACATCATCTGATGTTATTACCATCTACTAATATGCTGAGCTAGATTCCTTTCATTTTAATATTATATTTCTGCCAAGTTTCTCTAGTTGTTCTCGGATGATTGAACTGTTTTAATTGATACTTCAAAACAGAGCAGCTCTTAGAGATAAATCGCCATTCCTATTTTCTGCTACAGCAATAGTATACATATACGACGAATCTGATTATACGAGCTGTGCTTATGGGTCAAGAGAGCGAAGTCGGAACAAAAGGAGTAAGGGTACATTCATGCCATGCTAGCTAAGCAGTACGTTCTGACTTCTGACAAAACACAGCCATCAGCTAGTGCAGCATTTGCACAGTTATGATTCCCTTAGAACGAAAAGAAAGCAACGCAAGTAACTTGTGTCTTTAGAATTCTTGTGATACAACTGCATGTCTGCATCTGCCACTGCACCTCGGAAAAAAGAGGATCAAGAACATCCAGCGTGCATGAAGAAACAGATCTAACAGTCTACCTCTACCTCTACTTTGTAGGTGCAGGTGTAAATGCAGCTCAATCACATCAAGGTCGCTACGTATTGATTCAAGATAGAAGGGCAACTACGACTATGCACACCTACATCTTATATAAACCTAGGACAAACAGTGTGCCATTAATAACAGAGGTAGCCTTTCTTAGTGCTTTACCAGGGCACGGTGCTCCTTCGCACATGGCACATCACCGAGGTTCACATGGTAAGCATCATCGTCGTTGTTCTACCATAAATCTGTAAGTACTATAAAAACTATTATTACAAGTATTTATTTAAACATAACAATAATTTTAAAACTTGAATATCATTTTACTATACACTTGTATTTCAACATCGTAAAGCGGAACAATGGGTAGAAAGACATCAACCCTATAGCAACCTTATTTACAATAAACAACTCATCTTAACATATATCATAACTGTAATATTTTGAAAATAACTCTCTTAAGCACCTGCGTATCATTAGCAAAAAGGGAATATGTGAATATTGGATGGCAGCAATTTTTAGGAGAAGTTGTTTTCGGAACATTCATACGAGAGAGGCTGGTGATCGAGTCAAACTTGTATCGTGATAATAGGGAATGTGAGAATTCAAACTTCGTTGTTTTTCCTCTCTTTTCCCGGGAGCCATCGCCCTTGTTGTCCACCATCGCCACGCGCCGCTCGTTCCTTCACCAGCGCAAGTGGCCACCGCACGCCGAGTCAACACCTTTGTTCGCTCCAACGTAGCACCATCACCAGCACGACGCATGCCCACATGGCGCCATCACCACCCTTATCTAAGTAACCTTTTCATTCTTCATTTCTTAGGAAATTTGTTGTGCATTGCAACAAAGGTCGGCTTACATGAGGCATCAGTTTACTGCTGATGTGAGTTCTCTCACAGCACTGAAGTGTTTCCCATTGGCTATGTGCTTATGTTCTACAGTGCGGCGCGCGTGCAAATTAAGTTGCTACCTGCACAATAAATAAATGGTGTGATTTTATTTTTACAAAGCTACCTGATTTGGGTATGCTTGAACTGGTGTGTCAAGCACTGGTGTGTTATCTTTCTCCAGCTTGGTGTGGTATTTACCATGGAGCTAGTTTGTGTTGATTTGCGGTGTTTGAAATAAGGAGGTGTGCCTGTGTGCGCAAACCTAATGATTTGTGTGTGTTTGATGAACCATAAATTCAGTTTGGTGTTTGGTTGATGAAACAACAATATTGTGTGGTGTTTCGCAATCATACAAGTTTGAGCCGATGATCTGGTGTTATTGCCATCTACTAACATTTTGAGCTAGATTCTTATCATTTCCATATCATATTTTTACCAAGTTTCTCTAGTAGTGCTCAGATGTGTTCTTTCAAGGTTATTGTAAATTGTAGCTCCTCCTCCTCCTCCTCTTTTCTAGTGAGGATGCAAATTGTAACTCACTGTTCGAAATTCCACTAGAACTGTTCGGCTTAAAAGCTCATGGCTTATGGCTGAAAACACTGTAGCTGGCTGAAAAAACACTGTAGCTGACAGAGGCTTATTTAGCATAATTAAATTTAAAAAAATTTTAAAATATAAAAAATATGTTAGCCCATTACGTATAATACAAACAAATACGGGAAAAAAAGAACCGGCAAAAAAGCTCAACAAAAAGCCAAAAGTTCAGAAAAAGACAAAATTTATGAATAGTAAAAAATAAGCCAGAAACCGAAGCCGAAGTCAATACCTCGTCAAAGAGAGATGAGCATGGAAGCTAACTGACGGTCAGCTTTCGACGCTTAACACGTGACAGCAGCAAGGCCTCCCGAGACGACACGTGGGTGGCGCAGACACCTAATGGTTTATGTGTGATTGATGAACCATAGATTCAGCTTGTGTTTGGTTGATGAAACAACATATATTATTGTAACGAGTTGTGGTGTCTTTTACAATCATATAAGTTTGAGCAGGTGGTCGGGTGTTAGGTTAGTGATATGTTCTAGAGGCAATTATAAAGATAATTGTATCACTTCTATGTTTATGACTTTTTGAATAATATGTTATTTTGTCTCTTGAATAAATATCTTTCATATTGATCAATAAGTATGTGACTTGTTCGTGGAACTCTTTATTCATGTTTTGATGTTATTCTAAATTATCCTTGATATTATATCATTATATGGGATAATTATGATTCACAAATCAGTACATGTATTGATTGATGATCATGTTTCATGGATCATAGATATAGGACATCAAATCAATAATGTGGACACATGTTAGAGAACGTGATGTTAGATTGACTCACCATGAGACACTACGGGAACTGTTATATTCTTAAGTATCATCAGTTGGTCTCATGCATAGTGTATGTAGGCTCCTTAGACCTGAGATTGTCATTGTTTTCTACATGTGTAATAGTTTACTTAGGGATTACCAAACATTACTCCGTGACTGGGTGGTCATAAAGGTAGCTTTCGGGTTTACTATGAAACATGCATAGGAATGTGAGCGATCAAGATGGAATTTGCCTCTCCTATCTAATAGGATTATGAGGCAAAGTTATCATAGGATGACACGTTTATCGCCTTAAGTTCGATCTGGTATTATGAGGCAAAGGGATCGGTACATAAACACGATATAGGTTCGTCCGATATGGTCTTTATATATGTTTGGGAGTCATTGTGTCCTACTAGGGACCGCTACCGACTTATGGACTAGAAAGGAGTTTTTCGACCCATGACCAAATATACATGAATTTACAGGGTCATATACTTAATGGGCTTGAACGATAAGGGGTCGGATGATAGTTTTCAAGTGGGATTCGATCTCTACTCGTATAGGATATGGATCCAATCGGAGGCTATATAAGGATAGGTGTGGGGGTTGAGGGAGTATCCTGAAACACACCCATCAAAACCCTAGCTGCCACCTCTCCTATCCCCTGCTGTGTGCCCTAGTGTGATGGTGCTCCATCCTTGGACGTGTGGACCTCGGTAGAGGCGCTGTTGTGACTGCGGCACTGATCGAGACAATCGCGAGGAGGAGACAGTTGGCCGGAGGACGATCGGCTGCTACCACTACATCGATGTGCTCTTCGTTGAATCAACTGCTTTAACTCTACTTTCGCTGCACTACGCGTCTAGTAGTAACGATCCATGATCTCTTACTCACATGGCTTCCTGGTTTACGTGGTAGAAAATTTTAATTTGCGCTAGTGTAGGCTACTGGTATTCCTACATGTTTTTGCCATCTACAAACATGTTCAATATTATATTTCTACCAATTTTCTCTGGCAGTTCTCAGATGATTGAACTGTTTTAATTGATACTTAAAAACAAAGTAGTTCTTCAAAGGTTATTGTAAATCATAGCTCATCCTCCTCTTCTTTTTCTTCTTTTTTGGTGAGGATGCAAGTTGTAACTCAATGTTCTAAATTCCACTAGAACTGGACCAAGCAAATACCTCGTCAGAGAGGGATAAGCATGGAAGCTAACTAATGGTCAGCTTTCGATGCTTGACACATGGACAGCAGCATGGCCTCCTGAGACGACACGTGGGTAGAGCACACACCTAATGATTTATGTGTGATTGATGAACCTTAGATTCAGCTTGTGTTTGGTTGATGAAACGACATATATTCCTGTGACGAGTTGTGGTGTGTTTTGCAATCATACAAGTTTGGGCGGATGATGTGGTGTTATTGCCATCTACTAACATGTTCAATATTATATTTTTGCCAAGATTCTCTAGTAGTTCTCAGATGATTGAACTGTTTTAATTGATACTTAAAAACAGAGTAGTTCTATAAAGGTTATTGTAAATCATAGCTTCTCCTCCTCTTCTTTCCGAGGATACAAGTTCTAACTCACTGTTCTAAATTCCACTAGAATTGGACCAAGCCGATACCTCGCCAGAGAGTGATAAGTGTTACCAAACCTAGAAGATTTCGGTGTGGGCAAATACCAAAACTGTCCTTAGTGGGCTTAGACTATAAATATAGAGACTATTGCACCTTGTAATCAGATCTGAGAATTAATAAAAGACTTCCTGATGTTCTCTCTCATTGGTGTCTCCTGTGTTTGATCTACAATGTTTTCTTGATGATTGATCTCGTGGATTGTGTTGCCGTTCATCTGTTCTACATCGATTTCTTAACACGTTATTAGCACGACCCGCTCTACAAGGTGCATGGTTGCAAATCACAAATCAATCTATTATGCATTGCTGTTCATGTTGCAATCTAGATTGATTCTATATTCTCTGGCAATGCTATATTTAGATCAATCTTGTGGTAATTGTTCTTAGCAGTAGATTGATCTGAAATTTGTATTTGGAACTAAAATCAAGTAGATTGATTATCTAGTTTCAAGATCATGATACGTGCTCATATTAGAAATCAAGATTGCTTGGGAATACAAGCACTCGATTTGGCAACGTGATTTGGGGGAGGTCACCGCCGGCAAAGCAGCTCCGGCCAACGCCGCCAGAAGTCGCACCTGGCGTACCCACTCAAAAATCGCGTCGAGCTGCCGGCCGTCTGACGCCACTGCTCCCGAAGCCGGCCCGCCGACCGCTCGGCCTCTCCCCACGCCGGCCATACGACGCACCTAGCAGCCGAACCATGTTGTCCTGTGCCTGGCCATCTCCGAACCCAAGGCCGCCTCCACGCCTCGCACTTGACCCCCCACGACCAAAACCATCGAGGAGACGTCGCGGGCGGCTAGACCACCGGCTGTAGTCCCGAAGTTGCTCACCGACCGTCTGAGGCCGCCTCCACACACGACCGCCAGAAGCTGCCGTCGCGCCTAAGACAGCCGACATCTCCACATCTTGGACGCCTGAAGCTGGCACGGTCGCCTGAAGCAACCGATGGGACGCCGTTGCATGGCCACCTACTGTCGACCCGGCCGCACCCAAAGCTCAGATCCACCACGCGTGCAAGCACCCGAGGCCGTCGTTCCTGAAGCCGTCGCGACCAAAGTCGCCGTCCGGTTCCTAGGCCGACCGCCGTTCTATGTACCTGTTACACGGTTCTATCCACCATATACTTAATTTTGATTACTAAGGTTACATCCACCCAATGTTAACACTAAGTTACATCCGCTTAGGGAAATTCAAACTTAGGGTTACATCCACTTGATGAATTTTCATTCCACCAACAAAAGTTTTGGAAATAGAACTAACTCGAGTAAATTCTCATGCCCGCCCTTGATCGTGAGCATGGCTATATGAATAGTTTACACTCTACAGAGACTATACAGTTTACCCATAAGAGATAATCAACTTGCTATATTTCATACATTTTCATGGGTGAGGTGGTATGAGCCAATTTGGACTTTTGGAGCCTACGGTGGTCAGTGGCGATGTTCAGTGTTAGAGGAATGATGACCATGGCGCCACGGCGGAGCACGGCGTCCAAGGCCAATTCCGACCAAGGGGAGCAACTAGAGGAGAAGGGATCTCACTAGAAGGTTTGGCGAGTGTCAAGCGGCTACGGAGGGAGCTGGCAATGGCGACTAGGTTGACGGCGAGGTAGGTGACGGTGCAGGCTTGCTAGAGAGGGGAAGGGAGCTGGGCAAAGGTCGAGGTGGCCTCGAGATATCCGTGTGGTGCTTCACATGCGCGTAATTGCCTTAAGGCGCTGCTGAAGCCAAGATAGCTCAGTGACAGTGCTCTGACCGGAGGGAAAGAACAAGGGGGAGAGGAGTCACTCAGGGGCAAGGGAAAGCATAGGGGCTCGATTGGGGAGGATAAGAGGTACGTGGACTTAAATAGTCAAGGAAGGGGCGTGAGCTATTGTACGCAAATTCAAGGCGAGTGGCGGGCACTGTTGAGGAGCACGAGGCACCACGAAGGCCGAAGATGGCAAGGCTACTGAGCAGCGCAGAGGGAGTTAAGGCGTGAGAGGCGACTAGGTGGCAACGCCTGCATGCAAGACGTGGGCATAGTAGGCGTGGGTCGCGGTGGCACGCGAAGGGGAGAGAGGTGGAGGGGCGTGAGCGGAGGCGGCGCTAGGGAGGAGGCTTGCTTGGCACACAAGAAAGGGCGGCGGGGAACGCGGCCATGGCGGGGCTGAGCCGGGCAAGCATAGGGTGCGTGCAACACAGGCAGCATTCGCGCCAGGCATGGGCAATGCTGTTAGGACATGGAGAGAGAGGGGGAGGAGAAGGCCGGTTGGGCCAAAGTAGGGCCTAGGGAGAGGTAGAAGTTGGGCTGGGCTAGCCCAAGAGGCTTTCAAAATTTTGAAAATTTCAAAAATTGAGCCAAAAATTGAAATGATAGTTTGAATTCAAATTCGTTTTCTTGAATTTTTGCATAAGCAGAGGAAGACCTCAAATTGGAATGTTACAAGTAGTATTTCTCTATTCCCCGTCTTCATGAGGTCGCCACAGAAGAATTAATTGTGAAAGGTAGGCAAGGAGTGGTAGTGGCTGTTATAGTTGATAAGAATGGTCTTGAAGGTGAAGGCACCTATTTGCTTCCAAGACGGTGTTATTTATCATAATACATGGTGCTTGCGATGCCATTTAGCTCTTTTGTGATGCTATTTCTCTAATTTCACTTCTTTGCAGTGATGAAGAAGTCGGCCTAGGCAGCCACCTAGGCGCCGTGTAGGTGCTCGGTGGCAGGAGTCCGCCGCGCCTCAGGAGAAAGGCGGGTGCTTGGGCGCTAGGCGGCGAGGCGAGTTGTAGGCGATCAAAGGTGGTCTGGGCGGCGAGGCGAGTTGTAGGTTGCGGCAGGCGTTCGGCGACCGCGGCGGGCATGTTGGCCGCATAGGTGGGCTAGGAGGAGAACAGCGCATGAAGTATATAATAGAGGGAGGGAAGAGTTACCAAATACCAATAGTCGAGGGCGCCACACGGGGAGCTAGGGTTTCTTCGCGCGCGCACACGGGGCCGCCGCCACCGACATGCCAGATTCTACCTCCTCGTCGCCGGTAAACATCGTCTCGCTGCCTCACCAGATTCCACCTCGCCCAACCACCCAGGTGCGTTCCACCTCCCCTCCTCGACTCCTCTCCTTCGTTGTGTACTTATTGTCTTCCCTCTGGCGTCCGCACATGCTTGTCCGCTATCTTCTCCGCCTCCCCTCCCCTTCGCTTTCTCCGCTTCCCCCTCCCCCTTCACCTTCCCTCCCCTTCGTCCTCTTCATCTCCCCCAGTCCCCCTCCCACTTCGCCTCCCCACCACCATGTCGTCACGGCTGGATGGCCCCACAAGGGCGGAGACCGATGAGGGCCGAGGAGGAACAGGGACTACGGAGAAACCGAGAGGTGAGAAGCCGAGATGGCGAGGGAGGGAAGGAGACCGAGGGAGGCAGCACCGGAGTAGCCGAGGGAGGGATTGAGCGAGCGAGAGAGGCGGCACTACCGAGAAATGGAGAGCGAGCGAGGGAGCGACTGGCGAGAGAGAGAGAGAGAGAGAAAGAGAGAGAGATTGGCAGATCAGCAGATGGCCACCGACGAGGCGATGAGTGACGGCAAGTTTATATTATCTGATCTCATAGCAATGCAACCGACAATGCATGTTTCAGTTGTTTACCTATTTGATACATGATTGCATTCTATTAAAGCTTTGATAATTACACTTTTATTCATGCTTTGCTAATCTTTAATTCTTTATGGTATATATGTGTAGCATGTCATCTGTTACTTCGACGCCAGAGGTGAGCACCACTCAAGATAGCCTCAAAATTAAATCGGGTGACATAAGGTGGGAATATGGTGCTAGTGAATCCGAACAACTTGGACAAGATAAAATGCATTTTGTGTAATAAGGTTATTTATTTCATTGTTTCATACTTATATAGAAGTCTAAAGAGCAGTAGTTGTATAAATTTATCCACATACTAAGAGTCCCATGTATTGCTTAATTTTTAATGTGTAGGTTTACATGAAGCATTTACATCAAGAATTTACATTAAGTGATGAAGTATCCATCATCATCATCTATCAAATTTACAATATTACAAATTATTCTAGGTAACAATTCTTCTTCCAAACATCATATATGTCTTGACATCGCCAGTAGCACATCATGCTAAAGTCGGCCGCCTAGACCCCGCCTAGTCCCTGCCTAGGCGCTAGGCCCCTGCTTGCTGCCCGCCTAGCGCCTACTTGAATATTGTTTATTTGTTGGTGAGCTAATTTCCACGACAAAATTACACAACACACCATGTAGGGGTAGAGGCAAGTAGGTGCATGGGGTGCAATTGCACCCCCATTTTTTAAGAAAAAATGGGCATATACCAGGTATAGTATGTATATGTATACTCACATGGCGACATACATCAAATTTGTGGTTAGAGAGTGTAACTTAGTTTTTTATTTTTTGTAAGAAGTAATATAAAACAACTCACGAGGAATAATTGGCTTGCAGCTGGGACAAATTATCACTTTCAGGAGTCGTCTTGTTCTACCAAACTTGATTGATACTAGATAGGGTCACGCGCTACGCTGCGTCGGCCGATTTTGAGTATGCGCTCGGAAGGGAAACTATATCTAACAAGTAACAATGCGAAGACATTTTTTCATACTTAGATCTATCTCATATCAGAGGGAAATAGATAGAAACAACAAAAACAAAAAAAATGTCTATGCCATAGTTTTAGACATATAGTTTTAGATTAGCCTAAAAGCCAAAAAGAACAGAGCCTTAATATTTAATTATTTATTAAAGTCTGCCTCAATATAAGAAATATACATGCAATATAAGTACACATACTACTGGAAGAACAAAATGCTTCTTTACTATAAAGAAATGCAGTTAAACATATATCCTTCAGTTTCATGTTACTAAATTTGCTATCGTTAGGAAACTAAACAAAGTTTGCTAAGGTACATGTCTAATGGTGTCAATGGTTGTCATCAAAAGCAAAGGTACAGACAGAAGGTAGTAGAGTAGGACTCAGGGTATTCCTCTAAGCAAGGAAACATGAGAAGGTACTTGATGCTTTAACATAGGGCTGTAAAAAAAGCTCGAGGCTCGCGAACTGCTCGAGCTTGGCTCGCTCTAGACTCGATTCGAGCTTGACTCGAGCTTCAAACGAGCCGAATTCGAGCTTCATCTTAAGCTCGCGAGCTTTAACGAGCCGAGCTCGAATAGCTCGCGAGCTTAAGATTTTTTTTACCCCCAATTCCCCACCACGCCCCCTCCCGCCAATCCTCTCAAAATCCCCCACCCCCAGGGCCCCACCGCCCCAGTCGGCCAGTCCCCCAGACCCCCACTCCCCCACCCGTGACCCGCCTCGGGCCCTCGGTGCCTCCGCCTGCCCGGCTCAGCTGTCCCCGCCGCCGCCTCCTGCCCCGGCCCCGCGCCCTCTCGCCGCCCCGCCGCCGCCCCCCCCCGTCCCCCACGGCCTCCGCCTGCCCCACCGCCCCCCCCCTCGCGCCCCGCCCCTCCTCGCCGCCCCAGCCCCAACCGCCACCGCCTCGTCGCCCCGCCGCGGCCACCCCACTCTGTCCGTCCCCTCTTCGCCTCCTCCTCTCCCCCCGCCGCCTCCTCGCCCCCCGCCGCGACCCCTCTCCCGCCCGCCCCGTCCCTTCCTCTCGCCGCGCCGCCGCCTCCTCCCCGCCGGCGCCTCCTTGCCCCGTCCCCTTCCTCTCCCCGCCGCCCCCCCATCCCCTCCTCGCCTCGCGGCCGCCGCCTCTCCTCGCCCCGCCGCTGCCTCTCTCGACCCGGCCCGCCGCCGCCTCTCTCCCCCCGCGCGCCTCTCCTCCCCCGGCGCCCCTCCTCAAGTCCTCCCCCGCCGGCGTCGCCCCTCCTCGACCGGGATCCGACCACGCAGCCGGCGCCTCTCCTCCCCCGGCGGCCCTCCTCAAGTCCTCCCCCGCCGGCGCCGCCCCTCCTCGACCGGGATCCGACCACGCAGAGCGGCAGAGGTACGCACCGAGCCTTATACGAGCCGAGCTCGGGCGAGCTCGAGTTTTGTCCGAGCCGAGCTCGAGCCTAGCTTAATATTCGAGGTTGATCTTAGGCTCGCTCGAGCTCGGCTCGAGTTTCTACCGAGCTCGAGCTTGCTAGGTCAAGCTCGCTCGAGCTCGGCTCGTTTACAGCCCTACTTTAACACCAAGAGCGCTACGGAAACGAATTATTGCTAACTGTAGAATAACTTACGGAATAACTATTTATTGTCCCACAGGACCCTCACATTATTTATTTATAGTGCCAAGGATTGCATTCCGATTCTAACATGAGTATTCATTAGACTACGGACTCATGTGACTTGATTCTTATTAAACTCTAATACTAAGTCTTCAACACTAACTACATTCGCACGACAGAGTTCTCGGCCCAATACTGAGCTACCTACCAAATAATTTAGGGTGCACATTGGCAAGCCCATGAGCAGGGACAGAGAGGGATGGTAGGAGTTCGACCAAATACCTTGACCCAACTTCAAAACTGCAGCAGTTATAGATATGCTCAACTGGGAAGGTCAGTGTATCGAGGTTGCTTGCTGCTTTCGCTCAGAGGGGAGATGGACATCAGCAATGCGCTGCTACAGTTTTCTCTTGGTGCTGTGTACGATATGTATCGTTGGTCTGCTCCCCTTCTCCTCATAGCCTCCCCAGTTCTCTGTCCACTGTTCTATTGCTTTATCAAATCCTAATCATTTCCCCCGGGGCACCAAGGTGGCTATACGTGCCTAATTTCCTGCTGAGAAGGCGAAGGAGAACAAACGGGCATTCATGAACGGGGAAATTAAGCGTTTTGGGGATGATTTTGGAGTGATTGGTCAGCGACATCGATTTCACCTTCTGTGGCTCAGGATGGTACGGTGGTTAAACTAGCGCCGCCTCTTTCAGTGTTAAATTGGTGAGCTTGAATTCGCTGCATAATTTCATTGTAGCACCATGGATGTTTGTTATGTTGGTTCAATAGCATCTTCATGTTCTCTTGTGTAGTGATATTTTTTTACCTGCAAAAATAATTGTTAGACCATGTGGCTAGGTCTAAAATTTTTATTATGATGAATAATTGACAACATTGCTTACTATTGTTATTCGAGGTGTGTGCGTGGACTAATATCGGTCAAGTTGGTGAGAACTTGTGCCGGGAAAAACGTTCTTTGGTCTTTGCATGTGCAGGTTGGGCGTGGATACAGTCATGGTCGTGACGAGGAAGATCGGGACTAGGAGGGGGAAATATGAGGTCCAGGCGGTCGAGGATGTCACGAGGTGGTCGGGCTCACGCTGGAGCATATGGAGATCAAAGGTGGATGATGCGTGGAGAAGATACAGGAGGTGCGGTCCTGGAGGCTTCGACGCGCGATTAGTCGAAAAATCGGAAATGTGAAAACCCGTGTTAGGAAGGGTTTCGGGCAGTGGCGGAGGACAGAAAAAAAATAAGGTATGGCGAAATTGATAACATAGATATCAAAAATTTCTCACTAAATTGATTTATACACATATAACATATCATGATCGTCACCTACTATATAAGTAAAAATATTTAGAATAAATAGAAAGATACAAGTGAAGTCAATAGACTAACCGAGGTAGTCAATACACATATAACTTCAATTGAGTCTAGGCGAGGTAGGCAATTGCACTTGCCTATCTTTCTTTTTCTGAAATGATTTCTTAATCTTCTCAAGATCAATTCCTTTAAATATCTCTCGCTCAATGTAGCACACCATTAAGTCATTAAGGCAATTGCACTGTTCTTCTTCCTCTCGCCGCTGGCTGAGAGTTTATTACAGTGAAACTTCATCTTTCTTGATGTGTCCATAGTACAGAGTGATTTGGGGGTAAAAATCGTTGGGAATTCAAGGTATGGCGAGCGCCATACTTTGCCATACTGAGAGCTCCGCCCCTGGTTTCGGGTCCCTTAAAAATTAGTGGGTCAAAAGTCTAGTTAAGTTAAAAATGCCCAAGCTCAATTGGATGAGTGGTATTAGAGTTTCTAGTAGATTGAAAAGAGAAAATGAGTTTGTATTAGAGGTAGCAGCGTCTAGGCACCGTATATGATTAGAAGTCGGATGTGGCGGCCGGATAAAAAGGTTGTCCAGCCATGAGTTTTTGTGCACAGCTTTTTGGACCGAACGTGCTGTCTTGTTTGGGAAGAAAAAGATTGCGGAGGCATTTTGCTCTCCGTTTTTCGTGCTCGTGCAGCGATTGGTTTTGGTCTCGGTTCCTCGCATGTCACCGTCGCATCGCCTACTGCAACATCTCGTCGTCTTTTCATCGAGCTCGTGCATGACGTGGGTGCCTTGGTCGGCGTATCTCGTGTACGCCTGCACGACCAGCGTGCATGTATGGACTAAATACAAGGCTGCTGCATAGAGATTCATCACATCAAGCCATCTAGTCAACCCTTGGTGTGCACGTGCAAGTTTGATCTACTCCATCACGTGTGCATGCAGTGAGTTTAGTACTTTTTAATTCTCTCTCTCTCTCTCATGATTAGTTTCTTCACAGGACTAGTTGGTTCATACGGCTAGTTAAGTGTAATTAGTCATTGGTTTTGTTTTTAATTAGATGCTGCAGTAACTCAAAACAAAATCATATATTAGATATATTGCCTTTTTTGTGTGCCTCGTATGATTAGTAGGTTGAATAAAAACAGAGCATAATAGATTTTGAGAAAATTTTCCGCTGTGCGCTGCAATCATTCACCCCCCTCTGATTGCCATCAACGATCCTACAAGTGGTATCAGAGCGGGTTGCTATGGCGTCAGAGAGGTATGTGAATCGTCCCCCATGCTAGATGGTACTGATTTTGCTTTTTGAAAGTGTCGGATGCAAGCTTATATTGAGACTCAGGGTAGTGATGTTTGGAATAAAGTTTCTACACCATATGAGGTTCCTGCTACTGTTACTAATTTAAATAAAGCAGATATTGATTTAAATGCTCAAGCTCGTAACTTGCTATTTCAAGGGATTTCTCGCAAAGAATTTGATTGTGTAGCTCATATTAATTTTGCCCATTTAATTTGGAAAACTCTTTGCGATTATCATGAAGGAACCACTAAAATCAAGAAAGTGCATAAAAATCTTTATCAAAAAGAATATTCTGATTTTGCTATGAAACATGGTGAATCCATTGATGATGTCTTTGCTCAGTTTGAGAAAACATTGAGTGATCTGCGCGGTGTTGGTGTTATTCCTGCTGATGAAGATAATGCAACTAAAATTTTGAGATCTTTAGGTTCTGAGTGGTTGATGGTTGTCACAACTATTAATCAAACTATCGATCTAGATACTTTAACCATGGATGATCTTTATTCTAGATTGAAAACCTATGAGATGGAAGCTTTGCCATCTAAGATTAATAAATCTTCATCATTAGCACTTGTGACTGACCCCGTGCATGCTGCTTCGTCGAGTGCTTTGTCTTATGTTCCTTTGTCTGCCTTGTCTTCTTTTTCAGAGGAACAGTTCAAGCAGCTTCCTGAAGAGGACTTGGTGTTGATATCCTCACGGGAATACAAGGCACTCAACAATGTGAGGATGAGGAAGCGAGGTGGCATGTCAGGTTCGATCAGATGCTTTGAGTGTGGCGAGCCAGGCCACATTAAGATGGATTGTCCCAAGCTCAAGGGAAAGGTAGTGTCGGGACCCCGGATTTCCGAACCTGGACCCTCTGTGTATAACAGCACTAGTCCCAGATCAAAGGTAGTGCACACAGTCAAACAGAAATGATTACATAACCAACAACGCTTTATTACAATAATAGAGAGTGCCGACCGAAAGGTCTCATTATTACAAATGAGGTTTCAAGACCTCACACACACAAAACACAGCGGAAGCAGAAGATAAATCCGGCGAAGACCCATCAATACGCCACAGGCAATTGATTGGGAAAGCGCGACCTAGTACTCCGGGAATCCTTCGTCGAATCCACACACGAAGTAGTCGTAGTCTCCCTCTTGAGCTTCATATTCTTCTGAGATGATTTTTAGTGCAACATGTGAGTACATAAAGTACTCCGCAAGTCTTGGGAAAAATGCAATAGATGCAAGGCTTAACAAAGGAAGGCCATATAGTTCTTTTGCACAAAGCAATATTTTATTTCAAATAACATTAAATATTTTCGAATGCATTTAACTTTGTAAAGTAACTGTTTTAACTGAAACTAATAAGCATATTATAGTGAAGGTTCTATCCACCAACACTAATTAACCAACTCTAACCGTTAAGTTTCAAAACATCGGGTCCCATCCACCCGCACTGGCTCCAACCGCCAGGATACCGTTCCGAGAGTTCTCTCCACTCTCGAATTACCAAAACTTTGTTTTTAAAACCAAAACCAGAAATCTACCATGTGAATGCATTCCTTGCCCGCCCTTGACCGTGGGCACGGCTATTTGAATAGTTTGACACTTTGCAGAGGTTATACAACTTTACCCCCAAGATATAAATTATCTTAATAGTCACCACGCTTCCTTTGGCATGAGACGTAGATAAAATATCACAAAGCCTTTACCTCACTCTAGTCTAGCTAGACACCACCTGCTGAGGTTTCACTGCTGGAGGGTTAAATCCACCCAAACAGAAGCCCCCTCTTGCGCCATATGAGTATAGTAAATCTCTGTCCCTCACTGTGAATAACCAGTAAATCCCTGGCACCCACTTTCCACTAGTGGCACCTAAACTAGACTATTGTAAGTTAGTCAGCTAGGTCGTACCCATATAGACTTGGGGTTGTACGGTAGTGCTCAGTCTGGACAAGCACAAGCGTCGGTCCTTAATTGACTAGGGCGGAACATACACTTTACAAAGTCTCGTGCTAACCGCACCAATCCAAACCAACCATCCGCCCTGGTCTAAAACAATTTTCACATTTTTTATTTTATTTTAAAAGGACAGTGGCAACACCAATCACCACTAATTTCTGAATACAAAGATTATTGTAATGAAACATAATTTTCCCATTTCAAGATTACAAAGGTCTAAGCATTATACTACCGTTCTAACATTTATCAAAGATTTAATAATAATCTCATTATTGAGACAAAGGAAATCCTAAGGTTACAAAGGTACATGGCATTCAACTTCAATTGAGGGCATAACAACAATTGGTTTAACTAACCTGCTAAGACAAAATTAGGGTTCTATGTAAATAGCAATGCACATAAATTTAAAATAATTAAAATATTTCACAAACATAGGTTCAAAATGATCAAAGGAGACTTGCCTTCCTGCACGCTCTCTGGGTCTTCTAGCTGCGGAGCGGTGAAATCTTCGGCAACGGCGGAATCTACGCGCGAAAAGATAAAGCAAACAAAACAAATAAATATAAAAAAATTTTAAATAAAATTCAAAAAGAGTACATATTTGGATAGTTTATGATTTTAGAAAAATTTAGAAATTTGAATGGCTCAAATCGGAGTTAAAATGAGAAAGTTATGGCTTCCAAAAGATTAAAAGGAGAGAAAATGAAAAAGGCTGATTTTCGGGAATTATTTTTATGCTGAAAAATCTTAATTATGACGTCAGCGAAAATTTGAATTTCGAATTTTATGACATGCGGGCCCGGTCTACCGTGGACCGAGTCCACGCAACGCGGCAGTGGCCGAGATGGAGCTCCCGATGACATGGCGCCACGCAGGCGCGCACGCGGCGGCCACGCGGGCTCGGGGCGGCCGATGTGGATACCACGCGGGCAGCACGGAGACGCGACGGCCGCCGGCCTCGCTGGCGCCGCGGGTCGGAGACAGGCGGCGCGCGGGGGAGAGGAGGGGCGGCGGCGGGTGGCCAGCGCGCGCGCAGCTACCGGCGGCGCGGGAGGCCTAGGTGGCGGCGCGCGGAAGTTGGCGGCGGCGGACAATGGCCAAAACGGCGGTGACTCGGCGGCAAAAACAGTGGGAGCGGCGGCCGAATTGAAGGAGGATGGCGGTGGGGAGAGTAGAGGCCGAAAGGGGAAGAAAAGCCGGCGCTCGGGGAATTTATAGGTGGAGAGAGAGGGGAACAGCCGGCGGCTTTAGAGGGGAAATAAAGGGAGGAGGCGGCCGGTCGTGAGTGGGGAGTGTAGAGAGGGCTTAAACGCACACTCAAATGGGCAATAAAGTGGGAGTAATGGCCGGTATTTAGAGCTTTTACTCGGTATCAATGGAGGAAGAGAGAGAAGGCTAGAGGAAGAAGAAAGGGGAGGAAGAAGAAGGATATGACAGGTGGGACTCATGCGTCGGTGAGAGAGGGAGAGATGAAGGGGTATGGGCCATCGGATTGATGACACGTGGCAAGTGAATGATTCATGGTCTTTGGATTGAGATGAAGGGGTAAATGACTTTGTATGGCTAGGATTAAATCAAAGAAAGAGATGGATTCAATCTGAGAGTGACACACGGCAAGCTGGGATTAATTTGATTTTTACTTTCGGATTAAATTTCAGAAAATACTAGAAACTTTATAAATACTTAGAAAATAATACTTTTGTTGAGTATGCCAAGAATAATCCTTCTAAGGTTGTTAAGGTTCTTGAACCTGAAAAAATTGAAGTAAAATCTGAAGCAAAACAAACTATATTTAAATCTGCTAGCTTTGTGCAAAGTTCATTGAATAATAATGTAGGTGCTAGCTCATCATCTCAAAAGAATTCTAGTTATGTTAAATCCATTGCACCTACTGTGGGAGAGATGGGCACTTACATGAATTTTGTTTTAGGCGTGCTAAGAAATTGAAGAAGGAAAGATTGAATGCTTTAAGACAAAAACGTGCAATCTCTTTTACTCCTAGAACTAATGTGAAAACTAAGTTTTTAGAGAACTTTTATGATGATTTTAAATCTGTTTCACATGCTAGTTTGGGATATAATTCAAATAAGTCACATTCGTTTTGGCATTTTAATCACCCACATGCTCATGATTTTGGTTCTAGATTTGTTGCTGTCTCTCCACGTCGTGTGTCACAGTATTGGATTCCTAGTTCTTATTTCACTAACCCCAGTACTGTGAGACCGATGTTTCCTGTAATGTAAGAACAGCTAACAGGGATGGAGAACATGAGCTAGATTGGGTTCCGGTCTTTTTCATCATCGCTTGATTGGAACACTTGATGGTTCTTCACTCGTTTGATGACTTGCAAAAGATTTCACTTTTTGAGAGACCATGTGGAAAAGGTGATGTAGTCTTACACCCTACTGAGTTGGATTCTCATGTTGATGATATTCTTTCAAAACCACTTGATTCCTCTTATTTTGCTCCTTTGCGAAGTGGGTTGTGCGTGTTGCATCCTATGGGATTATTCTGAGGGGGAGCTTGATGTTTAAGAATTTAGGAAGCTTTGTTTATTATACTTGTCAATTAAATTAACAAGTCCAAGCCATCAAATGGAAATGAGTTGTGGAGCTCACTTTATCATATTTATTCATACGCTGTGTAGCTTTGATCATAACTGATTATAATTAATTTGTTGCACTTGAACTAAAATATGACATGGCGGAATACTTTGACTAGATTGATTATAGATAGTACTTTGCGATGTTCATAAAAAAGGATTAGCTTAATTGTGAGTCTTATTTTAAATCTAGGCTATGAGGCTCACATGTTTCATATTGCAATCTTTTTATAATAATTCAATTTGGCATGTTATAAAAAAAGAGACATTTGAAAAGATGTATGCTTCAAACATGCCATGGTAAAAAAAGAGCCACAAAAAGTGCACAAAATAAAAAGAAGTATGCTTCAAGCATGCCACCATTTACAAAAAGTAAGCTATCATGAAAAGAAGTATGCTACAAGCATGCCACATGCGTAAGAATTGCATGTGGAGCAATAGATTGTTATATGAGACTGCTAGCTCGTCTAGATTAAAGATTTGCTTCATTTTTAGGCTTTTAACTTTTTGTTGTGATATCCTATTGTGCTCTTTATAATTGATTTGGTCATTGTTGAGATGCCTATCATTGATATAAATCGCCTAATCATATTGAAAACTTTGTTTTGATACTGCTATATGATATATGACTTTATATGATCTAGATAGCTCTACTCAAAAATATGGCTTGGTTAAATTACTAAATCAATTCAAAGTGACTTGGATAATCTACAAAGCTTCTAGATTTTTATTCTCATTGCTTTTTTTAGAATAGTTCTCCTTTGATATTTCTTGATGATTACATTGCCAAAGGGGGAGAGATTTAGATTTTGTGTGCTTTGTGAGATATTGGAGAAATTGCTAAAACTATATCTCTTGTATTGAGGGGGAGAGATCTGAGATTTGTGGCTTAAAATATTTTTTTTGCTTCAGTTCTTTACTTATATCTGTTTGAAGCTAATTCATCATACAATTTTTAGGTGTTGTCAATGTATTCATCAAGGGGGAGATTGTTAGACCAAGTAGCTAGGTCTAAAATTTTTATTATGATGAATAATTGACAACATTGCTTACTATTGTTATTCGAGGTGTGTGCGTGGACTAATATCGGTCAAGTTGGTGAGAACTTGTGCCGGGAAAAGCGTTCTTTGGTCTTTGCATGTGCAGGTTGGGCGTGGAGACGGTCATGGTCGTGACGAGGAAGATCGGGACTAGGAGGGGGAAATCTGAGGTCCAGGCGGTCGAGGATGTCACGAGGTGGTCGGGCTCACGCTGGAGCATATGGAGATCAAAGGTGGATGATGCGTGGAGAAGATACATGAGGTGCGGTCCTGGAGGCTTCAACGCGCGATTAGTCGAAAAATCGGAAGTGTGAAAACCCGTGTTAGAAAGGGTTTCGGGTCCCTTAAAAATTAGTGGGCCAAAAGTCTAGTTGATTTAAAAAGGCCCAAGCTCAATTGGATGAGTGATATTAGAGTTTCTAGTAGATTGAAAAGAGAAAATGAGTTTGTATTAGAGGTAGCAGCGTCTAGGCACCGTACATGATTAGAAGTCGGATGTGGCAGCCGGATAAAAAGGTTGTCCAGCCATGAGTTTTTGTGCACAGCTTTTTGGACCGAACGTGCTGTCTTATTTGGGAAGAAAAAGATTGCGGAGGCGTTTTGCTCTCCGTTTTTCGTACTCATGCAGCGATTGGTTTTGGTCTCAGTTCCTCGCACGTCATGGTCGCATCGCCTGCTGCAACATCTCGTCGTCTTTTCATCGAGCTCATGCATGACGTGGGTGCCTCGGTCGGCGTCTCTCGTGCACGCTTGCACGATCAGCGTGCATGTATGGACAAAATACAAGGCTGTTGCATGAGAGATTCATCACATCAAGCCATCTAGTCATCACTTGGTGTGCATGTGCAAGTTTGGTCTACTCCATCACGTGTGCATGCAGTGAGTTTAGTATTTTTTTTAATTCTCTCTCTCATGATTAGTTTCTTCACAGGACTAGTTGGTTCATACGGCTAGTTAAGTGTAACTAGTCATTGGTTTTGTTTTTAATTAGATGCTACAGTAACTCAAAACAAAATCATATATTAGATATATTGCCTTTTTTTGTGTGCCTCGTATGATTAGCAGGTTGAATAAAAATAGAGCATAATAGATTTTAAGAAAAGTTTCTGCTGTGCGATGCAATCATTCATCCCCTCTGATTGCCATCGACGATCCTACAAATCAACATCGGATGTTCTTGACAACAAAATAAACAAGAACTCTTGTCTTACTGTGCAGTTTAGGACCAGTTTCTCACAAAGATGCAATGATTTTCGCTTATGCTTAACTTTTTATGGTTTCGTTGCACTTGTGGGATAACGTAGCAACATGAATGTACCAGGGTTTTGGTGAGAAGTTCATCAAGTTATGTGCCATTTGGTCAGTAAAGGTACTATGGAGTAAACTCCATCACTACCGGAAAGCTGCTATATGCCGAGTGTCTGAATCTTTGCCGAGTGCAATATATCGGACACTCGGTAAATCACCACTTTGCTGAGTGCCTCCATGGGGACACTCGGCGAAAATAATACACTCGGCACAAAATATCTTTGCCGAGTGTTTTTACCATGACACTCGGCAAAAGAAGATCTTTGCCGAGTGCTTACAAGAAAATACTCGGCACCAACCGCCGTCCGTTAGAGGTCAGCTGCCGCCGTTAGACCTTTGCCGAGTGTCTGGAGCTGACACTCGGCAAAGAGCTCTTTGCCGAGTGTTTTGTTTGCGGCACTCGGCAAAGAAATAAAAACCTTTTCCACTCCTACCCTTCAAACTTTTTCTACTCTCCACATACAAAATATGGTACTCCATGTTAAAATTTGGTATATTTTTGTATTTGTTTGCTATATTTAATTAATTAATTGCATTTCAAGCAATTTTTTGAATCAAGTCAAATTTGAACTGCAAGTGATTCAAATAATAGGAAAAAATGAGTAGAAAAATGATATTCATGTTATTCAGCCCGGTTTGAGGCCTTACCTGTTAAATGAAAAGGAATTTCGAACATCTTGTTCAGGAAACACGACCACAAACGTGTGGCCGAATGGTTTTTAAATTTTAAAAAAAGAAAACGAAGTCTGAAAATCATGAGATTTGTCAAGATGTCATGATATTATACGTGGAGGCTGTGGTAAAAATTGATAAGATTTCGCATAAGTTGTCACGCATTTATGCTTACAAACCAAAGCAATTAAGAAGAAGCGTAGAGTTGAGACGGATCCGGTAAGATTTGGAGTCAAAGTGACGGTCGAATTGTGGTTTGACTACAAAACTTTTTGTACAGGCAATAGACAACAGAGATTGTTTCATGTGAAATTTTGGTAATTTTTCGGATCCATTTGATAATTTTAATTTTTAAACTGCAACTGCAATTATACAATTTTACTTGATATAAATTGAATTTGAGCTATAACTGCATGAATTAATGGTCTAATATTTGTAGAAGCATCGAATATGCATTGTTGAGTGAATTTGACAAGGCATTTTTGAAGTACATTCGAACAAATTTGTAAAACACGCTATGGAAAAGATAGAGAGGAAAGGAAGTTTAATTAAAAAAAATCTTTGCCGAGTGTCTTGTGGGCGACACTCGGCAAAGGAGGATGTTTGCCGAGTGTATTGTGGGCGGCACTCGGCAAAGAGGAGGGGTTTGCCGAGTGCCCGATCGGGGGCACTCGGCAAACAATACAAACAAAACATTAATAATTTCCCCGCGGCCGCGCTCACACACACAACACCCGCGCCCGCACGCCGCGCGCCGCGCGCCGCGCGCCCGCGCACTCGCGCGCGCGCGCCGCGCGCGCCCGCCGCGCCGCCGCCGCGCCGCCGCGCGCGCCGCACGGCCGCGCGCGCGCGCGCGCGCCGGCCGACCCCGCGGCCGGCCGCCGCCCGATGCCTCCGCCGCCCGACGCCTCCCGGCGCGCCGCCGCGCCGACGCCTCCCACGCGCCCCGCCCCGGCCGCCGCCGCCGACGCCTCCCCGTGGCCGCCGCCGCCCGCGCCCCCCTCGACGCCACCACCTCCTCGGCTACCGTGATTCTTCTTCACCTCCCCTCGGTTCATGCTCCAATCTTTCTTCCCTTCTTTAATTGCTGTTCTCAATTACTGTGTTACTGAATTACTTTTAATGCTTGTTAATTTCTATTGCCCAGTGGATTATTATTTGATATCTGTGATGGATGCATGAGATCTGTGAATGTGCAGTTTTTTGTTAATTTGTGCACTGTTAAATTGTTGGTTCATGCACTGTGATTGTGGATGTGAAATGTTATGTTGATTTATGGATCATGATGATATGGGCATTGGTTTTGATCATGTGAGTTGTGATCTGAGTGAGATTGTCTGTGTTGGCACTAGGTTAGTTTGTCTGTGTTCACCAACATGTTAATAATGTTGGTGAATTATGAACTGTGATGGATGCTTGTGATTGTGCTATGTTAATTTGTTCAAGAACTGCAATTCGTTTGTTACCAGTAGTTTGATTACAGTCAGTGCCTACAATTTGTCATCTTTGTTGATGTTGCGATCTTTGTAGTAGTTAAATGTGGTGTGATTAGTTTGTGTTAGTAATTATCATTGAATAATCTATGTTTAGGTCTGTCAGCTGTGAAATGTGTTAGTTTCTGTGGATCTCCTTGTGTTTGTGTTGTGCGATTTAGTGATGTTTTAGTCTATGATGTTTTAGTGACATATATATCACTTGGTTATATTTTATGAAAGATGCTATTGCTATACTGATGTGTTAATGTTCTAAAGAATGAGGGGGAGTTGAATGCCATATCTGATTGGTATATCACTTTGTTATTGCTATATCACTTTGTTGAATGCCATTCTCTGATTGGTCGGTCCAGTTTATTCTCTGGTTAGGCGTAACCTAGTTAGGCGTCTCCCGTTCGAAAGAGATACGGTTGGAAATATGCAGATCTTTGCATATCTATAACCGTATCTGTTTCGAATTGTCCACGTTTTTTGGACAGCCCGAGGATGCGTAGATGCGGTTAGTTTCCATGGTCTACTCCGATCCGTGACAGAGTTTCGGCAGCATCTCCCTGTTGTTCTCCGGATACACAATCTCCCTGCCAGGACGTGTATTTGGAGAACAGCGGGGAGGTGCTGCCGAAATTCTGTCTCGGATAGGAGTAGAGCATGGAAACTAACCTCATCTACGCATCCTCGGGTGGGATTAGGACCTATCTTCACCTATTAGATAGGAGAAAGATCGTGTAGATGCATTTGATTCTTATATTACTCCCTGATATGTTAGAGGATGGATGACCGTGAGTGGATGTACACGGGCCGCTCAAGTCAGGGTTCGTTGTCCGATGAATGGATTGAGAAGACCGATGCTTTCTTGGAACTAGCATTTGCCAAGGTTAAAGGAGCGCGTGCCACTTGGTGTCCCTGCAGCAGATGTGCAAACACGCGTCGACAAACAAAGGAGGTCATGGGTAAACATCTTTGCAAGTTTGGATTTACGGCAGACTATACCCGGTGGATCTACCACGGTGAATCCGATCGTATGAGAGAGGAGGTCGTGAGACCACGCGTCGAGGATTACGATGCTGATGGCGGGGTAGGAGACATGTTAAATGACTATCATGAAGCACACTTTGCTGAAGGACGTAGGGAGGAGGAGCCAGAGGCAACCGCAAAGGCGTATTACGACATGTTGTCTGCAGAACAGAAACCCCTTCACGGCCAGATGAAGGTTTCTCAACTGGATGGCATTGGACGCGTAATGGCCTTGAAGTCCCAATTTAGCTTGAGTCGAGACGCCTTCGATGCTATGTTGACAGTTTTTGGCAGCATGCTTCCGGAGGGTCACATTCTGCCAAAGAGCATGTACGAGTCAAAGAAACACCTTCGTGCACTTAAGATGCCATATGAGCAGATACATGCTTGTCCGAAGGGGTGCATCCTATTTAGGAAAGAACACGCGGATGCAAAGTACTGTGGAAAGTGTGGATCCTCTAGGTTCCTGGAGGTGGACTCTGGTGATGGTCAGAAGAGGCAGCTTGCGATCCCCGTGAAAATCCTACGGTACCTTCCGTTCATACCGAGGATCCAACGGCTATACATGACCGAGGAAACCGCGAAATAGATGACATGGCACAAAAATGGACGTCGATACAATCACGAGAAGTGGTACATCCATCCGATGGTGAAGCATGGACCCACTTTGATGTGATTCATCGTGAGAAAGCTCTAGACGCTCAGAATGTACGTGTTGCGCGGCAATGATGGGTTCAATCCTTATGGAATGATGGCCGCCCCATACACTTGTTGGCCCGTGTTCGTTATCCCCTCAATCTCCCCAGCGTCCTCTTCCAACGACGAACATATTCTTGTCGTTGATAATTCCCGAACACCCGGGAATAATATGGGTGTGTTCATGGAGCCCGTGATTGATGAATTGGTCCGTGCTTGGGAGGAAGGGGTATGGACATACTACCGAGCTACAAAGAGAAACTTCAAAATGCATGTTTGGTACCACTACTCCTGCATGACTTCTGGCGTATGGGATATTCTCGCGTGGTGTGTTCACGGAAGTTCCCATGCCCGATGCAAGGCACTCTCGAAGTTCATTTGGTTGCTGAAGGGTGGCAAGTATTCTTCGTTCGACAAACATCGACAATTCCTCCCTCTTGACCATGCATTCAGACGAGACGTCAAGAACTTTACGAAAGGTGTCGTAGTTATAGACCCTGCACCGCAGATGATGACCGGTGCCGCGGTTTGTGCTCAGATAGATGCTCTCGAGGTCAATCAAGAAGAAGGTGGTTTTGTGGGATATGGTGAGCAACATGCATGGACTCATAAGTCGGGCTTGTTGAGGCTCCCCTATTTTGATGACCTTCTTCTTCCACATAACATTGATGTAATGCACACTGAAAAAAATGTCGCCGAGGCACTTTGGGCAACAATCATGGACATTCCTGATAAGACAAAGGACAACATTAAGGCTAGAGTGGATCTGGCAACGTTATGCGATATACCAAAGCAAGAAATGAAGCCTCCTAGAGGCGGCAGGACATGGAGAAAGCCTAAGGCCGAATTCGCCTTGACCAGGCCCCAAAGGAGGGAAGTACTACAATGGTTCCAAACGTTAATGTTCCCTGATGGGTATGCAGCGAATCTGAGGAGGGGAGTGAACTTATCTACTATGCGAATCAATGGGCTCAAGAGTCATGACTACCACATATGGCTTGAGCGGCTTCTTCCGGTGATGGTTCGAGGCTATGTTCCTGAGCATGTCTGGCTAGTGCTGGCAGAGTTGAGCAATTTCTTCCGCCAGCTTTGTGCCAAGGAGTTATCTCGGACCGTGATTGCAGACTTGGAAAGAATGGCACCTGTGTTGCTCTGTAAGTTGGAGAAGATCTTTCCACCCGGCTTCTTCAATCTGATGCAGCATTTGATTTTGCACCTCCCGTATGAGGCACGAATGGGGGCCCGTGCAGGGCTGTTGGTGCTATCCAATTGAGAGATGTCTAAAGGTTCATCGAACTAAATGTAAAAATAAATGCAAAATTGAGGCTTCCGTTGCAGAGGCATACATTTTGGAGGAGGTGTCAAACTTCACAACAACGTACTATGGTGACAACCTTCCTAGCGTGCACAATCCACCCCCTCGTTACAATGCTGGCGAAAATGAATCGAACCTTAGCATTTTCCGAGGGCAACTCGGAAGTGCAAGTGATGCGACCCCCAAGACCTTGAAACATGAAGAGTGGCGCACTATCATGCTATATGTGTTGAACAACCTTTCCGAAGTGGAGCCGTACATGCGGTAAGTTGTCAACAAACTTGTTCTCGAGTAGTCACTATTCTGCATCCAACCCCATTGTTTCTCGTTGGTGCAGGGAATTTCATCATCAATTCTGGCGTGAATCAAGGGAACCTACCCCGCAGGAAGCTGAGACCCTTCTTAGCCAGGGTGCGGGAGCTGGAATGCCCGATTTCATTTCTTGGTTCAAACAGAAGGTACTGTCCAATTTAGCTCGTACTTAGTTTGACATTACAAGTTGCTCGTACGGGCGAATAATATAACGAACTATCCTGCTTGAGCTTGCAGGGCCAAACCGATGCGTCTATGAGTGCCGAGTTGAGACAGGTTGTCGATGGCTGTGCCTATAGGGTAAGCTCATTTACCAGTTATGACGTGAATGGATATCGCTTTCACACAACAAGACATGAGCAGAGTCGGCCCAATCGAAGAACCACAAATACCGAAGTTTTTATGCCTGGCCTTGATGGGGTCGAGTATTATGGAATAATTGATGAAATATACGAACTCACGTTTCATGGTTGCAAACCTCTTAATCCTGTCATATTCAAATGCCATTGGTTTGATCCTGAAGTAACGAGACGGACCCCTAATCTTGGGCTAGTCGAAATTCGACAGTCATCCGTCTTATCAGGAGACGATGTGTATATTGTGGCTCAACAGGCCACGCAAGTTTATTATCTCTCATACCCGTGCCAAAAAGATGACCGTCTTAAGGGTTGGGATGTTGTGTACAAGGTATCGCCACACGGTAAACTACCTGTCCCAAACAATGAAGATTACAACTTTGACCCAAACACATATGACGGAGAGTTCTTTCAAGAAGAGGGGCTAGAAGGGAGTTTTGAGATAGACTTAACCGAAGCGATCGGAATGGAAGTAGACAATGAAAGGGTTGTTGACGAGGACGCTGGAGATGAGGTTCAAAATGTGAAGGACTTAGAATTACTTCAGCGATTACATTTAGGCAATGACAGGTGATGACAACATTGCTCCTTCGAATAGTGTTGATTATATGGATATGGTGATCATCGATGATGAGACTTATGATCCAGCTAATCCCGATCATGATGATTATTTCTAATACATGTAATACTTTGTTATTTTCTAATTATGTTTTGTTTATTTTGCATCTCTTTCTAAGTACGTCTTGTTTATCTGTGCTTATTGGTTTACTCTTTTTAATTGCAGGTGATTGAACAAAGATGGTGGGCGGTATGAGGAACGTAAGGTCGCTTTACCAAAGACGGCCCGATGCAGCTGAGCAGTCGGGGAGCAAGAGTAGGAGGAGCGGGAGGAGCAGCAGGAGGAGCAGGAGCACTCTTGAGAGGGAGCGTGAGGAGGAGCGGGAGCGGGAGCGGGAGGAGGAGCGGGAGCAGGAGGAGGAGCGGGAGCGGGATCAGGAGGAGGAGGAGGAGCAGGAGGAGGAGGCGGCAGGGGGTTCCGCTTCCTCTGGTTCGTCGGGTGTCTGGTTGCGAGGTCCCTCGACCCTCCCGAGGCGACCGATACCTCTTGAGAGACGCCACGATTCGACCCACTGGGCTAGGTAAGTAACTTTAGATGTTATCACTACTTTTTCATTTGATATGTTGAAAATCACAATAGAAACTAATAATTTATCTTAATCACTTGGGCAGGGGTTGGACGCTTGTGGCTACAGGTGATCACAAATGCCATGTCAATGGCATCCGGGTCTTTGTGCGAGCTACACTTCCCTGGCCCGGTTGCGCTTGGCGGAGGCAGAGCCGGCCTACACGTGGGACCACTACGTCGCCTTCCCGATTTACGGATCGGGATGGCGGTATTCGCCAACAAGGCGCAGCGGTGACGGCCGAGCTGTGGGTAAGTCTTCTCGCACTACATTGCTCAATACATCGCATTCATTGGACATTCTTGAAATACTTGATTGGATACATCGTGTCTATATGCAGGATTTCTTCGATGCCGTGATGGATATGAGGCCAAGGCGGCTAGTGTGGCTCACAAAGCCTGTTCTAAACTCGTGAAGGACATGCATTACGAGGCGCGCGTCAAGCCATCGTAACATACAACGCTACCTACCTTGGAGTGAAGATCAACAAAACTCAAGCAAGAAACATGAGGCTGACCCGGGAAGAATACATGCAGGTAAATATAGAACATTAATACTGATTTTTTCTGAGATTAAGTACGCTTAATTTGATCTTCTTATATGTCATATACTTGATGACGTGTAGGTGCCTCCGTGGTGGTGCGCCCAACATCTCCAGTGCTTTGGGCACAGATGGTGGACAAGTGGTGCGCCGCCGAGTGGGAGGAGACGCACAACGCTTGCCGGGAGCGGCGTTTGATGATGCCAGGTGCACCACACCATCAAGGCAACCGTAGCCTCGACGAATTCGCGGCTACATGGGTACGCGAATTCATTTCTTTATTATAACGCTCAATTCTGCATAATTTCTAATCATCTTGCTGTTTTTTCGCAGTCGTCGTCACATGGTGGCCAGCCTTGCTCCCAGTTCAAGGCATGAGCTTTGGCCCACAAGGGCAAGGCGACATCCGACGTCGACTACAACCCGGAGGACCCGCCCTCGGTGTACAGCAATGCGACTGTCCACAACCGCCTCAGTGAGTACACATCGATGGCAAGGGCGGTCCATGGGCCAGAGTACGATCCGAGCACCCAGGACCTTGATGGAGAGGTCGTCATGAGGGTGGGAGGAGGCAAGAAGCATGGGCGGTACTGGATTGGCGACAGCACACTCGACACGGCCACTACTCCCACTCTCTCCCAGATTCGAGCAAGGAGCACGAGCTCAAGCCCGGCCATACGCCCACGGCCGGACACTGCACAGTCCCGGATGGAGGCACTCCAGGTTATTTTTGTTTTATTCGTCGTTCATTAATTTTTACATACGTTTGCTTTGCATTGTAACATTGGGGTGAAATATTGTAGGCCCAACTGGAAGAAGAGAAGAGGCTACGGGAGGAGATGGAGGCGAGGATGGAGGCCGATCGGCAGAGGAATGAGGCCGAGCGGCAGAGGATGGAGCAGATGTTTCAGTGGATGCAAAGTCTTGGCGAGAGGATGGGTCAACCTCTGCCATCAGAGCTATTCCCTCCACCTCCTCCTGCAACTACTCCTATGAGTTTCTAGTGGAGTATGAATGTTTATTTTTGTATGTTCCTACCTTAAATCTTGTCTCACACATGCAATCTCTTCTCCTTTGTGCAGAATCAATTGGCGGCTTCGAATAATGTGCCTCATGACCCACCACATCAGTCGGGGTGACAATGATACTTGTGGTTGTGATGTTTATTACGAATATTGTGGTTGATACTTGGTGAATGATACTTGGAGTTGCATTATATGTGATATATTGTGGTTGCACTTTTGACATGTGATATATTGTGACTTGTGGTGATATATGTGATATATTGTGACTTATGGTGATATATGTGATATATTGTGGACTATATGTGATTACTTGTTGATATATCTGTGATATATTGTGACTTGTTTGAGTGGGGTGCAATAAACAATTAAAATAGGCAGTTTTTGGCCACTTTGCCGTGTGTTACACTTGGCAAAGGGAGGCTTTGCCGAGTGTCAAGGTAAAAACACTCGGCAAAGTAATATTTCTGTGCATTCTGGGAACATGCTTTGCCGAGTGTGTTTGCTTTGCCGAGTGTCATGGTAAAAACACTCGGCAAAGTAACGTACTTTGCCGAGTGTTTTTACCATGACACTCGGCAAAGTATGTTACTTTGCCGAGTGTTTTTACCATGACACTCGGCAAAATAGTAATATTTTGCCGAGTGCATTACCACGACACTCGGCAAAGAGTGATACTTTGCCGAGTGCCATTCCGTCCTGGCACTCGGCAAAAGACGCCGTCACCGTGTTCTCGCCGTCCACTGACCTTTTTTTTGCCGAGGGTCATTTCGGCACTCGGCAAAGCCTTTGCCGAGTGCTCGATGAAAAGCTCTCGGCAAAGAGCTCTTTGCCGTCAGAAACTATGCCGTGTGAGCTATGCCGTGGGTGGCACTCGGCAAAACTTTTGCCGAGTGTTTCTCGTGCTTTGCCGAGTGCCACCGGCACTCGGCAAAGCTGCTGAGCCCGGTAGTGCATGAAGCACTTTATCGTTCTTATTTTCAGAGTTTCGTACAACATAGGTCTTATATATTATATACAGGAATTTTGATCAGGTTTTCGAAAATCATATAGTCAAAGGAAAAAAAGAGGTACGCGGGTGATGCATCGCGAGTTTACCAGTTTGAATCCTTGATCTGCAGGAACTTTGTGACTTAATTAAAAGGCCAGCTTAAACAACGTAGTCTTTTAGTTTATGCACTGAACTGTTGTCGTGAGGTACTCAACAATACACTCATTTTTTGAATTACCGTGTTGCTGATTATGTCGCCTTCTTCTTTCGCTTATCCAAGCATACAGCCTTCCCAATCATAGCATGTCTTCGTGTTTTTATTAGAGGACATCAATAGTTGGCCTGTTCTTTTCCGGTTCTAAAAACCGTTTTTCGGCTTTTCTACAGTAATTAGCTTTTAAGTGGAGTATCTTTTAAAGATAGGGTCTACTAGTTAATTGTAGTACATATTGTACTGACTTCATTTATATCGGCAAAAACCGCACGTGAGTTTCTGTTACTCTGTAATCTCTCGTATGAACAGCTCAAAAGCCAAAAACCGCAGTCAAAAGTCATAAGCTTCAGCCAAAAAGAACAGACCCTTTATTACAAAGGGCAGCAATGGGCAGTGATTGTTCCCCTTAAGTCCATCTAGAGCTTAGTCATTTGTGTGATTTTTTATACGCTGGTGTTTAATTACATTTTTCATAACATGTGTGGCTGGTTTAGCTGTGTGTTTCCATGGAGTTCTCCTGATAACGTTTGCTTTTGTTTTCCCTTTTGTTAGTCATCTCAGCTAAAATATTTCATGTGCTTTGTTCCATGACATATACAGAGTGAAGCAGGAGTATATGTTGGCCTGAGACATAGGCTGATCCGTGACTCGGCCTATACGACACCGTCTTTGCAGGTGAAGTCAACAATGCTCACTGACTCGGCCTATACGAGTACAGGAGTACTCTTGATTGTTTTGTGAAGACGCTAAATAATAATATGTGTTCCCACTTTGATACTCTACTCATGATTTTTGGGTCACAGTTGGATGAGCAATAAATACATATAACATCATCTTTCGAAAACATTTGGACAGTGATTGAGAAAAACATTGGTCTGATTTCATACTGACATTGGCGCTAGGCAGGCGGCAAGCAGGGGCCTAGCGCCTAGGCCGCCGTCCTAGGCAGCCGACTTCAAGACATATATTATGTTTGGAGGAAGAATAATTACCTGGAATAACTTGTAACGTTGTAAATTTAATAGATGGTGATAGATACTTTATCACTTGATGTAAATGCTTCATGTAAACCTGCACATTAAAAATTAAGCAATGCATGAGACTATTGATATGTGGACAAATTCATATAACTATTGTTCTTTAAACTTCTATGTAAGTATGAAAGAATAAAAGAAAACTATATAGGCGGAGTTTATACATGTACCCAACTCCACGATGGCCTTTATACATGTAATGTTGAGCTAATAAAATCAGTAATAATATACACCAAAATTTTTAGAATAAGCCAGCTGAGATGCATAATTATTAAAATGAACGAGTGTTTACCGAGTTTCCGGGACTCAAGTTTCTCTTTCCCATGACAGTGACTCCAACCAAAGTTATACCCGTGAAGCAAGGACAAATGTATACGAATCATTTCAGCATGTGATTTTTACAATTATCAATCCCATACATTACAAATCTTTATAATATTGAACAAGAACTTCCCACAAACACCTACTTACTTACTTAGTCAAACTAAAAAGTAGGACTATGAAAAACAATGACAAGAGTGTTAAACTACGGAAGTAAAGACAGACAATTTTTCAAAAGAAACTTTCAAATCTTTGAAGTTTGAAAAATAGCACTAGCTTGACTTAGCCAACTTATCAGTCCGTGCTGTGAAAATGTTAGGAAACCTTTGCTGTAATGAACGCAATGCCTGAAAAAATATTAATTCACAAAGAACATACCTAGCTCTTGAAGATTAACATCTAGAGAAAGGAAAGAGTTTTCTTTCATCTTATTTGTATGAATTTGAAGAATTTGCAAACGACCATTCTCGTCAGGCAGATTTATCTCAATATGAACTTCCAACCGTCCAGGTCTGCAACAGATGTATCGAAGGGCACTGAGCATATGCAAATAGTAAACCAAAACTACCAACAGGCTTTGCACAAGCATCGACATTTATTTACACTTGCTCAATGACAATGAGAACTATCAAATTTGACATAAATTGAAGTACATGACAGATACAATCCAAGCTGCCTTTGGGTCAGTCGCAGATCTGGGGCCGAGGAGTCCCGCGACGGATCCGCAATCTCCAGCTGGGCCAACGATGGGAGCACCGCTGGTCGCAAGACGCCATGTCTCCGGGCGCCTACGCGTGGCCCGGCCATCCGAGTCCATCAAAGCTCTGCCCGAGGTCCCCCTTGGATTCACCTAGCAACCAGCACCGACGTCCGCCCGGTGACCGCCTTGCCCACATCTAGGTATGGCCATCTCCCTTACTAACCCTTGCATGTATGTCATACCGCCAGTTTGTTTGGAGAGACGGGTACGCTTATCGGCCGTGTTTGCTCCAGCATATCACTACCGCACTTGGCCGTGATGGTTGCAGATGGCCCCGGCGACCTGGAGCAATGAGAGTACACATGTGTTCCTGCAAGTATGCGCCGAGGTGGTGGAGGCACACAACCGGCCGTACTCAAGGTTGAACACGCAAAGCAAGCAAAACCTACTCCAAAAATTTGTAGAACAAACCGGCTTAGCATACACGAGCAAGCAGATGAAGAACAAATGGGAGTAACTGAGTCGTGATTACAACAAATGGAAGGCACTGAAACTTCGTGATAGGACTAGGGGTCCCGATCTTTCGATGAGAGTGGTAGATTCGATTGGGGAAGGAGGTGACGTTGACGACCCGACTACAACCATCCAAGGACGTTGCGCCTTAGCGATCGATACACCAACTCCAGAGATTGTTCGTGACCTTGTCGGCGCACGATCAACCTAACCACGAGGGTTCTCGTTCCTGCAAGCAATCGAAGAACAAGCAAGAACAAGATGAACAGCAACTCAATTGCAAATAACGAAGTAAGATTCAATCGAAAACAGAAAACGATGGGGTTCCGAAGACAAGTATTCGGGCGGTCTAGCCGACACGCGCGAGTACAAGGCAAAGCAGCAAAAGCTAACTTAGTCTAAACAAAACCCAAACCCTAGAAGAGGGTGCGGCTGCCTATTTAAGGGTCACGGAAGGTGGAGGGTCGGCCAAAACACAAGGAAGCCGAATAGGACTCGAATTACAAGGCCCAAGGCCCACTTTGACTCGGACTGGAAAAGCGACGTGAATTGTTTTGCAGTTTCTGGTCGACTCGGATGGAATTTGGAGGTGAGGCTGGATCCATCTGAAAGTAGACTTCAAGAGCTTTCCAACAAGTACTCATGGGCCCCGAGAAACCTTCTGGATCAAAAGTTACGGCCGTTTGAAGTAGGCACTGTCAACAAGGCCGAATCCGAGTCAAACTCGTGAACAGGACTTGGTTTGCGCTTGACGGTTCCACTTCTATACTTGAGCTCATGTGGTTCTTCCCCATGGTTCCTAAGGACAATTAAATCATCACAAGAATTAAGTAGTATTCCATTCTTTGAAACATTTGTATGCAAACTTAGGAACGCATTCACCTGATGGTTAAGCTGACGTGCTCGTGCTCTAGTCATTGGTCCTTGTATCATAGTTTCAGTTTGATATGGAGTCGGCATGGTTGTATGCATGGAAAGGATGTCCTCATCACTTCGTGCGACAGGGCTTGGCGTCGACCCTGCCACAGGCTGCATTGACGCGAGCGATGACTAGTGGGCAATTGCTGGTGGAGTAAGTTAGGATTCTCAAGTGCAGTGCTATTTGCATTACTTCCGTCGCGCACAAACCAGCAGTGAGGGTCTCATGTGACATCGTGCATTGCAGGGAAAGTCTGAGATGCGGAAGTTCAAGGCTGTAGTTGCTCGAGACGAGGACTTGCTAGAAGTCGTGTTCAGCAACACCACCACCACGAGCGAGTGCGCATTTGTGCCGGGTGTGGATGACATCGACGTGGACACTGAGGACCTCGCAGAAAGCCCAAGAGGAGATGCCAACACCATGCATTCCCCAATGCAAGCCATTGGCAGTGGTGCATCGGCGCATTCTTCCGAAAGCAAGAGGCCACGCCCTGCACCGCTGTACCCGGCAGTAGTCTGGCAGGTAAGCGCATTAAACATGATGTCCAGATGAATCGCCTAGTGGACCTTTGTGAGAGGAGTCTCCAGTTAGCGAGCCAGTTGTCTGGCTCGAGTGTCATATCCCCTAAGAAGCAACTCGCAAGGGAAGACTTGCTTCGACTGATGAAGATGGTGAAAGAGGCGGGTGCTGCCGAAGGAAGTAATGAGCACTACTATGCCTCATAGTTTTTCATGAAGCCGGAGTGCCGCGACAGCTTCTTATCAATGGAAACAAACGAGGGTCAACTCAATTGGATCAGGTGGACTTGGGAGAGAAGAGGGGACCTGTGACGACTACGAACTTGCTGACTGGGTTTGTTCGTTCTCAGTTCGTTCATGTCGTGAACTTCGTTAGCTATGTGTTGAGTGTAATCCTATTGTTCCTTCGTTGGCAAACATTAGACTTTGTGGTACACATTACACTCTGTCTGTGCATTCTATTCTAATTATGTTTCTATTGATTTCATTGCTCTATGCCGAACTGCTGTGCTATGTGACAAATTTCATTGCTCTGTGCCGAACTATTGTGCTCTCTATTTTGCATTGCTTGTGCCGAAGTGATGTCTTTTGTAAACTGCTGTCTCTGTGCTGAAGTGATCCGAACTGCTGTGCTGCTATCTGCCAAACTACTGTGCTACCGAACTGTTTTGAGCTACTTTGTGCCAAAGTGCTGATCTGCCGAACTGCTTTCAGCTGAAGCTCATTGAACTGCTGTGTTGTTATGTGCCGAACTGCTTTGAGCTGAACTGCCGAACTGTTGTGCTGCAATCTGCCGAACTGTTGTGCTTCTATCTGCCGAACTGCTATGCTGCAAACTGCCGAATTGCTCTGTGCTCTCTATTTTGCATTGCTCTGCGTCTCTGAATTCTTTGCTGAACTTCTTACCAAACTGTTGTGCTCTCTATTTTGCAGTAATGGCAGACGAGCCAATACATCTCACTGGCAATCGGTTGCCCATGTTCATTGCAGCCATGGCCCTTGCCGTGGGGTACTCCAACGACAATGACGAGACCTTTAATGTCCCAAGAGGGCCGGTGCTGACTGAGTGGCAGTGGGTATCACAACAACTTGCCAATGAGGAACGTTGCCGCAATATGTTCAGAATGCGGCCCAATGTTTTCGAGGCACTGCACGATAAGCTTGCTGCAAATTACAACCTATAGTCATGTTGAAAAGTGTGCTCGAAGGAAGCACTGGCCCTTTTGTGTGGACCTGCGGAGCACCCCAATCGCAAAGACAAGGAATGAACCGCTTTGAGCACTCAGCGGGTACCATTTGCAAGAGGTTGAACGATATGGTAAGGAGTGTCGTGGCCCTTGCTGGTGACATAATTACACCTTCAGGTCTGACGTACTAGACATTGCATCCGAGGCTCGTCCAGTAGAGATTCTATCCTCACTTCAACAATTGCATACGAGCTATTGATGGCACACACGTCAAAGTCGTTGTTTGTAACGACGACAGGGTGCTCCATTTCAATAGGCATGGCTACACTAGCTAGAAGATCCTTGCCATTTGTGACTTCGATTGCCGGTTCACATTTGTGTGTCAGGTGGCCAGGCTCGGTGCATGATGCTCGGATCCTACAACAGACCATGCCGAAGTACGGTGACTGCTTCCCACATCCCCCGAAGGTAATACAGCTACTTTAAATTGCATTACGCCATGCATTGCGACTCTTGTACTAATCGATATTTTTCGTTGTAGGCAAGTTCTACCTTGTCGACTCCGGGTATCCCAAATGGTTGAGTTACCTAGCTCCATATCGCAACATATGGTACCATTTGTCCGCGCTCGACAATGGGAGCATCCCAGAGGGGATTCAGGAGCTCTTCAACTACCAGCACTTACAACTGCGAAACACCGTCGAGCGCGCGTTTGGCATGTGCAAGGGCAAATGGCGCATTCTCGACATGATTTCGAAGTAAAAGGGTCGCAGGCAAAGCGCCATCATTACAGCTTGCATGGCATTGCACAACTTTATCACGGACTGCGAGTTGGCCGCGATGGAGGCTCGCAACCAGCCAGCCCAGGCTGCAGGACCTTCTGCACCGCCTGCATTCATCCCACTCGGCCTGCCGCAGGGCACGGACACTACATTGATGGACATGACTGAAAAATCAAGCTCCATTAAGTTAGTTTTGGTGATAAATGACAAATACAATTATGAGGTTTTGGTGATAATGACAAATACAATTATGAGACTAACCTTGTTTATTGATTATGATATTGCTTAGTCTTTTTTGAATGAAAAGGTGAAATCAAAGAGGTATGCATTCGAAATCACATTTCTTATATATTAGTGCATTCCTTGGATTCAAAATATAGAATGAACTCTATCAATGGTCTAAAATGAATATGTGCATATGTCTTCTTTACACACTTGTATGCACACATTTAGGGGAGTTCACTCTATGTTTTGTGGTTTCATTAGTATTGATCCATGTTTCCTTTTATACATATATTGGGATCTCTACTTTCAAACATATCCTTTGAGTATACAAAATTGGTGCAGTTTATATATACTCACATTGACTCATATTGTTTTATACTCAATTATCTGTGTACGGGACTAAGGCTATAAAAAAAAGCTCGAGGCTCGCGAACTATTCAAGTTCGGTTCGTTTTATGCTTGATTTGAGCTCAGCTCGAGCTTTAAACGAGCCAAGCTTGAGCTTGATCTCAAGCTCACGAGCTTTATCGAACCGAGCTCGAATAGTTCGCGAGCTTCGATTCAAACTTAAATAGTGATACATATTAACTTTTACCGAGCTTACTTGAGCCAAACTCGAGCTTGAGCTTTTCTTATTGTTGAAAATTAGTGTATGTTTGAATTATTTTGATTGTTATCGAGCTTACTAGACCTAAGCTCGTACTCAAAATTTTTTATTATTGAAAAATAGTGCATAATAAATTATTTTAATTGTTGTCGAGCTTCAACAAGCCGAACTCGAGCCTATTCGAGCTTAGGCCGAGCCGAGCTTGAGCCCAAGTTCAGGCTCAGACCCCAACTCGAGCTTGGCTTGAGCTTCTACCGAGCTTGAGCCTGGAAGGCCAAGCTCGCTCAAGCTCGGCTCGTTTACAGCCCTATACGGGACTAACGTGATAACCAAGTGTTTGAAAGGTTTAGTCTTAGATTTTTTCTTGACAACTTGAAGATGCATGCTAAGGTTGACAAGAAGATTGACATGGCTCAAGACAAAGGTTATGCATGCATTTTAATTTAAATTCTAAATCCAGCTATGCATCGTCATGATAATCTTTTGAAAGAAGACTCCTTTTCTGAAAATTCTTATTGGAAAAGTTTCTTAGGAGTCCAAAATTCATTTCTGCAAAATTTTAAATCATTTCAACTTGTATTGAGAAAGTTATGTACTTTTCTCACCTTGTCAAAATGCTGAAATTTCAGAAAAATCATGTTTTTGAGCAGATTTGTGATTTTTGTATTGTTTAATGTGCTCATAATCTGATGTAATTACAACTATCAATTTTAATCCTCAGATATTAATCTATGCTGAAAATTTTCTCAGATTTATTGGACTTTTGTAAGTTAGTTTTTTAGGTAGCTTTTGAAGGCCAATTGGAATGCAAAATCCTGAAATAATCCAAATGCTACAAGTGGTATTGTATCAAGTTGTATCAAATACCACAAGGAGAAAACTTCAAAAGTCTTCAAGGAGCTCTCTTGAGTAAGAATATTTGAGTATGTTTCAAATATCTTTAGTTATTTTAAGTGGTATCAAATTGGTCATTTGCATCAAGTTTCATATTTCTTTATGACCATATTAAGTTAAATTAATTGGGATCAAGCTCCTCATAATGAAAAAGCTCCTTTAATGGCTTAACTTGTCTTCTTCCTTTGTTTTTATGGTAATCAATTCTATTCGGTAAGCATTGCCTTTTTTTGGTGCTTAATGCCAAATGGGGGAGAAATTTGTGATAATAGCATTGGATAATGGGGGAGAAATTTTGTGATAATAAACAATGGATGAGGGAGAAATACAGAAAATAGATGGGAGAGATATTAATGATGTGGACTTGATTTCACCAATAGTCTTTAATTTCTTATCATTTGCTCATTTTCATCCAATTGCTATTATTGTTATTGGATTTGTCATCAATCACTAAAAAGGGGGAGATTGAAAGATCAAGCTCCATTAAGTTAGTTTTGGTGATAAATGACAAATACAATTATGAGGTTTTGGTGATACTGACAAATGCAATTATGAGACTAACCTTATTTATTGATTATGATATTGCTTAGTCTTATTCGGATGAAAAGGTGAAATCAAAGAGGTATGCATTCAAAATCACATTCTTATATATTAGTGCATTCCTTGGATCCAAAATATAGAATAAACTCCATCAATTGTCTAAAATGAATATGTGCATATGTCTTCATTACACACACTTGTTTGCACACATTTAGGGGGGGTTCACTCTATGTTTTGTGGTTTTATTAGTATTGATCCATGTTTCCTTTTATACAAATATTGGGATCTCTACTTTTAAACATATCCTTTGAGTATATAAAACTGGTGCAGTCTATATATACTCACATTGACTCATATTGCTTTATACTCAATTATCTGTGTACGGGACTAACATGATTATCAGTGTTTGAAAGGTTTAGTCCCAGATTTTTGCTTGACAGCTTGAGGATGCATGCTAAGGTTGACAAGAAGATCGACATGACTCAAGACAAAGGTCATGCATGCATTTTAATTTAAGTTCTAAATCCAACTATGCATTGTCAGGATAATCGGTAGTACCAGAGTTTGAATGGCGAAACTACCGCAGTGCGGCATGACCGCAACCCTGAGCGGTACTACCGGACCCCGGAAGTTCTGGATTTATGGGGCGGTAGGTTTTGTGCAGAGAGCACCCTCGGGATGACTTTGTGTCTATGGCAAACGGAAGCACTGGAGTTTTAACGGCGGAACTATCGTAGAGCGGTAGTACTGCAGCCTTAAATGGTATTTCTGGAGCACGGAAGCTCCGAATAACCCAGGCGGAACCTTTTTTCTAGAGAGCACAAACTCTCGGCCTCGAATCAAATGGAAGTACCGCGTCAAAAATCAGAACTACTGGAGAGCAGAATTACTGGACCTTAGATGGCGGTAGTACCACACTTGGAATTCAAATGATTTTATATTCAATTTATTATCTCATTATTTGTTGAGATTGTCATCAATTACCAAAAAGGGAAAGATTGAGAATCTAGTCCCTCTATTACGAGTTAGTGGTGAGTTTTGGTAATTAATGACAATCAATTTATGAGACTAACATTTTCTATGAGTTGGATGAATAGGTTAGGTTCCATGATGATGACGACTTTAGATGACTTCATGAGTTGAAGGCCATCAAGAAGAGGATGCATCATGTGTTGATGCACATCAAGATTCCAAAGAGAAGATGTTCATGAGTTGAACATCAAGAAGATGGTCATGAGTTCATCATCAAGTCGAGAGAAGACAATGACCCGGACTTGAAGTGAAGATATACGTCGTCAAACTTCAAAAAAATGTTCAAGGCAAAGATATAAGTAGCTAGGGCTAAGGATGCGTTTCTAGTCTTTTACTGGTCTTGGTATTTGATTGAAGACCATATTGCTAGTATAGGCTTGCCGTACTATTAAGAGGGGTCTTGTCTAGTAGCTTAAGTCTCATCATATGTTGATAGCTCAATCATGCTTGCTCTAGCTCTCCATGGCATGATGCCATTATTTGCAAATGTGTTTTGCAAATAGTTAAGGCTCATGCATCTAATCCTTGTAACATTTACTATACTTTGTAAATGTGTTTTGCAAAAGGTTGAAGTCCATGTATCTCTTCCTTGTGGCATGATCTAAGTTTGTAAATGTGTTTTTCAAAAGTTGGAGATCATGCATTATCCCATGGCATGGTCTAAGATTGTTTGTTGCTATTTCCTTTGACATTAGATCATGGCAGTGACTCTTTAGATGTTTTATGATTTTTGCATTGATCTAGTATGTTTGAGATCATGCAAATAGATGGGTTGTGTAGCCCTCTGAATAAGGTTTCTATAGAGTCCAAGATCACTCAATTCCGATATCGGAGTCAAAAGTTATGACCGTTTTTTCGAGTGCTGTCTATGCTAAAAATCGAAAACGGAAGTACCGCCCATATAACTGTGGTAGTTCCGAAAAACAAAAGTACCGCTTTTATAACTGCGGCAGTTCCGCAAATGACTAAATAACGGCTATTTTTCTAGCCGTTATGATGGGGAGTGGAAGTACCGCTCCTATAACGGCGGTACTTCCAAAAAACCTATTTTTTTGACTCCAATGGCTAGTTTTGACGTGTGGGCTGTAAATACTCCCTTGTGGCCGGTTGGGACATGTTTTTTGGCACTCCGTTTCACTCTCTTGAGCTAGTGTGAGCTTCTCCTCTCATTTATGCATGTGTTTCACCTTGTGAATAAGGAGAGAGATCTCTAGTTGCATATGTTGCATCTAGAAGTGGATTTTGTATCCACTTGAGATTGTGCATTCGTTGCACATGGTGAGAATCAAGTAAGGGGCTTGACTTATTAATCTTAGAGTTTGCCGACTGCTAGACGGCGTTGGAGGCGTCGTGCGCGGTGATCTTCTCAAAGAAGGTTGTGAGAAGACCCGGCAAAATTGTGAAGGTTGGAGCTCACCTACCCGGGAGCGGGAAAGAGCTACTACTAGTGGATTTGAGGTGGAAGGCTTAATTCATGGAGCCAGTCCAATTCATTTGGGCTAACCTTAACGTGGACTAGGGGAGATCGGCAAGTCTCCGAACACCACGGTAAAAAGAGACTGTATCATTTGTGGTTTGTTTTCTTATGCTCAATTTATATTCAAGCAATTTACATACATAGAATTAAATAGATTGCTTGTCTTCCTAGGAGTGCAAACCTTGTCATAGCCTAATATTATTGGTGCACTTAGATGAACTTATTTGATCTAAACACTATTTGTATTAAACCAAATTGATTTAAGCTTCCGCATTATTTACTTGGTTTAGACAAATAGAAAAGGTCTTGAATTGATATTAATTGAAAGAAGAATTTTTTAAGACCTCCTATTCACACCCTCTCTAGTCGGACATGTGACTGGATAGCAGCGTCGTTGGTAGCATAGAGCTACATGTGTCACTCATATGTTTCATGCACATGTAAACACGATGCACGCGTTGATGTACATGATGTGCGGTTGTTTGTCACGTGTAACAAAAGCCACGTGCACGGCATTTGCAACAAATGAATGTAGTTGTCAACGGGTGTCATAGCTTCCATTTCAAATATCGTTAGTAGTTGCGCACTGTTTGTTCCGCTCGTTTCAACCTATTGCAACACTCGTTAGCTACTTTCAGCCGCTACAGTGCTTTCTTCAACTGCTACAGTGTTTTTTAGCTGCTACAGTAAAAATGGCCAAAAGCCGTCAACCATATGTCCAACCGAGTGGGGCCTTGGTGTGTAGCTATTTTTTCAAATTTAATCTTTAGATATTAATTTTTATAAACGATACCTGACATTGTCAGCTATTGTGTCACTGGAGCACGGCGAAAGCAGACCCACGCGACAGCAGGAGAGGGCTCGACAGACAACGGTGTGCGTGCGAGGGCAGTCGGAGCCACTGCTTGCCAAGCTCCCAACCAGTGGCGGAGCTAGAGCAAAATGAAGGGGGGTGCACCACTTCAAAACGAATGGGCTGGACATGACGAGTGAGGATGTTTTTTGAGCTAGGGGTACACTATATTAGGCCAAAGGGGGTGCACAAAGGGTGAATATTTACTAGTAATAACTAAATTTTGTTTTGGAACCGGGTTCCTGGGAACCCCCTCTCATGCATGTAGCTCCGCCCCTGCTCCCAACCTCAGTAGCGGTCTGTCGAGCTAGCCAGGCACCGCAGCGCGCCTCGCGCGCGGGCGTCGCTGTCGGTGCACGAGGGGGCACGACGAGGTCTGGAAGAAGACTGGGTTCCAGGATTGACCCGGACGGCCAGATGTCGCTGCTACTAGCTGTTCGTTTTAAATGATCAGGATTAACAGTAATTAATTAATGTTGAGGAGTACTTGTAGCTAGTTGTAGCTGGTGTTTTGACTGTGTGCCTACCTTTTGGTTTGGAGAGGGGGGAGAGAGGACCACTGCTCATTGTTCCATATACAGAAAACCACATTACAGACGGTTCAGAAACGTCATCACAGAAGGTTTTCTGAACCGTCTGAATTTATGGGTCAGTGATAATCGAAGGTTATCACAGACAGTTTTTGAACCGTCTGTGATTACCAGATATCACAGACGGTTTTTCATTAAAAACCGTCTGTGATTATCAGATATCACAAACGATTTTTAAGTAAAAACCGTCTGTGATATGTGATACTCACAGACGGTTTTTTAGTAAAAAACCGTCTGTGATATCAGATAATCACAGACGGTTTTTAATGAAAAACCGTCTGTGATATTCCTTTCTCCTAAATCTAAATCTATTTCTGTTTATCGGCTAGCCTCAGGAAATGCTAGCCATGCCCTCTGAAACAAGCAGATAATCACAGACATAAAACATACAATTCACACATCTCATTTCATTTCAGATACATTTCACATCTCAATTCATTTCACAGACATAAAACATCCAATTGACAATGCACTTCATTTCACAAACATAAAGCATCCATTTCGCAAATCAATTAATTGAATTGAAATAAAATATCCATTAACAAATACACAAGTATAGATTGTGCCGCCTCACAAGTTCGTTGATTATGTATCTATGGTGCGCAGTCGAACCGGCCTTCTGGCTTTATGACTTGAGTCAGCAAAAAGTACGGAAATTTGCTCGAATTCATCTAAGATCAGGCTATTTCAATGGAGTTGACGGGATGTACGCAGCCTGTCGATAGGAATATCAATGTGCGTATATATGTAACGTGATAAGTATAAAGTAATTATGGAAAGATTGACAAACCTTGGAATTGGTGATCCTCGAGGAATCGAGGAGTAGTTCCATATGATGGCAAACGTAGCATCCACATGTGTTGCCCGGCGGCTGCTGGTGGCACTGCAAAAAATGGAATGTGTTAGTTCAAAAGGCATTACTACCAACTGTTGCATAGGATTAATTAATGTGAAATAGCGAATACCTTAAAATCTCGAGCATGTGTCAGCAGGCCTTTGGCCCCGCGCTTCGAGTCACCTCCCATTTCAATGTACATCGCGAACGCCCTACGTGATTCGAAAAAGTTAACCTTAGTCATTCGGAAGGAAAGAAAGAGTACAATATAGGAATGTATGGAGAATATGTACTTACCTATCGATTACTTGGCTGACAACTGTGAAGTCTATTTTATTCCTACTTAGGGAATCAAGGTAATATACATTGTTCCATTTTGGTACAATTACTATTAAAATCCAATGAAAGTTCTGATGGAAGGGCATAAGTACATATTACTTTTTGAGGCAACCCATCAGTCCTGCTGCAATGTACCTCTCGACGAGGAATGTATCCTGGTCGATGGTATCCTTGGTGACCAAGTGTGGGTCCAAGAAACCAGCCGATGAGTTGGATAATCTAGCTTTAGTCAGCATGTGTCTATATATATACACACAAAAGCAACAAATTAGATATGACATTTATCGGTATGACATGAATGGAGACTGTGATTGTACACACTTACAGTGCCCAGCATCGAATGATTGAGACGTCGAGAGCGTTGAGCGTGAACAGATCGAATAAATCCTCAAAGGCGACCACGAACATACACTCTTGAAAACTGTGGTGGACATCATCCGACGTGAATTTGACAGTGATACTTGAGGTCTGTTCTCCCTCTAGCTTATTGGACTACTGCATATACCACGTGTGCAATTGTATGCAACTATATGCTAGGGGTTTGAGGGCTTTTTGCTCGAGCAACGGCTCGCCAAGCACGAATTTGCGGGCCAAAGGTAGGTACGGTATATCATCATTGGTCTTCTTTGCTTTGCCCTTGCTGGCCTTGCTGCCTCGGCTATAGATCGACTTCACGGTTGTCGACTTTGAAGGTAGCAACGGTGCAAGTTGCTCTGGCGAGAATAGCATCCATGGAGATAGCACCGGTGCAGTTACCGGTGGTGGAACCGACTGGTCTTGTAATGGAGATGGCACTAGTGCATGTTGCTCTGGTCCTGCCACCGATGAAGAAGCCTCTAGGGAGATGTCGCTTTTGGGCCATTGGATGAATGTTCCAATGGCCTGTCCTAGAGTCACGATCTCGTCGTTGGGGGGCTTCGGTAGCGGGACCACCTCAAAATTGACATGCACACCATCCACATTAACTTTTGCGAAGCCTGGCGCTAAAGCTTGACCGTGCACCATGGCCCCGATACCAAATGAATATGCCTGGCCCCAAGCAGTGTACAAGGGAATGGAGCCATATCTCACTTGGAGCCTGCACTTCGTAGGCTCCTATATAACGATACAAAATTAGCTACTCGAATAGGCCTATCAATGGAGCAAGCATTCGGAGATAATAATTATTACCAGGATGTCGTCCACAGGAAATTTGGCCTGGGTTTGCGTCGGATTGGACGCGCGGCTACTCGGAAGGTTGTGCGGGTTAGCTAGCACAGGAGTGGCGGTAGCGGCCTGCTGACTTTCTGTTTGTTTCTGCACCTCATCTCTGATTACATCAGCCAGCTCACCTATTAGCTCCTCTCTAAGAGATGCCTTGATCTCTTCTCGTAGCTGTTCGTCACGCTCGGCTTTGTTTCTCTTCCTACGCCGATACATTCTGGAGTCATCTTGGAAACCATGTTTCCAACGAACGTAAAGCCCAAGGCCTATCGTACGACCCGGGTGCTCCTTGTTTCCCAGGGCCACGGAGAGTATATCATTCTCCCTTGTTCCCTGGAATGATCCTAGGGTAGATTCAAAACTCAGCTCTTCCTGCAAGAGCATGACATGTCATTTCAATTCGTACGAAGTTGTGGAGTAATTACAAGCTACGTAGTTCGATCGATATCTTACCAGGCACTGGGACACTTGCTGGTCTGCAGGGTTTCGAAAGGAGACATCCCCCGATGTCGTTGTAGATGACCTTGCTCTAATCCAATTTCGAGCGTGCTCATCCGGGATATTGGCCTCTTCGCTTGCATAACCTTCGACGATGCTGCCCTCCAGCCGAGAACAATTCCGTACGTAGGACTTGAGAATTCCCATGAACCTCTCAAATGGGTACATGCTACGTAGGAATAGGGGCCCGCACATTTTTATCTCCCACACAACGTGAACAATGAGATGGACCATGATATCGAAAAATGAAGAAGGGAAATACATTTCAAGGTGACATAGAGTCATCACCACCTCGTCCTGCATAGCATCTAGTCCTTCGGGATCGATGACCTTCTGAGCAATTGTGTTAAAGAAATAATATAACCTCATGATTGTCTCTCGGACTTTGATCGGCAAAATATTTCTAATTGCAATAGGGAGCATCTGTGTCATCAGCACATGACAATCATGAGACTTCATGCCATTTAACTTCAAATCTTGCATCGAAACAGGTTTCTTCACGTTACCGGAGTAACCAGACGGAATTTTGACACCATGCAAGCACTAGCACAGTTCTGTTTTCTCAGCCTTGGACAGAGTGTAACATGCAGGGGGAGGTACGTTCGTCCATTATCAGTGCATGTCGGTGCTAACTTAGGCCTGATGTCCATGTCAGCCAAGTCAAGCCGTGCGTTGATGCCGTCCTTTGTTTTATCGTGAATGTTCAGTAAGAGACCAATCAAGCTGTCGCATACATTCTTTTCTACGTGCATGACGTCAATGCAGTGTCGAACATCTAGATACTCCCAATAAGGTAAGTCCCAAAATATTGATCTCTTCTTCCAGGTGTTCTTCTCATGAGCCCTCAATTTATGTCCCTTTCCGAGGACAACATCTAAATCCTTAACCATATCATAAACCTCGTGTCCCCTTAAATGCCTTGGAGCTGAACCGTCTTCTTTCTCTCCGTCAAATTGTTTCTTCATCTTGCGGTATGGGTGAGCCCTCCGAAGGAACCGGCGGTGACGCATGTAGACGGTTTTGCGTGAGTGGTTCAGCCACATACTCTCGGTACCATCTAAATAGTGAGTACAAGCTTTGGCACCTTTTGTACTATGGCCCGATAGGTTACCAAGGGCAGGATAATCATTTATGGTGTAGAACAATAAGGAGCGCAGAGTGAAGTTCTCTCGTTTGTATGCATCCCATACCTGTACCCCTTCGTTCCACATTACTTTTAGATTTTCCACCAACGTTGCTAGGAATACATCAATATCATTCCCAGGTTGTTTTGGCCCTTGGATAAGTATCGACAGCAAAATATACTTTCGCTTCATACACAACCAAGAAGGAAGGTTATAGATGCAAAGAGTCACGGGCCATGTGCTATGTCGACTGCTCATGCTACTGAAAGGATTCATTCCATCTGTACTCAGTCCAAACCTTATATTCCTTGGTTCTGCACCGAAGTCTGCAAAACTCCTATCGATGTTTCTCCACTGCGCGGAATCAGCAAGGTGCCTTAGCATTCCATCCTTCTTGCGCTCCTCCGAGTGCCAACGCAGCAGTTTTGCCTCCTTTGGATTTGAAAAAAACCTTTTCAAACGGGGAATTATAGGAAAATACCATGCCACCTTAGTAGGAGGTCCTTTCTTCGCCTCTGTTCCCTCCCCATCATCTGATTGATTGTTACGTTTGTATCGAGATGCGTTGCACACCGGACATACATGCATGTTTGCATACTCTTTACGGTAGAGGACACAGTCGTTCGGACATGCATGTATTCTTTCTGCTTCCATTCCCAATGGACAAAGAACCTTCTTGGCTTTATACGTGGTTTTAGGCAACTCATTTCCCTCTGGAAGCATGTCCGCTAAAAGACCTAGCAGTGCTGTGAAACTCTTGTCGGACCAACCATTGCTTGCCTTCAATTTCAACAGTTCAAGCACGGCCGACAACCTCGTGTACTTGCAGCACGTGAACAAAGGTTTCTCCGAGTCCTCCATCAAGCCCCGGAATTTAACATACTCTCTCATCATAGTTCTCTTCTACATCGCGAAGCATTTGATCCAGATTATCATCGTGCAACCTATCCGAATCCGAACGGCAATCGACATCATCCGACAGCATGTCATTCACTTCACCAGTGATGTCATCCGGTGGCATATCATTCACTTCACCGGTGATGTCATCCGGCGGCATATGATCATCCATTTCGCCATGACTTGTCCAACACGTATAATCCTTTTTGAAACCCCTCCGAATCAAGTGCGCTTCAATTTGCCCTCGGTTCTTAAACATCTTTAAATTCTCGCAGTCAGTGCATGGACAGTACATATATTCCGCCCCCTTATTCAACATATCCTCCTCGGCGGCTCTTATAAAAGCAGACACGCCATTAATGTACTCTTCACTCACACGGCTCGCGGCATTCATCTAGCTTCGGTTCTATGTTACGTACATATATAACAACTTAATATTAAAAATTAGATTAACTAATTATTACTACATATATACCGGCCACATTTATTATATTGAGGCTTAATTTGCTAGCTCAATTCATATTATAAACACAACAGCTATTATATAACCAACAATTTTGCAAATTAACCGTCTTCAATAGCACTCATGGATTACTTAGACCTAAATTGTAATGCAATTAAAGAAAAAATAAATTTCATTACTAACCATGTCTAGAGCAACCAGGAAAGTATGAATCTTCAAAGCTCAATCTCTGCCTCTTCCCACCAAATTAACTGGCCTGAAATCGCCTAGCTTCCTCCTCAGTGAAAAAGTGCGCAACAGTGGCTAGATCTGGATCGAAATGAAGACGATGCGGTCTGAGCAGCGCAATAAATGCCTAGTGCCATTATCACAGACGGTTTTTAATAAAAAACCATCTGTGATAACCAGCTTATTACAAATGGTTTTTTATTAAAAACCGTCTGTGATAATCTGGGATTTTCACAGACGGTTCTTAATATAGACCGACCGTCTGTGATACTCCTTTTTCCTGCCACAAATACCACAGACGACCTCCAAATTACAACCGTCTGTAATAGTGTACATCACAGACGGTTTCACAAAACCGTCTGTGATTTGGCGTCTACTATTAGGCTTTCTGTAGTAGTGTTCGTTGCTGATGTATATTTTTTGAGGAATGGAGAATGTTGATGCATGACATGTATTACTTTTTTTTGTAAAGCATACAATCGATCAATCAATTACTACTAGCTGCTATTGTGCTCACTCCAGAAAAGTGATTTGTCACGGAGCATAGGTCTTTTTTCTTCAAGTGCGTTGTAGAGCGGGTAAAAACCTTCAAGAAAAGTATGCTTCATTCGTATGCGAGCAATGCGCTTAATATATCATTAGTGTTTTTTTTTGCGTAAAGGTGCTTTGGTAGTGTGGAATACGCTTGGTAACTATGTTTAGTTAACAGATATATTTTTCTAATTAGCCTTGTTTAAGACATTTTAGTGGTGAGAATGATTATTTTTTGTAAAGATTTGAAGAAATATGTGATGTTATTTTTAGTGTTCCTGTGCATTCGTAATTTAGAAAAAAAAGTATGCAAATCTGCACACATATTTATTACAGTTGTGCAATTAAAAAATTATAGAAAATTATACCAGTACTGTAGAAGTACGTACGCACTATTAGTTGTAGTATCTGTGTGTATATTTATATGTATATACGTGTGTACCTATATGCAACATATGAGCAAACAATGTAGGCAAAATGTTTTTTTAGTAAATAGATAAACAAATATATGATGTTATTTTTAATATTCCCAATGTGCTGAGGTTTAAAAAATATGTATGTAAGTCTGCATGTATAGAATTTGTCGTTGGTATGAATCCAGACAGTAAACTTAGAAACACCCTCGGTCGGCTACAGAGACCACCAGGGGTGCGAGGAGACCTAAGGAGAAGCACACAATCATCAAATGTGTTCAATATGAGTGTTTTAGGGTTACAAATTTCCTCTCTTTCTTATCATAAGGGGTCCTATTTATAGGGGAAAGAAGCAGACGTGTGAAGTTACAAGTTTGCCCTCAGGGCCTAGTTTACTCCTAGAGGTATCTACGCATTTTGCCCCACACGGCCCTGCCACGTTTGGGACTCTGGGGTTGATTCGTGTTTGGCTGCCCTAGACATCTCTGAGACTGGTCTTGTGCACATCGCCCGGGGTTAGCCCCGGACCCATCCGAGGCCGATCTTGCGCACCTCGCCCAAGATTTGCCCCAGACGCCCCTAGGGCCGGTTTTGCACACCTCGTTTGGTGTCGGTCTTGGATCCCTCTGGGGCCGATCTTGCATACTTCACCCGGGGTTGGCCTCGAACACCCCCAAGACCGGTCTTGCGTACAACGCCCTGGTCGGCCCTAGACGTATTTGGGACCGGTCTTGTGTACCTCTTCTGAGGTTGGCCCCGAAACCCTCCAGGGCTGATCTCATGGACCTCATCAAGGTTGTGGATTTAGGTTAGGGTAGACCTTTGAATAAGTATCGTTGCTCCGAGGTGATCGTGGATCTGAGTTAGTGTGGGCTCTCCCAACATAATTGTTATTCTTGTGCAACTATAAAATTGTAGAAATCGATGCCAAGGTTGTAAGAAAGTGCACTATAGCTGTACTATATGTATATATATGTATACTTATATGCATGCATACAAGTACACTGCGGGTCAATTTTGAAACAAAAGTGGGTACAGTGATATATTCGTGAACAGTTCATAGAATTGTACGTCTGGTTGGTGTGTAAAAGGTTAATCGCAATGATTCGTGCTGATCGAGATAAGGACGACGCACTTGAAGAAAAAAGTCCTACATTAATATGCTCGGTGACAAATCACTTTGCTGGCGTAAGCACAGTAGCAATTACAAGTAATTGATTGATCGATTGCATGCTTTACAAAAAAAACTAATGTCATGCATCAACATTCTGCATTCCCTCCAAAAAATACACATCAGCAACGAACAATGAGCAGTTGTCCTCTCTCCCCTCTCCAAACCAAAAGGTACGCAACTGTCAAAAACACCAGCTACTAACTAGCTATGAGTACTACTCAACGATAACTGAGGTCTCATTTATTTTGGCTTAAATTTCTAATTTATTTTTACTATTTCTAAATTTCGTTTTTTAGCTTTTAGTTTCTTTTGAGCTTTTTTACAGTTCTTTTTTCCTATATTTATTTGCATTGTCTGTGATGGGCTAACATGTTTTTTCTATTTTTAAATATTTTTAAATTTAATTGCACCAAATAAACCATGATTAGTTACAGTATAATTTTAATCAGCTATAATATAATTTCAGCTATAAGCTATATTTTTTTGGCCGAACTGAGCGGCTGTGAGGGTAATCCTCATCTGTTAAAACGAACAGCTAGCAGCAGCGACGTCTGGCCGTACGTACGGGTCGGTACTGAACCCGGTCTTTCTTCCAGACCGCGTCACGCACCTTGAACGTCGTGCCGAGTCCCACCCTCTCGTGCTTCGACGATGATGCCCGTGCGCCAGGCGGGTGAGGCTAGATTGGCAGGATATGGGTCTCGGCTGCTCCCGTGTGCGCACTATTGCCTGTCAAGCTTGCTATTATTACTGTATCCGTTTGCTTCTGTCGAGCTCTAGTGGTATAGTAGGTGCGAGCTCTCTTAGAGATCAAACTATTTTTACACAAACAGGTATTTGGGATCAAAATTTTTAAAAAATATTGCTATAATGCCAAAAGTAAAAAACAGTTCTACTTGTATCAGGGTTGGCTAAGCTACATGACCCATGTTCTAGCCGGCATGAGTGTAATCTTCAAGTGCTCCATATCGAGGCTCCAGACTACGGATGAATAGATATATCTATGAACCGTTTTGAGTGCGATCCGGGCATATCGCAAAGCAACGTGCTCTTCAACAGAATGCATGACGGCGGACTCCCGAGGACGCCTATAAAACGTCTAGCACTTCACGACCCACGGAGTTGCTTCTTTTTAGCACTTCACGAGCCATGGAGTTGCTTCTTTTCTTCCAGAGAGAGCACGTGAGCACATCACATACACATACGTACTAGTGCCTTTCAATGATGAGAACTCCCATCTAACTCGACCTTCCTTCTACCCTTGTCTTCTTTCTTTGGTTGGACTGATCGTTTTGCCGATCATCAATGTGTGGGCGAGGATATAAAATTGGTTCGCCGATCAAATTTGTGAGATTGGATCAAAGATCTCTCGTCGATCGAATTGTTGTCTCCAATGATAGAATATTGGTTCGCCAATCAATTGTTGGCTCGGGAAAAGAATTTACTTAACATAGATAGGGATTTAAAGCTTATAAAGATAATTTTTAATGCTCTCAATTTACTCTAAAGACTCAAATGCTAATCGCAATCATGATGCAAATAATAATTGTTATACCTTCATCTAAATTTATCAATGTAATTAAAGATAATTGGTATAACTAGATTTTTGCCACACAAAATATCAACCATGATTTGTTCATCTCTAAAATCATGAGATCTTTCTTTAAATAGTACTTAAAATAATTGTTGGTAAAATCCCCAATATTTACCTGTAAAATACCAAGATTTAAATCAAGGATCACCTTATAATCGTTTAAAACCTTCTGGAGCATCAATAATCCTTATCTCGGATCCTATCACTAATCAAATGGTTCTCAGATACATAAAATAATGCTACATATGCAAATAAAATCGTTAATTAAAAAATCCTGCCAAAAATGTAGTCTTGCCTAGTTGGGAATCATTCAATCATCCTCTCCGGATTTAAATTCACCAATAATGATTGAGAACCATTAATAATGCAAAGTGTAACTTTATCGAGAGAATTGTGTTAAGTCATAACTTGCCTTCCAATAAATCGCAACCATTGATCATTTCCAATAAATTAGTCAATCATCAAAATAATCAACTTTGCTCCTAATAATTGGTTAAATAACCAATCCCATACCTTACATAAGATTTTGAATTAATGACGCAATTATCTGGCAATCGCAATCTCAGATAATGTTGCATCTCGAATTATCAAGGCAATTCAATCAATTAAGATTATTTGCAAAACCTGCATCCAAAAAATGCCAAAGTTATTAATACCTTGGTTTTCATATAATCTCTCCCATCTGTCCGTAGACATTGCCTAACCTATATAACTTCCTTAATAAACTAAATTACTTAAAGGAGCTCTTAAAATAAAAATCTAGCCTTGGTGTCTTGCAATTGGCTATGTCTAGCCATGCTCCAATTGAAAGCAGAATATTCTCGTGAGTATTCCTTCGACCTCCATTCTTCTTTTATCCTTCTAGGTCAAGCCACTCTATCACTTGGCTCTCACTCAGAATTCGGTCGACTCCATCCCTATCGTGCAAGTCACCAAATCTTCTCTCATATCCTTAATCCTAGGAAATTATAAATAAACTCAATTTAACTTATTTGGACTTTATTGGTTCTTTGGAGTTATTTGGTTTGTCAGTCGATTGTCGCGTAACTAGACATTGGAGCCACGAAGAGATGACAAGTTCAAGCAGGATTAAGATTCAGGTAAAAGACAAAGTCTAGGAATTCAAGACCTCTGACTGAGAAGGCTTTGAGTAAGATCAGGGTCACGGTAAATCGAGCAAGGCAAGTCATCACTTTGATCATATTGATCCTATATTTTATGCAAAATTATGTTCCTTTAAAATTATTAACTCGCATGCTTAATTTATTATGCAAATGTTTGTCAAAATTTAAGGTAGCTACATATGCCTGCTTGATGACATAGAATATTATTGTTATGCCATTCGCTGACACTTCAAATACATGATCCTTGTCACCCTAGATATTAACGATAACTTTACTAGCTATAAGTCATATTAAATGCCATCCTAGTATTGTCAAGTTCAGGGCACTAGTTTACCCTGATCATCAATTTCTAAACATGAAAACTTATTTTAGGATAGTCACGGGATATAAGTGACTGATAATTTGTAACAACTGGATTTATGCTTCTCAAAACCCTAAACACCTGCTATACCTGTTTGGGTAGATGGTAAGAGAGGTTGGTGCCGATGTCACACAAGAAATTGTGGTTTGTGGTATGAAGTGCCCAGACAAATTAAGGACTTAATCCTGTGATGACATCTTCGTGTAAAACAGTACTACCACAAGCTGGCAAAGTGTAGGCTTGGCTGAATATTTAGTAGACCCTTGAAGTCATCTCCCAAGGGATACGTGCAAAAGGATAATGAAGATTTGGCCAGAATAGGACACTAAGTGGAGGGTGATGTTTGCCAGGGCTAGGGTTACGAAAAGTGGAGTTCGGCTTCATTGGTCTATGGTGGAACATGCTGCCCAACATATGGTACCCACTTTGTGTGGGAGCAACCCATATGGGTGAGATGCTAGAGGCGATGTAGTGTAAACGCCTCGTGACAATCTCTCGATCTACGTGACCAAGGAATTGCGTAGGCCCGTCGGGTTGATTATCTCTTGTAGGTAAAGATGTGCAGACTCTGCAGAGTAAAAACTATTCGAATAGCCGTGTCCACGGTCAAGGGCAGATATGGGAACTTCCTCGAGTTAGTTATATTTTACAAACCTTTGTGGATGGGATAAAAACTAGTCAGATGGAGGTAAACCTGACTTGGATTTTTCCTAGAGGGAACTGTACTCCAGTGTTGAAAACTAGCATTTAGTGGAGGTAACCATGCACTGTAAAGGTGGATGTAACCTGGGCTATAATTAATATTGTATTCTTATATCAACTTTAGAAAACCTGTTTCAACTAAAATTGCCAAGTCTTAGGAGCTTTTCTATTTATTGTATTTTCCAAATAATACTTTTAGCAACCAAAAGAACCTCAGGTCTCACTTGACAGCCTTGCATTTATTATTATTTGCATTATGTGTGGTGGCTTGTTGAGTACCATTGTACTTACTGTTGTTCAATTACCATTACTCCGTCAATAAGAAAAGGAAGATCAAACCGTACGTTTCTTTAAAGGGATTGATTGAGCTGGAAGATGAAGAGGCCAAGAACTAGATCACAAACCCCAGTTGGCTGCCTGTGGGCAAGCCCTGAGTGTCCCACCTGTGTGAAGTTTCCGTTATTGCATTTTATTGATTTCAACCTGATCGGCCCATGTGTAAGTTATTACTGTATTATCTATGCTTCCGCATGATATGTTTTTGGTATACAGTAATATATCTGTGAGCACTATCTACTGATCCAAGGAATAGTGCGATTGAATTACAGATGATTCCGGGTTGAGAAAATCCGGGGTCTGACATTTTTGCCGTTACTAATGAATATGGTTATTTGTGGGGAACGAAAAATTGACACTATGGTAGCTGTGACTTGAGTATTAGTGACGATTGCAAATATGGTCACAAATAGTAAATTGTGACGAAAAATAGATTTTCTGTGAAGAAAAATTTTGCTACAAACCCCATTTCCCTTGTAGTGCCGTATCGAACGACCCTAGGGAGGTAGGTAGTTTGGGTACCGCATTACTTTTTTTTGAAGTGATATTAATATGAGACATTGCTAAGGAAGGTTTCATGCACGCATAAAAACCCCATAGATGAGATACACTTCATATAAGATGCGTGGAGATCTCTGTGTACTAGGTAGTTCTACTCATACATGCGGCAGAAAGTTGCTTACATGGTAGTGCTTTTTTCTGAATCATATAGTTTTAAGTTTAGTTGGTGGTTGGCCCCAACAAGTTCGTGCATGTTAACAAGAAAAAAAAACCTCATTCCTCGGTCTGATATTAATATATATATATCGACAGTCATGCTTGTCGGACCCCGGGTATTATCGATCCGAAATCCTCTGTGATTTTACCGTACTATTCCCTGAATCAGTAGATAGTGTTCACAGGTACATTACTGGATCATTTCATACACGGCAAAAACCGTACCATTACAACACCAGAGTTCCAATAGACCGCATGGAGTCGAGATTACAACAGGGCTGTCAGGCCAAATGTTTACATTACATATAGTGCGGAAGCGGAAGCGAACGCATAGACAAACGTGGTAAGACACAACCCACCACAGGCAAGTGACTGAGACAACTTAGGTGCCATCGATATTAGTCAGAGACCTAACTAATATTGGAACCACCCATAAGTTAGCTTGATCAGCTAGACTGAGGTGAGAGGCAAGACTACCCTAGTTTCCATCATCTTCACCGCCTTCCTCACCCTCATCCTCATAGTAGACACAGTGGTCTTGGTTCACGGACTCTGAAGGGGGGTTAAGAGCGAGGTTGAGCACAACCAACCATGCTCCATGAGCCAATACATAGAATGCACATAATTATAGATGTAAGGCTAAACAAGGATGTCTCGGGTTCTTTTATATGCTTAAAGCTACAATTGTAGTAACGATAATTAAAATTTTTATGACTTAGCATTTTACAAACATGCTTTAAAGAGTTTGAAATTATGCAGTATTTATAGCTGTATAGGTTCGATCCACCGATTTCATGGTTCCATCCACATGGGCTTGATTTTGATCATTAGGTTACTTCCACCTCATTAACAACGTTGGAGTATATCTCTCCAGGAAAATTTCAAAGTCAAGTTTATATCCACCTGACAGTTTTCTTCCCACCCACAAGGTTTTCAAAATAGAACTAACTCGAGTAAAATCCCATGTCCGCCCTTGATTGTAGGCATGGCTATTCGAATAGTTTATACTCTGCAGAGACTATACAATTTTACCCACAAGAGACAACCAACTCGACGGGCCTACATGATTTCTTAGTCACGTAGATCGAGAGGTTGTCATGAGGCCTTTACAATACCTTGCCCTCGAGCATCTCACCCTATGGGGTTGCTTCCATAGGTTGTGCGGGATGTCCAACACAGATTAGCGCAGTCGGACTCCACTCTCCACAAACGCTAGCCTTGGCAACGTCCCCTCTATTCGGTGTCCCATTCAATGCAGGATTCTTATTACCCACCTACACCAGGCCTCCGTGAGATGACTAGAGGGTCTAGTAAATTAATTAGCCAGCCTACATTTTGCGAGCTTGTGGTTGCATGGTTGCATTATTATACACGGAGAAGTCATCACAGAATTAAGTCCTTAATTTGTCTGGACAGTCCATTCCAAAAACCACAGATTCTCGTGTTACATCCACACCCACCACTCTTACCACCCGCCAGATAGGTATAGTAGGTTTTTAGTGTTTTGAGAAGCATAAATTAAGTTATCGCAAATATTCAGCCACTTACATCTCGTGACTATCCCAAAGCAGGTTGTCATGTTTACAGATTTATAATTTGGGCAACTAGTGCCCTAGACTCTAGACAAGACCTTTGCACGGTATTTAATTTGACCTATAGCTATCAGGATTAATAGTATTACCTAGGGTGACAAGGCTCATGGATATTCAGGTGTCAAGGATGGGGTATTATATTACTAGATCGACAAACAGGTGTTCATCTACCTAATGAGTAATATATGTTTACATATAAAATAAAGCATGCAATTTTGATAATTTAAATGAACATAATTTCACTGAAAATATAAGTTCAAGATGATCAAAGTATTGACTCACCTAGATCAAAAGCTTGGGGATCTTGCACTGCTTCAATAGGGGGCTCGTTCGCACCTTCAAGCTCTACTCAGGAGAACATACTGAAAAATAAGCACATATGAGCAAAAGCAAATAAATGCCAAATAAAATTCAACTAAACTCAAAATTAAGCAAAACTAGTACTAATCGATAGGTCTTGATTTTAGAAAAATTTAGAAACAAGTTTCCTTAAATTTGGAGCTATGACGAGAGAGAACGGGCTCCTGAAAGATTTATTCTTAGAGAAAATCCCAAAAAACAAAATAGGAGAGAGGGATGTTTCTCTGACAGGTGGGGCCTAGAAATTTTTAATAGTTTCCAGATAATTTCCATTCTGCAGCGACTGGTGTGTGGCCCCACAGTCATTAACTACTAATAGCCAATTAAGGCATTCATTAACTGTGCTAATCACATGCATTAGTTAATTCGTGCAGCTACAGTCTCCCTGCCGTGAGGAAGGCAGAGCTGGCCAGCGGCGAGGGAGGCCACGACAATGTGATAGTCTTAGCAAAACGGGCTCCATGGCTATGTGCGCACCCCTGGGAGAAGCAGAGCGGCTAGATTTGGCCTAATGGCAGCTGGCGGTGAGCACAGCGGTGGCCGAAACAGGGGAAGGTGCCAACCAGCGGAGCAAGGCATCAAAACCCAATTAACCGCCATGGGAGCATCTACGGGTGATTTCAAACTCACCTGAGTCTTTAGCGGTGGGTAGAGCCGAAGGAGCTGGCAGCGGAGAATCGGCGCGGTGGTGAGGTGGCTTTGGCATGAGCTCACCAGGGAGGTAGGAGAAGCCGGGCGATGGTTGGGTCAACCTTAGGAGGTCCAAGAGAAGCTCTGACCATCAGGAATTGGGGCAAAGCTCGACAGTTTGCCGGGGCAGATGGACGTGGGAGTTGGGGATGATCATGGCTACTTATGGCCTATAGGGAGAGAGAGCAATTAGACGAGGGAGGAGGGAGAGAGAGTAAAGGCGAACTCAGGGGTAGCTTAGGAGGTCCCGAAGTCCACTGAGGGGAGCTAGTGACAGAGACTGCCAGTGGGAGAGCTTGCGACAAAGGAGGCAGTGAGCTCAGGTAGATGAGCAAGGTGGAAGGGGGGACCTAGTGGGAGATGGTGGAGTGGGAGACATGGCTCGGGCATCCTCTTATAGGCGATCGGGGGGAAGAGGTTGGTGCCGAGGAGCCTCGGGCAGTGGTGCATCGACCGTGCAGGTGGCGTTAGCTTCGAGTGGCTATATCTTGGGGTGCGGCAGCCAAAGCTCTCCACAGTAGCATAGAAAGATGGTGAGGACAACGGATTATCGCAGAGTAAGAGAGGTTGTCCTGACAGTGCACTACTCGGCCCAGATGTCGCAGGAGGGTAGAACGAAAGATGAGGCAGAGGGATCTGCCACTGTCGGGGCTGGCGAGGGCCATGACGGCACAGGTGCAGCAGGGCCAGACCACAGTGACACAGTAGGCAGGAGAAAGCTAAGGCGGAGTTTGGTCTAAGCAGGGCTGAAGCCTCGCGAGGGGTCAACGTGAATAGGGGGAAGTGCGAGAGACGACGTGGGACGCGATGGGGCGACAGCACTGTCCTCCAGCCGAGCAGGGAAAGAGGGCGTGCTTCACCGAGACTAGTGTGTGCACAGGGCACTAGACCACGGCGACGCTGTGCACACATGAGGGAGGCAAAACCGAGGTGTTGCCATGCAGGCACTGAGGACGAGGCGTTCGCCATCCTTCTCTAGTCGTCGGTAGAGGGGAGGAGAAAGGACGAAGAGGGTGGAGGAATGGCTGGAGACAGGAGGGTTTGGAGAAGGTGAAAACTATGGCAAAATTTTGAATTCCAACAAATTTTGAGTGGCAAGTAGCGATTAGATTTGAATTCTTCGAAATTGCAAGTAGATTTTGAATTCTTTGCACTAGCATAAACGTTTTCCCAAAAATGGGATGTTACAATGCTTAAGATTGGCTCTACATGCTCGACTATAGAGTTGAATATATAAGATTTATCAATGCTGACAAAACTATTTAACAGTAATATTATAATAAATCTAGATTATAACTAGCTCATGCAATTGCACAGGTTGATGATTAGAACTGTTGGACCCATTTAACAAATCATCATTCTTGAAAGTTAGAATTTTATCTTTAAATCCCTATTTTGAATTATTGAATTCATAATTTACCATTTGTAACGTAAAAGTTTGTAATATCCATTTTTGGGAATTCATTAAAATAAAAACTAAAAGTTTTGTAAACTGCAATATGAATCCTTTTGCATAGAGACCTCTTTTTTTTACATTGGGATCATTTTTTTTTATCGGCAACTAATTTTTTTAACTTTTCCCAAGGATGATCTGTTGCACGCGTGTGAAGAATTGAGAAGCACACAACAACATGGAGTCGTGATTCTTACATCAATGCAATCTATTTCAAATAGATGTTTTTGTAAATTGCAAACTTAAACTTATTGATGCTATATATGCTCAAAATCATGTTGGGTTTTATGTGGTCTAACATCCGTAGTTGATTATAATATGAATATGATTTATGCTACATATGATTTTTAATATGGAGTTATATTGACGAAGGTTCTATTAATTAATTATGTTGCTAAGGTTCTTAAGTGTTAGTGTTTTTATTCCTAATTCGATTTGCATTCATACGGGTCAGATTGCTAACCAATTGGATCTTTAACCTAACACTACTATAAAAAAGGTTATTACAGACGGATCGGAACTATCATCATAGACGGTTTTCTGAACCGTCTCAATTTAAGGGTCAATGATAATTGGAGGTTATCATAGACGGTTTGTAAGCCATCTGTGATAAATACAACATAGATAATTTGTAATTAGAACCATTTGTGAAGAACACTATCATAAATGGCTCGAACCAAAAACCGTCTATGATACTTGTACATCACAGACATGCTTAAGATTGGCTCTACACGCTCGACAATAGAGTTTAATATATAAGATTTATCAATACTGACAAAACTATTTAATAGTAATATTATAATAAATCAAGATTATAACTAGCTCGTGCAATTGCACAGGTTGATCATTAGAATTGTTGGACCCATTTAACAAATCATCATTCTTGAAAGTTAGAGCTTTTATCTTTAAATCCCTATTTTAAATTATTGAATTCATAATTTACCATTTGTAACATAAAAGTTTGTAATATCCATTTTTTGGAATTCATTAAAATAAAAACTAAAAACTTTTGTAAACTACAATATGAATCCTTTTGCATAGAGACCGCCATGCAAGGTAATCGTACTGCGCATTATATGTGTTATGTGTTCATATCGCGTGTAGAATTGGATTTTGCACATAACTCAGTTTTGCAGGGTTGTGTGAATAGTATGACCCATTGTGTATGTGATGCATGTATGAGTTTTCATGGCCTGCATGTTATGTTGATTTATAGCCATAGGCTACATATTATTGTATAATGGCTTGCATGTCGACTTGTGATCCTTAATTTTTCATATGTAATTCATTATAAGCTGTTAGGAGTAATAGTTAAGTAGATGGATATGGTGAACTCAAGCATTGATGGCTTAGTGGACAACAAGCGTGGTGATGGAGATTGTCGTGCTAAGGGCCATACTATCTCATAGTTTAGAATGATTTAATTATGAATGCTTTTATGTTCCTGTTATACTATTATTCATGTTATTACTATCTTAGGTGATTTTAATATGATAGAATAGTATTCCTCTAGAAAAATTAAGTAAAACTTGATACCCTTCCAATAATTGCACCTATCAAGGTTTGATCATTAAATGGTAGGTCTATCAAAGTAGGGTGCCATTAATTATCTCAACAAGATAGGTTAAAGTATTGGACACTTCATGCATAATATTGGTTTAACTTGACTAGGCTATTAAAATAGTTTTGGGTCTAGGGGCATAGTGTTGAGGCCGGGACATATGAATGTCACTCAACAAACAAGAGTTACATGTAATGAATTAGCAAGGGTTGCTTACCTACATCGCTAGGTTTCTAGCCGTGATGCCAAAGCTCACTAGGACTTAGTGAAATATGGATCTTAACTCATATTATTAGAGGGTATTTTAAGCATACAGTGGGACTATCTTTTGTTAAATTGTTTAATGGGAGATTTCACATAAACATAGTGATGAATTTTTGCATATATTTTTATGTTGTAGACAATGCCACCATCTATTTTTTCCACACCCAGTTTTAACCTACGATTTATTCTTGAGATAGAAAAACTAAATTGAACAAACTTCATTGACTGGTATCGCAACTTGAGAATTGTTCTTAAGCAAGAAAAGAAGGAATATATTCTAGAGGTTCCATATCTAAATGAACCAGCTGAAGATGCTACTCTGCTTAAAATAATGAGTATGAGAAACATTGCAATGACTCACTTGATGTTAGCTATCACATGCTTGCCACCATGAACTCTAAGCTTTAGAAACAATATGAGAACACGGATGCCTACAATATAATTGTGGGTCTTAAAGGCATGTTTGAGAACCAGGCAAGGATTGAAAGATACAACATCTCTAAGTCATTGTTTGCATGCAAGTTAAATGAAGGAAGTCCGGTCAGCCCTTAGGTGATCAAGATGATTGGATACATTGAGAGTTTGAAAAAACTTGGTTTTCCCCTTAGCCAAGAGTTGGCTACTAATGTGATTTTTTAGTCGCTCCCTCCAAATTGTGAGCTAGTCATTTTGAACTTTCATATGAATAGTATGGAGAAGTCTAGGACCAAGTTGCATAGGATGCTCAAGTCAACAAAGGAGAGCACTATGAAAAGCTCTAGTTATGTGATGATGGTTCAGAAGACTACCAACTTCAAAAAGAAGTCTAAGGCTTTGACAAAAGAAAAGGTATGGGCAAAACTCAATAGGAGATTTTGAGTAACAAATATAAGCTTCAGAAGCTCAAGATTGGTGCTGCACCTGATGCCATTTGCTGCCAATGCCAAGGGACTGGACATTGGAAGAGGAACTACAAGAAGTATTTGGCAAAACTAGAAAAGAAGAAAGGAAGTAAGACTTCTACTTCAGTTATAAATGCTATAGAAATAAATCTTGCTACTTCTCATATTAGTTATTAGGTATTTGATACCGGATCGGTTGCTCATATTTGCAATTCAATGTAGGGGAGTTTGGCAAGAGGAGAGGTCGATCTTCATGTAGGTAATGGAGCAAGAGTTGCTACATTGGTTGTTGGAACTTTACCATTGTCTTTACCCTTAGGATTAGTTTTGGAATTGAATTATTATTATTATGTTCCTGCCTTAAGCAAAAACATTATTTTTGCTTCATGTTTGGGAGCAGAAGGTTATGAGTTCAGAATAAAGAACAATTGTTGTTTAATTTATTTGAATGATATGCTTTATGGTCATGCTCCATTGATAAATGGATTATATGTTTTAAATCTTGAAGATGTGCCTGTCTATAAAATTAATACTAAGAGGCTTCGGCCTAATGATTTGAATCCTACTTATATTTGGCATTGTCGTTTGGGTCACATAAATGAGAAGCGTATGGTGAAGCTCCATAAAGATGGTCTTCTATACTCATTTGATTTTTTATAATTTGAAACATGTGAGTCTTATTTACTTGGCAAAATGACTAGGACACCTTTCACTGGTTTAGGTGAAAGGGTAAATAACTTATTGGCCTTAGTACATTTAGATGTATATGGACCAATGAGCTCAACAGCTAGAGATGGTTTTCAATACTTCATAACTTTTATCGATGACTTTAGTAGATATGGATTCATCTACCTAATGAGGCATAAGTCTGAATCATTTGAAAAGTTCAAGGAATTTCAAAATGAGGTACAAAATCAACTTGGCAAGACAATTAAAACCCTATGATCAAATCGTAGAGGTGAATATTTAAGCCATGAGTGTGGTGATCATCTAAAGCAATGTGGAATTGTTCTACAGCTAACTCCACCAGGAACACCTCAATGGAATGGGGTATTTGAACGATGGAATCAGACCTTCTTAGACTTGATTCGATCTATGATGAGCTAATCTGATATGCAATTGTCTTTCTGGGGGTATACTCTGGAAACAGTCGTGTTCATATTAAATAGGGTTTCATTAAAAGCCATAGAGAAGACACCATATGAGATATGGACTGGAAAGCATCCCAGGTTTTCTTTTCTCAAAATATGGGAATGTGAAGTATATGTAAAACATTTGATGTTTGACAAGATCACACCTAAATCTAATAAATGCTTCTTCGTAGGGGTATCCTAAGGAAACTAAAGGATATTTCTTTTATAAAAAGGATGAAAACAAAGTGTTTGTTGCACAAAATGGTGTCTTTTTGGAGAAAGAGTATCTCTCAAAAGGAGTTAGTGGGAGCACGGTGAGATTTGAAGAAATTTCAGAGGCATCAAAAAATGTATCAACTCCTATTGAACCTCTACAGAGTGTATAAGATGTTACACAACCTGTGGAAGAGGCACCAGCCCCATGTAGGTAAGAAAAGCCACGTCAATTGCCAATAAGGTATCGGCATAATATTTTATTGTTAGACAATGATGAGACTAAGACTTATATGGAAGTGATGATGGGTCCAGACTCTGAGAAATGGCTTGAAGCCATGAGATCCAAAATTTAATCCATGTATGATAATCAAGTTTAAAACTTGGTTGATTCATCCGATGGTGTTAAAACCATTGAGTGCAAGTGGGTTTTTAAGAAAAAGATAGACATAGATGGAAATGTTCAAATCCATGAGGCACGATTGGTGGCTAAGGGTTTCAAAGAAATTCAAGGTGTTGATTATGATGAAACCTTCTAGCCCGTCACTATGCTTAAGTCTATTCAGATCATTCTTGCAATTGCTACATATTTTGATTGTGAGACATGGCAGATGGATGTCAAAACGGCTTTCCTAAATGAAAACCTAGGTGAGGGTATGTACATGACACAACTTGGGAGTTTTGTCGATTCTCAAAATGCTAGAAAGATATGCAAGCTTCAGAGATCTATCTATGGACTGAAGCAACCTTCTTGGAATTGGAACATTTGTTTTGATGAGGTAATCAAAGGGTTTGGCTTTATCAAGAATGAACAAGAGCCTTGTGTTTACAAAAAGGCTAATGGGAGCACACTTATTTTTCTGGTCCTATATGTTGATAATATATTATTGATCGAAAATGATATTCCTATGCTTGAATTAGTCAAGTCTTCATTAAGAAATAGTTTCTCTATGAAAGACTTAGGAGAGATAGCATATATTTTGGGCACAAAGATCTATAGAGATAGAATTAAAAAGCTAATTGCATTAAGCCAAGATACGTACATTGACAAAGTGTTGAAGCAGTTCAGCATGCAGAATTCCAATAAGGGTTTCTTACCTATGTCACAAGGTATTAGTCTTAGCAAGACTCAATGTCCTTCAACACCAGATGAGCGAGATATGATGAGTATTCCATATGCTTCTGCCATTGGATCTATCATGTATGTCATACTTTGTACATACCTAGATGTATCATATGTTCTAAGTGTTGCGAGCAGATATCAGTCAAATCTAGGTGAAAGTCGCTGGATAGCTATAAAGAACTTCCTGAAATACTTGAGAAGGACTAGAGATGCGTTCCTTATTTATGGAGGTAAGGAAGAGCTAGTCGTAAATGTTTACAGTGATGCTAGCTTTCAAACTGATAAAGATGATTTTCGATCGCAGTCTGGGTTTGTGTTTTATCTTAATGGACGAGTAGTGAGCTGAAAAAGTTCCAAGTAAGAGATGGTTGCTGATTCTATAATGGAGGCGGAGTATATTGCAGCTTCCGAAGCTGCAAAGGAGGTTGTTTGGATAAAGAAGTTCATCTCTGAGCTAGGTGCGGTCCTAGTGCTTTTAGTCCAATGAATCTCTATTGTGATAATAGTGGAACCATTGTGTAAGCCAAAGAGCCAAGATTGCATTAAAAATCTAAGCACATACTTCGGTGTTTTCACCTCATTCATGATATTATTGATAGAGGTGGTGTTAAGATATGCAAAGTGCACACAGATTTAAGTATTGATGATCCATTGACAAAGCCTCTTCCACAGCCAAAGCATGAGGAGCACACAAGAGCTATGGGTATTAAATACTTGCATGATTGACTCTAGTGCAAGTGGGAGATTGTTAGTGATATGCTTTAGAGGCAATCATGGAGATGATTATATCACTTCTATATTTATGATCTTTTGAATAATATGTTATTTTGTCTCTTGAATGAATGTCTTTCGTATTGATCAACAAGTATGTGACTTATTCGTGGAACTCTTTATTCATATTTTGATGTTATTCTAAATTATCTCTAATCTTATATCATTATGTACGATAATTATGATTTATAGATTAGCACATATATTGATTGATGATCATATTTCATGGATCATGGATATGGGATATCAAATCAACAATATGGATACATGTTAGAGAACATGATGTTGGATTGACTTATCATGAGACACTATGGATATGGTACATTTTTTTCATTTATATTTCTTTTGCCTTAAGTTAGTCATTTAATTTATGCGTTGTTCGAATTGACCTGATGTTATGATGCTAAAGTTATTTCCCTGCTCTTTGAAAGGTAAAGTTAAAGCCTGGTTAAATTCCTTATTACTTAATAGTAGTATTAAAAGTTGGACAGAATGTGCTCACTCATGCTTTTATTGCTAAATATTATCCAACATCTAAAACCATGAAAAATAAGGAACAAAATTATGACATTTGCCCAAAAAACCAAATGAAGATTTATATCAAGCATGGGAACGATTTGATAAGTTATTAAGGAGACGATGTTAGCACGGTGGTGGCATCGCTCCGTCCTTCACCATGGATGGAGCCCGTGCCCTAGCCTTACCCATTTGGAGTCGCGAAGGTGGCAGTGATAGTGTGGGGTGGCCTCATCTGATCAATGTTGTGGAGGCGAAGGTGTGGATCGAGGAGACAACGGTGGTGGCCATGGTGTGAAGGTGCCATGGTCGTCCCTTGCTTTGACGGTCCAACATGGAGACGTCGGTGACGGTGGAAGCGATGGTGATGACCAACGACGACGTGGAGACAATGTCGATCAGGATCAATCTCGGTGGTAGCACGGTGCGGAGGCGATGTCCTATTTGATGGGGGCGAGACCTCGATGGCGAGGCGGCACGTGGAGGCGTGCCGGTGCTAGCGGGTTGGGGCGGCGGCGAAAAGCACGCAAAGGTGCATGTGTAGTCATCTTCGACGGTAGCCACTAGCAGCTGCGCACGAAGGCGTGCGACCGATTAACCTGTCAATGGCAATGATCGACAGCGCACGCAGAGGTGTGCCCCTTTCAATCTAGGCAATTGCTGCAGTGCGCGTACGTCAAGGAGTACATCCATCCGGTCTGTTGGCCGGTGACATGCTATGGAGGCGTGCGCCCGGCTGCCTAGTGATGGGAGAAGGGGCGGCTACGGTAGGGTAGACCAAACCAATCCACATACAAACCATCTCTGTGAAAACTGAATTGACAAGCTAGATCAAAGATAATATACCTGGAAGTCTTAATGAGAGCCTTATCGTGCCGATAACTTGTTATATATTCGGGGTCGCGTTATCGATGATCAAGCACTCAACTCACAAGAATATAAAAATAGAACTAATACACAAGGTATAATCCTAAGGTTTCTCTTAACATTATTGCTCTCACTACTACAGAAAGCCTAATACTAGATGGCAAATCATAGACAGTTTGACAAAACCGTCTGTGACCGACACTAACACAGATAGTTTTGATTTGGACACCGTCTGAGTTGATGGCGTCGGAGAAAACGAGTATCACAGACGGTTCTTACCGATGAACTGTCTGTGATATTTTAGTATCACAGACGTTTTTATTAAAAACCGTCTGTGATAATCTGGAATTATCACAGTCTATTTTTTATTAAAAACTATCTATGATAAGCTGATTATCATAGACGGTTTGTATTAAAAACCGTTTGTGATAATGGCACTAGACATTTATTGCGCCGCTCAGAACCGTATATGTCTTCATTTCGATCCAGATCTAGCCAGTGCTGCACTCTTTCGCTCAGGAGGCAAGCTAGGCGATTTCAGGCCAATTAATTTGGTGGGAGGAGGCAGAGATTGAGCTTTGAAGATTCATACGTTCCTAGTTGCTCTAGATATGATTAGTAATGAATTTTATTTTTTTCTTTGCATTACAATTTAGATCTAAGTTTTGGTGAGTGTTATTGAAGATGGTTTGCATCTACTTGACCATACATGATCAGTTCCCCCGTCATGTGGGAGGCCAAATTTGTCAAAATTGTTGGTTATATACCTTCAGCAATCGCTGGGGAAATAGCTGTTGTGTTTATAATATGAATTAAGCTAGCAAAACCTCAATGCATGTGGTATATATATAGTAATAATTAATTAATTAATTTAATTTTTTATACTAAGTTTTTATATATATACATAACGTAGGACCGAAGCTGGATGTATGCCGCGAACCGTGTGAGTGAAGAGTACATTAATGGCGTGTCTGCTTTTATAAGAGCTGCCGAGGAGGATATGTTGAATAAGGGGGTGTAATATATGTACTGTTCATACACTGACTGCGAGAATTTAAAGATGTTTAAGAACCAAGTGTAAATTGAAGTGCACTTGATTCGGAGGGGTTTCAAAAACGGTTATACGTGTTGGACTAGTCATAGAGAAGTCAATGATCATATGCCACCGGATGACATCGCCGGTGAAGTGAATGATATGCCGACGGATGACATCGCCGGTGAAGTGAATGACATGCCACCGGATGATATTGATTGTTGTTCGGATTCAGATAGGTTGCACGATGACAATCTGGATCAGGTGCTTCACGATGTAGAAGAGAACTATGATGAGAGAGAATATGTTAAATTCTGGGGCTTGATGGAGGACTCGGAAAAACCTTTGGTCACTTGCTGGAGGTCAAAGTACACGAGGTTGTCGGCCGTGCTTGAACTGTTGAAATTGAAGGCAAGCAACGGTTGGTCCGACAAGAGTTTCACGGCGCTGCTAGGTCTTTTAGCGGACATGCTTCCGGAGAAAAATGAGTTGCCTAAAACCACGTATCAAGCCAAGAAGGTTCTTTGTCCATTGGGAATGGAAGTAGAAAGAATACATGGTTGTTCGAACGACTGTATCCTCTACCGTAAAGAGTATGCAAACGTGCATGTATGTCCGGTGTGCAACGCTTCCCGATACAAACATAACAATCAATCAGATGACAGCGAGCGAACAGAGGTGAAGAAAGGACCTCCTGCTAAGGTGGCATGGTATTTTTCTATAATTCCTCGTTTGAAAAGGTTTTTTGCAAATCCAAAGGAGGCAAAACTGATGCGTTGGCACTCGGAGGAGCGCAAGAAGGATGGAATGTTAAGACACCTTGCTGATTCTGCCCAATGGAGAAACATCGATAGGAGTTTTGCAGTCTTCAGTGCAGAACCAAGAAATATAAGGTTTGGACTAAGTACAGATGGAATGAATCCTTTCAGTAGCATAAGCAGCCAACATAGCACATGGCCCGTGACTCTCTGCATCTATAACCTTCCTCCTTGGTTGCGTATGAAGCGAAAGTATATTTTTCTGTCGATACTTATCCAAGGGTCAAAGCAACCTGGGAATGATATCGATGTGTACCTAGCACCATTGGTGGAAGATCTAAAAGTACTGTGGAACGAAGGGGTATATGTATGGGATGCATACAAGCGAGAGAACTTCACTTTGCGCTCCTTGTTGTTCTGCATCATAAATGATTATCCTGCCTTGCTAACCTATCGGGCCAAAGTACAAAAGGTGCCAAAACTTGTACTCACTGTTTAGATGGTACCCAGTGTGTGGCTGAAACACTCATGCAAAACCGTATATATGCGTCACCGCCGGTTCCTTCGGAGGACTCACCTGTATCGCAAGATGAAGAAACAATTTGACGAAGAGAAGGAAGACGGTTTAACTCCAAGGCATTTAAGGGGAAAAAGGTTTATAATATGGTTAAGGATTTAGATGTTGTCCTCGAAAAGGAACGTAAATTGAGGGCTCATGAGATTATGCAGCCTTTATTCGCTTTATATAGGAAGAAGTGAGATGCCTTCATAATAGAAAGCTTCAAACAGGACTAAACTATGTTAATTAGCCTTCGTTTATCGGGCCATCGGGATGGACGGATATACAACATCGCCCACGGTACTCTAATATTTCTACCGATCAAGATGATAGTCACATACACTACGGATTTATTCTGGTACCTTCCTACAACAGTCCTGATGCTCCGTTTGGAACCTCGAAATAATAGCATTTTGTTGATGTCAGAAATTTAGTTTATCTTGGTTTTGGGTGTAAAGGTTAAAAACGGAATGTGAACCCCATACAAATGTAGAAATTCGCTTGAAAACCAGGGCGCTAATGCTAAAGGAAAAAAGCAGAACTTATTTGTGGAGTGGGTTTCCCGCTTGTACATGGATGTTCATGTACGTAATGTACTGTAGATTGTGCTCCGAGATTTGTGCTAGCAAAGTGGGTGGGAACGAACATATTGTGTACCCTATCAAATACACGTGTTATATCTGTTGTGTACCCTGGCACTAGCCCATGGTCGGCCCGGTGCGACCTCTTGAGGGTCGCTGCGGTGCCTAAGGCCGCAGGAGGCATGATGTAGGTAGAGATCAAAGTCGAGGCACTACTACAAAACAAGCTATACTGGATATTTTATCAGAGACAATTCATGTGGAGCCGTCTGTGCTTTGATTATTACAGATGATTCATAGCTAAAACCATCTCTGAAACTATCACAGACGGTTAGGTTTAAAAACCGTCTGTGATGCACGAATCATCACAGACGGTTTTTTTTAACTAAAACCGTCTATAAAACTATCACAGACGGTTGGGTTTAAAAGCCGTCTGTGATATACGAATTATCACAGACGGTTTTTTAACTAGAACCGTCTATGAAACTATCACAGACGGTTTTTATTTACAATCGTCTGTGTTTTGTCGTTTGTCATATGAACTACAGAAGCTACTGAGACGAGAGACAAGTTTAAGGCAAATTTATTACAAAAGTCCCCAAAAAAAACATATTCTCAGATCTTAGTCTTCTAGGCTTCATATGCTTCTTCTTTGACTTTTGGAGTTGGAGGATCAGTCGTTGAGTTCTCGAATGCCATGAAGTTTGCTCTTGCCCTATGCACTTCCTCCTCCAGCCTAGGCAAATCACTAGCACGGTCCATAATCCCATAGAGGATGCCATGATAAGCTTCTTCAGAATCGGCCGCTTCTGCTTGATCGGCAATGTTATCTATGTATCTCTCCACTACCGCAAGAGCTTCTTTCGCTTTGTGCACATTGTAGAGAAGAACGGGGCTAAGGGTGGTTTCCCTTTGCTGAGCGGCAACGAGACACCTCCGTCGACGGCGGATGATGAGGTCCAGTTGACGGATGGAAAAGATTCGAGGAAGGAGAGCAGGGCGAGAGTGGAGGAGCTGCTCCAGACATAAATTGTTGGCCGCTTGCGTAAGGTTGCGGCCGAACAACTCATAATGGATACATGAGTGAAAGGAGATCAAAAGAATATGAGACGTCATTATTGAGAAATCTGGTGAAGAAGACGAGGGGACAGTTTAGAAGAGCTGGATTAGGGCGCACATATTTAAGCGTTATCATAGACAGTTCGTATACCAAACCGTCTCTGATATTAATATCATGGACGGTTCATATACCTTATGTGAGTTATCACAGACGGTTCGTATAACAAACCGTCTCTGATAATGACATGTCACCGATCCATGGCATGTCACCCAGGATTTTGATCTCACCCGTCCATTCTCTCCACATCAAATGGCAGGCACCAGTTCCTCCCATCGCTCGGCCCTTATTAATTACTCCCCATCTACCTTTCCACCGGTAGTCACACGTGAGTTCATCCACTATATAGCTTCCTGTATCCTCTCCTTGACAATGCTGACTACCATCGTGAGCTAGCGCCTTCGTTGTGGCACCACGGTCGACTGCATAGCACACTCTTGTCGTAAGTGTCGTAAGAATGTCTTATCCAGTCTCACCGTCATGCCACAAAGGTGGCGCTACCACCGCCTCTCCATTGCTAGTGATATCCAGCCGCCATCCGATGCCTCCAAATTGTTCCTCAATGACGCCGAATACCACCGTGAGCTAGCGCCTCCGTTGTGACACCTCGGTTGAATGCAGAACACACTCTTGTCATAAGTGTCGTAAGAGTGTCTTCTTCATTCTCACCGTCGTGCCACAAAGGTGGCGCTACTGCCGCCTCTCCATTGCCCGTGATATCCAGGCGCTATCCGATGCATCCAGCTTCTACTGTCTGCTAGGATCTCTGCTTCTTATATATTCTTGCCGTGTTAAAGAGTTGGGTTCATTATCTTGTTATGTTGTAATGGTGGATTCTAATCTTAATGGAAATGGAATGTGCTGTTGTGTTAATTTGCCACTGTATTAGCTTGTTTTCAAAGGACGTAGCTAGGTAACATTATTTCTTGAGGCTAGCCAAAAAAAAGAAAAAAATTTAGGTATAGAATGAACTATCACAGACGGTTTTGTGGTATAAACCGTTTATGAAGAACTATCACAGACGGTTCTATATACTAACCGTCTGTGATACTCGCTAATCACAGATAGTTGGTAACTAGAACCGTCTGCGATGTGTGAGTATCACAGACGGTTTTTTGTTCAAGCCGTCTGTAATAGTTTTCTTCACAGACGGTTCTAGTTACAAACCGTCTATGTTGTCTTTATCACAGACGTCTCATAAACCATCTGTGATAACCTTCAATTATCACTGACACATAAATACAGGCGGTTCAGAGAATCGTCTGTGATGACAGTTCTGAACTATCTGTGATGACTCTTTTTGTAGTAGTGGGGGTGCATCAATCGAGGTCAGAGGCACGTCTCTGGCGGCTCAAATCGGAAGGAGCAGAGACAAGGAGTATAACACGTATGTAAGAGATGACCGGCGGCTAGAGATGCAAAATCCAGTATGGAAATTAGGCTTTCATACCATGATATAAATTGAGCATCTCAAATCATTGTACTATATATATATATATATATATATATATATATATATATATATATATATATATATATATATATATATATATATATATATATATATATATATATATATATATAGTACAATGTAACTCTAGGTACAGGACTAATAGGCTTATATACAGACTAACGGGCCTAAAGAGACATGTATACATAAGAGTATTCATTAACAAAACACCTATAAGTTGTAGTTTTTATGCCACAGCTATAGTAGATATATGATTAATCCATGCCATTATAATCATGTCCTACCAAATAAACGGTGCATATTGCTATCATTTTTCTCTAGAGAATCTTTAGGATTTTAAAAAAAATATTATTAAGGGAATTTCTAGCACCATGAACAAGCGAAGTGCCTTTACTTCCAGAAGTTGTTTATATTATCGCGAAGTTTGAAAACTTAATAAAATACGTGCTTCAAATTACAAGATGCAGGTAGACATGATTAATGATTAATTAACTCATTTGATACAAATCATACAATGACAGATCGTACCTTGTTAAGTTGAATAATTGATAAACAGATCGTATCTCGTTAATTCCAATAATTGATATCTATATAAAAAATAAATAAATATGCAGTTCTATTAGTCCAAACACCCCAAACGAAGGGGATAATAATAGATAAAGGCAGCAGGGTTTTGATCCTACAATGTTATGACAAAATGCATCAACTGAAAATATGAATAACTTGCAACAGTCAGTAGAGCTCAAGCAAAATATTCATCAAGCTGGAACTAGGGGTGGGAAATGGTAACAGATAATCTGTTTTATCCGATATTTATATTCGAGAAAACACGAATGTGGTAAGCAAAATCCGTATTCGAAAATATTCGAATTCGGATTCAAGAATATTCGTATCCGTACTTGAGAATATTCATATTCGCATTTGTATTCAAGAATATTTGTATTCGTATTCGAGACTATTCGATTCGTATTTGATCCATTTTCTATGCCTATCTTTAACAAACCCGGTTACTAGAAATCCCGAGAAAAACCCTAACGAATTTTGTGATTCAAAATTTGAATTTGGATGGTTTGAACCTGGTAACCGGTGAAAACCGGCAAAACCACTAGCCATTTATTCTACCAAGATTTGTTACAGAAGTTGTTTGAGGATATTCGTATTCGACCTAATTAAATACATATTTGATTTGAATTTGTATCTATTATGATATTCAATTCGTATTCATATTCATTTTGAAAATATGATTCATATTTGTATTTAAGACTATTCGATCGTATCCGATCCATTTCCATCCCTACCTGGAACTAACTCGAGCATCCTAAGTGTCAAGGACATTGAAAGACCTCATGTAATACTAGAGATAACAAAAAGAGAAGGTAATCAAAAAATAGGAAATAATCCAAGGAAGAATAAAAGAAATAAAGAAGAGTTTGCCATCAGATACATCGGCTTTAGAAATGCCAAATGTTGCAGCGTTCATTGAGATTCCCATGGCACCATCTCACGTTTTGGGTTTTCCTCATTCGATAGAAAATTTAGTCAATGCTCACTTTTACTGACTTACCTCCCGCAGTAGAAAAAACCACCAACAGTACAGAGCAAAAGGTCCTTAAAGCCCACAACCACTTGAGAAGAGGGGGTAAGGGATAGGAGGGGGCACCTAGGTTATTTCACAAAGCCAGGAGGGAAGGCAGCCGAATGCCTTCTCCTTTGTAGGCCAGCCAAACCCCCAGAGCAGGTCTCACTCCATTCATTTTGCTCAGACAACTGAGAACACAGCAAAAGCACAAGCCAGCAAAAGAGCCCTATCTCTCTATTGCTTTGCCAAACCAAGCCTCAGTCTTACTTCATCCACCACTGAGAGCAAAGCACTCACAAGTGCTCGATGAACCAGAAGCCAAGCCGAGCATTCTTATTTCTCATCTTGACTCTTTGTCTTTCCCTACACCAAGAGCAAAGCACCAAAGTCAAGCACCACCAACCAATCAAAGCAACACAGAGAGGTAGTGAGGGAGTGAGCCAAAGGTGAGGAGTTCCAGAAGCAGCGGAAGATAGTGGAACAAGGAAGACGATGTAAGAATCATTGATGACCACTGGGGACCCCAACCCTCGCCGTCGCCTCATCTCTTTTATAGTCTGGCAAAAGTAAGTAGGTCCCCTCTCACATGCACCGCCACAACTGGCTTAGCCGTGACACACCACCGGTGGGGAGCCCGTGGACGTCGCCGTGCGCCCTTGGAAAGGAGAAATGCTCCCCCGTGCATGCCTCCCCACCAAGTTCTGTCGTGACGATGCCTATAGGCATTCCCAAGACCGGGTGTAAGCACGATCAGAGCAAGGCAAAATAGCAACTACAATAAAACGCGTAAGGTGGGGCGAAATAGAGAAGACTATCCTAAGTAGTAGAAGGGGATGGTAAGCCGAGGTAGACCATGGCGGTGTGGGAAAGGAAGGTTGGCCGGAGGTGGAGGCGCTGCGCTCCTGGTCGGTTGCAAGCCATGGCCAGCGAGCTGAAGGGGGTGGATCGAGGAGTAGCACAAAGGAGGCACAACGCTGGTACCCTTGCCTTTCATGTGAGGCGTCCAGCGGCAACCCCAAGGCCAATGCACCCATGGTGCCTGGGCGGCGGCGCAGCCTTGTTACGCGTGCGTAGAGGCGGTGTTGGGGAGGCAGCCAGGGCTAGAGCCGAGGGAAGCTTAGTTATTGCCGTCGGTGGCCGGAGGTGCGTGGGTAGATCGCACCTTGGGGCTAGCTACGAGGGCGGCGCCAGTAGGCCGGCATCCAAGCCCAAGAAGGAGCCACGAGGGAAGTAATCGGCACCAGCTTGGAGCCATCCGTGCACACCGGAGGGAGAGGGTGAGGCTACCTGGCCGAATCTAAGAGAGAGAGAGAGCCGGTGGAGAAGGAAGTAGAGGCGAGGCCAATTGGCCGATCCGTAGCGGAGAGAGATAAATAGAGAGAGAGTGGGAGGAGGAAGAAGATGAGGGGATGAGGTAAGGCCAGTTCGGCCGAAGCAGATGGAGAAGAAAAAAAAGAGAGAGAAAACAGCTATGACAAGGGCAGATCTCGGTGTGGCTTAGCGAGGACATGGCGTCGACGCTGCCGGACAAGGAGGTAACACCATCCTCTCCTCTTTCTCTCTTCGGTCACCATCTCGCACGGCGTTGATGTGCGCAAGATCCAGCATCATAGCATGGAACGGAAGCGAAAACAAGTTGCTCTAATTTTCTGTACGATTTTGTGTTGTAATCTGTTCCATTTTGTGCTACCATTTGTGTAGTGATTTGTTACAATTTCCGATTTGTTCAAATTTTGGGCTGCATGTAGTGATTTTGAAAATCGTTGCACCAGAAGGGGATCATTTTATTCTTTTTCTATTTTTTCAAATTTTTTCTTGAAATTTCTTGAAGGTGAAATTTCTTGTACCCGATGTGTTAGAAGTAATCTTGTTTCTGTGCTTAGTCGTATTCGAGTCCGTAAAGTTTACGCGTTCTTGCCGTGTATACATATACAAATATAGTACAAGTTCTTGTTTCAGAGTCCATCTGGGAGAAGTTGTCTTACGTGTTGGTCATTGTGATGTGTATAAGTAGCAAGTCATGTAGAGTCTTGAAAACTAGAGAAGTAGCGAGGCAACGCTGATTTGAACAAGTGAATAAAGAAGAGAAGAAGAAGCGGTTTTGACTCGAAAAATCGTGCGTGTTCAAGTCCAGCAAACTATATAATTTTTCGTGCGCGTGTGCGCTTCAAGTTCTCTCCAGCATAGAGATGCTATGTGAAAGCTTGTGCTGCATATGCTCATTCACGTGAAGTATAGGGAGGCAAGGTGTTGCTTGGCAGGCGCCACGACCAATAGAGAGTGACAGGAAGCCTCTGTTTCCTTGCGTGAACACATGTGATTGTCACACGTCGCGTCAGAGGGTAGGACCAGCAGGTCCCACTGGAGAAAGAAGGAGCGCACATCTCACTACTACAGAAAGTCTAATACTAGACGGCCAATCAAAGACGGTTTGACAAAATCGTCTGTGACCCACAGTAATACAGACGGTTTTAATTTCGACACCGTCTATGTTGGCGGCGTCGGAGAAAACGAGTATCACAGACGGTCTATATTAGAAACCGTCTGTGATGATCCCAGATTATCAGAGACGGTTTTTAATAAAAACCGTCTGTGATAAGCTGGTTATCACAGACGGTTTTTAATAAAAAAAATCGTCTATGATAATTCACAGATAGTTTTTAATTAAAAACGTCTGTGATAATAGCACTAGGCATTTATTGCGTTGCTCAGACCGCATCTGTCTTCATTTCGATCCAGATCTAGCCGCTGCTGTGCACTCTTTCGCTCAGGAGGCAAGATAGGCGATTTCAGGCCAGTTAATTTGGTGGGAGGAGGCAGAAATTGAGCTTTGAAGATTCATACTTTCCTGGTTGCTCTAGATATGGTTAGTAATGAAATTTATTTTTTTCTTTGCATTACAATTTAGATCTAAATAATTGGTTTGCAAAATTGTTGATTCTATAATAGCTGCTGTGTTTATAATATGAATTGAGCTAGCAAATTAAGCCTCAATATAATACATGTGGCCGGTATATATATAGTAATAACTAGTTAATTTAATTTTTAATATTAAGTTGTTATATATGTACGTAACGTAGGACCGAAGTTGGATGTATGCCGCGAGCCGTGTGAGTAAAGTGTACATTAATGGCATGTCTGCTTTTACAAGAGCTGCTGAGGAGGATATGTTGAATAAGGGGGTGGAATATATATACTGTCCATGCATTGACTGCGAGAATTTAAAGATGTCTAAGAATCGAGGGCAAATAGAAGCACACTTGATTCGGAGGGGTTTTAAAAAGCGTTATACATGTTGGACCAGTCATGGCGAAGTGAATGATCATATGCCGCTGGATGACATCACCGGTGAAGTGAATGACATGCCGCCGGATGATGTCGATTGTGGTTCGGATTCGGATAGGTTGCACGATGATAATCTGGATCAGATGCTTCACGATGTAGAAGAGAACTATGATGAGAGAGAGTATGTTAAATTCCGGGGCTTGATGGAGGACTCGGAGAAACCTTTGTTTACGTGCTGCAAGTACACGAGGTTGTCGGCCGTGCTTGAACTGTTGAAATTGAAGGCAAGCAATGGTTGGTCCAACAAGAGCTTCACGGTGCTGCTAGGTCTTTTAGCGGACATGCTTCCGGAGGAAAATGAGTTGCCTAAAACCACGCATAAAGCCAAGAAGGTTCTTTGTCCGTTGGGGATGGAAGTAGAAAGAATACATGCATGTCCGAATGACTGTATCCTCTACCGTAAAGAGTATGCAAACTTACATGTATGTCCGGTGTGCAACGCATCCCGATACAAACGTAACAATCAATCACATGATGGCGAGGGAACAGAGGCGAAGAAAGGACCTCCTGCTAAGGTGGCATGGTATTTTCCTATAATTCCCCGTTTGAAAAGGTTTTTTGCAAATCCAAAAGAGGCAAAACTGCTGCGTTGGCACTCGGAGGAGCGCAAGAATGATGGAATGCTAAGACACCTTACTGATTCTGCGCAGTGGAGAAACATCGATAGGAGTTTTGCAGACTTTGCTGCAGAACCAAGGAATATAAGGTTTGGACTGAGTACAGATGGAATGAATCCTTTCGGTAGCATGAGCAGCCGACATAGCACATGTCTCGTGACTCTCTGCATCTATAACCTTCCTCCTTGGTTGTATATAAAGCGAAAGTATATTTTGCTGTCGATACTTATCCAAGGGCCAAAATAACCTGGGAATGATATTGATGTGTTCCTAGCACCGTTGGTGGAAGATCTAAAAGTACTGTGGAACGAAGGGGTACAGGTATGGGATGCATACAAACGAGAGAACAACGTGACGAAACTAGTTACGCACGCATTGATCATTATGAAGGGCTAATTTTTAAAGGAAATAAGCAAGTAGAATGAGAATGTGCATGTGTGTGATGTATATGTGACTTGGCATTTATGTATACAACAATGCGTGTTTGTGATGTATATGTGTATTGGCATTTATGTATATGTGAAAATGTGTGAAGAAATACATTCTGTGAGGTTAGTGAAAATGTGTGAATGCAGCTGGTTGGTGTTGTATATGAATGCAGCTGGTTGGTGTTTGTCTTAATATCACAGACGGTTCTAATTTTAGAACCGTCTGTGATAAGCCTACTATCACAAACGATTCTAAGTTTAGGACCGTCTGTGATAAGCCTACTATCACAGATGGTTCTAAACTTAGAACCGTCTGTGATATTGATATCACAAACGGTTCTACACTTAGAACCGTCTGTAATAAGCCTCCCTATATATACCCATGGCTAGGGTTTTCCGTGTATTCTGCAGTTATTGTAGTTCTAAATCCCGATCTGCCACTGCCTCCTCGCACCTCCGTCGCCGCCGCCTCCCTTGGGCCCGTTCGCCGAGCCGTTGCCGCCGCCTCCCTCGGCCCGTCCGCCGAGCCGCCGCCGCCGCCTCCTCGGGCGCGTCCGCCGAGCCGCCGCCGCCTCCCTCGGGCCCGTCCGCCGAGCCGCCGCCGCCTCCTCTTGGGCGTGTTCACCGAGCCGCCGCCGCCTCCTCGGGCCCGTCCGCCGAGCCGCCGCCGCCGCCTCCCTCGAGCGTGTCCGCCGAGCCGTCGCCGCCGCCTCCCTCGGGCCCGTCCGCCGAGCCGTCGCCGCCACCTCCCTACGTCGTCCTCAAGTACGCCAACACCAAGCTCCGCACCCGAACCTGCACCAGTCCGTCAAGCTTCACTTCCTCCTATCCCCTCTTCCTCATGTTCTTTGTATTATGTCTTCCCGTGTATCTTGCTTAGTTTCTTCATGTCAAAGGACTTTGGAAGAGCAAAGCCTATCTTCCTGGTGGAATCATGCGTTTATTTAAGACTATTTCTGTTAGACGAGTGGTGATGCCTTCCCTATGGATAGTATTTGGCAGCTATAGAGGAGTGGTGGGGTATATGCAATGGTAGCATCTAGTTGACGTGTTTTATGTATATGTATATGTATATATATGTTGCTATGGATAGTATTTAATTGGCAGCTATAGAGGAGTGGTGGGGTATATACAATGGTAGCATCCAGTTGACATGTTATATGTATATGTATATGTATATGTATATGTATATGTATATGTATATGTATATGTATATGTATATGTATATGTATATGTATATGTATATGTATATGTATATGTATATGTATATGTATATGTATATGTATATGTATATGTATATGTATATGTATATGTATATGTATATGTATGTTGCTATGGATAGTATTTAGCAGCTATAGAGGAGTGGTGGGGTATATACAATGGTAGCATCCAGTTGACATGTTTTATGTATATGTATATGTATATGTATATGTATATGTATATGTATATGTATATGTATATGTATATGTATATGTATATATATGTTGCTATGGATAATATTTGGCAGCTATAGAGGAGTGGTGGGGTATGGCAACTCTACTCCTCTCCTCTACTCCTCTCCTCTCTTCCAACTTTTTTTGCTTCCTCATCTTATCTTATGCTAATAGACCCACAAATTGAGCAACATGTCATCCACGCATTCTTCAACACCATCGCCGGAGGCGTCCGCTCCAAAATCAAGACGCCAAGGAAGAGGGCTATCGAAGAAGCCTGAGGGCCGATTTACCATCACACAGGTCGATGTATCTAGGGTCCCTCTCCTTCCTCGCAAAGCAGTAAGCGCATGGAGAAGCATGATCGGAATAGTTGCACGAGAACGAATTGAGATCACATTCAATTCATGGAAGGATGTGCCTGCGACTCAGAAAAGTGAGCTGCTGACAGAAATTTTGGCATCGTTCGAGATCCCAGAAGAACACCAAGACGTCGTGCAACGACAAGCCTTGCTAGGGGTGTGCAAAGCATGGAAGAACTTCAAGAGCAAGCTTGTCAAGGACTACGTGGAGAACAACAAAACGCCCTTTCATAAATACCCATTCCTGGAACCACAATGGGAAGAGTTCAAGGCTTTGAAGACGACCGAAGATTTCAAAAGTACAAGTGCGGCGCACAAGGCCCTCCAGGCAAATAACACACACCCCCATAGACTTGGCACAGCTGGGTATGCGGGTAAAATCCCTTAGTGGAGGAGGGAGGATGAACTGGCAGCCCTAGAGGACATCGCCCCGCCATTTGGCAATATTTCGGATGACCGCGCTCGAAATTGGATTAGAGAAAGGTCATCTACAATGACATCAGGGGACGTCTCCTTTCGAAACCCTGCAGACCAGCAAGTGTCTCAGCGCTTGGTAAGATATCGATCGAACTACGTAGCTTGTAATTACTTCACAACTTCGTACGAAGTGAAATGACATGTCATACTCTTGCAGGAAGAGCTGAGTTTTGAATCTTCCCCGGGATCATTCCAGGGAACAAGGGAGAATGATATGCTCTCCGCGGCCCTTGGAAACAAGGAGCACCCGGGCCGTACGAGAGGCCTTGGGCTTTACATTCCTTAGAAACATGGTTTCCAAGATGACTCCAAAATGTATCGGCGTAGGAAGAGAAACAAAGCCGAGCGTGACGCACGGCTACGAGAAGAGATCAAGACATCTCTTAGAGAAGAGCTAATAGGTGAGCTGGCTGATGTAGTCAGAGATGAGATGCGAAGCCATACAGAAAGTCAGCAGGCCGCCGTCGCCGCTCCTGTGCAAGCTAGCCCGCACAACCGTCCGAGTAGTTACGCGTCCAATCTGACGCAAACCGAGGCCAGATTTCCTACGGACGACAACATGGTAATAATTATTATCTCTCGAATGCTTCCTCCACTGATAGGCCTATTCGAGTAACTAATTGTGTATCGTTATGTAGGAGCCTACGAAGTGCAGGCTCCAAGTGAGATATACCTCCGTTCCCTTGTACGCTGCTTGGGGCCAGGCATATCCGTCTGGTATCGAGGCCATGGTGCACCGTCAAGCTATAGCGCCAGGCTTCGCAAAAGTTAATGTGGATGGTGTGCATGTTAATTTTGAGGTCGTCCCGCTACCGAAGCCCCCCACACTACAAGAAAACCCCCCTATAGTAACGCTGTATTGTTATGTTTGATACGCTTTATTTCGTCTCTACAGGAATATAGGCACGCTTTTGTAAAGCGTGTTAGGAGCGTCTTCGCATGGACCGTGTCAGGAGTTGTAGAGACGAATTCTTTAAGCATATCTATGAGATAAAAAGACGTTTTATAGAGACGCTTAGTGCATGCCTACACACATTGATACACTTTTATAGACACATTTATACAACGCATCTATCAGTATAGTTACGTTGTATAGTAGCGCTTCATCACGTATTAAGAATTGTAGAGACAGTCTCGTAGGTACATCTACATTACATGTCTACTAATATAGTCACGCTTTGTAATGACACTTTAATGCGTATTAAGAAGTATAGTCACGCTTTATAACGATGCTTTGATGCGTATTAAGAAGTATAGTCGCGCTTTATAGTGACGCTTTAATGTGTATTAAGAAGTATAGACACGATTAATAGATACATTTATATTACGTGTTTAATTATATAGACACGCTGTATAGTAACATAGCCACGTGCTCAGAAATGTAGAAACGATATGATGATACATTTACATTGCATGTGTATCAATATAGTTTCGTTGTATAGTAACATCTTGTTGCGTCTCAAGATATGTAGAGACGGTTTCATATGTACATTTATATTTCGCGTCAGTAATGTTTTTGTGTATATATTAATATATACATGCTTTGTAGTAACACCTTCTTATGTATTAAGAACTGTGATGTTTTCTTCAAAATGGACATCCAAATATAGATAATATACGTATGATTAGATAATGACAATGCAAATCACCAAAAGAATTCCATTTGTAAAATCATCTCTTTAGCATCCACAAAACAAGATAATAATTAGTTCACTCCCTGGACATCATATAGACCAGTAACTATATCAAACTGAATGGTTCATCAAACATATGTGGAGTACAGGACAACCAGAAACTCCTAGTCCTAGTAGCAGAGAAATACAAAGGCTCCATCTTCATCACCACTGCTCCACACCAGCAGCAAGGCACTGAAGAAGACCCCGATCTGGATGCGGATCTAGCCCTGCAATTGAACAGATGCAGTTGATAATAGCATTGAGACAAAAAAAATGATTACGATATGTGGGGATGGCAATACTGGCAATAAAAATTGGCCTTTCCTACCTCAACATTCCCATGATTTGGCCATCAGTTGGACAGTCTTTTGACTACAGACCTCTACACAGCATGATGGAATCGTCTTAAGAGTACCGGTGAACCAAACTTTACATCTATCTCAGTTGGTTTACATTATCGTCATGTCTTTTTGCCATAATAAGTAAAGCAACTCTTTACCAGACAAAAGAACAAGTGAACTGCAGAACAGAGTGACGTCCTGAATGAAAGTAAATTACACCTACGAATGTGTCTACAGGTACATATAGGAACCACCTCAACCCCACCAAAAAAAAGTTTGGTTTTGCAAAGAATGAAGCTTCCACTCTCTATATAACTAACAGGGTCCTTCATCAAAGCTGGAAATGACAGATATTACTCTGACACAAGAGGAATCATCTGATTTGGAGATATTGAAGATAAGCATGACGCAGGCAGTGAACAGATATAATCTTAACATTACGCAAACATAAAATTTTTAGAAATGACACAAGGATATGAGTAAATTTGAAACATTCACTACTAGTACATGGCACAGACCTATAATGGAAACAAAATTAAGATGCAACATTACACTATGCTTCTTGTGAAACGGTTACTGGATAAATTGATTATATAATATTATCTCTTACACGTTTCCTTCTACGTGCCACTAGAATGTGAAAAATAAGCAAAGAGATCATGAGTAAGTTTCTTAGTGTGCATTATTTTTTCTACAACATAGAATAATTAGATACTAGAAAAATCATGTTAATATGAAATGCCTGCAAGTTTCTAAGACTAAAGCATAAGCAAATATGCAAACAGCATGACGCTACATTGCATGATGGCCATAATTAAAGAATAAAACATACCATGTTGTTTCGTGACTGAATTGAACTCTTAGGTTTTCTCACCTAAAAAGGAATGGGTTTAGATGAAAATCATAATTTGAAGAAATTAAAAAATCGAAGCACTCAAACAAGAAAAATTAACTTACATGTGAACGGGGCCATGCAATAACATAGCCAATAGCATCTCTTAATAGTTGAATATCGAACAATGGCCTAGGCAACACCTCATCTCCAATATTTCCATTGGCTACGTTTTCAAGACTGTCAACATGAACCCCAACGAACTCGTTTCAAGCATACTTTCTCCAATAACTCGTGTGCTATCGTGAGTTACTAACTTTCCTTTGGCCACAACTTTACCTTTGTTTCTTAGTGAAATAAGAATGACTTCGATTTGCCTCTACCATTTTGAAAAAAACATAAAGCTATGATAATTGAACTTGTGACTAAATTAAGTTAAAAAGTAACATAGCAAAGAAAATCATACTGATTCTTGATGATTAACATCTGGAGCTTTGATTCTTCGAGATCTCTACAGTAGACATAATTTTAATTAGCAAAATGTATAATCACTCAAGAAAGTTTAATCAACTTTCTGTTTGAAGTAATAATACACAATCACAACTGAGACATACCATGCTAGCCAATATGCTATCACGTGTCATGCCTACATAATCCTTATCTGCTTGCCCATGACGCTCCTCAATATGTCCCACCTGCAGCCATAGTTCACCTCATTTTTGTTATATGTATCACTTTTGTTCTGATTTTTGAAAGCAAGAAAGAGGATTCCAAGATCACATTACAAAACGATTAGTACTAATTCATGTACAATGAACATAAACAGCAATGAGCAAAAACTGAACAATATGCTTTATAATGAATTTTGCTCTCAACTTTCCCATCTTAGTTGGCCCCAGGATTTTATTTCCTTGTAAAAAAGCCTTCACTACTCATGATCTGTCCATTGGAGTAGTGTATATAGTTCTATATCTTTTTTTTTACTGAAAGACTATGGTTTCTAAATAGCCTTGTGCTGTCCAAGACTAAAATTGTTGGAAGGGTAAAATGGGACCTCTTGCTTTCACAAATACATTGCCCAAATTTCAATTGTTAACTGTTATCACCTAGCTCTACTAACAAAGAAATATTTATTCATCTACTTGTCATGTATAGCATCTGTTCTTTTCACTTTCAACAAGCAACCATAGAATTTGCTCTTAGTCTTGCTATGAAGGTCAGATATGCATATCTGTTCATATCAGGATTAATATAGAAAAAGTAAAATATGTGTTGACTCTAACGTGGTACAGATAGACACAAGAGACTAATATGAGGTAAAGGTACAGTTCACAAATATGATAGAGTAGTCCTTTCTAATACCTTTGCAAACATTTTCTCTCGAGATAAAGATGGCTGCGCAAAATCCTCTTTGGCTTTAGTATTTTTCTTGACATGTGTCTGCTGCAACTTGGGATTAGCCATAGTTTTAAGATATTGGCAAGAACTTGCATCTATATTTGTAGATGAGGAAAATAGAAATAAAATAGAAATTCTATTACCTGCACATAATTTGGAGGAGAGTACATATTAGTGTTTGTGTCTTCAGGGCTAATATCAAAATGATTGTCACCATAATCGCTATTGATATCATTGTCACTACAATCATGATCAATATCGTTATCACCTCTACAGAGCATCACCTACCATTGAAAGTAACATCACCATCATCAACATTGTACTCATTTAAGACACGATCTTCTCGCCAACATATAAGACTAGTAGATACTTACTTCATCATCTAAAGCTGATTCCATGTCATTTATCCAATCCTCTTCTAGAAACTTTTGTGACATAAAAGCAAGCCAATGCTTCATGACGCCACTCATGCGTTGCATCTTAGTTTCCATCATGTTTACTTTCTCTTGGTGCCTTTTTTCTTCCTCAGTTTGAGTAACAAAAGTTATACCTTGAGAAACTTGGACTTGACTCCAATACTTATCATCATAGTACCCACGTGCTTTTAACTGCTTAGCAACCACCTCATTGAACACTTCATTAAAATCTTTAGCAGAAAGATTACCATTGTTCTGCTCTTTCCTTTTCTGTAATTCCTCAAACGATGCATCCTATTGAAATAAGCATATAGGGAGGTCACAAATGCAATCTGAAATTCAAATCTAAGATAAATCATTAGGAGTAAAAAAATATACCATTACTATCTTCGCTTTGTTGGTACTGTATCTACCATTCTTTTCTTATGAGCAGCATCCCATAATTCTATTCTATGAACCTTTGCTTTCTTTTGATCCTCCTACACAATGGAGTAAATTTCAGGATCCAATCAATTCTCTTATTAGATGATCATTGAATTTGACAGATAATAACATACAGTTAGAATATTTATTACCATCTCTTTTAGAAGTCTAGCATGGCTTTTCCTCCTGTTGTGTGTGCATTCTTCTGTTCTTTTGCACACCGGGAGTTTGTTGCACATAATTTCTGCGAATATAGAGAAGTGACAAAGCATGTATGTTACATAACCTACTTTAAGATTTGATCCAAATGTTAGATAAAAGATGTCACCTTGTGTGTTTCTTGACACCAAAATCCAACAAGAGACTTCCATTGATTTTCATTAACAGTTCTTGGTCTACCTTGTATGATTTGATCCGAGTTCTCTCTTCGCGATTGAAATATTGTTTTTTCAACTTAGACTTGTAGGCTCGCCACCTATTGTTTACAGTCCTTAGGATCCAATCCCTTGTAAGTTGTATCGTTTGGCGGGGGAACACAAACTTTGCCTGTACAAAGGAAAGCTAAACGTTAATCTATGGAACTCAAGACAAAAATGACTGGATTGATCTGGTCCCATATTTGGCAGAAGTTTTCACATTGAATCGACCAATCGGTCCTGTGTTTTTGCACAATGCACCCCCATTGAATTAGTAGTTGTTTAATCTAAATATCTGTTCACGTAAATCACTATATCTATTATTTTCAAGCTGTATATGCACATTTCTAATATATCCTCTCTATGCGTTATTTGGTTCATTCATTTGAATAATCATTTCCATATCATCCAATGCTGTAGTGTAGCATTAAAAGCAGGATATTAGTAGTGGCTAGCAAATCTGTGCACTGAAATTCAACAAAGATAAAAAGGCATCAGTACTGTGATCCAAGTGGCCAACCGTATTGGTTTCTTGCTATATTTAACGAAGTGACTAGATTAATGTTCAGAAGTTTGTTACTGGAATGCTGATTGAAATAAGTCTGCTGATAAGTATGATTGGCTACCCACTCGGCGGTCCTCACTGATAAGTATGATTTAGTTGGAGACACACGGCAGCTTCAAGCTAGAGAGGGTCGGGAATATGTACGAGATATTCGAGCGGGAACTAATTCCTAGCTTTGTCTCATTGTCAGTCTGTGTATTTCCGTATGTGCTTGTCCTAATACTACTACTACCACACATTTGGAACCAATGCACAGCTCCAAGTTTGGAAAGATGCCATGCCTGCCCTAGCTGCTAGCTAGTTTGTCTATTTCACCGTCCCTAGCTAGCTTCAAATTCTACTGATGAAATCTACCAACCGGTCAGCTGGGTTCAGGAAGGGGGGAAAGAAATCTAAGAGCAACTCCAAGAGAATAGCTAAATCATTTTCTAAAGGTAAATTTGGCTATTATTAGAGAAAAAACGTCTCCAATAGACTCTGTAAATGACTCTCCAAATTTAGTAGCTCTCCATCCCTCCTCCTTCGCTCTCTATTTTTGGATAGCCTACCTCGCTCACCATCCAGCCTCTTGGCGCTGTCGGCGTTTCCTTCCTGCACACTGCGCCCTATTCCCACACAGTCTGCGACCCACCGCGCCTCTAGTTTAGATAGCCTGTTGGAGTAGTCTTGTTTTTTTGGGTGAGATTCATTTTAGAGAATAGCTAAATCACTAAATTTAGATACTTCTTTTGGCTAATCTCTTGGAGTTGCTCTAAGGTGGCAATTACAGAGTTTCCACATAGGATTTAAGGAGTAAAGAGGAAATAAATAAATGGAAAGGCGAGCGAGCATTGGGAACTCTTCACACCCATGACATTGTAGATATTTTTTATTTCAACTTTAGCCCTCTAACACCATTATTGCCGAGCTCAGGGGCTAGATTTACAAAAAGAACGTTTATGGGTGTGTGTGTATGTATATATATATATATATAACAATTCAAATGATTGATATACTTCTAAACATGACGGTACATTATAGCACAGTTGAGATACTTCTTACCTCAACATCCTTGATTATTTGTTCCTTGTGTGTCTTGAATAGCTCATTGTCCCATCTTGGAATGTGTAATGGTGCAAATGTTGGGCTTTCTGCTAGATCTCCAAGGTGTTGCCCAAGAATGGAAGCTGACCTTTCATTTGGGACACCATTTTCATCAGTCCCGACAACTACCTTTCCACCTTGTAATTCCAATAAATTAGCAACTCCAAAATCCCCTACAACCTGTCGCACCTCTCCATTTGGCCCTAAATATATAAAATTGTAAGACATAATATCGTATTTAGATATGTAATGAAACATTATCGAACTTACATATTATCTTAATTGGACATGCAGGCTTATGTGGCATGCGGGATAATATATTATCAATGTCCGGAGGGCCTCAAATTGTCTTCGTCCTCATTGTCCGTCAAATTTTCATGCCCCTCCTGCATAGGTTCGGTATCCTGTACTTCAAGGTTCAAGTTCCTTAACTTCTAGGTCCTCTTGCCATGATTATCTTGCAAACAAACGCAAAGAGGAAGAATTAGCCAATAGACCAGAGATGGGTTACATAGTAAAAGAACAGAATTATACAGCAAAATGTTTCATGTTGACGGTTGGAGTTTGAGCTAAGAGCATAAGTAGCAGAATTTAGGAAGCAGACTTATGTTCAACTAATATAAACAGACCATCGTCCAGTGCCCAAGCTGGTTTCCGTGAAATATATTTCGAATAAGACCACGAGCAATTTCCCACTACCATTTTCAGGATGAAACATGAAACAAACAGCTCGGACTGCAATTTTCAGGGATGAATAAAAAGTTATAGGAAAAACAATGTCATACATTCAGATTTTACTACCATTTCATTCAGATTTCTAATAATCAAAGTAGATTATACATAACTGGAATATGTCAAAATTTAACACATCTCAGACCTTACTACATATTTGAGAAGAAACCTAAAAAATGCTGCATAAAGAATTGGAATCCTCTGTTCTTAATTTGCAGTTCAGTGATCCTCTGTCCACATATTATAGCTATGAAGAATCCATACAGCAAACCAACCAAAACAATAGCCAATACTGCAATTTGAGTAATTGTTGAAAATATTATACTTTTCCTCAACAAGTGCTTCATGTACAGTACAGGTAATATATGCAAATGTCATGTACACAGATAGCTGTACTGCAGTAAACAAGAATACAACATGCATGTTAGTACTTCGATCATCTGAAGATTCTGAGCTATGAAAACAAATCCATATGATAGGTTTTTCTGTGCTTGCCCAAACCACACTTCGATAACCATGACCTACTAAATATTAAATGTGTTATAGCCTATCTTTTACCTTCAAGGCCCAAATCTATTACTGCTATCATAAACTACACCATGATGCTCTATATTTGCACAGTAGATAAAGTAATACATAGATAGATCATACAAGATGCGATTATTTCCACACAACATTTCTATAAAAATGAAACTAATTATGCAAAGAATGAAGTGGCTTCTTTTAGAGAAGTATATGGCTATATGCCAGACCATATTGTCAGCACTGAAGAATTGAATAAATAGGAATAGATTGAGTACAATAAAGAACATAAGTTTTCTAGTTCTCAGTCAGTTTTTTTAAATAAGTAGCAAAAAGTATAGGCTACAGCATCGTATGAACACCCATGCGCTGAATCACGGCTAGGCTACAACATACTAAATTACGACTACAACAAACCGCGGGGAGACAAGAGGGCTTACCGGCTGCGACGGCGAGGGGATACAGGGTTTTGGCTGCAGCGCGGGTGGCGAGATCGAGAGGCGGGAGCGCCCACCCGGAAATTTCGGCGGCGCGCCGCCGTCGCGTTCCTCCACGCCCGTAGATCAATTCGCAGGGGGACGAGAGGGCTTGGGCTTCTGGCTGCGACGGCGAGGGGGTTGGTGCAATCATATAAGATATGCACTGCAGAGGATTGGTGCCGCAGAGGGCCCCTGGATCTAGGAGATGGAAAAGATGGGGGAAGTTTCTATGGAGAGGGAGAGGTAGATAAATCGGCAGTTTGGCTATTTTCTCGGAGGGCATAGGGACCATTGGCGGCAAATGAAAGTAATTAGTAATACAATAGGCGGCAAATAGATACCCGAACTACTTATTTTGATTGGGACGGAAAACGTGGGGTGGAGCCGAGAAGGGGGTAAGCGGCAGCGGCGGGGGAGGTGGGTGGAGGAGGAGGCGGCGGCGGGGGAGGTGGGGGGAGGAGGGGGAGGCGGCGGCGGGGGAGGTGGGGGGAGGAGGGAGGAGCCCGGCCGCCCGGGTAGGTGGGGAGAGGAGGCAGGAGGCTCGGAGGGAGGGAGGACGCAGTGGGGGAGGCGGGACTCGGGAGGTGGGAGGAGGAGGCGGCTGGGAGAGGGAGGTGGAGAGGAGGGGGAAAAATGAGAGTCGGCCGAGGAAACAAAAGAAAGAGGAAAAAAATGAGAAGAGAAGAAAAATAAAATGAGGCTAAAATAAAATTATGCATCTTAGCTCTACTTCAGTCACGGTAAAGATATTGACGTGAACGACTCATATATTTTTAGACTCAAGAAGTCATTTAAAAAACTGCTTTAAAAACACTCTATTTATTTAGTTTCGTAGAGTTCATATCGTCTAGCATTTTTTACAAAAATAACTTTCTCCCCATGTCACCTATCACGCCGTCGTAGCTCGGCAGATTGGGTCGCACGCGACAGCAGACGCTATCGAGCAAGTGTAGCTCGGCAGCCGGTCGAGATTACCGAGCAGGTGCAGCTAGCGTGCATGAGCACAAGAGAAGCTACAATAGGCGCGCGTAGGCATAGGGTCAAGGAATCTTAGGGGGAGCGTCCACACATGGTTACCTCCAGGAATTCCGTGGTTAATTACACGATGTGGCATGGCAATGCGATGTGACGTTATATTTTTGTTAATTAGCACGTTAATTATGCTGCATTCGCATGCGTGCATATAAAAATACGAACCACGGATCTCATTGCTATCGAGCGAGAGAGAGCGTAGTCAGGAGAAGACAAGAAAAGAGTCACATTGCTGCCGAGCGAGAGCACAATTGTAATCCTTCGTAGTTGGAAGTATTGTGGGGCTAATGAATACCTTCGAAAAAATATGCTAAAATAATTTTATGTATGTCCGCATGTGTATATTTATTGGTCTCATGTCATTATATGCTAAAAAATAACACGCCTAAGATTATACATAACTGGAATATGTCAAAATTTAACACATCTCAAACCTTACTACATACCGTTTGGCTGTATCAACATATACAAGCGAGCAGTCGTTCTCCGAATGAGCTGAAAATTTCACGCTGGACTCCCACCTGCACCGCTGACACGTCATTGCAATTCGCCGCCATAGTTCATTCTGTATAGCGCATGAGAAATCATGGAAGGTAGTGAGTACACCGTTTGGCTGTATCAACATATACAAGTGAGCAGTCGTTCTTCGAATGAGCTGAAAATTTCACGCTGGACTCCCACCTGCACAGCTGACACGCCATTGCAATTCGCCATCAAAGTTCATTTTGTATTGCACATGAGAAATCGTAGAAGGCAGTACGTATATCGTTTGGCTATATCAACCTATGTGGGCCTGTGCAAGCGAGCAGTCCTACTCTGAATGAGCTAAAAATTTCACGTTTGGCTCCAATCTGTACCGTTGACATGCCATTGGAGTTCGCCGCCAAAGTTCATTTTGTACTGCACATGAGAAATCGTAGAAGGCAGTACGTACACCGTTTGGTTGTATCAACCTATACAAGCGAGCAGTCGTTCTCCGAATGAGCTGAAAACTTCACGTTTGACTCTCATCTGTACTGCTGGCATGCCATTGGAATTCGCCATCAAAGTTCATTTTGTATTGCACATGAGAAATCGTAGAAGGCAGTACGTATATCGTTTGGCTATATCAACCTATGTGGGCCTGTGCAAGCGAGCAGTCCTACTCTGAATGAGCTGAAAATTTCACGTTTGGCTCCAATCTGTACCGTTGACATGCCATTGGAGTACGCCGCCAAAGTTCATTTTGTACTGCACATGAGAAATCGTAGAAGGCAGTACGTACACGGTTGGACTATAGATATAGAGAAAAATCTGATTTTTGAATCGGTCGGTTGGCCTATAGATATAGCGAAGAATCTGGTTTTTGAATCGGTAGCTTTTGACGGTTAGTTGTCGTCTAATAGCTTTGGGCCGTGTTTGGGCCTATAGATATAGCGAAGAATGCTGACATATATATTCCATTTCAAGCCCACAAGTGGTTTTTAAACTCTGTTACGATGATCTCTGCCTCACATTTGAACTTGGCAGTAGATGACAAACCGATGTGCATGATGCTGAGCAGTGGACACACACACTCGGACTAGCACTCATGATCCCATACTTCATCAACAATTTGCAAGTTTTTAAACTTCGTACAAACCAGGAACATTACGCCTGCCTTCATTTCATTAAGGATCAGTGCAAAACATGATTGTAACAGCATATGTTCATCGATTTCTTTTTAATATACTAGTAAGCTCCCATACAGCATATTTTGCTACATGACACCAAAATAGACGCAGGTTGTTTTATCTAGCATGGAGTAGGAAGGAAGAGTAGCAGCAGTTTGTAATTTGATCTGCTACTGACCCACCTGTGATTCACCAAATCGAGAACCGACATAGACAACACCATTATCAAGATATGACACCACCAAGATACGTAGCATTAGCATTGCAGTAAACTATTGTCTCCTCGCCAATAATTATGACACCACCAAGTGGAGCCGGTACAGGTATTAACAGACCAGCACCATTGTCTAAATTGTTCTGCGACCAAGGACCCTCAACGAAGTCTTTGTCCTTCAATGCAACTTCGTATGTTTTAACATGTCTTGCATCTTTGTTATCCTGAAACATAGTATGGATAATGCAAATCATTAAGATCTGTTACTATTTTACTAAAAGCCAAATTATTTGTAACAGAATCCACAGAAGGTAGGAAACCTAAAGAAAGAAGATTGTGCAGCCATAAAAAGAAGGTAGGTTTAGTTAGTGTTCCAAAAGAAATAAATAACTTATTTACTGTACATCAATGGCATAACTTAAAAATTAAAATCAGTTCCAAAGTTTTATAGGGATAATGTCAACATCTTACAATAAGTACCAGAACCATCAAGAGTATGTTAGAAATGTTCTTTTTTGTAAGAAGACAACTAAGTAATTAAACCACTAGTATTGAACTGTGTTGACTGTTGATGTGTACAGACTAGAATCCCAAGAGCAATATCATATGTAAAAGATACAGAAAGCAAGAAAGCAGTAGATACTGTGTGTTAAATCAAAAGTAATTCATAACATATCCGCCAATCTTTAGTCTCAACCCTATGAACATCCAACAGTAACTTATTATATACTGTGTATAAGCACTGCAAGTTGTGACAACAGATGTGATATAAGACGATAACATCTGATGGTTGTTATAGGACAGAAATAAACATTCAAACATTAGAACAACTTTCGAGCCACCATGAGAAATGTTGGGGTTGGGCTTTATCTTGACTGACAAGCATGTAAAGTCACAGTAATAAAATAACCCCAACATTTTTATGCATAAATATAAATATAATAAATCAAAGCAAAGCTTGATTTTGTATACATTATGGTTGTCTCTAAGAAAAGCAGAACAAGATTCCATAAGAATTCCACCCATGGACCCACCGACGCTAAGCATGCACAGATGCTCCAATAATTATAGTTACAGACTACAATGTCACGTATTTTTTAAGACTATATCACTAAATGAATGTTTCTAGCAGCAAAAGCATTCAGTTATCATCGCCATAATGGTACCTGATATTGAAAGCTTCCTTCAGCTGTCCTTTGTTGTCAAATGGTATAACCTGCCAAGCAAGGGTTCCATTCAAGGAAAGGAAATATGAGCTACATATAAATTTCTCTCCTCAGAGATGAGAAAGTACAGACTGGCAACAAGGATGAATGCCCAAAATTCATAACAATCTAAGTAGCAGAAAAATTCTTTTGACTACAGGAGAAAAATTCATCAATTAAATCACAGCAGGAGCACTTGCATGGGAGCTTACTAGTATATTAAAAAGAAAGCTAATAGTACCTAAAAGCCCAAGGCAAGTCTAATCTGCTTCATCTGCTGGCAGTTCATCGCCCATGTCAAAAGTATCTCGTGGGCTAACTCCCACCACAACGTTCCATCCTTCAGCTTTTGGATCTTCAACGTAAAATACTTGCTCCACTTGTGAAGAAAAGACAAAGGATCATGCTCTAGTTTTTCTCCGTGTGTATTTTTCGAGAAAAATTCACAACGGTGAATCCAAACGATCTTTTCAGAAACCAAAGACGATGATGGACATCATACCAATCACATTTGAAAAGCACAACCTTGTAGTCTCTATATGTCAATTCTATTATATCTGATAATCTACCATAATAATTAACCCCATCATCTGCAATGTTTACTACACCACTGTTTTGTGTCGATCGTACAGCCTCACGACTCATAGTGTGGAACCTGAAACCCTTAATAATATAGCCGCTGTATCTCACACCACATCTGCTTGGTTTTGCAGCCAAAGCTTTGACCTTTTCTGTAATTCCTAGTCCATCGCCTAGGATAACCTGCATAGAAGGAAGTTATTGTATCCATTTGTCATATTAAACTCATGGCTTGATAAGCAATTTCAACAGTACTGCACCTTTTGTTCCAACCAGTCAGGAAAGTGTTCATTGATCAACTTCTCGATGGATGCAGGTGTTAAAGTAGTTGAAGGACACAATTTTCTTTTCTCCTCATCCACAAACGCTCTAAAACAATAGGATTAGTTATCAAATGTCAGGGCACCAAATTACTAAAAAGAAAAAAAGGAGGGAGAGCTATATTACGCACTTGCGGAATTCTTCAAGTTCATCACAGTGTCGCAATACGTATCGATGTGCCTGAACAAGAAGCTGGCTATCAAATTGACTTACAGTAGTAGCCTTTCCAATTGGTTCACCAGCACTATCAAACAAGTACATGTCTTTCATATTGTCTGAAGGTTCAGGGTTTCTAGCTAGTTTTGTAAAACGTGTAGTTCCTTGAAGAAATCTCGAACAAAATGTCATGCACTCCTCCATGCAATATCCTTCAGCAATCGAACCTTCAGGTGAGCTCTATTCTTCACGAGTGCCTTTAGCCGAACAAAAAATCTAAATGCAATTATGAAGACATATTAGTTGAAGGAAATATTGGTAATGTACGAGCAATAGGTAATTGCATACCTCTCCATGGGGTACATCCAGCGGTAATGAACGGGGCCACCGAGTTTAACTTCTTCTACCAAGTGCACCATCAAATGCACTGTCACGGTAAAAAATGATGGCAGGAAAATTCTCTCCATATTACAAAGTGTCATCACGATACTCTCTTGAAGTTTGCCCAGCTCATCAAAATCTATCACCTTGGAGCATAACTTCTTAAAGAAATTAGCTATTCCAATAACTATTTCCATGACATCTTTGCTAGGGTAACAGGATCGAAGTGCCACTGGAAGAATGTCATGTAGTAAAACATGATTGTCATGACTTTTTAGTCCACTCAATGTACAATCTTTCATGTTGACACACCTAGAAAGGTTTGATGCATAGCCATCGTGTGTCCCGATGCTTTGAATTACTGAACAAAGAATCTCCTTTTTTCCCCTAGACATGGTAAAAGGTGCATCAGGCATAGTTTCCTTCCCTTCTTCATCTACCACGGGATGAAGATTATGTCGAATTCCAAGTTCCACTAAATCTAGTCGTGCATTAAGGTCATCCTTTGTTTTAGAACAGATATCCAATAAGGTTGCAATAAAGTTTTCGCACACATTTTTCTCTATGTGCATTACATCTAGATTGTGCCTTAGTTTGTTGTGTTCCCAATAAGGTAGCTTGAAGAATATCGACCTCTTTTTCAACCAATCTTCTGGCTTCTTCTCATTCTTGCCACGATTCTCATCTAATTGTTTCTTTTCTCCTCCACTCTTACGCTTGCGTTTTTTATGGCTTTCATCTTGATTTTCCTTGTTCTTGCCTTTCTTTGTGTCCTTCGTTTTCTTTGCTATGCACCCCTTTTTCCCTAACACAAACACTCTGCCTTCTAACATTCTCAAAACAAAAGTACCATTCATTGTTTCAGGTGCAAGTCCATCCTCGGTCATGCCATCAAACTGTGTCTTCTGCCTTCGATATATGTGACCTTGTGGGAGCCATAGACGATGTCCCATATAGCACATCTTTTTACCTTTCTTCAGGTGAAATGCTTTTGTTGCCGGACCACATGAAGGGCATGCATATGTACCACCTGTGCTCCAACCATATAGGTAAGCTAATGCAGGAAAATCATTTATAGTCCACAGTAGTGCAGCTCGGAGAGAAAATTTCTTTCCGGAAGAGGCATCACATGTTTTCACTCCACGCCACAACAATAAGAGCTCATCGATCAAGGGCTGCAAATATACATCAATATCGTTCCACGGAGAACTTGGTCCAGAATGATCATTGACAAAATTAAAGATGTTTGCTTCATGCAGATCCAAGGTGGTAGGTTGTAGGGAACAAGCATTATCGCCATGTACTATGCTTTGAACTCATATTACGGAAAGGGTTAAATCCATCACTTGCAAGACTGAGGCGTACATTACGAGCATCTGCTGCAAAATCAGGATATCTACTATTAAAATCTTTCCAAGCTTCACCATCTGTAGGATGTCGTAGTTTTCCGTCTTTAGTACGGCCCTCATCATGCCATCGCATGTCATCTGAAGTTTTCCTAGTTGAAAATAACCTTTGGAGCCTTGGTATCAATGGAAAATAACGCAGCACTTTTGCTGGTTTCTTTTTCCTCTTACATTCAGCTGTAGATCCATTCTTCTTATCATCTTTCCAACGAGAGCTCTTGCACACATCACAAAAATCTTGTTTAGCTGCAGCACCTCGGAAGAGCATGCAATCTTTAGGGCAAGCATGGATTTTCACATAGTCAAGGCCTAAAGCACGGATGATTTTCTTCACTTCATAATATGTCTTAGGTAGGTTTGCCTCAGGAGGAAGTGCAGCAGATAGTACAACTAGTAGTGATGTAAAAGATTCTTGTGTCCAGCCATGTAAGCACTTTAAGTGATATAAGGTGACCAAAAATGATAGCTTAGAAAATTTGCACCCATGGTATAACCTTGTGTGTGCATCCTTCAAGTATCTTTCATACGGATTTTGTTCCCTCCCCATAGCATCATCTTCTGCTGGATTCACATCCTCATCCACAATATGTTCCATATTTGCAGATCCTGATTGAATATTATCTGCTTCACCATCAGACATACTTGGTAGTGACTCGTAAGTTTCAGCCCAACCAAACGCAGCCTGTAGAAGTTCTTGCATGCCATCTTGTACTGCTGCAGCCCTTGGGACACCCGAAGTAGGCAAATTTCTAGTGTCATTTGGCACGTCAACAAATGCAAATGATGGCCTGTCATACTTCTCGCCATGATGAACCCAGGTAGTATAACCTTGAATAATACCATCACATCTCAAATGTGTCCTGACTTCATCATGACTATGGTTTAATCTGTTTTTGCATTTTTGCAAGGACAAAGTATCTCCTATCATGTGGAATGTCCCGGTAAGCAAAAGCCAAAAATTGCTCAACGCCATCTTGATATGCAACCTCCCGTTTTGGCCTACTCATCCAACTTCGATCCATCTCCCTATATATGTCGAGCTGTCAAAATGAAATAAAATCAATCATATTTTTCTTTTCTTATTTTTCAATGCATAGTTGTCAGAGGATGTATAGTACTTGGCTAGCATCAGCAAATTTGATTAAGCTCCCTTTTCAACTAGATGAACTCACATGTTCTCAGATGATGATTATTACTTAGAATGTGAGCATCAAAATTAGCTTAGCAATTACATGATAAAAAACAGTATCATGGTTACGATATCCATTAGTTTAAGTTAGTTCATTTACAGAAATCATCCCAAAATGCAGGTGTCTATAATCACCTGTAGTGGACCTTACTACACGAATGCTAGGGAGTCTTCCTAAATGAACTGATCATACTGACAATCTTAGTATCTCACAATCATACTAATCAGTGATCATACATTCATACTGACAATCTCACAATGAACTAGGGGTGCAATCGGATCGGATTCGAACGGATATTGCTCAAACTGTATCCTAACCCATATTTTTCCTCGGATTCGAAATCAGATACGGTAAGACCGGATACGAATACGAATTCGGAATATTCGGAGTTTAGAATACGGTATCATCGGGGCAGATATATATCGTTTACGGATCGGAAGCGGATAATAATATATGGCAGTAACTAACAAGGAGTCAGCAGCTAACATTTCCAGCTCTGTATCCCCCAATGCTGAAGACGGTTCCTTCAGTTTTGGTGCTTCACATCAACAGTTACAATTTAGTGAAGGGAAAACAGAAGCTAACCCTAGTTGGATACATAAATTATAAATCAAGTACTTTTTGCTTCTTGAGACATGTAATGAGAGCTACTGTGATAGAAAGAGACAAGGTAATAAATACTGAAATTAACATAGCATCCACCATTGTTAAGTATTTTCCAACTGGTAGAATGAATAATCAAAATACCCACAATGGCAAACTGACTGAAGCAATCCAATTTCACAGTAAAACAGTAAATGAAGTGTACACACGCAATAGAGAGTCAGAGAACAAAGACTAATGAACCTACAATTCAGTACTTCACCATCTAACAACATCACATTAAATATCATATTCTGTTTCATGCATAATGATAGGTAATTTTCTGTCAAATGCGCTGTCCTGGCCTCCATCGTGCACACAAAAAAGAGCCTAGCCTTGAAAATAACAATGTATGTCATTGAGCAATGAGTATAACTCTATTCTTATATCTTGAACTTGTTTTCACAGGGAAAATAAAGGGCAAAAAAATGAATGCAATGGCATCGCAGAGAAGTGGAACCATATATACTCACCTTATCTATATCAACAACATATCATTTGGTACGCAGATAATACCATAAGTTTCCATCTTTAAAAAAGGGAACCAGGGTCATGATCAAACACAAGTCAACTAATCAATATTGCTAATCTGCTATGTTATTCTAACTAGTAACCAAGGATTCTTCAGGCATGCAAACAGGGAAATGACAGAAGCTCACCGGGAGTGGCCAGTGGGGCCGGCGTCACGGCGGACTGCCGAAGCCGCGGAGACGAGGCGCCGGCGAAGTCGCGGAGAGGAGGGGAGGCACCGACAACCGAGGTGGGGGTGGTGCCGCACTGCCGCGCCGCCGCTGGCCGAGACGGAGAGGATGGCTAAGGCGGAGATCCGCTGAGGATGAGGAGGCGACCGCGGAGTCGCGGAGAGCCAGAGAGGAGGCACCGTGGCGGCCGGCGGGCTGGGCGAAGAGGTGGCGGGGGGGCGGTGCCACGGCGATCGGCGGAGATCGGCGGAGAGCCGGAGAAGAAGAAGCGGAGATCTGCGGGCCGAGGCGGGGGGCGGCGTCACGGGCTCACGGGCGGGTGGGCGGCGGTGGGGGGCTGGGCGCGGCGCGTCGCATCTGCTGCGCGGAGGCGGAATCGAGCAGAGGCGCTGGAGGCGGCTGGGTGCGGGCGTGATGGGCCACGGAGGCGTGATGGGCCACGGGGGTGCACTCGTCTGTTGCTCACTCGTCTGATTACATGTATATGAATGGTTGTAGTTACGCTATTCAATGTGTCTAAATGCTATTGATGATTTAAATCGTGTCTAACTCCGTATCATTTTGAGACGTTTTTAGTATCGTGTCAAAAGGCATATTTAGATGACTATGGGCGATTGTATGATACATTTTATGTCATGTCTAGATGCTATTGACGATTAAAAGTGTATTTAACACCGTGTCATTTTGAGATGTTTTTAATATCATGTTAAAAAGTGTCTTTATATATCTCTTAACAATAAAAGCGTGTCTAATGTCATGTCAAGTTGAGATGTTAACAAAATCATGTCAATAAGCGTCTTTACATGCCCATGTAGAGACGCTTTTAGCATGCGTTACTATGGAAGCGTGCCTAGAGGGGGGTTTACTTGTAGTGCCAACGACAAGATCGAGACTCTAGGGCAGGCCATTGGAACATTCATCCAGTGGCCCAAAAGCAACATCTCCCTAGAGGCTTCTTCACCGGTGGCAGGACCAGAAGGGCAGTGTGAACTAGAGCTACATGCACTGGTGCCATCTCCGCTACAAGACTTGTCTCCACCACCGCTAGCTGCACCGGTGCTATCTCCACGGGTGCTATTCTCGCCAAAGCAACTTCCACCATCGGTGCTACCTTTAAAGTCGACCTACAGCCGAGGCAGCAGCAAGGGCAAAGCAAAGAAGACCAGTGATGATATCCCGTACCTGCCATTGGCTCGCAAATTTGTGCTTGGCCAGCCGTTGCTCGAGGAAAAGGCCCTTCAACGCCTAGCATATAGTTGTCTGCAATTGCACAAGTGGTATATGGAGCAGTCCAATAAGCCAGAGGGAGAACGGACCTCAAGTATTACTGTCAAATTCACGCCGGATGATTTACACCACAGTCTTCAAGAGTGAGTCTTCGTGGTCGCCTTTGAAGATTTATTCGATCTTTTCACGCTCAACGCTCTCGACGTCTCACTCGTTCGATGCTGGACGCTGTAAGTATACAATCACAATCTCCATTCGTGTCATACCGATAAATGTCATATATAATTTGTTGCTTTTGTGTGTATGTATATAGACACATGCTGACTAAAGCTAGATCATCGAAATCATCATCGGTTGGTTTCTTGGACCCACACTTGGTCGCCAAGTCTACCATCGACGAGGATACATCCCTCGTCGAGAGGTACATTGTAGCAGGACTGCTGGGTAACCGCAATAAGGAATATGTACTTATGCCCTTCCATTAGAACTATCATTGGGTTTTATTAGTAATTGTACCAAAATGGAACAAGGTATATTACCTTGATTCCCTAAGTAAGAATAAAATGGATTTCACAGTTGTCAGCCAAGTAATTGATAGGTAAGAATATTTTCTCCATACATACCTATATTGTACTCTTTCTTTCCTTCTGAATGACTAAGGTTAACTTTTTCGAATCACGTAGGGCGTTCGCGATGTACATTGCAATGGGAGGTGTCTCGATGCAAGGGGCCAAAGGCCTGACACATGCTCGAGATTTTAAGGTATTCAGTATTACACATTAATTAATCCTATGCAACAGTTGGTAGTAATGCCTCTTGAATTAACACATTCCATTTTTTGCAGTGCCACCAGCAGCCGCCGGGCAACACATGTGGCTTCTACGTTTGCCACCATATGGAACTACTCCTCGATTCCTCGAGGATCACCAATTCCAAGGTTTGTCAATCTTCCCATAATTTCTTCATACTTATCACGTTACATATATACGCACATTGATATTCCTATCGACAGGCTGCATCCATCCCGTCAACTGCATTGAAACAGCCCGACCTTTCACGAATTCGAGGAGAGTTGGCGTACTTTCTGCTGGCTCGAGTCATAAAGCCAGAAGGAGAGTTCCACTGTGCAGCATGATTTTTTATTATTCTTATCACTCCGAAATCGAGCTCTCGCGAAAGGAATGGATCCATATCAACAAACTTGTCAGCTGAACAAGCAATACTTGAATGGCAATCATGCACAGTCCAAGTATAGCTTGTTCAGCCTCACAAGTTCGTTGATTATGTATCTGTTCCTTTCATGAGAGCTCGATTCCGGAGTGATAGAGCAATAAAAAATGCAATGTTATTATCTAAGTGCAAATGCAATGTACATCTTTTGTAATTGTGTATTTGTTAACAGATCTTTATTTCATTTCAATTAATTCATTTGCGAAATGGATGCCTTATGTTTGTGAAATGAAGTGCGATGTGGATTGGATGTTTTATATTTGTGAAATATTGTATTTGTTAATTGGATGTGTAATATTGTATTTGTTAATTGTGTATCTGCTTGTTTCAGAGGGCATGGCTAGCATTTTCTGAGGCTAGCCAATAAACAGAAATAGGTTTAGGGGTAGAAAACAATATCACAGATGGTTTTTAATTAAAAATCGTCTGTGATTATAAGATATTACAGACAGTTTTTAACTAAAAACCGTCTGTGATATATGGTTTTTACTTAAAAACCATCTATGATATTTACACCACAGACGGTTCAAAAACCGTCTGTGATAACCTTCTATTATCACTGACCCATAAATTCAGACAGTTCAGAAAACCGTCTGTGATGACGTTTCTGAACCGTCTGTAATACGGTTTTCTGTAGTAGTGTCTGGAGCAGGAGACGCCGAGCGAAGTCGCGTGATCCGAGAGGAAAGGATCGGAAGAAATTCCAACACGATGAATTTCTTACGAAAATGAAATTTCTTGTACCCGATGAAATTTCTTTAGTTAAATTTCTTGAAATGTAAATGGATCCAATCCAGATGCAACAAACCGAAATGGATGTAATTTCTTCTAATTTTTGAAGATGGAAAACCGAAAATGCAACAAAATAATGTTACAAAGACCCCCACATCCATGGATACTTGAATTTGCCTTGCACCGTATTTGCCTTAGCAAGATTTTTTTTCTCCCATGTTCATCAATCTCAAAACACAATAGACGCCCGCTTATTTCTAGGAGCATCTCAGTAATGGCATAATCTGCAACGGCAAGCAAGGAAAGCGACGGGGCGCGATGCCAAAAGCTTGTACCATTACCATTACACCCATCTACCAAAAAAAGGGCAAGCGGACTCTGCCCTAAAGAAGAAAAGAACAATAGAAAAGCTCAGAGTTGATCAGAAACGACGTAATCTGCAACGGCAAGCAAGGAACCATGCTTTGGAAAAAGGAAAGCAGTGTGGGGCGATGCCAAAAGCTTGTACCATTACCACTACACCCATCTACCAAAACATATCGCTGCTCGATCTTGCAGTACTTTCTGTTCCCGAGCTTTGCCACCAGCTATGACCAAGTGAAATTGTTGTAAATATTGCGGTATAAGCATATTTGCACATTTAATTCCAGCCAAAACAATCATATAAACAGTATATTTCCAGCATAAGAAGAATGACATTAATTGCATATAAACATGAAATTCTATCTTGCCATTCAACTCCACATATATATTCAAAGAATATAACTTACATGCTGCTGAAAATAACATGATAAACAGTCCTAAGAACAGTAAAACAACTAATTCCAGCATATAACAAATTAATTGTTTTATTATTGCTCTCAGAACAGAGTTGCGCAAAATCATAGATTTTGGCCTTCTCATGCACGTGTCCATACTCTTCATATATATAATCTTGTTACTAAAATCAGGATTTGAGCTCTAAAATTCACTGACAGGACCGACCATAAACTGAACAAGATGACTATCAGTTTTAAATGATCACATGCAAATGTAAACAGAACAGTATACTACCAGATTTCTAAACAATAACAGCAAGAATAATCTGCTATTCAAGATTAATGAATTTAATCTAATCTGAACTACATATTTCACAATTAATCACTCATAATCAGAACATAGCAGTGGCTGCAGTATACTCTAATAAATCATCAGCATGTGAACAAATCTGCAAATCTTTAACTAATAGACAATAAGCTATGGCTCAGACAGAGAATTCACCAGAAAGAGCTCAAATCTGATTCCTCTAACAAGACAACAATCAGTAATGGACTATATTCATCACAGAGCAAATTGATGCGCCCACAATCATTCACAGCAAATCTCTAATACTTGAACAAATTCGTAGATCAAGGATTACTGCTGTAAATGAGAAAGATCACAAATACTCACTGAGCAGACAGTACTCTAAACTGTCTAGAAGTAATCAAGCCGAATAAGGTCACAATCAATATGTCAAGGCACGAAGAACTTGCTGTCCCAGAAAATCTATCAACCCGCTGTCGCAAGCGAGTGGATGATTCACGGAGATACAACGCTGCACTTCCCCTTTTAGCGAAATAACAAAGAAGAAGCCGAGGTCCAGAGATGCCGCACAAGACCACAATATGCGCACGGGCCGAGTGCGCACAAACACAGCAGGGGGCTGGCGTCGCCTTCTCCTCTCTCGGGTGGAGCTCCAAAGTCCCAAGTCCCCACACCCCAAATTAGGGTTGAGCGGGAATAAGGACTAAGCCACAATCGGAGATGGCCGAAGCCAACAACCTCAGCACCACCAGAAAACAAAAGGGAAGGAAAAGCTCGAGAGTGCAAGAACCAGATTGGAAGAGCTATCTCTGCCCATGGAGAGAGCTCGGTTTATGAAGAGAAGAGGCGGGGTCTGCGAGAAGGCGGCGCGAGCGGCCAGCTCCGAAGAACCCGGGCCAGCCCGCGCCCTCCCCGCTCGCCTCTCCACGCGCCACCTCCCCTCAAGCACCGAGAATCCCGGATCTAGGAGAGAGGATGAGAAACCGCCACACATATCTCTTTGCTCGTGTGACCGGCAGGTGGGCCCCACCGTTAGGGCTCCCTTCCACTCTTTTTATCAATTGGGAAATTCCCAAAATGCCCTCTCAAATACAACAGAAATTTCCTTGCACCGTATTTGCCTTAGCAAGATTTTTTTTCTCTCCCATGTTCACCAATCTCAAAACACAATAGACGCCCGCTTATTTCTAGGAGCATCTCAATTCTCAGAGCTGAAAGAAATTCTGTTAGAGCACGCTTTTTTCAGAGCTCTAATTAATCATTAGACCAATTTAAAATGACTGCAAGTTTACTAGCTATACGCGCTAATGAGTATATATATTCTTTTTTTAACAAAGTAGATGCAGTCTCTGATGTTTAAAGTTAAACACGGGGCAACATAGTCGCTTTGCATCTATGGTTTTTTTAAAAAAATGGGAAAGACCACAGAGACGATCAGTAACGACATAATCTGCAACGGCAAGCAAGGAACCATGCTTTGGAAAAAGGGAAGCAATGTGGGGCGATGCCAAAAGCTTGTACCATTACCATTACACCCATCTACCAAAACATATCGCTGCTCGATCTTGCAGTACTTTCTGTTCCCGAGCTTTGCCACCAGCTATGACCAAGTGAAATTTCTTTCATTATTATGAGCAAGATGATCAAGTGATATATTTTTGTCGATCTGGGACTGGTTGTCTTGGAGCAAATTGTTCTTTTCTCGTCGTCTTACTTCGCTCTTCCTCGACTTGATTTGCCTCGCAGCTCTAGAGGTACTACAATGGCATTTTGTACATAGACACATATATAAACTTGGTTTGTCGCAGATTTAATTTAGCAGTGTCGGATCAGGAATTAAGCATCTCACCTTTGTAGGGAGCGGAGAAATCTGCAGCTGATGGGTTAGGTATATTTTGTCATGGTTTGCTTTGGCTGCCGGCAATAGATTTATGTGGAGAAGTTCAAAATGACTGCGCAACCACCTCGCCGCCACCTGGTTGGTACCTTTCTCCTTATTAACCTGGCGAAGCGGAGTTATTGGTTTATGTTTGAAACTTTCTTTGTGCATCATTTGCATCACCTGCAAAGCAGACCTTATAGAAGGGAATATAGCCTGGTGCTCGTAGGTACTGTAAATATATTGAATTAGCCAAATTTTCTATGTAATTATGTGGCTAGATACTAAAATACAAATGCTTATAGATTGCTTGAGTGAATGGTTACCGTGATTTTAGGTTGCTCGCATTTGAATGAGTCCTACAATGTAGAGAAAAAAGAGAGCAAATATATGGGATATGGTTTCTTCTCGGACGGTTGGACTCAGTCTGGAGTGCCTACCTACCATAAATTATGCTAAGTAATCTTTTTTCTCATATATCCCATATATATATGCTAATTAAATATATGGGAGTCCTCTCCAATCTTTTTTTTTCTTGAAACAGATAACAGGGGCACTACCTATTCATTAAAGACGATAATAAAGTTTAAAAGTTACAACACACATCTTAGCTAAACACACCACACTGCAGGGACAAGCATCCCCAAAGACAGCAAGCAACACCAACACATTCACGAAAAAAACACCACTAACCTAGGACTAACGACGACAGCAACACCTATTACTTCACGAAATAGAACACAACTCACCTAAATCCCCCGTTCCAATTGATTGTAGCTTCATGATGGTTCCATAAAATCTGAAACAAAGCTACACCCTACTCCAAAGCATAGTACTTAGGGCCTGTTTGGTTTGAAGCCTAAGGATACCACACTTACCTTAGACAAGTTTGACCAAATGAAGCTAGTGTTTGGCTCCTAGCCAAAATCATGGCGTGCCATACTTTCTTAGGGCCTGTTTGGGACTACTCTGCTCCAGTTTTTTCCAGCTCTGCTCCACCAACTCCACCATGGAGCAGCTCCACTGTGGAGTTCCTAGAGCAGGTGGTTCTGTTTGGCACGCAGCCTAGCTTCAGCTCCAGGAATGTGAGGTTTCCCTGGGAAAGGTCCAATGTGCCCCTGAATGATGTTTGATGTATGTTTTGATGTTTGCGGAGCATATGTAACTGAATATTTTTTGTTGCCAATTGAAATATGATGTAAAATATTATAATCGCAATTAATTTATTCGAGAAAACCAAAAAAACAAATATTTTGGTCAAATAATTCCATCCTTTTGTCCCATAAATTGCAACGTAAATACATAGCTGAATCGGTTTTCTCTGGCTCCCATAAATAGTGATCTGGATTGTACTCTGCACTGTAAATACATAGCCAGTTAAATGCCTTCATACCAGTAAAATAATTTGTTGAATATCAAAGTTTTGAGGGTTTCCAACTTCCTCCTCGTACAGCGGCACGAACATGTCGCGCATCGGCGTGGACGGCGCGAAGCCCTCGAACTCGTCGAGCGCGGCCTCACACTGCGCGACGATGAAGAGGATGCCCTCGACGTTACAGTCTATCTCCGCCCGCCCGTCGCGGCCCGCGCCGAGGCGGCCGGCTAAGGGGTGGAACGGGACCAACGCCGCCGCCGCGCGCGTGACGCCGGCCGAGAAGAAATACGCACGGCACTCGCCGCTGGGAGCGCGGAACAAGTAGACCGTCAGGGTGTAGCCGTTCCTCGCGCCGAGGTCGAGGTTGGACAGCCAGAGCGGGCATTGCGGCGTGGACTCGCTCGGCGCGACCAGCTCTGAGCTAACAACCTCGACGGCTATCTCTACGGCGCGTGAGTGTGTTAGTTTCTAGCTTTCTTCCCTAGCGTAGTGCAAGTGCAACGACTGCATGGAAGGCAGACGAGGAAGACGCGCCGTGCGGAAGAAAGAAAGAAAAAAGAACGAAGGGGTATGTTTGTGTAATCAATGGCATAGGTGGGTAATTTTCCCTCAATTCCATGAGAAGGTATGAATCTCTAGTTTTTGGAGTACCCCTTGAGGAGCTCCACAAAAAACGTGGAGTTGGCCCTCAACTCCACCTATTTTTTTAGCAGAGTTCTTAGAGCTGGATCTGTTTGGCTAGACAAACTGGGAGCAGAGCTGAAAAACCTGGAGCAGAGCAGTCCCAAACAGGCCCTTAGTCACCTGACCACTTGTCATAGACTCATTTTTCTGTCAAAGCTTGCTACAGTTCTGGCGAACAAATTGTTAGCCACAAAAAGTTTGGTATGCCACACTATGCCACAAAAAGTTGGGCAAAATGAGGCTCTCAACCAAACATGCCCTTAATGATGGGTCCATAAAAACGATGCCTCTCTCCAATACACTTAGAAAAGATTTGCTCTAGGTTGAGCCTACACAAATTAGTTAAATCTACTGTATCTTCATGAAGCTACCGTGGCCTTATTTGAAGCTAGCTACCATCCATGCGGACATGGTATCATCCAAAGAAAAGTGGGCTGAAATATCTAGTGTGCACGGCAACACAATCCCAAAGTCTACGAATCAGAAGGACACAGCGCTAAATGCATGAAGGAACAACTTTGGAATCTCCTACTGCCCGTTGCCCAAAAAAAATATGAGAATTGCTAAACAACATTTGAGTGTTTTTTTACTCGGAGCATTCAGATTTTTTCCTCATATATGCAATATTTTTCGTCCATGTTTGCAACATTTTTCGCCCATATATACAATATTTCCCCATGTATACAATATTTCTTGGCTATAAAATGTTGCATATATAGAAAAATTTTGTTACAGAGAAAAAATAGTATATACATGGGCGAAAAGTATTGCAAATATAGGCAAAAAATGTTGTATACAGGGAAAAAAATCTGAGTGCTTTGAACTACAAAATGACACTTGAATCTCCTAGATAACACCAAAAAAGTTAATACCGGGTGGTTTTCAAATTCCAAGTTGACATTTGAATTTGGCGAGTTCAACCGGCTGAGCAGGAACCGCCAATAAACTAGTTATTAACGGCAGAAACCGCCAATAAACTAGTTACCGACAGTTTTTGGGACTATGGCTATGATTTGCTGTGATGTGTAATTACGGAGCTTTAATTAAGGAGTACCATTCCTAGGCCAACAGTAATGACAAAGCTTGAGTTGCATATGAAACGGACAAGGAACTACTGAGCTAGCAAATAGGTTGCCCCTGAGTTCAAGTCTTAAAACCATTTCAAGTCTTAAATCCAAGTGCGCAGGACATAGCCGAGTGATGTGCAGGACATAACCTCCCATGCGAGTGGTAGAAAACTAATGTCCGTTAATAGTATGATAAAATTTTTAAATTAAGATTTATAAAGTATGCACAATGCAAGACGCTTTTACATAAGTGCCTAAAGAGAGATAATATAGGTGCTTAGATTAATGTATTATCTACTAATTACAGGTAGTTATATGCATAAGCACATATTAAGCACCGGTATCTACTCGAGCATTCATCTCATCTAATTGAAGCACCTCTCTATGGGTGCTTATATGGTGGTATTATCCATCAATTAGAGATACTTATATGCATACATCACTAGTATGTTAGTACTTTATTAACATAAAGCAACAAGAGCCAACAATCTGTGTTACCATTCTACCATACATTTAGGACGGATTGATGTGAAAACAACACCAACCCCGAAATTACTCCTCCTACCGTAAATATCAATCTCAACAACATGCCACAACAATACATAAACATCAAAATACATAATGTCGCTTCACGCACTTCCCAATCTAACAACCCACTCTTTACCTAGTAGTCCTCTAGCTCCGGTTGTCCCGGAAAGAAACATATCATAACTCTCGACTCAGATGCCCTAACATGGCAAACCACATAAGTTCTTGAATTTACACAAAATTTTCTACACTTTTTTAGATGGGCACAAACCCCTAACGAATCCATTTAACTCCGAAGACCATTCTGCTATGTTACTAGACAGCAATTTAACAATTTTATAACTATGATTTTATTGGTCCAAACATAATAAATCCACTTATAAAATCTAAACAGAATTATCTACCTTTCTTTAGTTATGCTTATAATTTAATTCAGCCATCTACTAGACCCAAACTACCGATTAACATGACTGTGTCCACCAACGACCAAATTCTATACAACAGCTAACCTAAAGCCATAACTCCTAATATGCTCAACCAAAACTCATGTTCTTGCACTTTATGGAAACCTTAGACAATTTTTTGTAACTTTCATATTATAATAAAGTTATGAAACATAATGTAGAGACCTCAAGACTAGCCCACAAGATAGAATAGTAAATCTTAACGAGCAATGATACCAAAAATTCATCTCTAACACCTCCCTTCTTTCCTAACCAGAACTAGTATGACCTTAAAGCAATATACCATGGCCTAAGATAGAGGGGGAAAAGGTCTTGGACATTATACCTACAACCAAAGACTCGTCAAAACAACGAAAACTAGCGTGAACGTGGAGTTCTTCCTTTCCTCCTCTTTCCTTCCTTCTCCTTCTCTGGCTAGCTTCCCTCTTCTTCCTCCTCCTTCTTTCCTCTCCTTCCCTTCTCCTCCTCTTGGCTGGCGTGCAACAGTAGCATAGCAGTAGTCGGCGGCAACAGGGCACGTGGCAAGGCTGCAGTGGTGAGCAGCAGGGGCGGTGACTACACAGCAGGGTGCGGCAAGTCAGGCAACAGGGCGTGGTAGGGGTGATAGCTGTGCAATAGGATGGAGGGTGGCTAGGGTTTTGGTGTGACTCCCTCCCACCCCTTCTCCCACCTTAAAAAGGACCAGCCCAAGCCCAACTGTGACTATCTTGGTCAAGGGCTCGAATAGAACTCCCCCTTTTGCCCCAATTCCATTTTTCTTGAATTCATGAATGGGTCTTGGAGGGTTGGTTTCAAAATATTACAGATGATGGTGCTCTGGTGGTGATCTTTGGGAACTAGCATGAGCATGAGCATGGTGACAGTGAATGAAGTCTTTCGGTGTGAGTGGTGTGGCCGAAGATAGTACGGCGGTGGCAGTTGACGCTAGGGAAGAAGGTGGCACGGTGGCGATGTTCCAAGATGGACATCGGCCTAATTGATGCTAGGGAAGAAGGTAGCATGGTGGCAGTGCTCTTGGTGCAACAAATTTAGGATAAGCTCACGAAGCACAACAAGTTTGATGTCGATAGTGGGTTCAACTAAGTTGGGGAAGACGACGTGATTCTGGCAATAAACTGTGAGATAAGAGAAATTGATTGAGGGGAAATGTTGATAAGATGCTAGAACACGAAGTGACCTGAACAAAACTATAAGAAGATCACTAGAGTGGCGGCATAGCTCGGCGGGCAATGATTGGCTATGGGGAAAACAACCACGCACAGCGGCGACGAGTGCACAGGAGGAGTTGGAGGTTTGCGGGTGAGTGAAGGAGTGCAATGCAGTCACGATGCTCATATTTGTAGGCTTGGGTGAGCAAAGGAAAGGGCACCATCAGACAAAGAGAAGGCTAGTGAGGGAGAGGCAGAAAAGAAGAACAACACAGACAACTTTGGCACCAACAAACAATTTTTGCGAAGGCAATATGGTCATTCCACCCTCCTAACGGTAGCCGGAGGATGGAACCCTCATAGTAGGGGTATTTCCTAGAATTTCAGGCATTTGCGATGGTATTTGGCCTTACATGAACTTTGCGATGATATTTTCCAAGTCGCAAACCTTTGCGATGGTATTGAACAAATTTTCTCAATTTAGAACTAAAATGGTAAGAAGTAATTAAATTTTAATTTTAGAAATTTAAGATTTCTTTTTTATTTAAAAAAGTTTATAGATTGTTGTGTTTTATTATACCATGAAGGAAAAAGTTTGGGTTTTCCTAAAAAAGAAGTTTGGCCCGTTCAAACTAATATAACATGATGGACCTTTAAGGTTTTTATTATCATAAATGTCCCGAACGTAAAAAAAAAAATCTAGCCCGTGCATCCCCACGGGTTGATGTATATGAGGCGGTAACACTATCCAAAATCCCACTGGATTCGATCTTGAAAGTGAAATGGGAAAGCAATCATGACTGCAAATCCATTACGGTAAGCCTCTCAATGCATATAACTAATGCAAAACACGGGATTTTATTATTATTTATTAAGTATAAAAATAAACCCATCTAACTTATTATCAAGAATAGCACATTTTTGCCACACCACAGCTGACAGCGTGGCCAAAAAGGTCGTACTTTTTGGAAATAAGTAATACATGAAACCATGAAGATGCTCTCGCGTCAATGGATGGGTTCATATCACTAAGGGCATGGCTAGATGGAATAAGCTAGGGAATGGATCATCTCGTCACCAACTACAACATAAATTTCAACTTATTAGCAGCGACTCCGTAGGGCCTCGATAAGTTTATTCCATGATGTGGCTTAATGACATTCTAGTCTTCGGTATCAACTTTATTAAGTGCGGACAATGTCCAGTTAGCTTGCTTGAACGCGCATATTCTAACTTAAGGTTGCATCCTTTGTTACTTTAGTTTATTCATTTACACAATAGCTATTAAAATTACAGTACCAATATATGTACTGTGGAAGTCATATCTAACAGCAATTTATTACTACAGTGGGTAGACAATTTTAATGACGCCGTCAAACAACTGCTTGATCTTTTGCGTGATAGCGATGGTACTGCAGAAGGCAAAACTAAAGCATTCTTCTTCCGTGGCTGGTATGGTCTGGGGGCATCTGCTGTTCTTAGAGCTATAGCCGAACTCCTAAAATCCACAGCAAGTGATTCTAGCACAAGAAATCATTTTGGCAAAATTATCCACGTAGACTGCTCTCTGTGGAAAAGCAGAAGGGCGATGCAGAGGGCAATTGCGGAGGAGCTAAACCTTCGTCATTTAATGCCCATGTTTGATAAGCAGGATGATGAAGATGATTTCCGAGGGATTGATGACAGCTCTAGAGCAGAGCTAACAAGCATTGGAGCTGTGATCCATGAGTCTCTAGTAAATGAAAGATTCCTGATGATTTTTCATTATGGAGGAGATGAAGAGATTGATCTGACTCTGGCAGAGTGTGGAGTTCCTGGGCTCGGACTTTTTGCTAAAGGTAAATTGTTATGGACCAATCATGGAAGATTTCAGCTAGCTCTCACACAGAGAACAGAAGTTGATGTCCAGTTCTGTTAATATATATATGTATATAGAAGACTCTGCCGGTCATGCATATGTCAGTCAACAAATACATCGTTTATTGCACAAAGAAGCTGTTGAAGTGATCCGTTACACCGACATGGATGGCATCGACCCAGCAAAAGTTGTGGAACAAGTACGTGGAAGCTCTGTCAGTGTTGACTATGGTTGGGGTACTCATGCTTGCAACTATTGGATATGTGATGGAATCCTTCAAGGGGACAGAGCCTGGGAGGTTGGCAATGCATTGTATGGAGTGATACGACGGTTGGGCTACACTTCACAGCAAACAAAAAGTTTAGCATACTATTTGGATCGACAAATAAAATCCTTTGAAGGATGGAATTCAATCACCATACAGAAACTAGGAGAACAGAATATCTCAACTATTCCTGCTAATGCATCATCCTATTTCCTCACATTTGGACATGGACATCTAGAACTACGAAATGATTTGTTTCAACTGGCCAGCAACCTCCGTGTGCTAAAACTCTTCAAGTGCAGCTTTGATTTTGCATCACCACCTTTCCTCTGCTGTCAGAACCTAAGATTCCTTTGGCTCGACCATTGTACAAACACAGGGAAGGAGCAAGTTGAAGGGCCATGTTTCCCAAACTTGTTGGTTCTTGATTTACGTTCTACAGATTATCTATTATTGCCCCAGATGATAGAACTGATGACCAATCTCAAGGAGCTAAATACAAAGGGAGTCTCATGGAGGAGTATAAGTCATGCATGGAGTAAGCTACAGAACCTTCACAAGCTCCGAGTAACAGAATCTTCAGAAGTGATCACAATGCGCAGTTGCTCTTCCGTAGATATGATAAATCTGGAGCTCCTTGACTTGTCTGGCAACACTTGCATGAAATCTTTGCCTGAAATGTCGTCTGCAAGAAGCCTGAAGATGATTATTCTCGACGGCTGTTCCAGCTTGGAGCATGTTGCACTTGAAAGAGCTCCATTGCTTGAGATTTTTAGCTTTGATGGTTATGGCCCAGCAGAGTACTGGACGCATCCCATACAACTGCCAGAAAAAGATTTGCGTCCCAAGTCTCGTGCATCCCAAACTGAAGCCATGGTCAGAAAGATCTCCCTGGAGGGCTGTGATAGACTGCGTAGTATATTCTTGCGTGCATTGCCCAATCTTGAGGAGTTGGACCTCTCGGGCACAGCCATCAAAACACTTGACCTCAGTGACCTCTCGGGTGAAACGGAAGTCTCACAGTTCAAGAAACTATTCCTACTGGGTTGTGAGCAACGCCGTAGCCTACACTGGGTTGGAAATAACCCCAAATGGGAAATGGTGCAGGTAGACACTCGGGAGGAAGCTAGAACAGAGAGGTTTCTTGACAACGAGACATGTCTTACTTTTACAGATGGAAGATTCATTTGGTCAATCATGAAGATAGTTCGCCGCATCAATAAGGTGAACATCCATGTGTCTTCTATGTTACATAGTCATGCTAGCATCACCAAAAGTATTGAGGTTCGCCCCAGCCAAGTGAACATGGTCCCAACAGGACCATTGTTGCCATATAAGGATATGGGATAGACTATTGCACATGCGACTGAAATTTTTTTACCTTTCAGTCACCTAAAGTTGCACTTTGAATCACCTGAAGTTGCACATGTTTTTTTGGAGGGGGCTGCAATTTTAGTTGATTGAGAGTGCAATTTCAGGTCACCTGAAGTTGCACTCTGAATCACCTGAAGTTGCACTCTGAATCACCTAAAGTTGCAGCTGTGTTTTTGGAGGGAGGTTGCAATTTTAGTTCATTGAGAGTGCAATTTCAGGTGACTGAAACATAAAAAAATTTCAGTCGCCTGTGCAATAGCAAAACCGTAAGGATATTGGCCTTGCAGAGGATGTCACCTGCTCTGCCTTTATATGGGATTGCCAACAGCTTCACGCTTTGGATGTGCATATCGAGATTGGTGAAGGAAGCCACTATTTAGAGAGTATGAACGACGACGAAAATTTTATAGAATTCCTTAATTGGAAAGTTCAATCATTGCATGTTCATGACAGTTCCTCAATCACGGCTATCACTCCAAGGGTTCCAGTATTTTGGTACCGCCTCAAATGGTGCCATGTTGAGAGGTGCCCCAAGCTGCGCAATCTCTTTACTTGCCGCAAAGAAGATGTAATGTACCATAATTTTCCTAACTTGAAGATATTTTCGGCGTGTGATCTCCCGATGGCCCATTGCATTTGGAGCAAAGGAATTTCTAGTCCAAGGTGTGATTGCTGCTAGTATTTTAGTAGCTAGCAATAGCTCCGATATAGCTTTTCCAGACATGAATGTGGTGTTACAGAAAAAAAATAAAAAAACTGTAAGCTATGGCCGGGCAATAGACCATTACTACCTATATAGCTAATAGCTTATTGCTATTATAGCTGACCACTATTTATTTCTTTTCATGGAATGTTTAGAATGTGATTCTATTTATATCAAATTATAAAAATCGATACTTTTCAATTAAAATAGGTTAGTATGGGAGTTTTATTTGACTATTCAGTTTTGGATATGTCTAGTTTTTAATGTTATATTGGATTGTGTTTCTCTCATTTGCTTTATTTGTAATTTATTAAATAAAATGTCGATTATTTTGTTCATACTTAATAGAAAGTGGTGCTTTGTATAATTTGTGACCCAAATTCTAGGATTATGAGATAATAATATTCAATATCTTAGTTTTAGATTGTCATGTTTCAGTTTTACTAGCTTTTTAGTTTAAAGAATTTAGACAATGCTGAAAACTAATTAATTTTTTTTGAAGAAATCGCTATGCATTGTAGCTTCCACGACAGCCACTATTGCTTTTCTTTTTGCCAAGTCTCTCCATGATGCCGTCATAATCATGATTTATATCCTTGGTTCCTCTCACAGCTTTCGAAACCTACAGCATATATACTTGCACAATTGCCCCAGGCTGGTGTTCGTCCTCCCCATTTCCTTCACCTTGCCAAGCTTGGAGACCCTCCAGATCGAGTACTGTGGTAATCTCAAACATGTTTTCCCATTGAACAACAAGAAGAACCTTAAAAAAATAGTATCCGGTGTCACATTCACCAAACTGAAGCACATCAAGCTACGGCATCTCCACAAGCTAGAGCAGATAAGCGAGGCTAGATTGACCGCGCCGGCATTGGAGACGATAAGCCTCAGGGACTGCTGGGGCCTGAGACGCCTACCGGCTGTTGCAAATGGAGATCCTAAGCCAGTCGTGGACTGCGAGAAGGACTGGTGGGACAGGCTCGCGTGGGACGGCTTGGAGGCCAACCATGACCCGTCGCTCTTCGAAACACGCCACTATGCTTACTACAAGAAGACCATCCCAAGGGGCTCCCTTCTGAGGTTCGTTGTGCATGGATTTCTTGTGAGCAAGTGTGACTAATTTTCTATCGAAGTAACCTTTTCAATTTTCGTTCTTCTTTTCTTAGGTAATTTGTTGTGCTGCTCTGGTGTGTCTTGTTCTGCAATGCAACGGAGGTCGGCTTACATGAAACAGCTCTGAAGTGTTTCCCATTGGCTATGTGTTTGTGTTCTACAGTGTGGCACCGTGCAAGTTAAGTTGCTACTTGCACAATGAATAAATGGTGTGTTTTATTTACACCGAGCTACCTGATTTGGGTATGCTTGAACTGGTGTGTCAAGCACTGGTGTGCTAGCTTTCTCCAGCTTGGTGTGCTATTCACAACGGAGCTGGTTTGTGTTGATTTGCGGTGTTTGGAATAAGGAGGTGTGCCTGCGTGCACAAACCTAATGATTTATGTGTGTTTGATGAACCAAAAATTCTATTTGTATGTGGTTAATGAAACAACATATATTGTGTGGTGTGTTTCGCAATCATACAAGTTTGAGCCGATGATCTGGTGCTATCGTCATCTACTAACATGTTGATCTAGATTCTTATCATTTAAATATTACATTTCTACCAAGTTTCTCTAGTAGTGCTCAGATGATTGAACTATTTTAATTGCTACTTAAAAAGAGTAGTTCTTTGAAGGTTATTGTAAATCGTAGCTCCTCCTCTTCTTTTCTAGTGAGGATGCAAGTTGTAAGAGCAAGTACAATGATGCTGACTAGGTCGCCTCTAGCGAAATCCACGTCAGCATAATCCTAAGTGGAAGAGAGAGACAAGAGGAGAGAGAGGCAAGCTGCCCCTCATGCAAGAGGTGACCTCTAGCACATCATACGAGGACTTGGAGGCGATGCTAGTTCTTAGAGCAAGTACAATGAGGGTTAGGGTCGCCTCTAGCGAAATATTAAATGTTTGAGTGCTTTAGTAGAGGTAACCTCTACTCAACTTATTGTATTAGCTACCTCCACAATGAACCACTTGTACTCTTTTTGCTTATGTGGCTAGTCCTAGAGGTGGCAGCCACCTCTTCTATTGTACTTGCTCTAACTAAATGTTTTAAATTCCACTAGAACTGGACCAAGCCAATAACTCGTCAGAGGTGGATAGCATAGAAGCTAACTAACGGTCAACTTTCAATGCTTGACACGTGGACAGCAGCAAGGCCCCCCAGGATGACACGTGGGTGGAGCACACATCTAATGATTTATGTGTTATTGATGAACCATAGATTCAGCTTGTGTTTGGTTGATGAAACAACATATATTACTGCCATAAGTTGTGGTGTGTATTGCAACCATACAAGTTTGAGCGGATGATCCGGTGTTATTGTCATCTACTAACATGAACAATATTATATTTTTGCTGAGTTTCTCTAGTAGTTCTCATGATACTTAAAAACAGAGTAGTTCTGTAAAGGTTATTGTAAATCATAGCTCCTCCTCCTTTAAGAGGATACAAGTTCTAGAATTGGACCAAACCGATACCTCCAGAAGGCCATGCGCGTCATCCGTAAGCGAACCAGCCGCACCACCCGCCGTGCTACCTATCCGCGAACCAGCCTCGTCGCCGTCCATCACCATCTGGGTTAAAGACGCCATGCTTGTATGTTTTTCCCAATTTGAATGTTTTCCAACATCAATTTGAAATTCCTTGATTTGAAAGTTCTGTGTGAATCGAAAGTTTCCGAATTGAATGTCCCAATTTTTTGGAGGTTTAGGTTTGAATGGGAAGTTCCGGATTTGAAGTGTTTGAATGATTTGAAAGTTTTCCAATAGAAATCTTCCCGAAATTATATGCAAGTTTTGTATTTGAATTTTTTCAAACCAAGTTGAAACTCACGTGGAGTCGAGTTTCAACTCATGCGAATTATATGTACTAGTACACAAATTGTAAGCGTCTCAAGGACAACATATATAACCGTTAGGCTCGACTTATATCCGAGTTGAAGCACAATTTACAAGTTTTCGTCACTCGAAGAAACTTGGCCTTAAAACTATAGTGCCCGAAGCAAATTAGTTAGGACCTTAATTATTAGTGAGATAAGAAACATCATGACATCATACTTTTCATAATGAAACATCATTAGGGCAGCCAAAATTAAACCTATATAAATAAGATTTATGCAACTACTATCAAATATAAGTAACAAATATTATGTCTGTGCATTGCAACAGAATTATAAAAAATGGTGATATATAAATATAAGGGATCATAAACTGTACAATAAATATCAATATTAGCAAAATAATCATGTGTGCAAGCCCTCAAGTATGCACATACACGATCCAAGTCAACTACTGTTTACCATACACACGTCCAACGCTTTACAAATATCTCGGGAGAAAGATAAGCTGTGAGTTCCTATCAGATGAATCGGCCCATATGAACACAAAGAAACAAATACCCTTCGCATGGAGCCACATACCAAGATAGCTGGTAGATTAGCACGCATCAAGGAATGCATATGCTAGAGTATATTCTTTTGGAATGAACAGATAAATGGATGAAGGTTGATGGAATTGCACTAAGCATTGTCAGATACATGGCATGTATCCCACATGGTACGCTTTCCATGCTTAAACCAAGCATAATACATCATAGATCTGCAGTTACCGGGTAACATATAGTTGTCCATGGGTGCTATGTACTTACTTAGTTCTATGTACATGGTTTTATTATTCAATAACCATTGATGTCCTCCTTTGATATAATGTAGTAAAATGATTAAGAAAATGCATGATAAAACGATTACAAGATGCACATAAAACTTTAAAGTTCACATAAATAATGTTTTTCCACTTGTCAGATACACTTTTCATATAGCAACATTGTACAATTCATTAGCATAAATCATATTGTTTCCTATCAAAGACACTATCCATAAAGCTATTAAGGAAATTCTAGCTGTATTTCATCACATATCAGATACAACGTTTATCTAGCTAAAAAAGATAACTAAATATTAAAGTTAGAAGTCAAGACAAACCAGATAGATGATGGAGTCTATTGCTTCCAACTTTGGTGTCAGAAAGCTCTAAGCTTTTCAATAGCATAAGGCCTACATATAACATAAGGGCATATTGTCATAAGTGTAGAATGCAAAATATCCCCCATGATTACAATCAAATAATGCTCTAAAACTGTTGTAAGTACAACAGAAAGAGCAATTGTTAACAAATACAAGCTAACATAACAGCTTAGTAGTTAAATAAAGTGTTTGTAACAAAGTGCAGTGGACAACCGTGTCTTTGATGCCAATTCAGGACCAATGTAGCAGCAATCACAAAAGATAAGCAATTACAAATCTATAACTTACGGATACACATGTAGCAAAAAATATCATATAGTAAAAAAAGAATATTGAGTAAATAACTGATAATATAAATAAAAGGAACATTGAACAAAAGCTTACACATTCACACTTGACGAGAGGTTGTAAGAAAATAAGGTATTTCTCAATAAAATGAAGATAATACCGCACTAGAAAGTGATGGAAGATATACTGCATTGAGAAGGCAAAAGACATGCAACATCCATAAAAGAGAACACAAAAACATAGGCATTGATGAGATTTTGCATTCCATGACAATCCACATACAGATAAATGGATGAAGTCTGACGGAATTGCACTAAGCATTGTCAGATACATGGCATGTATCCCACATGTTAAACTTTCGATGCTTAAACTAGGCACAATGTGAGAAAGGTACCAAATTCACAAAGAAAATTATACTTGAGAGACCATGTGGTCATGATCCCATGAGAGTGATGAGTAATTAACACGGGTTTAGAATAGTCGAGTTTGGTTTGGGTGGTTTGGACCATGTCGTTGTGTGGTGCAACGGGCTCGGTCAGTTTGGTCAAACTTGGTCGTTTGGGCTTAGGATGCATATTCTAATGTTTCGACAGGTTTGGACTTCGTCATGCATGAGTATGATGTGTTTATCCTATTTACGCTTTTATGTATCGAGCGGTGCTATTTGACGTGTTTTCTTGTCTGTGTGACTGCAGGACGTCGAGCGGAGTCGTGGTGAGACACGGAGGACTGGACTAGGCGCAGGTGGTGCTGAGATCAGAACAGTCAGGAGGTGTCGAAGACGATGTGGACTCGAGGTGGTTGCGAGGCGTGCGAGGCAAGGAGCGCGGAAGCTTCCCGAAAGGTGCAGGAGGGGCGAATAGGGAATTTCGCGAGGCTGCACAAGTGGGAGACGATTCTGTTCGGGTATAGCAGGCGTAATGGGTTGGAGACTCGTTAGCCAAGGCTATAAATAGGTGGAGGGGCTGCATGCCCTCCATATGGATTCAAGAGAGAGTTAGGGTTTAGTGAGTCAAAAGAGGCTTTGGAGGTGGTTTCTCCTTCGCTCTTTAGTAGTTGAGAGTGGGTGTGTGAGACAGAGGTTGTCTCCTTCGTTACTCTCTATGTGTGTGTGTTACTCCCAAGAACCATGTAGTTCTTGGTGTTCTTGAGGATTGAGAGGGTGAGGTTGGTTTGAAAGTCATGTAATCATTCCTGCGAATGTCCATGCGTATGGGGATGTAGTTCTTTGTACCTCTTGTTTAATTGGAATGAAAATCTGAAGTTTATGTCTCCTCGCATGCTCTCTGTTCTTCGTTCTTCCCTTTTGAGCAAATTCTTGATTTTCTGTGTTTTGAGTTCTTGATTGCTGGGAAGGCCCAAAATGGGCTCTTTGATGGGATAGTGCCTCAATATCATTTGATCGAGTTTCCCTAGAGCAAACCTCTTTTAATCTCAGATTTGGCATTTTGGGTTGCTCTGTTCTTCTTTTGCCTTTCTAGGGTTTTTGAGCATTTCTTGTTTCCCTTTTGCAAGATGGGCTAAGTTTTGTCATGAAGAGTCCTATGGCTATTGCTAACATATCTGCAAAATCTCTTGGCCATAGGATCAAAGGATTGGAAGCAATTTGATTTTTGGCTCGGGTCGTGCGAGAATTCAGATTTTTACCTCATAATCTGAAATTGCTGTTTCTCGGTTTGTTTCTCTTGTTTCTCAGGGTCCCCTAACTATTTGGTACGTTGTAGTAAGGCTTTGGATCAAAGAGATTGAGAGCAATCCCTCATTTTAACCAAAAATCCGAAGTTCCATTTCTTTCAGCCTGAAACCCTGTTGTTTGCCTGTTGTGCGGTACTACCGCCCGAGCTGCGGTACTACCGCTCCAGCGGTACTACCGCTTGGTTCATTCCGGTACTACCGCGAGCAGCAGATTTCTGAGCTTCAGCGTTTATCTTTTCTTGCTTGTGCGGTACTAATCCTGGAACTACCTCTCCAACGGTACTACCGCTAATATCACTCCGGTACTACCACCTGAAGGCAGATTTTTCCCGGTTTGATTTATCTTGTTTGCTGCTCTCTGGTTTTGTGTCTTTTTTGCTGTAGGGTTTTCTTGTGAGCTCTGGTTTTCTTCCTTCATAGCTTCCATAGCTATTGGAGAAGAAGATACTTGTTGGGGGCGATTTTTAAAAGATCGACATTCACCCCCCTCTGTCGCCATTTCGGTCCTACAATTGGTATCAGAGCCGGTTAGCTCTTCTTCATAGATCTTAACCGGTCTCTAGAGCCATGGCAACGGACAAGTACTCCACCAAGCCGCCCGTTTTCGATGGCATCGATTACCCCTTCTGGAAGAGCCGAATGGAGACATACATCTAGGCTCAGGGGTACGCCATCTGGCGAAAGGTGAAGGTGCGATATGTTGTTCCTGCCGATGAGAACATCAATGTGGCAAACATGCCCGATGTTGAGGCAAATGCGAAGGCAAGGAACATCATTATCCAGGGCTTGAGCTGAAGCGAATTCGATCACATCTCTCACTTGTCGTCCGCCTACGATATATGGGTGACCCTCGACGCATACCATGAGGGCACCACCCAGATCAAGACGGTTCGACAGGACCAGTTCAAGCGAGAATACAACAATTCGAGATGCTTGCTGGTGAGTCCCTCGACGAGTGCTTTTCGCGATTTCACAAAATCTTGAGCAACCTCCGAGCGGTCGGTCTCACATACCCTGACTCGGACAACGCTCGTCAGATGCTCGCGGCACTTGATCTGCGTGTTTGGGAGATGAAAGTGACCACCATCAAGGACACGACAGACCTCTTGACCTTGACTCTTGACGCGCTGTACTCGCGCCTCAAGACTCATGAGATTGACGTTGTCTCTCGTAGGTCGAAGTCACAGTCGATGGCTTTGGTCACTGATCCCACGTTGGCTTGTGGTTCCTCTTCTTCTGATTCTCTTTGTGGATTCTCCCTTGCTGCTCTCTGTGACATAACTGATGATCAGTTAGAGCAGCTTGCGGATGAGCAGCTGGCCCTCCTTGCTCGAAGATTCTCCCATGCTTACAAGGGGAGGAGGGACAGAAAGAGAGGAGGACCGGTGATTTGCTTCGAGTGTGGTGGCCCCAACCACATTCGGGCAAACTGCCCCAAGCTGGAGAAAGGCAAGAATGACTATGGTGGTTCAGGCAAGAACGACTACACCGACAAGAACCGCAACAAGAAGCCTCCAGCTCAGACGCCGGGAAAGAAGAAGTTCCACAACTTTGGCAAAGCCAAGAAGCTCTTCCACCGCGTCCTCACCACCTTCGACGACCTCGACCTCAGCGAGGTGGAGGGATGGAGCGACGACGATGGGACGAGTGACCAAGAGCCCAAGAATGGCGGTGACGACTTCTCCGGCATGTGCTTCATGGCCCTCGAGGGCGAACTGAGCAACAGCGAGCTGTACTCCGACTCGGACGAGGTTCGCCGGGCAAGGAAGGGAAAGGTTTGGCTCATAGACTCCGGGTGTTCACGACACATGACCAGAGATTCTTGTTGGTTTTCTTCCCTAGCCCGTGCTCCGGGTGATGAGAAGATCACCTTCGGAGATGCTTCATCTGGGCACGTCATCGCCAAAGGTACTGTGCGCGTGAATGACTCTTTCATTTTGAAAAATGTTGCCTTGGTTAGTAAGCTGCAGTATAATTTACTTTCAGTTTCTTAGCTTACCGATAACGGTTTCGAGGTGAGCTTTAAGAAAAACAATTGCAAAATTCTTGATTCTTCGGGTAGTCTGGTTTGCGGGATTTCTCGTTATGGAAGGATCTTTCGTGCTGAGTTTTCTGAGTCTTCTGGCGATCCTCTCAGGTGTTTAGTTGCTTCTGAGTCCCGCGAACTCTCCTTCTAGCATAGAAGACTTGGTCATATTGGATTTGACCATTTGACCCGAGTTAGCGGCCACGATCTCATTCGTGGTCTGCCGAAACTCAAGATGGTCAAAGATCTAGTTTGCGCTTTATGCCGGCATGGCAACATGGTTGCCGCTTCTAATCCTTCGGTCACAGTTACTATGATCGATGCACCAGGACAGCTGCTCCACATGGACACAGTCGGACTAGCTCGAGTGCAGTCAGCCGGAGGGAAGTGGTATGTTTTTGTCGTGGTCGATGACTATTCAAGGTTTTCTTGGGTGTTTTTCTTAGCCTCGAAGGATGAGACATTTTCACATTTCCGAGGTCTGTTTGGTAGGCTTTCTGTTGAGCTCCTCGGTGCCTTACGAGCGATCCGTAGTGACAATGGCACGGAGTTCAAGAATTCCTACTTTGAGAGTTTTTGCGATGAGACAGGTGTAGAGCACTAGTTCTCTTCTGCGCACGTCCCACAGCAGAATGGCGTCGTGGAGAGAAAGAACCGTACCTTGGTCGAGATGGCCAGGACGATGCTTGATGAGTACTCTACACCGCGAAAGTTTTGGGCTGAGGCTATAGCTACCGCTTGCCATGTTTCTAATCGAGTTTTTCTTCGGGCACACTTGCACCGTACTTCTTATGAGCTGAGATACGGGCGAAAGCTCAGCGTCTCTCATTTTCGTGTGTTTGGTTGCAAGTGCTTTATTCTGAAGTCTGGGAACCTAGACAAGTTCGAGTCACGTTCCTGTGACGGTATCTTTCTAGGCTACTCAACTTCTTCGCGGGCTTATAGAGTCTGGAACTGCGAGTCTAGCAAGTTGGTAGAGACCTGCGAGGTGACCTTTGACGAGGCCAGTCCGGGGACTAGGCCAGATATCTCAGGTTTTTTAGAGCAGTCCGAGACCATCTTTGTGGATGATGGAGACGATGGTTGTTTACCTGATCTAGCTCCTCATCCTCCCCTTGAGATGCCTTCTTCCACGGCACCTCGAGGTGATCAGCCCTTGCCCACTGCTTCCTCCGGAGCTAGTGGCTCTGTTCCTACCTCGTCTGCACATGAGGTAGAGGCCACTTCTTCATCTCATCCCGGACCTCCACATCATATCCAGAAAAACCATCCTTCCGAGCAGATCATTAGAGACCTTTTCGAGCGCGTCACTCGCTCAAAATCTGGCTTATCTCAATTCTGTCTCTATTCTGCCTTCATTGCCTCCTTTGAGCCCAAGGACGTTTGTCATGCTCTTTCTGATGAGTCTTGGGTCAATGCCATGCATGAGGAGCTAGAAAATTTCGAAAGGAACAAGGTCTGGTCGCTTGTCGAGCCCCCGCGAGTTCACAATGTTATTGGGACTAAGTGGGTGTTCAAGAACAAGCAGAGCGAGGATGGAGTGGTTATTCGGAACAAGGCTAGACTGGTAGCTCAGGGGTTCTCCCAGGTTGAGGGAATATATTTTGAGGAGATCTTTGCCCCTGTAGCTAGACTTGAAGCCATTAGAATCCTGCTTGCCTTTGTAGCTTCTAAGGGCTTCAAGCTTTACCAGATGGACGTCAAGAGTGCCTTTCTCAATGGATTTATTGAGGAAGAGGTCTACGTCCGACAGCCTCCTGGTTTCGAAAACCCAAAATACCCAAACCATGTCTTCAAGCTTTCCAAAGCTTTGTATGGACTTAAGCAAGCCCCTCGAGCTTGGTATGAGAGGCTTAAGTCCTACTTGCTAAGTCATGGTTTTGAGATGGGTAAAGTAGACAAAACCTTGTTCATCCGCCGGCATGGCTCTGATCTTCTGCTCATCCAGATTTATGTGGATGACATTATCTTTGGCGGCTCTTCCCATACTCTAGTTTCACAGTTCTCGGATGTCATGAGCACCGAGTTTGAGATGAGTATGATGGGTGAGTTGACCTTCTTCCTTGGCTTCTAGATCAAGCAGACTCGGGAGGGTACATTTCTTCATCAGGGAAAGTACACTCGTGACCTCCTAAGACGCTTCGACATGAGTGATGGTAAGCCTGTGTCGACTCCCATGGCTTCTACAGCCTATCTTGACCCAGATGAGGATGGCGAGCCAGTTGATCAGAAGGAGTATCGCAGCATGATTGGCTCCCTCTTGTACCTCACTGCCTCGAGACCAGACATACATTTTTCTGTGTGTCTGTGCGCTCGTTTCAGGCTTCTCCTCGCGTTTCTCACCGCCAGGCGGTGAAGCGCATCTTTCGGTACCTACGAGCTACCATTGACTATGGTATCTGGTACTCTTCCTCATCCTGTCTTTCCTTGAGAGCCTTCTCGGATGCAGACTTCGCTGGCTGTAGGATAGATAGGAAGAGCATTTCTGGCACCTGCCAATTTATTGGCACTTCTCTTGTTTCCTGGTCTTCAAGGAAGCAATCTGGTGTTGCACAGTCCACCGCAGAGGCCGAGTACGTAGCTGCCCCCAGTTGCTGCAGCCAGGTGCTGTGGATGGCTTCGACCCTGCAGGACTTTGGGTTAGTTATCGACAGTGTTCCACTCTTTTGTGATAACATTTCTGCGATTAACATTGCTAAGAACCCAGTGCAACACTCCCGGACCAAGCACATTGACATTCGCTTCCACTTCCTTAGAGACCATGTAGAGAAGGGCAATATAGTGCTCCAGTTTGTGGAGAGTGACCACCAGTTGGCTGACATCTTCACCAAGCCTTTGGATAGTTCGAGGTTTTCAGCTCTACGGGGAGAGCTTGGGGTGGTTTGTCCTTATGGACTGTAGTGAGGGGGAGTTTGGTGCTTTACTGTTTTACCCTATATATTATGCTCTTACTCCTTGCTGTTGCATTGCATTTTGGGGTGCATCGGGCTTAGTCCTTCTAGCATAGGTTAGAGTGCTTATCTTGTCTAGTTGCATAGACTTCTTACTCTTATCTTGTGCTTCCAGGGTGCTTCTTATTAGCTGTTTCTTATCTCACTAGATTGAGCTCACTCACTTCTTGTAGGTTCTAGCGAGGGTTGCGCCACCCTCGGGTAGACAGGGTACGTGTTTGCTCTCTAGTGTGTGTGTTTTACGGTCAAGCTAATAGTCCTGGAGTCATATGGGGTAGATGAGAGTCTGTCTGAGCCATAATTGTCTCTATATCTTATCTATGCTTTAAGGACTGCCTGTTTGGTTTTCTTTGCCAGCTTCTCGTTTCTATTGCTTTGGTTCAGGGGGAGTTCATTTGGGAGCTTCTGAAGCTTAATATTGTCATAACCCAACCTGAACTAAAAGTTGCATCTAATGTTGAGGGGGAGCTGGATTTTCTACATTTCTAGCATTCTGCATTGTAATATAACTACTTTGAGCCTTGATTATTATCCTGCTATGACATGTTTACAATGCTTTACACTTGGCCATGACTTGTGCTTATTTGCTAGATTTATCATGACTTCATATGTGTAGACTAGCTTTTGCCATGATAAGTCAATTAAAATTGCTCAACTTGAATTAAAACTTGTCATGCTAGCATTTGAGTTTAGTCTTTCTTGAGCTATCCCTTTATGATTCATGCCATGTCACATAGACTGAGTAGAGCGTTGAATCTTTGATTGAGCCTTAGATTGAGCTATATTAGTTTTTGATGATGCATAAGTTAGTACAACATGTTTAAAAAGCAAAACGATCTCTTTTGTGCGAAAAAAACTGATTTCACCAATTCTTTCTCATGAGACGGCTTGCCATTGCACTAGGCATGAACTCAGGGGGAGTTTTGGATGACCTAGACTATCTTCTTAAGCTTCTTGCTTGAAGTAGTCGCATAAGGCTTGAGATCTAGCACATAACAAAAAAATTGGGTTGGAAACAACCATAAGCTTTAAAAAGATAATGTTTTATGTGTTGAATTTGCTTAAGCTACAAAAGAACTAAGTACTTAACCAATGTTTCAATCTTGAGCTTATAGCACTCTATTTGGACTCAATATTAGCTTCCTTGTTCCGCTTAGCTTATTGACATGGCCTGCATCATCCTTGGATATCTCTAGCTAGACTTGGCTTTTTGATGACTTGACATGCTCATAATACACTATATTTCAGATTGTCATCTATGTGTTCTCGCTAGGATATACATATCTTGTCATGATCTAGATAGCGTTTTATTGAGTTATGGCTTGGTGTATCTCATTCTGGACATTATGGATAATTCTCATGGCTCACAATGCTTAGAAATAATCAAACTTCAGCATTTCATCCATGTTTGTGATCTTTTTCCTCCTTTGCATTCTTGATGTGTCTATTGCCAAAAGGGGGAGAATAGAGTAGAAAAAGTCATTTGGGATCATTTTAGAGCTTTGGAGAACAATTTGCTCTTTCTTAGTTACTCTAGTGTTCCTTCTGTCGACATGGCCATTAGCTCCATTTTCTTTCTTTGGACCATGTTGGATTCTTCCAATCAAACTCAACTTCATTCTTTCTCTTGGGTTTGTCAATATACTCATCAAGGGGGAGATTGAGAGACCATGTGGTCGTGATCCCATGAGAGTGATGAGTAATTGACACGGGTTTAGAATAGTCGAGTTTGGTTTGGGTGGTTTGGACCATGTCGTTGCATGGTGCAACGGGCTCGGTCGGTTTGGTCAAACTTGGTCGTTTGGGCTTAGGATGCATATTCTAATGTTTCGACAGGTTTGGACTTCGTCATGTGTGAGTTTGATGTGTTTATGCTATTTACGCTTTTATGTATCGAGCGGTGCTATTTGACGTGTTTTCTTGTCTGTGTGACTGCAGGACATCGAGCGGAGTCATGGTAAGACACGAAGGACTGGACTAGGCGCAGGAGGTGCTGAGGTCAGAACAGTCAGGAGGTGTCGAAGACGACGTGGACTCGAGGTGGTTGCGAGGCGTGCGAGGCAAGGAGCGCGGAGGCTTCCCGAAAGGTGTAGGAGGGGCGAATCGGGAATTTTGTGAGGCTGCACAAGTGGGAGACGGTTCCGTTCGGGTATAGCAGGCGTAATGGGTTGGAGACCCATTAGCCAAGGCTATAAATAGGTGGAGGGGCTGCATGCCCTCCATATGGATTCAAGAGAGAGTTAGGGTTTAGTGAGTCAAAAGAGGCTTTGGAGGTGGTTTCTCCTTCGCTCTTTAGTGGTTGAGAGTGGGTGTGTGAGACAGAGGTTGTCTCCTTCGTTACTCTCTGTGTGTGTGTTCCTCCCAAGAACCATGTAGTTCTTGGTGTTCTTGAGGATTGAGAGGGAGAGGTTGGTTTGAGAGTCATGTAATCATTCCTCCGAATGTCCATGCATATGGGGACGTAGTTCTTTGTACCTCTTGTTTAATTGGAATGAAAATCTAAAGTTTATGTCTCCTCGCGTGCTCTCTGTTCTTCGTTCTTCCCTTTTGAGCAAATTCTTGATTTTCTGTGTTTTGAGTTCTTGATTGCTGGGAAGGCCCAAAATGGGTTGCTCTTTAATGGGATAGTGCCTCAAGATCATTTGATCGAGTTTCCCTAGAGCAAACGTCTTTTAATCTCAGATTTGGCATTTTGGGTTGCTCTGTTCTTCTTTTGCCTTTCTAGGGTCTTTTTAGCATTTCTTGTTTCCCTTTTGCAAGATGGGCTGAGTTTTGTCATGGAGAGTCCTATGGCTATTGCTAACATATCTGCAAAATCTCTTGGCCATAGGATCAAAGGATTGGAAGCAATTTGATTTTTGGCTCGGGTCGTGCAAGAATTCAGATTTTTATCTCATAATCTGAAATTCATGTTTCTCGGTTTGTTTCTCTTGTTTCTCAGGGTCCCCTTACTATTTGGTACGTTGTAGTAAGGCTTTGGATCAAAGAGATTGAGAGCAATCCCTCATTTTAACCAAAAATCCGAAGTTCCATTTCTTTCAGCCTGAAACCCTTCTGTCTGCCTGTTGTGCGGTACTACCGCCCGAGCTGCGGTACTACCGCTCCAGCGGTACTACCGCTTGGTTCATTCCGGTACTACCGCAAGCAGCAGATTTCTGAGCTTCAGCGTTTATCTTTTCTTGCTTGTGCGGTACTAATCCCGGAACTACCGCTCCAGCGGTACTACCGCTAATATCACGAAGGCAGATTTTCTGAAGGCAGATTTTTCCCGGTTTGATTTATCTTGTTCGCTGCTCTCTGGTTTTGTGTCTTTTTTGCTGTAGGGTTTTCTTGTGATCTCTGGTTTTCTTCCTTCATAGCTTCCATAGCTATTGGAGAAGAAGATACTTGTTGGGGGCGATTTTTAAAAGATCGACATTCACCCCCCCTCTGTCGCCATTTCGGTCCTACAATACTAAAAATATCAACAATAGTTTTTGTAAAATAAGGAATTGGATCACCATGGCTACAATCAAATACAATAGCTTTACACGTGAACACCACCACCATACCAATTACCAATTCATTCAGCTGCAAATTAACATGTTCTTAGCGTGATCCCACATGATACAAGTCTAAGATAACAAGCCAAGCTAGCATTTTTACACACCTGGAAAATGTTGTAATAACTTGAAGCTTGGTGAAAAATAACTCTCCTTTTCATATGAAAATCCAATTATTAGTAATATCATCATAATTCTTGCTGACAAAAGTAACAAACAATGTCAACTCTCAATGATATGCCAAGCTCAACAGGCACCTAGAGCATGGAATGCCAAGCTCGACAGGCACCCAGAGCATGGAATGCCAAGCTCGATGCCAGCCTATCATAGCTGGGGTTTCACAAGAGCATCTCTGAGCATGCTGTGTACACATGTGGTGACAACGCATGTCGGCTGATCGTTGGAGTGTACATCGATGACCTGATCATCACCAGCATTGAATTTGCCGACATACATGTGTTCAAGGCTGAGACGAACAAAATGTTTTGGATGAGCGACCTTGGGTTGCTCTCCTACTTCCTTGGCATCAAAGTGAGCCAAGGGCCAAGTAGCACCTCATTGTGCCAATCAACCTATGTGCTCAACGTGCTCAAGAAGAGCGGCATGGAAGATTGCAAGAGCTGTCAAGCACCGATGGAAGCTCACTTGAAGCTAAGCAAATTGAGCTCCAGCCCACTGGTAGACGCCACCCAGTACTAGAGTATTGTCGGCAGCCTCCAGTATTTGATGAACAAGCGGCTAGACATAGCCTATGCGGTAGGCTACACAAGCCGGTTCATGGAGGAACCACATGAAGATCACCTGGCTGCGGTCATGCACATACTACACTACATCGCCAGAACACGCAACTATGGAGTCTGCTACACAAGGAAGAAAGACGGCTGGTCGTTGCTGTTGGGATTCAGTGATAGTGACATGGCTAGCAACGTCGATAACCGTAGAAGCACCACTAGAGTGCTCTTCTTCCTTGGAAGCGACCCCATCACCTGGAAGTCGCAAAAGCATAGAGTGATGGTGTTGTTGTCCTATGAGGCGGAGTACATCGCCGTGACGACCGCGGTATGTCAAGGCATTTGGCTAGCTTAGCTCATGGGTGAACTTCTTTGCTCAGAGCCTAGCATGCCAATGCTCAAGGTGGACAACAAGTCTGCCATTGCTTTAACCAAGAATCCTGTCTTCCACGACTAAAGCAAGCACATCGACGCCCGCTTTCACTTCATTTGGGAGCATATTGATGGAGGGAAAGTCATCCTTGAGCATACTTGCATAGAGGAGTAGCTCATGGACATTCTCACAAAGCCGCTCGGGTGCGTCAAGCTCCAGGACCAGTGCACAAGGATTGGCATCGTCGAGATCACAGGTGAACAAAGCAAGGATTACGAGGGTGAATGTTGAATAACCCAGCTTGCTCACCATGGTCGAAGAGTCAGTCGAAGTGAACATGGTCGTAAGTCTTACTTGTAAGAGTACTATAGATCGTGGTTGTAAGTCATAGATACATTAATTGTAGCAGTTGTAGGGGTCGTGGTCGAAAGATCACTGTAGCAGTCATAGTGGTTGTGGTCGAAAAGATCACTGTAGCAGTTGTAAACACTTGACGCGTGCTCAGTCCACGTGAGAGCGGTTTTTCCGGTTTGTTAGCATCATGTACGACATGGCCTGGATTCATGTGATTGTGCAAGAGGTAGCGCATAATAAGGGTGGCTTAACCACCAGAGTTAGACTAGGATTTCCTTTAAATAGTAGTTTAATACAACAGAAAAAGTTGCCCTGTTTTCTAACAGCGCAAAACTCTTGTGTTCTTGCTTTGTTCTCCTAACTTCGTGTGTGTTCGAGTGTGAGCTTAGACGTGTTGATCGGTCGAGGTTTCTGACAATGTGCGTGCTCTAGTGCTTATATATAGGGCAGTTAGTGTATCAAAGTAATATGGGTTTCGATAATTAGCTCGATCGGGCCATTTGAAAATCGGATTGGGCAGAGAGTACGTAGCGGTGATTGGATTTTGCTTGGTCCAGTTATGCTAGAGCCGTGGACGGCTTGTGATCCATGTGCATGTTTTGGTGTTTGGTGTCCAGATAGGTTTTTCGCGTATGTAGTGTGGTGCTTTGGTATGTCTTGAACGGTGTTGTAATTCTTCGTCTTCAGTGAAATTAAATACAGTTCTTCTGCATCTAGTTCAAGATCTATGTGCAAGTACGCTGCATGGTACACTACACCACTACTACAGAAAGGCTAATAGTAGACGCCAAATCACAGACAGTTTTGTGAAACCGTCTGTAATGTACACTATTACAGATGGTTTTAATTTGAAGGCCATTTGTGGTATTTGTGGTGGGAAAAAGGAGTATCACAGACGGTTCTTACTACTGAACCGTCTGTGATACTGGAATATCACAGACGGTTTTTATTAAAAACCATCTGTGTTGTGTCAACTATCACAGACGGTTGTTGTTAAGAACCATCTGTGAATGTTCACAGACGGTTTTTAACAAGAACCGTCTGTGATGTCCCTTTGTCTGTCATATTCTAGATCAGAGGTTAATATATAAGTACACATTGCTTCTAATAACTTAACTACAGAACTACTGAGTCAAGAGATCACAAAATAAAGGCAAATTTATTAATTTCAGTTAGAGGCAAATTTATTACAAAAGTCGCACAGGTAAAGAGTTTCCCATATTATAATCTTTTGGGCTTCGTACGCTTCTTCTTCAACTTGGGGACTTGGAGGATCAGCCGCTAAATTCTCGAACGCCGTTGAGATTGCCCTTGTCCTCAGCACTTCCTCCTCCAGCCTGGGCAAATGATCAGCAGCATCCATAAGGTCGTAGAGGATAGCATGAAAAGATTCCTCAGAATCTGCCGTATTTGCTTGATCGGCAAGGCTATCCATCAGTCTCTCCAATGCGTGTAGAGCTTCTTCCGCTTTGCACACATTGTGGAGAAGAACCAGGGTGAGGGCTGTTTCCTTTTCTTGAGCGGCAGCGAGACGCCTCCGTCGACGGCGGAGGATCAGGTCAAGCTGACGATGCAAGAAAGTCGGGGAAGGATTGCAGGGCGGGTGCGGAGAAGCTGCTCCAGATGCAAATTGCTGGCCGCCTGTGTAAGGTTTCGGCCGAACAATTCTTGATGAACAGATGAGAGGAAGGAGATGATCACAAGAACAGTAGAAGCCATGTTGTATTGGATATTGTATTGTACGTACGTAAAAGAGACCTGGATTAGGCGCGCATATTTAACCTTTAGCACAGACGGTTCGTATATCCAAACATTAATGATATAGACGCTTCGTATAACGATCGAGAGACGTTAATTAGACGATCGAAACACGAAGCGTTCTGGCATCGAAACACGCGCGAAGCGTTCTGGTACGAAGCTTATGACAGACGGTTTTTTATAAAAAAACCGTCTGTGATAATATTTATCACAACCGTCTGTCATAAGCTGGTTATCACAGACGGTTTTTTTATTAAAAACCGGCTGTGATAATTCACAGATGGTTTTTAGTTAAAAACCATCTGCGATAATGACTAAGGCATTTATTACACTGCTCAGACCGCATCTGACTTCATTTCGATCCAGATCTAGCCACTGCTGCGCACTTTTTCACTCGGGACGAAGCTAGGTGATTTCAGGCCAGTCAATTTGGTGGGAAGAGGCAGAGATTGAGCTTTGAATTAAGATTCAGACTTTCCTGGTTGCTGTAGATATGGTTAGTAGTGAAATTTATTTTTTCTTTAATTGCATTACAATTTAGGTCTAAGTAATCCATGAGTGGTTATTGAAGATGGTTAATTTGCAGAATTGTTGGTTATATAATAGCTATTGTGTTTGTAATATGAATTGAGCTAGCAAATTAAGTGTCAATATAATAAATGTGACCGGTATATATGTAGTTATAATTAGTTAATCTAGATTTTAATACTAAGTTGTTATATATGTACGTAACGTAGGAGCGAAGCTGGATGTATGCCGTGAGCCGTGTGAGTGAAGAGTACATTAATGTGTTTCTGCTTTTATAAGAGCCGCCGAGGAGGATATGTTGAATAAGGGGGTGGAATATATGTGTTGTCCATGCACTGACTGCGAGAATTTGAAGATGTTTAAGAACCGAGGGCAAATTGAAGCGCACTTGATTCGGAGGGGTTTCAAAAAGGATTATACGTGTTGGACCAGTCATGGCGAAGTGAATGATCATATGCCGCCGGATGACATCGCCGGTGAAGTGAATGATATGCCCCCGGATGACATCGCCGGTGAAGTGAATGACATGCCGCCGGTTGATGTCGATTGTGGCTCGGATTCGGATAGGTTGCACGATGATAACTGGATCGGATGCTTGCGATGTAGAAGAGAACTATGATGAGAGAGAGTATGTTAAATTCCGTGGCTTGATGGAGGACTCAGAGAAACCTTTGTACACGGGCTGCAAGTACACGAGGTTGTCGGCCGTGCTTAAACTGTTAAAATTGAAGGCAAGCAACGGTTGGTCCGACAAGAGTTTCACGGCGCTGCTAGGTCTTTTAGCGGACATGCTTCCGGAGGGGAATGAGTTGCCTAAAACCACGTACAAAGCCAAGAAGGTTCTTTGTCCGTTGGGAATGGAAGTAGAAAGAATACATGCATGCCCGAACGACTGTATCCTCTACCGTAAAGAGCACGCAAACATGCATGTATGTCCGGTGTGCAACGCATCCCGATACAAACGTAACAATCAATCAGATGATGGCGAGGGAACAGAGGCGAAGAAAGGACCTCCTGCTAAGGTGGCATGGTATTTTCCTATAATTCCCCATTTGAAAAGGTTTTTTGCAAATCCAAAGGAGGCAAAACTGCTGTGTTGGCACTCGGAGGAGCGCAAGAAGGATGGAATGATAAGACACCTTGCTGATTCCGCGCAGTGGAGAAACATCGATAGGAGGTTTGCAGAGTTCGGTGCAGAACCAAGGAATATAAGGTTTGGACTAAGTACAGATGGAATGAATCCTTTCAGTAGCATGAGCAGCCGACATAGCACATGGCCCGTGACTCTCTGCATCTATAACCTTCCTCCTTGGTTGTGTATGAAGCGAAAGTACATTTTGCTCTTAATACTTATCCAATGGCCAAAACAACCTGGGAATGATATCGATGTGTTCCTAGCACCGTTGGTGGAAGATCTAAAAGTACTGTGGAACGAAGGGGTACAGGTATGGGATGCATACAAACGAGAGAACTTCACTCTGCGCTCCTTATTGTTCTGCACTATAAATGATTATCCTGCCCTTGGTAACCTATCGGGCCGTAGTACAAAAGGTGCCAAAGCTTGTACTCACTGTTTAGATGGTACCGAGAGTGTGTGGCTGAGACACTCATGCAAAACCGTCTACATGCGTCACCGCCGGTTCCTTCAGAGGGCTCACCCATACCGCAAGATGAAGAAACAATTTGACGGAGAGAAGGAAGACGGTTCAGCTCCAAGGCATTTAAGGGGACACGAGGTTTATGATATGGTTAAGGATTTAGATGTTGTCCTCGGAAAGGGACATAAATTGAGGGATCATGAGAAGAACACCTGGAAGAAGAGATCAATATTTTGGGACTTACCTTATTGGGAGTACCTAGATGTTCGGCACTGCATCGACGTCATGCACGTAGAAAAGAATGTGTGTGACAGCTTGATTGGTCTCTTACTGAATATCCGTGATAAAACAAAGGACGGTGTCAACGCACGGCTTGACTTGGCTGACATGGACATCAGGCCGGAGTTAGCACCGACAAGCACTGATAATGGACGAACGTACCTTCCCCCTGCGTGTTACACTCTGTCCAAGGCTGAGAAAACAGAACTGTGCCAGTGCTTGCATGGTGTGAAAGTTCCGTCTGGTTACTCCGGCAACGTGAAGAAACTTGTTTTGATGCAAGATTTGAAGTTAAATGGCATGAAGTCTCATGATTATCATGTGCTAATGACACAGATGCTCCCTATTGCAATTAGAAATATTTTGCCGATCAAAGTCCGAGAGACAATCATGAGGCTATGTTATTTCTTTAACACAATTGCTCAGAAAGTCATCGATCCCGAAGGACTAGATGCTCTGCAGGACGAGGTGGTGATGACTCTATGTCACCTTGAAATGTATTTCCCTCCTTCGTTTTTCGATATCATGGTCCATCTCATTGTTCACGTTGTGTGGGAGATAAAAATGTGCGGGCTCGTATTCCTACGTAGCATGTACCCATTTGAGAGGTTCATGAGAATTCTCAAGTCCTACGTACGGAATCGTTCTCGGCCGGAGGGCAGCATCGTCGAAGGTTATGCAAGCGAAGAGGTCATTGAGTTTTGTGCCGATTATATGGCTCAGATTCAACCGATAGGTGTCTCTCAATCTCGTCATGAGGGGAGGCTGAAGGGTCTCAGAACTATCGGAAGGAAAGCAATCACTCCAGATATGGACACGTATACTCAAGCCCATTTCACGGTGTTGCAACACATGACTGAAGTGGCGCCTTATGTGGACCAGCACAAGGATGTGCTTCGGCAACAGAATTCGGAGCGGCCGGATGTTTGGATCATGAGGCAACACAACCGTCGGTTCAACCAATGGTTGGAGGAGCAAATCGCTAGCAGCTCACCGTGTGAGACACTGACATGGTTGGCAAAAGGGCCGACATTTACAGTTGTGACATGGCAAGGATATGACATAAATGGGTACACATTCTATACGCAGTCTCAGGATGTCAAGAGCACTAACCAGAACAGCGGTGTCCGCATAGATGCATTCAGTATCGATGGGTCGAGAAACTCGTACTATGGCTTCATAGAAGAGATTTGGGAGCTCGACTATGTGGTTTTCAAGATCCCCTTATTTCGTTGCCGTTGGGTGCATCTCCCACAGGTGAAGGTTCACAAGTACGGTGTCACGACCGTGGACCTTCAACGTGTCGGGTACAAAGACGAACCATTCGTACTCGCCAATCAAGTTGTTCAAGTTTTCTATGTAACCGACCCGGCAAATAAGAAACGCCATGTAGTTCTTCATGGAAAAAGGAGAATTGTCGGAGTGGAGAATGTAGTGGACGAGGAGGAATACAATCAATTTGACGAGTTACCTCCTTTTGGAAATGGCATAAGGGTCGACGATGAACAACGTGACGAAACTAGTTACGTACGCATTGATCATGATGAAGGGCTAATTTTTAAAGGAAATAAGCAAGTACAATAAGAAGTGGGAAGAAGCATCCAGAGACCAAAGATGAAGAGAAGAAGTGGGAAGAAGCAGATGGATAGTCGCTCATCGAAGAATTCGGCTATGTCGGCTGCTCACTGAATAATCTGGGAATGTCTTTTTTTTGCACTTTTGTAATAAAATTGCCTAGAATTTTGCTGGAAAAAGAAGGATTGTCGGAGTGGAGAATGTTGTGGATGAGGTTCCCAGATAAAGAAATCTTGCGATTGTTGCAAAAGATACATTGAGCATTTGGGTGGAAAGATAGGTGCTAAGATAGGCACATCACCCCCTCTCTATGTCCATATCACCCCCTCCCTTCTCCCCCTCCCCTCTACTCTCCTCTCTTCCAATTCAATATGATCACTTTCTCATCTTATCTTAATAGACCCACAAAATGAGCAACATGTCACCCGCGCATTCTTTAACATCATCGTCGGAGGCGTCCGCTCCAACATCAAGACGCCAAGGAAGAGGGCTATCGAAGAAGCCTGAGGGCCGACAGACCATCACAGCGGTAAACGCATCTGGGGTCCCTATCCTTCCTCAAAAAGCGGTAAGCGCATTCCGAAGCATGGTCAGAATAGTTGCATGAGAACGAATTGAGATCACATACAATTCGTGGAAGAACGTGCCTGACACTCGAAAACGTGAGCTGTGGACCGAAATTTTGGCATCATTCGAGTTCCCAGAAGAACACCTACACGCTGTGCAACGACAAACCTACCTAGCGGCGTGCAAAGCATGGAAGAACTTCAAGAGCACGCTTGTCTGAAAATACGTGGAGACGGACGAAACGCCTTTTCATAAATACCCATTCCTGGAACCACAATGGGAAGAGTTCAAGGCGATGAAGACGTCCGAAGATTTCAAAAGTACAAGTACGGCGCACAAGGCCCTCTAGGCAAAAAACACACACACCCACAGACTTGGCACAACTGGGTATGTGGGTAAAATCCCGCAGTGGATGAAGGAGGATGACCTGGCAGCTGCACAGGACATCGCCCCGCCATTTTCCAATATCCCGGATGACCGCGCTCGAAATTGGATTAGAGCAAGGTCATCTACAACGACATCGGGGGACGTCTCCTTTTGAAACCCTGCACCAGTAAGTGTCCCAAATACCGTAAGATATCGATAGAACTACGTAGCTTGTAATTACTCCACAACTTCGCATGCGAGTTGAAATGACATTTCGTGCTCTTGCAGGAAGAGCTGAGTTTTGAATCTACCCTGGGATCATTCCAGGGAACAAGGGAGAATGATATGCTCTCCGTGGCCCTGGGAAACAAGGAGCACCCGGGTCGTACGAGAGGCCTTGGGCTTTACGTTCCTTGGAAACATGGTTTCCAAGATGACTCCGGAATGTATCGGCGTAGGAAGAGAAACAAAGCCGAGCGTGACGCACAGCTACGAGAAGAGATCAAGGAATCTCTTAAAGAGAAGCTATTAGCTCAGATGGCTGATGTAATCAGAGATAAGGTGCGGAAACAGACAGAAAGTCAGCAGGCCACCACCGCCGCTGCTATGCTAGCTAGCCCGCACAACCGTCCGAGTAGCTGCGCGTCCAATCCGACGCAAACCCAGTCCAAATTTCCGGTGGACGACATCCTGGTAATAATTATTACCTCTCGAATGCTTGCTCCATTGGTAGGCCTATTTGAGTAGCTAATTTCGTATCATTATGTAGGAGCCTACAAAGTGCAGGCTCCAAGTGAGATATGGCTCCATTCCCTTGTACGCTGCTTGGAAACAGGCATATTCGTCTAGTAACGGGGCCATGGTGCACGGTCAAGCTTTAGCGCCAGGCTTCGCTAAAGTTAATGTGGATGGTGTGTATGTCAATTTTGAGGTGGTCCCGCTACCGAAGCCCCCCAACGACGAGATCGTCACTCTAGGACAGGCCATTGGAACATTCATCCAGTGGCCCAAAAGCGACATCTTCCTGGAGGCTTCTTCACCGGTGGCAGGACCAGAGCAACATGCACTGGTGCCATCTCCATTACAAGACCAGTCGGTTCCACCACCGGATACTGCACTGGTGCCATCTCCATTACAAGACCAGTCGGTTCCACCACCGGATACTGCACCGGTGCTATCTCCACGGGTCCTATTCTCGCCAGAGCAACTTGCACCGCTGCTACCTTCAAAGTCAACTTCCGTGAAGTCGAGCTATAGCCGAGGCAGCAAGGCCAGCAAGGGCAAAGCAAAGAAGACCAATGATGATATTCCGTACCTACCTTTGGCCCGCAAATTCGTGCTTGGCAAGCCGTTGCTCGAGTAAAAAGACCTCCGAAAGCTAACACATAGTTGCATGCAATTGCACACGTGGTATATGCAGCAGTCCAATAAGCCAGAGGGAGAACGGACCTCAGGTATCACTGTCAAATTCACGTATGATGATTTCTACCACAGTCTTCAAGAGTGTATGTTCGTGGTCGCCTTTGAGGATTTATTCGATCTGTTCACGCTCAACACTCTTGACATCTCAATCATTCGATGCTGGACGCTGTAAGTGTGTACAATCACAGTCTTCGTTAATGTCATACCGATAAATGCCATATCTAATTTTTTGCTTTCGTGTGTATATATATAGACACATGCTGATTAAAGCTAGATCATCCAACGCATTAGCTGGTTTCTTGGACCCACACTTGGTCGCCTAGGAAACCATCGACCAGGATACACCCCTCGTCGAGAGGTACATTGCAGCAGGACTGCTGGGTTGCCACAATAAGGAATATGTACTTATGCCCTTCCATCAGAACTTTCATTGGATTTTAATAGTAATTGTACCAAAATGGAACAAGGTATATTACCTTGATTCCCTAAGTAAGAATAAAATGGACTTCATAGTTGTCAGCCAAGTAATCGATAGGTAAGCACATATTCCCCATACATATCTACATTGTACTCTTTCTTTTCTTCCGAATGATTAAGGTTAACTTTTTCGAATTACGTAGGGCGTTCGCGAGGTACATTGAAATGGGAGGTGACTCGAAGCGCGGGGCCAAAGGCCTGCTGACACATGTTCAAGATTTTAAGGTATTCGCTATTTCACATTAATTAATCCTATGCAACAGTTGGTACTAATGCCTCTTGAACTAACACATTCTATTTTTTGTAGTGCCACCAGCAGCAGCCGGGCAACACATGTGGATACTACGTTTGCCAACATATGGAACTACTCCTCGATTCCTCGAGGCTCACCAATCCCAAGGTTTGTCACTCTTCTCATAATTACTTCATACTTATCACGTTACATATATACACACATTGATATTCCTATCGACAGGCTGCGTCCATCCCGTCAACTGCATTGAAACAGTCTGATCTTGGAGGGGTTCGAGGAGAGTTGGCGTACTTTTTGCTGACTCAAGTCATAACGCTAGGAGGACGGTTCCACTGCGCACCATGATTTCTTATTGGTCTTATCACTAAGTGCAAATGCAATGTAGATCTTTTGTAACTGTGCATTTGTTAATGGATATTGCATTTCAATTCAATTATTCGATTTGCGAAATGGATGCATGCTTTATGTTAGTGCGATGTCGATTGGATGTTTTATGTCTGTGAAATGTATCTGAAAGGAAATGAGATGTGTGAATTGTATGTTTTTGTCTGTGATTATCTGCTTGTTTCAGAGGGCATGGCTAGCATTTCCTGAGGCTAGCCAATAATAGAAATATCTGTAGGGGTCGAAGGGAATATCACAGACGGTTTTTGAGTGAAAACCGTCTGTGATAGCTGATAATCACAGACGGTCTGTGATAATCAGTATCACAGACGGTTTTTGAATGAAAACCGTCTGTGATTATGAGCTATCACAGACGGTTTTTGAAAGAAAACCGCTCGTGATAGTCGATAATCACGACGGTTTTGTTTCAAAACCGTCGTGATAGTTGATAATCACGACGGTTTTCTCAAAACCGCCGTGATACCGATTATCACGCATAATTTTTAGTAAAAACCGTCAGGATTATCAGCTATCACGCACGGTTTTCACTCAAAACCGCTCGTGATAGCTCATAATCACGACGGTTCGAAACCGCTCGTGATGACCTTCGATTATCATCGACCCATAAATACGCATTTGTTCACAAAATCGCTCGTGATGACGCTTGAACCATCTGTGATGACCTTTTCTGTAGTAGTGCACACAGTTCATTTTAAGAGGTTTCTTAACTTACATTTGATCGGTGCATGGACCCGGCCTCACCCGAAGGCATGCAACGCCACTGCTGCCGTTGATGGTGAGGGCAGATCTCGGCACGGGTTCGTCCTCTCTCTCTCTCTCGCTCTCGCTCTCTCTCTCTCTCTCTCGCTCTCTCTCCCCCCTCCCTATAGCTATCTGTCTCTTCGGTATCCATCTCTCATGGCGTTGACGTGCGCAAGATCCGGCATCATGGCATGGAACGGAGGCGAATACAAGTTGCTCCAATTTTTTCTATGATTTTGTGTTGTAATAATATGTTCCATTTTGTGATGCCATTTGTGTAGTGAATTGTTACAATTTCCGATTTGTTCAAATTTTGGGCTGCATGTAGTGATTTTGAAAATCCTTGCACCAGATGGTGATCATTCTATTCTTTTTTCTGTTTTTTCAAATTTTTTTCTTGAAATTTCTTGTACCTGATGAATTTCTTGCGGAGATGAAATTTCTTGTACCTGATGAAATTTATTTAGTTAAATTTCTTGAAATGTAAATGGATCCGATCCAGATGCAACAAACCGAAATGGATGGAATTTCTTCTAATTTTTGAAGATGGAAAACCGAAAATGCAACAAAATAATGTTACAAAGACCCCACATCCATGGAAACTTGAATTTTCCTTGCACCGTATTTGCCTCAGCAATATTTTTTTTCTCCCATGTGCACCAATCTCAAAACACAATAGACGCCCGCTTATTTCTGGGGGCATCTCAATTCTCAGAGCTGAAAGAAATTCTGTTAGAGCACGCTTTTTTCAGAGCTCGAATTAATCATTAGACCAATTTAAAATGACTGCAAGTTTACTAGCTATACACGCTAATGAGTATATATATTCTTTTTTTAACAAAGTAGATGTAGTCTCTGATGTTTAAAGTTAAACATGGTGCAACATAGTCGCTTTGCATCTATGGTTTTTTTAAAAAAATGGGAAAGACCACAGAGACGATCAGTAACGACATGACCTGCAACGGCAAGCAAGGAAAGCAACGTGGCACGATGCCAAAAGCTTGTACCATTACCATTACACCCATCTACCAAAACATATCGCTGCTCAATCTTGCAGTACCTTGCGTTCTCGAGCTTTGCCACCAGCTATGATCAAGTGATATATCTTTGCCTGGGACTGGATGTCTTGCAGAAAATTGTTCTTCTCTTCAAGTCTTACTTCGCTTATCCTCGACTTGATTTGCCTCGCAGCTCTAGAGGTACTACAATTGCATTTTGTACGTAGGCACATATATAAACTTGTTCTGTTATTTTGCGTGCATGATGTCATGATTTATTTATGGAATAAATTAAACCTACATGTGCTTAAATTTTCAACAATCCAAAAACCTTATTGTAGGCACTGTGGTTTTACTATGGCTGGATTTGCCGATGCACTGAGGCCGGATAAGTTCTCCGGTGTGCACTTTAAGAGATGGAAGATCAAGGTCACTCTGTGGCTTACTGCTATGAATGTATTCTGGGTTAGTAATGGCAAGCCTGAAGGTGTTTTTGATGCTGAAAAGCAGAAAGAATTCGAGACTGCCACTACTCTCTTTGTTGGATGCATTCTTAGTGTTCTTCTTGACCGTCATGCGAGGTGTATATGCACATGACAGACGCGAAGAAGTTATGGGATGCACTGAATTCCAAATACGGTGCTACTGATGCCAGCAATGACATGTATGTCATGGAGCAATTTCATGACTACAAGATGGTTGATAACCGTTCTGTAGTAGATCGTGCTCATGAGATACAAAGCCATTGCCAAGGAACTCAAACTCTGAAGTGTGTCTTACCCGACAAGTTTGTGGTGGATGTATTATTGCGAAATTACCTTCTTCATGGAGGAATTTCGAACAAAGACTCAAACACAAGAGACAAGAGTACTCTGAGAGTCCGATTGGGTCTCTTGAAATTGAGGAGAAAGCTCGGAAAAGGACGCCGTGTCTAAGGGTGATGGAGGCGCCTAGTGCCAATGTGGTACAGAAACCCTCAAGCAAGAACAAAGGGAAATTTGTCAAAGCCCAACAGACAACCAACTTCAAGAAGAAGAAGAACAACAACAATCAGGATGATAGAACTTGCTTTGTGTGCGGTGAGGTTGGTCACATGGCCAAGAAGTGCCCACAACGCAAAGGAAAGAAAGCACCTGTAGGACAGACTTCTAAGTCTGTCAACGTGACCATTGGCAAGACTAGAGATGGGACTGGGTATGGTAATTTACCTACTGTTCTTTTAGTTAGTCAATCTACCAATTGGTGGATTGATACAGGAGCTAATGTACATGTGTGTGCTGATATTTCGTTGTTTTCTTCTTATCAGGTCGCCCGGGATTCCTCCGTCCTAATGGGGAATGGGTCACATGCTACTGTTCATGGTGTTGGCACGGTAGATCTGAAGTTTACTTCGGGAAAGATCGTGCAGCTGAAGAACGTGCAGCATGTCCCTTCTATAGACAAGAATCTCGTTAGTGGCTCCCGTTTATGTAGAGACGGGTTTAAGTTGGTATTTGAGTCTAATAAAGTAGTCGTGTCTAAACATGGATATTTTATTGGTAAAGGCTATGAGTACGGAGGCTTGTTCCGTTTTTCCCTTTCAGATTTCTGCAATAAGTCTGTGAACCATATTTGTGGCAGTGTGGATGATGAGGCCAACGTGTGGCACTCACGTCTATGTCATATTAATTTTGGCTTAATGTCTCGGCTTTCCAGTATGAATTTAATTCCAAACATTTCCATCAACAAAGGTTCTAAATGCCATAGTTGTGTGCAATCAAAGCAACCTCGTAAGCCTCACAAGGCCGCCGAGGGGAGAAACTTGGCACCACTAGAACTCCTGCATTCAGATCTTTCTGAGATGAATGGCGTGTTGACGAAGGGTGGAAAACGATATTTCATGACATTGATTGATGATGCAACTAGGTTCTGTTATGTGTATTTATTGAAAACGAAAGATGAGGCTTTAGACTATTTTAAAATCTATAAGGTAGAAGTTGAAAACCAATTAAACAGAAAGATAAAAAGACTTAGGTCAGATCGTGGTGGAGAGTATTTCTCAAACGAATTTGACTTATTTTGTGAGGAACATGGCATTATACATGAGAAGACGCCTCCTTATTCTCCCGAGTCAAATGGGATTGCCGAAAGGAAAAAACGCACGTTGACTGACTTGGTGAATGCCATGTTAGACACCGCGGGCTTACCTAAGGCATGGTGGGGGGAGGCTTTGCTAACATCTAATCATGTATTAAATAGAGTTCCTAATAGAAATAAGGACAAAACACCATACGAGGTATGGATTGGGAGAAAACCATCACTTTCTTACTTGCGTACATGGGGGTGCTTGGCGAAAGTTAATGCGCCAATAACTAAGAAACGCAAGCTTGGACTTAAAACTGTGGACTGTGTCTTTCTGGGATATGCTAATCATAGCATTGCTTATAGATTTTTGATAGTTAAATCTGAGGTACCTGACATGCACGTTGGTACAATTATGGAGTCTCGAGATGCAACGTTCTTTGAGAATATCTTTCCAATGAAAGATGCACATAACACTACTAATCAACCTTCTGAAATAATTCCCAGTTCATTCACACCTCCTGAACCTTCTGAACATACACATGAACTTGTAAATGAGAAGGATGACAGTGAAGCTCCTAGAAAGAGCAAGAGACAAAGGATAACCAAATCCTTTGGTGATGATTTTACTGTGTACCTTGTGGACGACACTCCCAAGTCTATTTCAGAAGCGTATGCATCTACTGATGCAGATTACTGGAAGGAGGCTGTCCGTAGCGAAATGGATTCCATTATCGCTAATGGAACCTGGGAGTTGACAGATAGACCTTATGGGTGCAAACCTGTAGGGTGCAAGTGGGTGTTCAAAAAGAAACTTAGGCCTGATGGTACTATTGAAAAATACAAGGCTCGGCTTGTTGCCAAGGGCTATACTCAGAAAGAAGGCGAAGATTTCTTTGACACTTACTCACCTGTTGTTAGACTGACCACAATTCGAGTACTACTCGCTTTGGCTGCCTCACATGGTCTTCTCGTTCATCAAATGGACGTTAAGATAGCTTTTCTTAACGGAGATCTGGATGAGCAAATCTACATGGAACAGCTTGATGAATTTGTAGTAGAAGGTCAATAAGGCAAGGTGTTAAAACTGTTGAAATCTTTGTATGGTCTGAAACAAGCCCCTAAGCAGTGGCATGAGAAGTTCGATAGAACACTGACGTCTGTAGGCTTTGCTGTCAATGAGGCAGATAAATGTGTATACTATCGCTATGGTGGGGGTAAGGGAGTTATTCTATGCTTGTATGTGGATGACATCTTGATTTTTGGGACAAACATCAATGTGATAAATGAGGTCAAATTATTCTTGTCTCAAAATTTTGATATGAAAGATCTGGGAGTGGCTGATGTTATTCTAAATATTAAATTGGTTAGAGGTGAGGATGGTATTACATTATTGCAATCTCATTATGTGGAGAAGGTCTTGAGCCGTTTTGGCTATTCTGAAAGCAAGCCTTCTCCAACACTTTATGATCCTAGTGTGTTACTTCGTAAGAATAAGAAAATTGCTAGGAATCAGCTGGAATACTCCCAGATAATTGGCTCACTTATGTATCTAACTAGTGCAACAAGGCCAGACATCTCCTTTGTTGTGAGCAAGTTGAGTCGGTTTACTTCTAACCCAGGAGATGATCACTGGAAGACGCTTGAGCGAGTGTTGCGCTATCTGAAAGGTACCTCGAACTTTGGACTTTACTATACTGGGTACCCGTCGGTACTGGAGGGTTATAGTGATTCCAACTGGATCTCTGATGCTGATGAAATCAAAGCCACTAGTGGATATGTTTTCACTATTGGTGGTGGTGCTGTTTCATGGAGGTCTTGCAAACAGACTATTTTGACGAGGTCAACCATGGAAGCAGAGCTCGCGGCACTAGACATCGCCATCGTTGAGGCAGAATGGCTACGGGATCTATTGATGGATCTACCTACAGTGGAAAAGCCAGTGCCAGCTATTCTTATGAACTGTGATAATCAAACTGTTGTCGCTAAGGTGAACAGTTCTAAGGATAATATGAAATCGTCTAGGCATGTCAAGAGACGATTGAAGTCTGTCAGGAAAATGAGAAACTCTGGAGTTATAACCTTGGATTATATCCAAACAAATAGAAACCTGGCAGATCCCTTTACAAAGGGACTATCACGGGATGTGATAGATAGTGCATCGAAGGAGATGGGAATGAGACCCATGTGAGTTATCTATGGTAGTAACCCAACCTATGTGATCGGAGATCCCGTGAATTAGGATCTGGGAAAAACAAGCTATTAGTTAACTGGAGGAGAGTAATTTCAACCCTCTCTATGTGAAGATGCAATACTCTCAGAAACTGCAAGGCAGGTTGGTTAAGGCCTTAATGTGTTCCATTGGCTTTCAAAAGCGAAGACGTTATCCTGCAGAACGTTCTTGAAAGAACACACCTATATGAGCCCGACTGTTAGTCGCAGTCTATGGAGATCTTGGGAAAATCTCCTACTAAGCTCATGAAGAGACCAAGGAGTATGACTTATACGCTCCAACCGAGGGGTAGCCTACTGGCGGCCTAGTATCAGTTAAGTCTTTAAGTGAAGGTTGCTTGCACCAAACTTGCAATTCAAGGCGTAGTCCATTGTTCAAGTTGTGAGTAAGTGTAACTTGGAGTTCTAGGTGGATGTTCAACCTTAATCGGTCTCCATCAAAACACTGATATATAAACAGTACATTGGAATTCAGGCAAATCTCTGTGGGACTTTGAGATCTGGTGGGGGATTGTTGAATGATGTGGGCCAAGCCCATATAAAAGAATAATTCCTAAAGAAAATCTCAAAGGCCCACTCATGCAAAGGAGGCATGCATGTGAACCTTAGTACCACATTGCTAGTTTTAGGAGAGGAAGACCACCTTAAAAGGGAGGGTGCACTCCTAGCCACTTGAGGCATGTGTGGGAGAAAACTAGAGGATCACACGCGCGCGCTCGCTCGCCTCGCCTCGCCGGGCCGGGGCGGGGCGGGGGGCGCGGGCGCACGGCACCTGCGTGAATGGTCCGCCAAAATCGGCGCCAGGTGCTTGTGCAGACGCGGCTTCCTTTTGCAGTTTTTTTTGCTGTTTTGAGTGGCGGTGAATCCGGATCGGTTACGCGTGACTAATCCGTTTTGGATACGAGTTATGGAGAACGTGCAGGCGTCTTGATCACGCGTCCTGATTCTTCTATAAATACCGAGTCGCCGCCTCCATACAGAATTAGCGAAAATCAATCTAGGGTTTTGCCTCCTCCATTGTGCTGCGCCGTCCCACGTAGTCTACTTCGTCCCGTCCGCCGGCATGCACTGTCGTTCTGGAGAGCAGGTCTCCGGAACCATCGCCTTCGAAGTCCTGCACCGGGAGAGGGCGAATAAGGTTTTTGGGAAGCGCTCTGCGCGACTGCTTGCTGTAGCTCTAGCTCATCTTCCTCGTCGTTCGGCTTCGGCGAGACGCCATCGACTTCGTGTCATCCGCACCGTGCCTGCAGCGTCAACATCAATAAACCAATCAGAACAGAATCGTCGGTACGTAACAGTCATGTTCTCCGTATTAGATCTATTCATGTATAGTTACCTGGTTTACATGTCTAGTTCTTTTATGCCTGTGATGATTCTGTTATTTTGTGTGCATGATGTCATGATTTATTTATGGAATAAATTAAACCTACATGTGCTTAAATTTTCAACACGTATTGTCCAAATGTTTTGAACTAGCCAAATTTTCTGTGTAATTGTATGGCTAACACTACTACAGAAAAGGTCATCACAGACGGTTCAAAAACGTCATCACAGACGGTTTTGTGAACCGTCTGAATTTATGGGTCAGTGATAATCGAAGGTTATCACAGACGGTTTTCGAACCGTCTGTGATTATCAGATATCACAGATGGTTTTTCACTAAAAACCGTCTATGATAGCTGATAATCACAGACGGTTTTTAACTAAAAACCGTCTGTGATAGCTGATAATCACAAACTGTTTTGAGTAAAAAACCGTCTGTGATTATCAGCTATCATAGACGGTTTTTAGTTAAAAACCGTCTGTGATATTCTTTCCCACCCCTAAATCTATTCCTGTTTATTGGTTAGCCTCAGGAAATGCTAGCCATGCCCTCTGAAACAAGCAGATCAACATGTACATGTATACATATAATTCACATCTCAATTCATTTCACAAACATAAAACATCCAATTCACATCGCACTTCATTTCACAAACATAAAGCATCCATTTCGCAAATCAATTCATTGACATGAAATAAAATATCCATTAACATATACACAATTACAAAAGATGTACATTGCGTTTGTACTTAGATGTAATCAACGAACTTGTCCGGCTGAACAAGCTATACTTGGATGGTGCATGATTGCCATTCAAGTATTGCTTGTGCAGCCGACAAGTTCGTTGATTATGGATCCGTTCCTTTTGCGAGACCTCGATTCCGGAGTGATAAGAGCAATATAAAATCATTGTGCGCAGTGGAACTCTCCATCTGCTCTTATGACTTTAGTCCACAAAAACCAAGTGAACTATCCTCGAATTTGTGCAAAGTCCGGCTGTTTCAATGCAGATGTAGAGATGGGCGTAGCCTGTCGATAGGAATATCAACGCGCGTACATATATAACCTGACAAGTATGAAATAAATGTGGGAAGATTGACAAACCTTAGAATTGATGATCTTCGAGGAATCGAGGAGTAGTCTCATATGGTGGCACACGTAGAATCCACACATGTTGCCCGACTGCTGCTAGTGGCACTACAAAAAATAGAATGTGTTAAATCAAAAAGCATTACTGCTAAGTGTTGTATAGGATTAATTAATGTGCAGCTAGAGAATACCCAAAAATTGCGAACATGTTTCAAGGGCTTGGCCCCCGTCGTCGAGCCACATGTTTGTACGTATGTGGCGAACGACCTTCGTTATTCGAAAAAGTTAGATTAGTCATTCGGAAGGAAAGAAAGAGTACAATGTACAATGTACTTACCTATCGAGTATTTGGGCGATAGCTATGTACTTGGATTTGTTCTTACTTAGAGAATCAAGGTATATAGCCTTGTTCTATTTTGGTATAATTACAATTAAAATCCAATGGAAGTTCTCATTGTATGGCATAAGAACAAATTCCTTATCGCGGTGAACCAGCAGTGTTGATGTAATATAGCTCTTGACGAAGGAAGCATCCTCGTTAATGGTATCAATGGCGACCAAGCGTGGGTCCAGGAAACTAATTGGTGATTTCGATGATCTAGATTCAGTCAGCATGAATCTATATATATACACAGAAAAGCAACAAATTGTGATATATATCGGTATTACATAAACAAAGACTGTGATTGTATAGACTTACAGCGTCTAGCATCGAACGAGTGAGATGTCGAGAGCGTTGAGCGTGAAAAGACCAAATATATCGTCAAAGGTCACCACGAAGACACATTCCTGAATTTCGTGCTTGAAATGATCTTGCCTGAATTTGACAGTGATACCTGAGCGCCGTTCTGCCTCTGGCCTATTGGACTGTGCCATATACCAAGCGTGTAATGTTTGGCAACCAAGTCCTAGGGTTATGAGGTGCTCTTCCGGGAATATCATCGGCTCGCCTAGCACGAATTTGCGGGCCAATGGCAGGTATAGGATATCATCGTCATCCTTCGTCTTTAATTTGCCCTGGCCACTGCCTCGACTGCAGGTCGACTTTATGGTAGTCGACTGTAATGGTGGCACCGGTGCAAGTTGCTTTGGCGAGAATAGCACCCATGGAGAGAGCACCGGTGCAGGTAGCTCTGCTTCGCACTTCCCTTGTGGAGATAGCACCAGTGCATTTAGCTCTGGTTCGCGCTGCCCTTCCGGTCCGACCACCGATGAAGAAGCCTCTAGGGAGATGTCGCTTTTGGGCCACTGGATAAATGTTCCAATGGCCTGCCCTAGAGTCATGATCTCGTTGTTGGGGGGCTTCGGTAGTGAGACTATCTCAAAATTGGCATGCACACCATCCACATTAACTTTTGCGTAGCCTGGTGCTAAAGCTTGACCATGCACCATGGCCCCGATAGCAGACGGATATGCCTGGCCCCAAGCAGCGTACAAGGAAACGGAGGCATATCTCACTTGGAGCCTGCACTTCGTAGGCTCCTACATAACGATACAAAATTAGCTACTCCAATAGACCTTTCAATGGAGCAAGCATTCGAGAGATAATAATTATTACCTGGATGTTGTCCACAGGAAATCTGGCCTCGCTTTCCGTCGGATTGGATGCGCAACTACTCAGATGGTTGTGCGGGCTAGTAGACAGGAGTGGCGGCGGTGGCTTGCTGACTTTCTGTATATTTTCGCACCTCATCTCTGACTACATCAGCCAGCTCATCCATTAGCTCCTCTCTAACAGATGCCTTGATCTCTTCTCGTAGCCACTCCTTACGCTCGGCTTTGGTTCTCTTCCTACGCCGATACATTTCGGAGTCATATTGGAACCATGTTTCCAAGGAATGTAAAGCCTAAGGCCTCTCGTACGGCCCGGATGCTCCTTGTTTCCCAGGGCCACAGAGAGAATATCATTCTCCCTTGTTCCCTGGAATGATCCCAGGGTAGATTCAAAACTCAGCTCTTCCTGCAAGAGCACGACATGTCATTTCACTTCGTAGTGGAGTAATTACAAGCTACGTAGTTCGATCGATATCTTACCAGGCGCTGGGACACTTGCTGGTCTGCAGGGTTTGATTGGCAAAATATTTCTAATTGCAATAGGGAGCATCTGTGTCATCAACACATGACAATCATGAGACTTCATGCCATTTAACTTCAAATCTTGCATCGAAACAAGTTTCTTCACGTTGCCGGAGTAACGCACGTAACTTTGACACCATGCAAGCACCGCACGCTTCGTTTTCTCGGCCTTGGATAGGGTGTAACACGCAGGGGGAAGGTACGTTCGTCCATTATCTGTTATTGTCGGTGCTAACTCAGGCCTGATGTCCATATCAGCCAAGTCAAGCCGTGCGTTGACGCTGTCCTTTGTTTTGTCACGAATGTTCAGTAAGAGACCAATCAAGCTGTTACATACATTCTTTTCTTCGTGCATGACGTCGACGCAGTGTCGAACATCTAGGTACTCCCAATAAGGTAAGTCCTAAAATATTGATCTCTTCTTCCAGGTGCTCTTCTCATGAGCCCTCAATTTACGTCCATTTCCGAGGACAACATCTAAATCCCTAACCATATCATAAACCTCGTGTCCCCTTAAATGCCTTGGAGCTGAACCGTCTTCCTTCTCTCCGTCAAATTGTTTCTTCATCTTGCGGTATGGGTGAGCCCTCCGAAGGAACCGGCGGTGACGCATGTAGACCGTTTTGCGTGAGTGTCTCTGCCACACACTCTCGGTATCATCTAAACAGTGGGTACAAGCTTTGGCACCTTTTGTACCCTGGCTCGATAGGTTAGCAAGGGCATGATAATCATTTATGGTGCAGAACAATAAGGAGCGCAAAGTGAAGTTCTCTCGTTTGTATGCATCCCATACCTATACCCCTTCGTTCCACAGTACTTTTAGATCTTCCACCAACGGTGCTAGGTATACATCGATATCATTCCCTGGTTGCTTTGGCCCTTTGATAAGTATCGACAGCAAAATATACTTTCGCTTCATACATAACCAAGGAGGAAGGTTATAGATGCAGAGAGTCACGGGCCTGTGCTATGTCGGCCGCTCATGCTACTGAAAGGATTCATTCCATCTGTACTCAGTCCAAACCTTATATTCCTTGGTTCTGCACTGAAGTTTGCGAAACTGCTATCGATGTTTCTCCACTGGGCGGAATCAGCAAGGTGTCTTAGCATTCCATCCTTCTTGCGCTCCTCCGAGTGCCAACGCAGCAATTTTGCCTCCTTTGGATTTGCAAAAAACCTTTTCAAACAGGGAATTATAGGAAAATACCATACCACCTTAGCAGGAGGTCCTTTATTCCCCTCTATTCCCTCGCCGTCATTTGATTGATTGTTACGTTTGTATCGGGATGCGTTGCGCACCGGACATACATGCATGTTTGCATACTCTTTACGGTACAGGATACAGTCGTTTAGATATGCATCTATTCTTTCTACTTCTATTCCCAACGGACAAAGAACCTTTTTGGCTTTATACGTGGTTTTAGGCAACTCATTCCCTCTGGAAGCATGTCCGCTAAAAGACCTAGCAGCGCCGTGAAACTCTTGTCGGACCAACCGTTGCTTGCCTTCAATTTCAATAGTTCAAGCACGGCCGACAACCTCGTGTACTTGCAGCACGTGAACAAAGGTTTCTCCGAGTCCTCCATCAAGCCCCGGAATTTAACATACTCTCTCTCATCATAGTTCTCTTCTACATCGCGAAGCATCTGATCCAGATTATCATCGTGCAACCTATCCGAATCCGAACCACAATCGACATCATCCGGTGGCATGTCATTCACTTCACCGGCAATGTCATCCGGTGGCATATTATTCACTTCACCGGCGATGTCATCCGGCGGCATATGATCGTTTACTTCGCCATGACTGGTCCAACACGTATAACCCTTTTTGAAACCCCTACGAATCAAGTGCGCTCCAATTTACCCTCGGTTCTTAAACATCTTTAAATTCTCGTAGTCAATGCATGGACAGTACATATATTCCATCCCCTTATTCAGCATATCCTCCTCGGTAGCTCTTGTAAAAGCAGACATGTCATTAATGTACTCTTCACTCACATGGCTCGCGGCATACATCCAGCTTCGGTCCTACGTTATGTACATATATAACAACTTAGTATTAAAAATTAAATTAACTAATAATTACTACATATATACCGGCCACATGTATTGAGGCTTAATTTGCTAGCTCAATTCATATTATAAACACAACAGGTATTATATAACCAACAATTTTGCAAACCATCTTACTTCAATAACACTCACCAATTACATACATCTAAATTGTAATGCAAAGAAAAATAAATATCATTACTAACCATATCTAGAGCAACCAGGAAAGTATGAATCTTCAAAGCTCAATCTTTGCCTCCTCCCACCAAATTAATTGGCCTGAAATCGCCTAGCTTGCCGCCTAAGCGAAAGAGTGCAGCATCGGCTAGATCTGGATCGAAATGAAGACAGATGCGGTTCTGAGCAGCGCAATAAATGCCTAACGCCATTATCACAGACGGTTTTGTATTAAAAACCGTTTGTGATAATGCGTAGCCAGAACGCATCCTGTTTCGATCGTCTAAACGTATCTCGATCGTTATACGAAGCGTCTATATCATTAATGTTTGGTATACAAACCGTCTGTGCTAAAGGTTAAATATGCGCGCCTAATCCATCTCTTCTACGTACGTACAATATGGCGGCTTCTACTATTCTTGTGATCATCGCCTTCCTCTCATCTGTTCATCAAGAGTTGTTCGGCCGGAACCTTACACAGGCGGCCAGCAATTTACATCTGGAGCAACTTCTCCGCACACGCCCTGCTCTCCTTCCCTGACTTTTTTGCATCCGTCAGCTCGACCTGATCATTCGCCGTCGACGGAGGCGTCTGGCTGCCACTCAAGAAAGGGAAACGGCCCTCACCCTGGTTCTTCTCCACAATGTGCACAAAGCGGAAGAAGCTCTATAGGCATTGGAGAGACTGATGGATAGCATTGCCGATCAAGTAGAAACAGCAGATTCTGAGGAATCTTATAATGCTATCCTCTACGTGATTATGGGCTATGCTACTGATCATTTGCCCAGGTTGGAGGAGGAAGTGCTGAGGACAAGGACAATCTTAATGGAGTTCGAGAAGTCAGCGGCTTATCCTCCAAGTCCCAAAGTCGAAGAAGAAGCGTACGAAGCCCAAAAGATTACAATCTGGGTAACTCTTTACCTGTGCGACTTTTGTAATAAATTTGCCTCTAATTGAAATTAATAAATTTGCCTTTAATTTGTGATCTCTTGTCTCAGTAGTTCTGTACAGACGGTTCTTGTTAAGAATCGTCTGTGAACATTCATAGATGGTTCTTAACAAGAACCGTCTGTGATAGTCTACACAACATAGACGGTTTTTAATAAAAAACCATCTGTGATAATTCCATATTATCACAGACGGTTTTTAACACAAACCGTCTGTGATACTAAAGTAGCACAGACGGTTCATTGGTAAGAACCGTCTGTGATACTCGTTTTCTCCGACGCCACCAACACAGACGGTGTCCAAATTAAAACCGTCTGTGTTAGTGTCGATCACAGACGGTTTAACAAAACCGTCTGTGATTAGCCGTCTAGTATTAGGCTTTCGGTAGTAGTGTAAACATCACACTGCAAAGGCTTACAGATTGCTTTCATGAATAGTTACCGTGATTCTAGGTTGCTTGCATTTGAACGAGACCTATAATGTAGAGAAAAAAGAGAGCAAATATAAGGGATATGGTTTCTTCTTGGACGTCTGGACTCGGTCTAGAGGACCTGACTACCATAGATTGTGCTAAGTAGTTGGAGCACCTCCGATACATAATACATTCAGGGAGAGAAGAGATTGCAACATTAATTATCTAAAACCACCCAAAATCTTCCTTTCTATTTTTTGATGGGGGCTCTACCTATCCATTAAAGAGGATAATAGAGTTTAAAAGCTAGAACACTCGTCCTAGTTAAACACATCACACCCATGGGAAAATTGTATGGGACGGGGCTCCAACTCTAACCTCTTAAAATCAACCTTATAGCAGCTTTGAGAGGTGGGCCATCGTGGCATGGGGAAGCTGCATATGGGCCGCCGCTACATGTGGGATAAGCTGCTTTGAGATTGATTTTTGTCCACATGGCACAAATCTAAGGGGAGTTTAAGAGGTGACACCGTGACAGTTAGGCACCCATCCCATAGAGTTTTTCCCACACCTAGGAACAAGCACTCTCAAAGACAATAAGAGCAAGTATAATAAAAGGCTGTTAGTAGGCTGTATGCTGAGGTGGAGGGGAGAGAGGCGAAGAGAGAAGAGAGGTGGGCTGTAAGTTTACAGCCAGCTGAAGCACAAGAACCAAGAAACTTTGTGAGAGAAAGGGGTGGGTCATACAGCCTTCAGCTGGCTGTAAACACTATATGAATGGGCTGATAAGTGGGCTGTAAGTGTCCATACAGCCAGCTGAAGGCTGTATTATTAGCCTTGCTCTAAGCAACATCAACACCTTAACGGAAAAAACACCACTAACCTAGGACTAACCACGACAGCAACAACACCTAGCTACTCTACAAAATATAACACAACTCACCTAAATCCTCTGCTCCAATTGATTGTAGCTTTAGGATGGTTCCATAAAATCTGAAACAAAGCTACACCCTGCTCCAATACATAATACTTAATGATGAGTCATAAAAATCTGAAGCGATCTCCATGTTCCCAACAGGTCCATTGTTGCCGTTTTGGATATGTATAGTTTTTAATGTTATATTCGATTGTGTTTCTCTCATTTTCTTTATTTGTAATTTATTAAGTTAAATGTCAATTATTTTATTCATACTTAATAGAAAGTGGTGCTTTGCATATGATTTGTGATCCAAATTCTAGGATTATGAGACAATAATATTCAATATCTTAGTTTCAGATTGTCATTTTCAGTTTTACTAGCCTTTTAGTTTAAAGAATTTAGGCAATGCTGAAAACTAATTAAGAATTTTTTAGACTAAAGATGGCTAATTTTGGGGGTCTTAGAGAATGACCGACAGCTAGTCATTTTTTCTATCGGGCTCGTCGTTAGATTTCCAACGAATACAAGAACGTCGAAAACGGATACCGTATGTAAAAGTTGTGCCTGTTTTACTAAAGGTGTCTCGGAACAGAACCTACTTAGACTCAAGAGGCGGGAGAGTATGAAATTTTAGGGGATTGCAAGGCAGAAAATATATCACAGATGGTTTTTGTACAAACTGTTTGTGATAACTTCATTGTCATAAATGGCTTGTAATACAAACTATATTTGAAGTATCACAGATGGTTTAAATAAAAAACCATCTGTGATACTTCACAGACGATTCTCACCATAAATCATCAGTGATATTATCTCTTCACAAACGATTTTGACTGCTAGTCTCTAAACCTAAACCGTCTGTGATTGCATTTAACACTAACAGTTTTGGTGAACCGTCTGTGATGAGGCGTCTAATATAAGTCTTTTTGTAGTAGTGTAAGTCTTTAATTCTCAATCCTCCTACCCCATGCTAGATGGTACTGATTTCACTTTTTGGATGCATCGGATGCAAGCTTATTTTGAGGCTCAAGGTAGTGATGTTTGGAATAAAGTTACTACACCATATGAGGTTTCTGCTACTGTTACTGATTTAAATAAAGCAGATGTTGATTTAAATGCTCAAGCTTGTAACTTGCTTTTTCAAGGTATTTCTCATAAAGAGTTTGATTGTGTAGCTCATATTAATTCTGCCCACTTAATATGGAAGACTCTTTGTGATTATCAGGAAGGAACCAGTAAAATCAAGAAAGTGCGTAAAAATCTTTATCAAAAAGAATATTCTGATTGTGCTATGAATCCTGGTGAATCCATTGATGATCTCTTCGCTCATTTTGAGAAAATATTGAGTAATTTGCGCAGTGTTAATGTCATTCCTGCTGATGAAGATCATGCAACTAAAATTTTGAGACTTAAGGTTCTGAGTGGTTGATGGTTGTCATAACTATTAATCAAATTATCGATCTAGATACTTTAACCATCGTCAAGTGCTTTGTCTTGTGTTCTTTGTCTACTTTGTCTTCTTTTTAAGAGGAATAGTTCGAGCAGCTCCCTAAAGAGGACTTGGTGTTGATCTCTTGACAAGCATACAAGGCACTCAATAATGTGAGGATGAGGAAGCGAGGCGATGTGTTAGGTCTGATCAGATGCTCTGAGTGTGGCGAGCCAGGCTACATTAAGATGGATTGCCCCAAACTAAGGAGTGAGGAGGTTAAGGATGACAAGACTCCAACTCGTCGCACTCAATTCAAGATAGACCTAAGCAAGAAGCGCAACTATCGCAGAGTGGTCAACAAAGTACTTTTAGCACTTGAGGAGATTAATTTGAGTGATGTTGACTCTGCGAGCAACGATGAGGACAAAGGCAAGAAGACAAAGGAGGTGGACTTCACATGGATGTGTTTTATGGCCAATAGTGAGGAGCTCAATGATGATGATCTTTACAATGATCCTGATGAAGTAAAACCTTCTTATATAATTTGCCTTGTGTTGTGCTTAGATTGATAGAAGAGCTCAAAAAGTATAAAAAGAAAATTAAAAATCATGATTTTGTTGTTGAGAGCTTAAATTCTGAAATTAATAGACTTAGAGCCTCTATTCCTGATGATAAATCTTGTGAGTCTTGCCAAGTTCTACATTCTGAGTAAGAGACTGTTAGAACAATTAATACATCAAACTCGGCTCAACTTAGTAATGTAACTACTAAACTCGATGAGTTAAGATTGGCACATGACTCTTGTGATGAAAAGTTAAAACTTGCTAATAATGAAATTGAAAGACTTAAGTCTAGTTCTTCTGCTCAATCTAAGACTTGTTGTAAGTGCGATTTGCTTCAGGCTAGGTATAATTCATCTCAGGAGTCAATCCAACAAATGCTCTATCATGAAACTCTTTCTTGCTGAAATTGTCCTAAACTTAACACTGAAATAGAAATCTTGACTAGACAACTCAATAATTTTGTTGAAAAGGAAAGATTGGCTTAGTCTACTGCTTCTAAAGGTCTTGCTAATGATTCTGTTAAATGCACAACCTGTCCTACATTGGCTAAAGAGAATGAGTATCTAAAGAACACTTTAGAGAGGTTCTCGTTTGGCAAAAAGAATTTGAACATGATTCTAGATCAATCAAAAACAAGTGTAAAAAACACGGTCTAGGATTTAATTTCATTGAGCATAACAAAAATAATCCTCCTAAGGTTGTTAAGCTTCTAGAACCTGAGAAATTTGAAGTAGAATCTAAATCTAAAAAAGATTATATTTAAATCAGCTGGTGTTGCAAAGGAATTCTCTACCAAAGTGGGTATTGTGAAGTCAACAAATAAGTATCAATGCGCTCATTATGGTAGAGATGGTCATGTGGTTCAGTTCTGTTTTCGGAAAGCTAAGAAGGAGAAGAAAGATAGGTTGAAAAAATGTTCCCAAGTCGAGGTTGTGCAAGCTCCCAACAGTCGTTCTGCATCATCTAATGTGCTCTCTACAGTTTCGAGAACTTCGGCAAATGAACCTAGTCGTAGTGGTCGGTCGGCGGTCAAACCAGTCGTGCCATAACATTCAGACTGCCGCGTAGTCGAGCGCTCCATGGTCGGACGTTCCACGACCAGACCAGGTTGGACTAGCGTGGTCGAGCAAAGTTGTCGGTCAGTTGGCTCCTGTAGTCAGTCAAGGTACTTAGGAGATTTATGACCAGTTGTCCCTGCTCGTTTAGACTAGTCAGGAGTTAGACCAGTATTCCTCTATGGTCGAAACAGAGTTATCGGTCCAGAGTTACGACCAGCTGTACAGAGACTAGAGTTTCAACCAGCTGTACATGGTCATTACAATGTGGTCGGACTAGAGTTTCGACCAGCTGTACATGACTGTTACAACAGGGTCGAACAAGAGTTTCGACCAGTTGTACATGGCGGTTACAACGTGGTCGGATGAGAGATTCGACCAGCTGTATATGGTCATTACAACGTGGTCGGACCAGAGATTCGTGATTCGACCAGCTGTCCAGAGGCACTCAGATGGGTTTCGACCAACTACACAGAGGCGCTTAGACAGGTTAGTGAACGGACTGGTTCCTCAACGGTAGTCGGACCAGAATTTGATAAAGGCTAAATCTTTACTTAAAATTCTATCATTGCTTGCTACTGACCCTTTTCATCGAGTATCATAGTATTGGATTCCTAAAGCTTACTTGACTAACCCCAGTACTGTGAGACCGACATCTACTGTGATTTGAGACAAGTGAACCAAGGGTTGAGAACATGCACTTGATTTGGTTCCAATCTTTTGTGTCATTGCTTGATTGGAATACTGGATGGTTCTTCACCTTCTCTAGTAGTTTCCATGAGACTTCACCTTCAAGTTAGACCATGTGGAAAGGTAATGTTATTTTACAAGTGGTCTGATACATGTTGTGTTTTTCAAGTGGTCTCTGAGCTCCTTTTCGGTTTTCTTGATTTCTCTCAAAGCTTCTTACTTCTTCTCAATTTGATATTTTCTAAGTGAGATGGGATTATTCTGAGGGGGGTATGTTGTCTTGAAGTGATGTTAGGAGCTTTATTTATTATACCTATCATATAATTCATCAAAATTGAGCTATTGAAATCAAATGAGTCATAGAGCTTGCTTTATCATATTTACTCATATTTTGTGTAGCTTAGATCACAACTGGTTTTAATTAATCTACTAGAATTAAAACATGACTTGGCATAAGTCTTTGACTAGAGAAATTATTGATAGCACTTTGTGATGTTCATCTTAAAGAATTAGCTTGATTATGAATATTATTTTAAATCTTGACTTCGAGGCTTGTATGTTTCATATCACAATCTTTGTATGCTCACTCTAAGTTGCCATGTTATACACATAAAAAAAAAGAGAAATTCTACAAGTGGTATTATACAAGTGATATCAAGTGAGAATTAAGAAAAAGAATATTGAAAAGATATATGCTTCAAGCATGCCATGGTTAAACAAAAGAAAAAAGCACAAAAAGTGCACAAATGAAAATAACTATGCTTCAAGCATGCCACCATTCAAAAAGAAGTTTGCTACAAAGATAGCATAATGAAAAGAAGTATGCTACAAGCATGCCACATGCCTAAAAATCCATTGTGAAGCAATATATTGTGTATGAGACTGCTAGCCCATCTAGATTTAATGTTTGCTTCAATTTTAGTTTTTGACTTTCGATTGTTATATCTTATTGTACTCTTTATAATTGGTTTAGTCATTGATGAGATGCTTGTCATTGATCTAAATTGTCTAATTATGCTAAAAGACTAGTTTTCAATCTAGCTATATGATATATGACTTTATATGATCTACGAAGTTCTACTCACACTGATGGCTTGGTCAAAATATAAATACAAGTTGACTTGTATAATCTCCAAAGCTTCTTGATATTTACTTTCATTGCTCCTTTTTATAATTGTTCTCCCTTTGAAAGTTTTTTTATGATTACATTGCGAAAGGGGGAGAAATTAAAGTAAGGGGGAGATATTTGGAGAGATTGATTTTGAATTGGAGTTGTTTGTGAATCTTGCTTCTCTTTCAAAACGCAAATCATTTGAAAATTGAGTGTGGTCAATGTATTCATCAAGGGGGAGATTGTTAGACAATGTGGATGATCGTAAATAAAGAGATGATGAATAATTGACATTTGGTTTGTTTTGGGTTTTGCATTTGTGAAAAACTTGGTCATCTCTGGTTGAAGACTTTGCCCTTGAGTGGTTTTGCTCAGTTACGAGTGATTTCATACCACAGCTTTAGACTACGGCCACGACATGCTTCGACCACAGCACTTCAGACACTCTTACGACACAGCTTGAACACGGCTATGACTTGGCTGGCTTCAACCATAGCATCGTTCGACCACAGCACTTCGAACACGACTACGATTACGACTTTTCGGTCGATGGTTGTAGGTTTTGCAGACTGCTTTTATGGTCATAGATTTGGCAGTCTTATCGATATTCGTAGACTTCATAGTCTGTTGTTCCGTCTTCGGTAGTTGGAGGCTTCATGGTCGGTACTCATAGACTTTCATGGTTGATATGAGTGCTTCACTTTTGAGATCTTCGAGTATGTCGAGTACTCGTGTTAGGCCAGTGGTTGACTGGTCAGTGTGAGGTCGTCGATGATGAATGGTCGTTGCTTGAGGTACTCATAGTCGGAGAACTCGGTACTTGATAGAAGTGGATTCACGATCATGGTAAGTGGTCAGGTGTCGGAATGTTGTCTGTACTTGTAGGCTTCAAGTACGAGTTGCGGTTGTGATCGATACTTGGTAGTCGGTACTCGATAGTTGATCAGTAGTGGTGCGTGTGGTTTTTGAGTACTCTAAGTTAACGGTTGTATTGTGTGGTCTGAAGGTTGTTCCAGTTAGCGATGGTCATAAGCGTTCTGAGGCATGGTCGTAGATGGGTTGATTCTTTCTGGGGATAGACAAGGGTGTGATTTGCTAATGTGTGATGATTACGGTCAAGTTGGGGAGAACTTGTACCGGGAGATGGTTTCTTCGGTCTTTGCATGTGCAGGTGAGCATGGAGGCGACCATGGTCGGTGACGAGGAGGACTGGGACTAGGAGGGGGTAATCTGAGGTCTAGGCAGTCAAGATGTCACACGAGGTGGTCGAGCTCATGCTGGAGCATGTGGATGTTAAAGGTGGATGCTGCTGGAGGCATGGAGACGGTTACGATCGGTGACGAGGAAGACTGGGATTAGGAGGGGGTAATCTGAGGTCCAAGTGGTTAGGTGGTCACGTGAGGTGATCGGGCTCATACGAGAGCACGCGGTGATGGTGCGCAATAGAGATATAGGTGAGGATGTCCTAGAGGATTCATCGCGTGTGAAATATGGAGTCATGGATGGAGTCCATGACGTGTACGAGGTGGTTAAAACCCATGTTAGGAAGGGTTTTGGGTCCTTTGATTTGAGGAAGAGATAGATTTGATGTCCAACCAGTTAGGGACATGGTTTTGAGGTGTTCGGGTTGAACACACTTTGTGCGCTAGCCTACAAAAGCAGAGGAAGTCATAGGATAGCGGAACGAGGTTTTAGGGCTTTTGTGGAGAAGGTTTTTAGGGGTGCCATGAGGCGCTTTGTAGCCAAGAACTTGATGACAAAATAATAGATCAGATTCTTTCATCTCCAGCGACTTCCAGAGCATCGCTCCTTCGAGCGGTGGTTGAATGACTAGGGATTTCAGGCGGAAGGAGGTCACCACTTCGTGTTGCGTTGTCATACCGAGTGATTGGAATGAGCAAGCGGTCGATCTATTGTCGTGCCGAGTGATCAGAACGAGCGGGCGATCGATCTGAGTGGTCGTAAGCAAGCAGTCGGAAGCAAGCGTTTGGAATGAGAGATCATAATGAGCGGTCGTAAGCGAGCGATCGGAGCGAGCATTTGGGATGAACGGTTGTAACAAGTGGTCGTAACAAGCATTTGGGCTACAAGTGGTCATAACAAGCAGTCGGGTGACAGAGCGTCTTCGAGCACGTACGACCACGTAGTATGCAATCATAATTATCATCCGGTAATTTAGATTGCTTCTTTTTGTTTTTCTACGTTGTGTTTCGATTACGTGTGGTAAAAAGTGGAAACGATCATTCACTTTCCCTCTGATTGTGCCATACGATCCTACATAACGAGAAGAACACGAAAATCCATACTTGCATATTAATGTTTTAGATGAATTAAGCAGTTTCAATAAAATTAAGGACATACCACCTGTTGTTATGATGCTAAAGTTATTTCCCTACTCTTTGAAAGGTAAAGCTAAAGCTTGGCTAAATTCCTTACCTAATGGTAGTATTAAAAATTGGACGGAATATGCTCATGCTTTTATTGCTAAATATTATCCTACATCCTAAAACAGTGAAAATAAGGACCAAAATCATGACTTTTGCTCCAAAACCAAATGAAGATTTATATCAATCATGGGAACGATTTGATAAGTTATTAAGGAGACGATAGCGATGGCGGCGACGGCGGCATTGCTCCTTCCTTCGCCATGGATGAAGCTAGAGCCCCTCACCCGTTCAAAGCGGTGAAGGCATTGGGCGGCCTCACCTGAGTGGTACTATGGAGTTGGTGGTGCGGATTGAGGCGACAATGGTGGCGGCCATGGCGCGGAGGCACCATGGTCATCCATTGCTCCGATGACCTAACGCGGAGGCATTAGCTACGGTGGAAGTAGTGGTGGTGACCAGCGTGACACGAAGGTGTCCTTGTTGCCATCGACGATGTTGCAGAGGCAATGACGGTGTACCTTGCCCAACAGCGAGGCCAAATGCCTGATGGGCTTCGACGACAACACGGAGGTGATGACGACGAACCTGACTTTGGTGATGGCGTGGAGGTGGCATCGATTGGGACCAATACCAGCGGTAGCATGGCGCGAAGGTGACGTCAAAATTGATGGGGTGAGAACTCGACAGTGATGATGTGCACAAAGGCGTGCCCTTGCCGGAGGTTCGTGGTGGCAGTGGCACACATGTGGAGGCGTGTATGCCATCGTCTTTGATGGTAGTGGCCGGCGGCATGCACACGGAGGTGTGCGGCTAGTTGGGCCATCAACTGTGATGATCGGCGGCGCACGTGAAGGCATGCCCATTTCGATCTAGGCAATGGTCGGCGGTACGTACGTGGGGGTGCATGTACGTCCGGTCGGTCCATTGGGCGGCGATGTGATGTAGAGGTGTGTGCCCGGCTGCCCAGTGATGGGAGAAGCAATGGCTATGGTGGGGTAAGATGAACCAATCCACAAACAAAAACATGACTACAAAAACCGAATTGACAAACTAGATCAAAGACAACATCCCAGAAGCCTTAGTGAGAGCTTTATCATGTTGATAATATGTTGTATATTTAGGGTCACGTTCCCAGAAACCTTAGAGAGCTTTATCATGCTAATAACGTGTTGTATATTTAAGGTCACATTGTCGACAATCAAGCACTCAACTCAGAAGAAGATAAAAGTTGAATAGGAGACACGAGATGTAGTCCCAAAATTTCTTTCAACTTTATTGCTCTTTTGCCCATAGGTGTGGTGCGTATAATATACAAATCCTACACCCTTTATATAGGGAGGGGTGGCATGTCTTCATGATAGAATAAATCATATGAGACTAAATTACGCTAATGGGCCTCATAAGCTGGATGCCTCTAATGGGCCTCGGAGTCTTCTCTCTTTCTCGTCATCGTCTCACACGGGATTGACATGCACAAAATCCTGCGTCATGGCAAGGGATAGGGGTGAAAACGGATCGGATAGTTTCCGCCGGATCCGGACGGATACGGATACGGATTGTGTCGGATCGGATTTTTTTCGGATAGTTCTCGGATCGGGTACGGATACGGATTTTTTTATCGGATACGGATACGAATACAATAAGCCTAGTATCCGTCGAATACGGATACAGATACGGATTATCTGGATAATATGAAAACGGATATCCGAGGGGAGGGGAGGGACTTTAATTTTTATTTTTGATTTTTGGATTTCAGAAAAGCCTGGGAAATTCATTTAAGCACAGAAAATATGAAATAAACTCCAAAAATTCCAGGAAAATTCACAGATGTTCCTGGTGACATTTTGGACTTAATAAAAATATTTTCAACTAATGTTGGTATTTATTTTTCATACTTAAAAATACTTTTTAATTTCAAAAGTAGACCTTTAAACTCCAGAAAATCCAGGAAACCAAATAAAAGCCAAATAACTCCAAATAATTAATTTAAAGTAGGATTTTTATAGAAAATTAAAATATCATTTTATTTAATATCTATTTTTTGGTTTTCACTTAATTTACTTTTCAAATCAGGCTTTTTCAAAAACAGAAAATCCAGGGCAAAACCCAAAAATAAAATTTAGGCAACAAAAATACTTATTTTCATTTTAATTTTATTTTAATAAAAACATGGGCTGTTACAACTTGATGGATGAAATGGAGGAATGAAATGTTCTTATGTTTGTTCAAATTGCTATCATGTCATCATGTGTATTCCATAAATTGCACATTGTTGTTACTTATGTAGTTATATTATGATCGACTATTAGGTATATTTTCATTGTGGATGAAAAGACTATGCTTGTTTAGATTTCATGAATGTGTTTGAGAAGATGAACTATTTACGTATTTTCGTTAATTTTGGATGTATAGTTTAAGATGTTTTCATGTTCCGATAAATATTCGTAACCGTATTCGTTTCGATTCGTATTCGATCCGTATCTGTATTCGATATTATTTGTATTTGTATTCGTATTCGAGTTATCCGTATTCATATCCGTATCCGAAAAAAATATGAAAACAAATATGGTAGAGGCATTATCCGTCCGTATCCGATCCGTTTTCATCCCTAGCAAGGGATGGAGGCAAAAACAATTTGTTCCAATTTTTTCTACGATTTTGTGTTGTAAATTGTTCCATTTTGTGCTGCCATTTTGTGTATTGATTTGTTACAATTTCCGATTTGTTCAAATTTGGGCTGCATTTAGTGATTTTGAACATTCTCGTAGCAGATGGGAATCATTCCATTATTTTTCTGATTTTTCAATTTTTGTTGAAATTTATTTTACCTGATGAATTTCTTGTATCCGATGAAATCTCTTTAGTTAAATTTCTTCAAATGGAAATGGATCTGGTCCAGATGCAATAAACCGAATTGGATAAAACTTCTTCTAGTTTCTTGAAGACGGAAAACCAAAAAAGCAACAAAATAATGTTACAATGTCCCCACATCCATCGAAACTTTACTTGAATTTTGCTTGCACTGCATTCGTACCCCGTATTTGCCTCAGTAAGAAAAATTTCTTTCGGACTGTACTTCTTTCTCCCATGTGCACCAATCTCAAAGCACAATGGATGGTACAACATGTACATGGACATCCATGTATATGCGGTTTTGCTTTTTTCGCTTATTTGTGGGGTTATCTCATTTATCAGAGATGAAAGAAATTCTGTTATTAGAGTTCTTGACAGATGAGATGTTTCAATATTTCAGTTTGAGATCGAACGAGCAAGCTTTTTTTAGAGCCCTAATTAATCATTAGACCTATTTAAAATGACTGCAAGTTTAATAGCTATATGCACTAATGAGTATATATATTTTTCTCAACAAAGTATGTTCTCTGATGTTTAAAGTTAAAAACGGTGCAACATAATCTCTTTGCATATGCTTACAAAAAAGCAAAAGATAGACTCTGCTGTAAAGAAGAAAAGAACAAAAGAAAAGCTCAGAGTCGATCAGTAACCACGTTATCTGCAACGGTAAGCAAGGAACCACGCTTTGGAAAAAGGAAAGCAGTGGGGGGCGATGCCAAAAGCTTGTACCATTACCATTACACCCATCTACCAAAACACATCGCTGTTCGATCTTGCAGTACCTTCTGTTCCCGAGCTTTGCCACCAGCTATGACCAAGTGAAATTTTCTTTCACTATTATGAGCAAGATGATCAAGTGATATATCTTTGTCTGCGACTGGTTGCTTGGAGAAAATTGTTCTTTTCTCTTCAAGTCTTACTTCGCTCCTCCTAGAGGTACTACAATTGCATTTTGTACAGACATATATATGAACTTGTTTTGTCGCAGATTTTAGCAGTGTCGGATCAGGACTTAAAGCATCTCACCTTTGTAGGGAGTGGAAAAATCTGCAGCTGATGGGTTATGTATATTTTGCCATGGTTTTCTTTGGCTGCCGGTAATAGATCTATGTGGAGAAGTTAAAAATGACTGCTAAACCACCTGACCACACCCTGGTTGGTACCTCTTCTCCTTACGAACCATGTGAAGCAGAGTTTGGGTTTATGTTTGAAACATTTGTTGTGCATCACTTGCATCCGTTGCCTTAATCATCCTGCTGTTTGTCTGTTTGTGTACCCATCATTAAGTACTAGGCAACCACACGATTATAGTTTGCCGGCAGCGCTGCTGGGATGTATCGTAGGCAGTTGCCATATTTCAACTTAAACCCAAGGCTCACCTGCAAAGCAGACCTTAAATATATTGAACTAGCTGAACTTTTTCGTGTAATTGTGTGGCTAAACACCGCAATACAAATGCTTATAGATTGCTTGCATGAGTAGTTACCGTGATTTTTGGTTGCTTGTGTTTGAACGAGTCCTCGAGTCGTGTAACGCAGAGAAAAAAGAGAGCAAATATAGGGGATACGGTTTCTTCTCGGGCGTAGAGACTCAGTCTAGAGTGCCTAACTACCATAGATTGTGCCAAGTAGTTGGAGCACCTCCAATATAACACCGCAACGAAGTCTTTTATTCTAAAATAAGTTAAAGTAGATTAAAAATAAAATCTACTGAAGATCGAAAAATTGGGAGTCTTGAAAATCTGTTAGGCTAAAACATTAAATCTTACATCCTGTCATTAGAACTGAGAGTTTAAAACACCACCCCTAAATATTCTTCTTATGTCATGGTTCTGATACGTGAATCGCTAACTTACATATGCTCCTATCTAAATCCAACTCTTTGAATACATTCTAATCCTATAAGTCTCTTTTGGTTGCTTTCTCTCATGTCAGTCTTAGTAGATCTTTGCATCTTGTTATATTTTTGGTACAAATAGTGCACCTCAAGTACATACAGATTAAAATAGTGCTTCGGGGGAGAAGAGAGTGCCACATTAATTATCTAAGCCACCCAAAATCGTCCTCTTTTTTTTTAAATAGACGACAGGGACTCCACTATTCATTAAAGAGGATAATAGAGTTCAAAACTTACAACACCCATCCTAGGTAAACACACCGCACCTGAGGAAAAACACCCCCCAAAGACAACAAGCAATATCAACACCTTCACAAAAAAATTAAAAAACAACGTTAACCTAGGAATCACGCGCTGCATCTAGCTTATACTGTCTGCTAGGATTTCTGCCTCATATATATTCTTGCCATGTTAAAGAGTTGGGTTCGTAGGATTAGAAGATGTGTTCTTGCTATGTTCTTGCTATGTTAGATGGGTAATCTATTCGTTATCTTGTTATGCTATAATGGTGGATTGCAATCTTAATGGAAATGGAATGTGTTGTTGTGTTTGCTGCTGTATTTGCTTCTTTTCAAACGGTATAGCTAACATTTCTTGAGGCTAGCCAAAAAGCAGAAATATTTAGGTATAGAATGAACTATCACAGATAATTTTGTGGTATAAACAGTCTATGAAGGACTATGTTGGACCGAAATGGCGACAGAGGGGGGTGAATGTCGCTCTCAAAATATTCGTCCCCCACAAGAAACCAATTAAAAAGATCTCCTCCAATAGCAACAGGTGCTATGAAGAAACAATTTTAAGCTTACTGGAGACTCAAAACACAGAGAAAGGAGATATGGCAAAAGAACTAGAAAGAGGCAACATGAAATATCATAGAACCAAAGAAACACTGCAAAAAAATCCTCGGCGGTCGACCGCAATGGGCAAGGCGGTCGACACCGAATGACCGCCGGTCAGACCGGTATATCAGGGCCGGTTAGACCGCCATTTGTACTCCGGTCAGACCGGGTGTTAGGCACCGGTCAGACCGCCCGAGGGGCACAAGCAGGCAGACACTGAAATTTTCAGACAGCAAACCTGAACCGCCACACAACAGTGAAATTTGATGATTTCCTTTGGTTCTCTCTACCCAGAAGAGCAAGAATGCAACCCAAATAGAGAGACAAGCCTAGGGAAACAAGAGATTCAACACAAAATAAAGAAATTTCAGTTTTGACCTAAAACTGAAAATATGCAGAGTGCAGCTCCAAAAACCAAATTCCTCTCTAATCTTTGATTCTTTGGCCATGAAACTTTGAGGAAAGTTAATTAATAGCCTCTGGACTCTAGGAACCAAGTTTCATGCCATCTCATGAAAGGAATCAAAATCTAACTCAAACCCTAGAAGTGAAAAACATGAACAGAGCAGCCCAAAAAGCAAAAACTGAGATTAAACAAGGTTTGCTCTTGGGAAAATCGATCAAATGATCTAGAGGCATCATCCCAACATAGAGCAACCCATTTTGGGCCTTCCCAGCAAGAAACAACTCAAATCCCAAAAAGTCAAGAAATCACTCAAAAAGGGAAAACGAAGAACAGAGAGCATGAACAAGAGAAATAGACTTCAGATTTCCATTCCAAATCAAAGACGATTACAGAGGAGTCCCGATATGCATGGACAATAGAACAAGAGTTGATTACAAGCTCCTCAATCCATCCTCTCCCTCTCCCAACTCAAGAACACAAGCACTACTTGTTTCTTGGAGAGACACAATGCAGAGAGGAGATACAACGTAGGAGACACGCCCTGCTACCTACACCAACTTCTCCAACCACTAAAGCCTAAAGCCAAAACCACCTCCCAAAGGTTCTTTTGACTCTAGCAAACCCGAACTCTCTCCCAAAGCCATGAATCCATAAGGAGGCACCCCCTCCTTATATAGCCTTCGGCTAACGGGTCTCCAACCCGTTACGCCTACCGACTCCGAATGAAACCCGCTCCCGCCTATGCAGCTTTGCGTTTTTACCGAACGCCCCTCCTGCACCTTCCGGGAAACTTCCGCGTTCCTTGTCGTCCAAGCCTCGCAACCACCTCGAGTCTCCGCCGTCTTCGACCCATCCCGACCGTTCTGACCTCGACACTGCCTGTGTCTAGTCCGATCACCTCGTGTCTCACCACGACTCCGCCTCGACGTCCTGCAGCCAACACAGACAAGAAATACATCAAATAGCACCGCTCCATACATGTAAGCATAATAACATCAACAAATCATACTTACGCATAATAGAGTCCAAACCTGTCTAATCATCAGAATATGCATCCTAAGCCCTTTGACCAGATTTGACCAAGTCCGACCGAGCCCGTTACACCACACAACGTCAAGGTCCGAACCAACCAACTCAAACTCGACTTTCCTAAACTGATGTCAATTACTCATCACACACACGGGATGACCTCCACATGGTCTCTCAATCTCCCCCTTGATGAGTATATTGACAAACCCAGAAAAAGCATGAAGTTGAGTTTGAAATGCAAGAAAGAAGTCAAACATGGTCCAAAGGAGGGAAATGAAGCCAGTGACCATGTCGACAGAAGGAAACACTAGAGCAACAAAGAAAGAGCAAATTGTTCTCCAAAGCTCTAGAAATTCCCAATGGCTTTTTCGCCGCCATTCTCCCCCTTTTGGCAATAAACACATCAAGGATGCAAAAGAGAGAATAAGACATGGTATTGGATGAAATGGCTGAAGTTTGTTTATTCTAAGCATTTACAGCCATGAGAATTATCCAAAATGACCATAATGTATTACACCAAGCCATAACTCAATAAAAGGCTATCTAGATCATGATAAGATATGTATATGCCAGCTAAACCAAAGAGATGACAATCTGAAATGTAGTGCAATTTGTGAGCAAGTCAAGTCATCAATAAGCAAAGTCTAGCTAGAGACATCCAAGGATGATGCAGGCTATGTCAATAAGCTAAGCGGAACCGAGAATGAAACATTTGTTTAAGTACTTGAAATTGTAGCAATTGAGCACAATTGACATAATTTTACTTTAGAAATCACATGATTGTTTCCAACCACATTTTTGTTTAGTCACATGCTAGACCTCAAGCCTTATGCGACCACTCTAAGCAATGAGCTTAAGAAGATAGTCTAGGTCATCCAAAACTCCCCCTAAGTTCATGCCTAGTGCAATGGCAAGCCGTCTCATGAGAAAGAATTGGTGAGATCAGTTTTTCGCACAAAAGAGATCTATTTGCATTTTCATGAACGTAAGACATGTACTAACTCATGTGTCATCAAGAAACTAACATAGCTCAATCTAATGCTCAACAAGGATTCAGGACTCAACTCAGCCTATTTGATATGGCATGAATCATAAAAGGATAGCTCAAGAAAGACTAATCTCGAGTGCTAACATGACAAGTTTTAGTTCAATTGGAGCAAGTTTAATTAACTTATCATGGCAAAAGCTAGTCTACACATATGAAGTCATGATAAATCTAGCAACTAAGCACAAGTCATGGCAAGGTGTAAAGCATTGTAAGCATGTCATAACAGGATAATAATCAAGGCTCAATGCAGTTATATTACAATGCAGAATGCTGAAGATGCAAGAAAATCCAGCTCCCCCTCAACATGTGGTGCAACTTTTAGTTCAAGTTGAGTTATGTCAATATTAAGCTCCAGAAGCTCCCAAATGGACTCCCCCTGAACCAAAGCAATAAAACCGAGAAGCTGGCAAGAAAATCAGAAAAGGCAGTCCTTAAAGCATAGATAAGATATAGAGCAAACTATGGCTCAGACTGACTCTCATCTACCCCATATGACTTTAGGACTATTAGCCGGTAATCTAGCACATTAAGGAGCAAACACATACCCTGTCTACCCAAGGGTGGCCCGACCCTTGCTAGAACCTAAAAGTAGTGAGTGGGCTCAACCTAGTGAAAAAAGAGAAGCGGTTAATAGAGCAGAATCCTAGATCACAAGATGAGAGGAAGAAGTCTAAACAGCTAGACAAGAGAAGCACTCTAATCTATGCTAGAAGGACTAAACCCAATGCACCCGAAAGCAATGCAACAGAAAAGAGTAAGACATTAATCAATATAATAAAGCAGTAAAGCCCAAACTCCCCCTCACAACAGTCCATAAGGACAGACCACCCCAAGCTCTCCCCGCAGAGCTGAAAACCTAGAGCTATCCAAAGGCTTGGTGAAGATATCAGCCAACTGGTGGTCACTCCACAAACTGGAGCACGATGTCACTCTTCTCTACATGGTCTCTAAGGAAGTGATAGCGAATATCAATATGCTTGGTCCGAGAATGCTGCACTGGGTTCTTAGCAATGTTAATCGCAGAACTGTTATCACAAAAGAGTGAAACACTGTTGATAGCTAACCCAAAGTCCCGCAGGGTTGAGACCATCCAAAGCACCTGGCTGCAGCAATTGGCTGCAGCAACGTACTCAGCCTCTGCGGTGGACTGTGCAACACCGGACTGCTTCCTCGAAGACCAAGAAACGAGAGAAGTGCCAATGAATTGGCAGGTACCAGAAGTGCTCTTCCTATCTGATACGGGGTTGCCCGATCTTCTCGACGTAGGATGGATACTCACGGGAGTCTTGATGAATCGTAACGATCCTCCAATGCCAATGCAAGGGACGAACACTCTTTAATCCGCCAAAACACACTCGTGTTGATTTCGCTAACCACCAAGCGAAGATCTATCGTGCACCCAATTCCCAACGGAAAAGCTGAACGATCTTGATTGAAGAAGATACTCCTAATTCCATAAGGAATTTCGGCAGAATGCTAAACTCGAACAAACTTTAGTAGATTGATTTTTCTCAAACGTGGTCGGAGCCCTAAAGGCTGCCAATACAAGGCTTATATAGCCCCTTGGGATATCCATATGGTCCCCAAACCAAGTACAACTCAACCCTATATGGTTTTAGATACAAACTCTCACAAAAAAGGAAACTATATTTTTCACCCGTCATGTTGTTTTGGTCATAACTTTTTATTTGTGATGAATTTTAAGGTGTTATCAGATCCATTGTGTAGCCCTTGAAATTATATTTCCAACGAGTATAAGAACACCTGAATCAGACTCCGTTTGTGAAAGTTATGGCCTTTTTAGTAACTGCCTGTCAGGCTGTCCCGAACCGAATCCGAATTGAATCCTGAGTTGAATCCGAGTTTGAATTGGGTTGAGCACGTGGGAAGTCTGAATTTGGCTTGAAAATCTTATCCAAAACTTATAGTTTAAGTCCTTGGGCTCCTCCCTTTTGCTCTCCCACTGCATGGGCTTCTTTCCTCCTTGATCAACTGCATGGGCTGCTTGGCTTTCTCCTTTCCATTCCCATGGGCTTTGAGCTTTTTGTTCTTGGTAGTAAATATGATTAACCTCCTTATGCTTCTCCATTGCTTTGGCCCCAGAATCATCATAATATTTAAACCTAATAATAAACAAAAATTTGGCATAAGGTAGTATATCGTTCCCACGAATAGAAAGAAAGTCATTAAGAAACAAATTCACCTGACAATATTTAATGCGGCTCAATACTTCTTTCCAGTGAAATAATGTATTTGATTGAAAAGTACTAATCATGTCTGTATCCACATCACTATCTATCCTATAGCCAGCAAAGTCTGCATCCGAGAAAGCTCTCAAGGAAAAACAAGAAGAGGAAGAGTACCAGATACCATAGTCAATGGTAGCCTGGTGGTGAGATACGCAAGGAGAAGCCTGAAAGCGAGCACATAGACACACAGCAAAGTGTATGTGCAGTCTCGAGGCAGTGAGGTACAAGAGGGAGCCGATCATACTACGATACTCCTTCTGATCAACTGGCTCGTTGTCCTCATCTGGGTCAAGTGTGGCGGAAGACGCCATGGGAGTTGACACTGGCTTACCATCACTCATGTCAAAGCGCTTCAGGAGGTCACGAGTGTACTTGTCTTGATGCAAGAAAGTACCCTCCCGAGTCTGCTTGATTTGGAAGCCAAAGAAGAAGCTCAACTCGCCCATCATGCTCATCTCAAATTCCGAGCTCATGACATCGGAAAACTGGGAAACGAGAGCATGCGAGGAGCCGCCAAAGATGATGTCATCCACATAAATCTGAACGAGCAGAATATCAGTGCCATGCCGGCGGATGAACAAGGTCTTGTCTACTTTACCCATCTCAAAACCATGACTCAACAGATAGGACTTAAGCCTCTCATACCAAGCTCTAGGGGCCTGCTTAAGTCCATACAATTCTTTGGAAAGCTTGTAGACATGGTTTGGAATTTAGGGTTTTCGAAACCTGGAGGTTGTCTCACATAGACTTCTTCCTCAATAAAGCCATTGAGGAAGGCACTCTTGACATCCATCTGGTAAAGCTCGAAACCCTTAGAAGCTGCAAAGGCAAGCAGGATTATAATGGCCTCAAGTCTAGCTACAGGGGCAAAGGTCTCCTCGAAATCCAGACCCTCAACCTGGGAGAACCCCTGAGCTACCAGTCTAGCCTTGTTTCAAATAACCACACCATCCTCACTCTGCTTGTTCTTGAACACCCACGTAGTCCCAATGACATTGTGACCTCGTGGGGCTCAACAAGCTACCAGACCTTGTTCCTCTCGAAATTCTCTAATTCCTCACGCATGACATTGACCCAAGACTCGTCAGAGAGAGCATGACAAACATCCTTGGGCTCAAAGGAGACAACAAAGGCAGAATGGAGACAGAAATGAGACATGCCAGATTTTGAACGAGTGACTCGCTCAAAAAGGTCTCCAATAATCTGCTTAGAAGGATGGTCTTTTTGGATATGTCTAGGAGGTCCAGGATGAGATGAAGAAGTGGCCTCTACCTCATGAGCTGACGAGGTAGGAACAGAGCCACTAGCTCCAGAGGAAACGGAAGGCATGGGCTGATCACCTGGAGGTGCAGTGGAAGAAGGCACCTCGAGGGGCGGATGAGGGACTGAATCGAGTAGACAACCCTCATCTCCATCGTCCTCATCATCCACAAAGATGGTCTCGGACTGCTCTAAAGAACCTGAGATATCGAGCCTAGTCCCCGAACTGGCATCGTCGAAGGTCACCTCACAGGTCTCTACCAACTTAATAGACTCGTAGTTCCAGACCCTATAAACCCGCAAAGAAGTCAAGTAGTCTAGAAAGATCTCATCACAAGAACGTGACTCGAACTTATCTAGGTTCCCGGACTTCAAAATAAAGCACTTGCAACCAAACACACAAAAATGAGATACACTGGGCTTTCGCCCATATCTCAACTCGTAAGAAGTGTGGTGCAAGTGTGCCCGAAGAAAAACTCGATTAGAAATATGGCACGTGGTCGCAATAGCCTCAGCCCAAAACTTCCTTGGTGTAGAGTATTCATCGAGCATCGTCCTGGCCATCTCGACCATGGTACGGTTCTTCCTCTCCACGACGCCATTCTGCTGTGGGACGTGCGGAGAAGAGAACTGGTGCTCTACACCTGTCTCATCACAAAACCTCTCAAAGTAGGAATTCTTGAACTCCGTGCCATTGTCAGTGCGGATCGCTCATAAGGCACCCGAAAGCTCAACAGAAAGCCTACTGAAAAGACCTCAAAAATGGGTAAACGTCTCATCCTTCGAGGCTAAGAAAAACACCTAAGAGAACCTCGAATAATCATCGATCACGACAAGAACGTACCACTTCCCTCCTGCTGACTGCACTCGAGCTGGTCCAACTGTGTCCATATGGAGCAGCTGTCCTGGTGCATCGGTCATAGTAACTGTGACCAGAGGATGAGAAGCGGCAACCATCTTGCCGTGCCGGCATAGAGCGCAAACAAGATCTTTGACCATCTTGAGTTTCGGCAGACCACGAATGAAGTTGTGGCCGCTAACTCGGGTCAAATGGTCAAATCCAATATGACCAAGTCTCCTATGCCAGAATGAAAGGTCGCGGGACTCAGAAGCAACTAAACACCTGAGAGGATCATAGAAGACTCAGAAAAATCAGCACAAAAGATCCTCCCAAAATGAGAAATCCCGCAAACCAGACTACCCGAAGAATCAAGAATTTTGCAATTGTTTTTCTTAAAGCTCACCTCAAAGCCGTCATTGGTAAGCTGAGAAACGGAAAGCAAATTATACTGCAACTTACTCACCAAAGCAACATCTTTCAAAATGACAGAATCATTAACGCGCACTGTACCTTTGGCGATGACGCGCCCAGATGAAGCGTCTCCGAAGGTGATCGTCTCATCACCTGGAGCACAGGCAAGGGAGGAAAACCAACGAGAGTCTCTGGTCATGCGTTGTGAACACCCAGAGTCTACGAACCAAACCTTTCCCTTCCCTGCCAGGCGAACCTGAGTCAAACAGAGAGTAAAGTCTCAGTACCGGGGTAAATCAAGAGTGATTTTGGCACCCAATACTGAGTAACACATCGAGTAGAAGAAGTAGCCACACACGACTGACCTCTATCTACCCTACGCTCTCTGTCACTCAACAAGCCAGAAGGTCTAGTGTAGACCAGAAGCTGTTGCTGGATACGACTGCTACGGGCGAGCGAGTCGGAGCACCGGCAACACGCTGATCACGCCGTGAGTAGCTATCTCGACGGAGAAAGCGAGATCTACCCTCAGGACAGTGGAAGTCATGACCAGGAGCAGCATGAGGACGAAAAATAGAAAACTCGGAAAAACCAAGTCCTCGATGCTGCCCAAAACCATCAGAAGCATCTGAAGCAAACTTAGACCTCGTGTTGGTCTTAGGTGCACTCAAGGTCTGGGCTGATCCTGAATACGCCTAAGAGCTGCAACACAGTCTCTCTGCGCGATCCTGGCGCGCCTGAAGCATCGATCGATCAAGTGTCCATCCTTCTGACAGAAGGTGCAATGATACTTCGCCTTCTGAGAGGCAGAAGTAGCATGAGATGGCTTCGCCTTCTGAGAGGCCGAAGCTGCAGGTGGACTCACCTTGCTGTCAGAAATCTCTTGGACAAAGCCCGCAGACTTGAATTTAACTTCATTGGATCTGGGCTCAACCTCGATCACACCTCCTACTATGGGTCTGAGAATAGCAGGTGGATGATTCCTAATGTCCTCATAGAAATCATATCCTAGACCTTGATTGAACTTGCAAATCTTGGACTGGTCTAGAATAAGATTCAGCTTCTTCTTGCCACCTACAAACCTCTCGAGAGTGTTCATAAGGTACTGACACTCCCGAAAGAGAGGTCCAAGAAGAGCAGGGGGAAGAAGAGACAGCAGAAGGTAAGGGAACAGAAGACGAACCAACAGTAGAGGAAAGAATGGCTTGTGCATGCACAGCCGACTCTGAGGGGACAGTCCTACTACTACCCAGTTGGTTCACGTCGCTAAGCGTCTCCACCTTACCCTGGGGCTCCTCCCTCTTCTCATCAATCACATTACAAGCAGAAAGTGGCTTCTCTAGAAGGTCCTTAGTTAGCTTCACACATTTTTCATCTAATGCAATCAAGTCAGATTTTAGTTTGTTACAGTTCATGCATGGTGAGCTAACAGGGTCCTTAGAAGCATATTGAGCCAATCTGTTATTGTCATCAACTAATTCTTGAAACTGTTTGGAGACAGATTCAAGTTCAGCAATAAGCTTGGGACAATTCACACATGAAGCAATAGGCTCTAGAAGAAAAGCTTGTAATTCAGCAATTTTATGATCTGCCCATTTTAGATTCATCTTCAGATTATTGCAATTTTCACAAGACTCGGGCAGATCCAGAAGCATGGTATAAAGACCTCTAACAGCGTTGTCCTTATCCTCACATGAGGTGCAAGCAATAGTCTCAACAGTAGTAGATGAAATAGAAGCAACCCTACTTATCTCTAGTTCAGCCAAGAGACTAATGTTCTCCACCTTAACAATATCAAGCTCAGAAGACAGACTATCATGCGAGGTTCTTAATTTCTCCGTATCACCCAACAGAGCACAGCATGTATCACAATCATCACGGGAGGAAGCAGATCTAAGTGAAGTAAGCTCCCGTGACAATCTATCCACTTCCTTCTCCAACTCAGTACACCTAGCCCCAGACTTAGCATGGAATCTACCTAGCTTAAGGAAAGCATCATTAAGCTGGTCGTAGGTGGGGCTTACCTCGTCGAAGTCGGAGTACAGCTCGCTGTCGCTCAGTTCGCCCTCAAGGGCCATGAAGCACATGCCAGAGAAGTCATAGCCGCCCTTGGGATCTTGGTCACCCGTCCTGTCGTCGTCGCTCCATCCCTCCACCTCGCTGAGGTCGAGGTCGTCAAAGGCGGTGAGGACGTAGTGGAAGAGCTTCTTGGCTTTGCCAAGGTCGCGGAACTTCTTCTTCCCTTGGGCATGGATTGGAGGCTTCTTGTTGTAGTTCTTGTCGGTGTAGTCGTTCTTGCCCGAATCGCCGTAGTCGTTCTTGTCCTTCTCCAGTTTGGGGCAGTTTGCCCGAATGTGGTTGGGGGCCACCACACTCGAAGCAAATCACAGGTCCTCCTCTCTTTCCGTCCCTCCTCCTCTTGTAAGCATGGGAGAATCTCCGAGCTAGGAGGGCTAACTGCTCTTCCGCAAGCTGCTCTAGCTGATCATCGGTTATGTCACAGAGAGCAGCAAGGGAGAATCCACACAGCGAATCTGAAGAAAGACCAGAAACCGAACTGGGATCGGTGACTAGGGCCATCGACTGTGACTTCGACTTGCGAGAGACAATGTCAATCTCGTGAGTCTTGAGGCGCGAGTACAGCGCATCAAGAGTCAAAATCGAGAGGTCCGCCGTGTCCTTGATGGTAGTCACCTTCATCTCCCAAACACGAAGGTCAAGTGCAGGGAGCATTTGTCGAGCGTTATCCGAGTCGGGGTATGTGAGACCGACCGCTCAGAGGTTGCTCAGAATCTTGTGAAAACACGCAAAACACTCATCAAGGGACTCGCTAGCGAGCATTTCAAACTTGTTGTAATCTCGCTTGAACTGGTCCTATCGCACCGTCTTTATTTGGGTGGTGCCCTCATGGTAAGCATCGAGGGTCTCCCAAATATCGAAGGCGGACGAAAGATGAGATATCCGGTCAAACTCGCTACGACTCAGGCCCTGGATTATGATGTTCCTTACCTTGGAGTTTGCCTCAACATCAGCCATATTCCCGGCGTTGATGTTCTCATCAGCAGGAACAACAAACCGGACCTTGACCTTGCGCCAGATGGCATACCCCTGAGCCTGGACGTATGTCTCCATTCAGCTCTTCCAGAAGGGGTAATCGATGCCATCAAAGACGGGAGGCTTGGTCGAGTACTTGTCCATCACCATGGCTCTCGAGACCGGTTAAGATCTATGAAAAAGAGCTAACCGGCTCTGATACCAATTGTTGGACCGAAATGGCGACATGGGGGGTGAATGTCGCTCTCAAAAAATTCGTCCCCCACAAGAAACCAATTAAAAAGATCTCCTCCAATAGCAACAGGGCTATGAAGAAACAGTTTTAAGCTTACTGGAGACTCAAAACACAGAGAAAGGAGATATGGCAAAAGAACTAGAAAGAGGCAACACGAAATATCATAGAACCAGAGAAACACCTGCAGCAAAAATCCCTGGCCGGTCTGACCGCAATGGGCTAGGCGGTCGGACCGCCGAATGACCGCCGGTCAGACCGGTACATCAGGGCCGGTTAGAACGCCATTTGTACTCCGGTCAGACCGGGTGTTAGGCACCGGTCAGACCGCCCGACGGGCACAAGCAGGTAGAAACTGAAATTTTCAGACAGCAAACCTGAACCGCCACACAACAGTGAAATTTGATGATTTCCTTTGGTTCTCTCTACCCAGAAGAGCAAGAATGCAACCCAAATAGAGAGACAAGCCTAGGCAAACAAGAGATTCAACACAAAATAAAGAAATTTCAGTTTTGACCTAAAACTGAAAATATGCTGAGTGCAGCGCGAAAAACCAAATTCCTCTCCAATATTTGATCCTTTGGCCATGAAACTTTGAGGAAAGCTAATTAATTGCCTCTGGACTCTAGGAACCAAGTTTCATGCCATCTCATGAAAGGAATCAAAATCTACCTCAAACCCTAGAAGTGAAAAACATGAATAGAGCAGCCCAAAAAGCAAAAACTGAGATTAAACAAGGTTTGCTCTTAGGAAAATCGATCAAATGATCTTGAGGCATCATCCCAACATAGAGCAACCCATTTTGGGCCTTCCCAGCAGGAAACAACTCAAATATCAAAAAGTCAAGAAATCACTCAAAAAGGGAAAATGAAGAACAGAGAGCACGAACAAGAGAAATAAACTTCAGATTTCCATTCCCAATCAAAGACGATTACAGAGGAGTCCCGATACGCATGGACAATAGAACAAGAGTTGATTACAAGCTCCTCAATCCATCCTCTCCTTCTCCCAACTCAAGAACACAAGCACTACATGTTTCTTGGAGAGACACAACACAGAGAGGAGATACAACGTAGGAGACACACCCTGCTGCCTACACCAACTTCTCCAACCACTAAAGCCTAAAGCCAAAACCACCTCCCAAAGGTTCTTTTGACTCTAGCAAACCCTAACTCTCTCCCAAAGCCGTGAATCCATAAGGAGGCACCTCCTCCTTATATAGCCTTCGGCTAACGGGTCTCCAACCCGTTACGCCTGCCAACTCCGAACGGAACCCGCTCCCGCCTGTGCAGCTTTACGTTTTTACCGAAACGCCCCTCCTGCACCTTCTAGGAAGCTTCCGCCTTCCTTGTTGTCCAAGCCTCGCAACCACCTCGAGTCTCCGCCGTCTTCGACACATCTCGACCGTTCTGACCTCGACACCGCCTGTGTCTAGTCCGGTCACCTCGTGTCTCACCACGACTCCGCCTCGACGTCCTGCAGCCAACACAGACAAGAAACACATCAAATAGCACCGCTCGATACATGTAAGCATAATAACATCAACAAATCATACTTACGCATAATAGAGTCCAAACCTGTCTAATCATTAGAATATGCATCCTAAGCCCTTTGACCAGGTTTGACAAAGTCCGACCGAGCCCGTTATACCACACAACGTCAAGGTCTGAACCAACCAACTCAAACTCGACTTTCGTAAACTGATGTCAATTACTCATCACACACAAGGGATGACCTCCACATGGTCTCTCAGACTATCATAGATGACTCTAACCAAAAACCATCTATGATACTTACACATCATAGACAGTTCTATCTACCAATCATCTTTAATGAGAAAGTATCATAAACGGTTCTATATACCAATCGTTTGTGATACTCACCCATCGTAGACAGTTAGTATATAGAACCATCTGTAATGTGTTAGTATCACAGACAGTTTTTGCTTCGAGTCGTCTGTAATAGATTTCTTCACAGACGGTTCTAGTTACAAACCATCTGTATTGTATTTATCACAGACGGCTTACAAACTATCTGTGATAACCTCCGATTATTACTAACACATAAATTCAGATGGTTCAAAAAACCGTATGTGTAACAGTTCTGAATTATCTGGAAAGAACAAGGAAATAATCATTACCAAAACAAGCTTTGATTTATTCCAGTCATGCTCGTAGTACCCAATGACTAGCTGTCACGTCTTCACATATTCTGTCTCCTCCAAACCATCTTTACATGCATCGGCCTCGTTACTTAGCGCATCATATGCGCCAACTCGCATCTTCATGATCTTTATCTTTTTTGTGCTTTTCGCTTGAGCCATATAGTCTCACTCGAATTTACTTGACCGTACGGACCTTAGCTTCCTTGCCTAATCCCAGTCCCTTACTATTGATCGCAAATGTTCTCCAAGCCACCCGCACACTCAAAAACTAAGCAAGAATATCGAGCACAACTTCTATGCACTTGACTCATAATAGTCAGAGCAATGTATCATGCAAAAAACCACAACAAAACATTAGCACCTATGCCATGCACACACTCAACAATCCTCATACACTAATCCTATCCCTATGACCAAACTTCAAACCAAAATGCATAGTTTCAACACCAATTCGTCAAAAGCCGGACTAAACTCCATTACATGGTCGATACACTGCTCTGACCACCGGCATCACACTGATCGGTCTGACCGCTTAAGAGCATTAGAAAACATTTTCTCTAGAATTATAGTTAAACTCTATCTAGTTTTAGCTTAGAACGCCAAATTGAGTGATACATAGTACAAAGACATTCTCAAATACGCCTACACAAAATGTTTGGTGTCTAATTTCCTAAAAGAAATGGCCGGTCTAACCACTTGCCCCATAGCAATCAAACTGTCGACCACCAAACTGTCAGACCACCACCATGGTGGTCAGACCGCCTGAAACCTGATAGCACCCTGAAACTTGATAGCAACTCTGAACAATGCTAACTTCCAAAATCAAACTCAAATTTTGACAATATTTACATAACAAAATCAAATACTTAGCATACATTATGAGGTGACCTCCATATGGTATCGCAGTTTCTACTAACGTATAATGATCGTTTAGCTTTAAAATAAAATAAAAAAAGTGCATCAATGCAAATTTGCTTGCCCGCACGGGTTAATGGCTAGTATTGCTAAGTAGCATATGAAACTTGTCCATGACATGCTATTGACTGGCGTGACCTGCGATTGGCGTGACTGGAAATATGTCTTCTTTTTTTTTTGTGAGGGGACTTGTAATATGTTTGATGTTATATTTACAAATTAAGTGTTAACTGAAATCTAGTAATGTCGAAATTTGGCTTGGTAAGCATGAGCTAAAACTTCACTATCAGAGTATGTACAAATTTTGAACTAATTAACCTGGTAAAAATTAAATTTTAATTTTAGAAATGTAAGATTTCCTTTTATTTTGGAAAGCTTGTAGATGGCTGTGTTTCCTTGGAAATCCATACATTCCATGAAGGAAAAAAGTTTGGTTTTTTCAAAAAGAAAAAAGGTCTGGTCCGTTCAAACTAACATAACGTGATGGACCATTAATGTTTCTTTAATCAAAGTCCGGTTAGGATTCTTAAATGTTCAGAACATAAAAAAATAATATCTAGCCGGTGCATCCCCACGAGTTGATGTATATAAGGCGATGACTATTTAAAATCCCACTGAGCTCGATCTTGAAAGGCAAATGGTGACTGCAAACCCCTTGCGGTAAGCCTCTCAATGCTCGTGCACTTGTTCAGTTTTAGTGCATATAACTAATGCAAACATGGGATTTTATTATTATTTACTTTTTAAGTATAAAAAGAAAACACCCTAACTTATTTTCAAAAGTAACACATTTTCGCCACACCACAGCTGATGGTATGACCAAAAGGGTCAATTTTTTTTTTAAAAAATAATCTTTGACTTGCCACACCACAGCTGATGGTATGACCAAAAGGGTCAATTTTTGTTTTAAAAATAATAATCTTTGACTTACCTGTGGCATGGTAATATTCATTTACTATGCTACTAAAGATAGTATGACAAGTAGCGGTTATTTTCAACATGATAAATATACATACTTCTACACTTACAAGAAAATGCTTGCGAGACACAAGCACTTTTTTTTGAGGAATTACAAGTACATCGAAATGACAGGGATGATGGTATAAAGAAGATCTCCGGTTTATAAGATTAACGATGTAGAATTGCACTAATAAGACGGCTATCTAAAGTCTGAGCATGGCTAAGATGGAATAGGCTAGGGAGTGGGTCATCTCACCAACTACAACATAAAATTCAACTAGGAAGGGGAGCGGAAGAGTTCAACTATTAAGCAAGACTGGAATGTCATGACATAATCAGAATGCTATCCCAAAAGCTAAATTGCACGACTCCTAAAGCAGTACTATTAGTAGTGACTCAGGCCCTGTTTGGATCTCATGGTCTAAAGTTTAGTTGTCTAAAGTTTTGGACTAAATTTTAGTTGGCTAAACTTTAGCCACTAAACTTTAGTAAGGTCCTGTTTGGATCCTGTACTAATGGATAGGACTAAAGTTTCAAAAAGACCATACTACATCTCCTCGTTTCGTGCGTCAGCCATTAAATGAGAGGTGAGAGACCAACATGCATGGGTAAATACGTCTTTATGCCTAAGAACCCAAAACTTTAGACCACTTTAGTTCACTTTGGTGGACTAATGGTCTAAAGTGTTTTTTAGGGGTTAGCTAAAGTTTAGATCTAACTTTAGACCACCTGTTTGGAGACTTTAGATCTAAATTTTAGTGACTAAACTTTAGATGGAGGGATCCAAACAGGGCCTCAGTAGGGCCTCAATAAGTTTATCCTAAAGCAGTACTATTGGTATCGGCTTTATTAAGTACGGACGATATCTGGCATGTAATTTTGTAGCAGACACTAGCACAGTTTTAGACGGCCACAACACACAAGATATATAGTAAGCATGCATGTATAAACTACCTATTTTGTACATGCGTTAAAATTTCCATACAGGACGCATGCCTTCTCACTGACCTTATACTTAAGATTACATCGTTTGTTACTTCAGTTTATTCATTTTCAAAATGGCTATTAAAATTGTAGTTCCAATAATATATGTATTGTGGAAGTCATATCTAATAGCAATTCATTACTACAGGTGGTAAAGAATTTTGATGACGCCGTCAAAGAACTGCTTGATCTTTTGCGTGATAGCATCGATACTGCAGAAGGCAAAACTAAAGCATTCTTCTTCAATGGCTTCTTTGGTCTGGGGGCATCTGATGTTCTTAGAGCTATAGCTGAACTCTTAAAATCTACAGCAAGTGATTCTAGCACAAAAAATCATTTTGGCAAAATTATCCACGTAGACTGCTCTCTGTGGAAAAGCAGAAGGGCGATGCAGAGGGCAATTGCGGAGGAGCTAAACCTTCATCATTTAATGCCCATGTTTGACAAGCAGGATGAGGAAGATGATTTCAGAGGGGTTGATGACAGCTCTAGAGCAGAGATACCAAGCACTGGAGCCGTGATCCATGAATCTCTCACAAATGAAAGGTTCCTGATGATTTTTCATTATGGAGGAGATGAAGAGATTGATCTCGCAGAGTGTGGCATTCCTGTTTTTGGTAAAGGTAAATTGTTATGGACCAATCATGGAAGATTTCAGCTCACACGCAGAGAACAGAGGTTGATGTCCAGTTCTGTTAATATACATTTGCATACTTATCTTGATTACGTCAGTCAACAAGCGCGTGGTTTATTGCACAAAGAAGCTGTTGAAGTGATCCGTTACACCGGTATGGATGGCATCGACCCAATAGTAGTAGTGGATTGCTTCTTGTACTCACTTTTCCTGTCAGAAAAAGTACGTGGAAACTCTATCAGTGTTGACTATGGTTGGGCTACTCATGCTTGCAACTATTGGATATGTGATGGAATCCTTCAAGGGGACAGAGCCTGGGAGGTTGGCAATGCATTGTATGGAGTGATACAACGGTTGGGCTACACTTCAGATGAAACAGAAAGATTGGCGGACTATTTGGATCGACGAATAAAACCCGATGAAGGCTGGAATTCAATCACCATAGAGAAACTAGGAGCACAGAATATCTCAGCTATTCCTGTTAATGCATCATCCTATTTCATCACATTTGGAGATGCACAGCTAGAGCTACGAAATGATTTGTTTCAACTGGCCAGCAACCTCCGTGTGCTAAAACTCTGCAAGTGCAGCTTTGATTTTTCATCGCCTCGTTTCCACTGCTGTCAGAACCTAAGATTCCTTTGGCTCGACCATTGCACAAACACAGGGAAGGCGCAAGTCGAAGGGCCATGTTTCCCAAAACTGCTGGTTCTTGATTTACGTTCCACAGATTATCTATTATTGCCCCAGATGATAGAACTGATGACCAATCTCAGGGAGCTAAATACAAAGGGAGTCTCATGGAGGAATATAAGTCATGCATGGAGTAAGCTACAGAACCTTCACAAGCTCCGAGTCACAGAATCTTCAGAAGTGATCGCAATGGGCAGTTGCTCTTCCGTAGATATGATGAATCTACAGCTCCTTGACTTGTCCGGCAACACTCGCATGGAATCTTTGCCTGCAATGTCATCAGCAAGAAGCCTCAAGATGATTGTTCTCGACGGCTGTTCCAGCTTGAAGCATGTTGCACTTGAAAGAATTCCATTGCTCGAGATTTTTAGCTTTGATGGTTATGGCCCAGCAGAGTACTGGACGCATCCCATACAACTGCCAGAAAAAGAATTGCGTCCCAAGTCTCGTGCATCTCAAAAAGCCATGGTCAGAAAGATCTCCCTAGAGGGCTGCGATCGACTGCGTAGTATATTCTTGCGTGCATTGCCCAATCTTGAGGAGTTGGACCTCTCGGGTACAGCCATCAAAACACTTGACCTTAGTGACCTCAGTGAAATGGGTGCCTCACAGCTCAAGAAACTATTCCTACTGGGCTGTGAGCAACTCCGTAGCCTAAACTGGGATGGAAATAACCCCAAATTGGAAGTGCTCCAGTGGGAAGGCAAGACCAATGGTCTGTTGTGGAGAATAGAGAGGTTTGTCGATTTTGAGACATATAGTACTTTTACAGATGGAAAATTCATTTGGTCAGTCCTGAAGATAGTTGGCGACATCAATAAGGTGCAAATCCATGTGTCTTCTATGTTACATAGTCATGTTAGCATCACCAAAAGTATTGAGGTTCGCCCCAGCCAAGTGAACATGGTCCCAACGGGACCATTGTTGCCGTATAAGGATATTGGCCTTGCAGAGGATGTTACCTGCTCTGCCTTGATGTGGGATTGCGAACAGCTTCACGCTTTAGATGTGCACATCGAGATTGGTGAAGGAAGCCACAATTTAGAGAGTATGCACGACGATGAAAATTTTATAGATTTCCTTAATACGAAAGTTCAATCATTGCATGTGCATGACAGTCCCTCAATCACGGCTATCACTCCAAGGGTTCCAGTATTTTGTTACGGCCTCAAATGGTGCCATGTTGAGAGGTGCCCCAAGCTGCGCACTCTCTTTACTTGCCACAAAGAAGATTTTTACAATAATTTTTCTGACTTGAAGATATTTTCGGCGTGCGATCTCATGATGGCCCATTGCATTTGGAGCAAAGGAATTTCTAGGCGAAGGTGTGATTCCTGCTAGTGTTTTAGTAGCTAGCAATAGCTCCGATATAGCTTTTCTAGACATGAATGTGGTGTTACACCAAAAAAACTGTAAGCTATGGCTGCGCAATAGACCATTACTACCTATATAGCTAATAGCTTATTGCTATTATAGCTGACCACTATTTATTTCTTTTCATGGAATGTTTAGAATATGATTCTATTTATATCAAATTATAAAAATCAGTTCTTTTCAATTAAAATAGGTTAGTATGGGAGTTTTATTTGACTATTCAGTTTTGGATATGTATAGTTTTTAATGTTATATTGGATTGTGTTTGTCTCATTTGCTTTAATTGTAATTTATTAAATTAAATGTTGATTATTTTGTTCATACTTAATAGAAAGTGGTGCTTTGTATAATTTGTGACCCAAATTCTAGGATTATGAGATAGTAATATTCAATATCTTAGTTTTAGATTGTCATGTTTCAGTTTTACTAGCTTTTTAGTTCAAAGAATTTAGACAATGGTGAAAACTAATTAATTTTTTTTGAAGAAATCGCTATGCATTGTAGCTTCCACGACAGCCACTATTGCTTTTCTTTATGCCAAATCTCTCCATGATGCAGTCATAATCATGATTTATAACATTGGTTCCTCTCACAGCTTTGAAGGCCTGCAGCATATATACCTGCACAATTGCCCCCGGCTGGTGTTCGTCCTCCCCATTTCTTTCCCCTTGCCAAGCTTGGAGGCCCTCCAGATTGCATATTGCGGTAATCTCAAACATGTTTTCCCATTGGATGACAAGAGGAACATTGTAGAAATAGTATCTGGTGTCACATTCAGCAAACTGAAGCACATCAAGCTACAGCATCTCCACAAGCTGGAGCAGATATGCGAGGCTAGATTGACAGCACCGGCATTGGAGACGATAAGCCTCAGGGACTGCTGGGGCCTGAGATGCCTACCGGCTATCGCACGTCAAGATTCTAAGCCAGTCGTGGACTGCGAGAAGGACTGGTGGGACAGGCTTGAGTGGGACGGCTTGGAGGCCAGCCATGACCCATCACTCTTCGAAACACACCACTCGGCTTACTACAAGAAGACCATCCCAAGGGGCTCCCTTCTGAGGTTCGTTGTGCATGGATTTCTTGTATGCATATGTCATAGGCATGGACCTAAAGCCTAACTGGTTCATTATTAGAAAGTTCGAGATTAGTTTCTATCTATTAGAGATATAATATTAGTTTCTCTTTGTTAGAGTTATGATTGAGATTATATTCTATCTATTAGGGGAAATCCATCTATATGAAGAGGGTTGCCGCATGCTATTAAAAGCAAGCAATAAATAACAAAATCATTCTCATCTATAGTCTCTCTCCCTCTACGTGGACGCCGCCCGGCCATCCTCTCGGCGATGTTTACCCCTTATGAACTATGGTTTATAATAACTTGGTATCAGAGCCAACACCATGGTTTTTACTGTCGAGTTATCATGTGACAAGATCATTGCTGATTATGAAGAAATCATCGCTGGACTCAAGACATAGATAGCATGGTGATCAAGATGTTCACAGCAAAGGAGAAGGCACAAGCAGTTGGCTCGGTGCCAACATCGTGCGAGCAATCATGTCCCGCCAAAGTTGCCACCATGGGGAACTCTCCTGATTGTGATGATGGTTCCATCATGGCGATCTGCTCCGCCTCCGCCATCGTCACCAACACCGGCGTCGTGCTACCAAATAAGATGGAGGATGAGCTCTCTCGTAGCCCCAGCCATGCTAGATTTCACTACCGGATCCATAGAATCAGGGCTTCCTCATGGCCGCTTGCTCGGATCCGGGCTTCCCACCTGCTGGCGCCGTTGCCTTTCATCCAAGAAGTGAGCCGAACTGGGCCACCCTCTCTGAGCCGGACTCGGCCCTCTACGTCGACCTCACCGCGCCCATCTGCACCACTACTGTCGAGGTTTGCATTGGATCTGGTGTCGCCACCTCGCCTTGGATTCTTCCCTAATGTTGGGCTCTTCACCGACGCCGCCTCTCACCGGACCCCAATGCTGGATCGACGGTGCCTCTCACCGGACCCCGATGAGTAGGCCTGGCAACCGCTGCCTCTGGACGCTCTCCACCGGCTGCCGACCACTAGGAGCCAGAGCCGTCGCCGGTAGGGAGCCAGAGCCGACGTCGTCGGGGAACTGATGCCAGCATCGCCTTTGCTTTCGTCAATGTGTACCATGCCTCATGCATCTACGACAATAAATAGGAAATAGAGGAGCCGAAAAAAAGAAAAAGGGGAAAAAGTCTTTTGCAGGCACTGTTTAACCGAAAAACGCTACACTTCGTCTACATGAAACTGTGACCATGGCCACCACCTAGCAGCTCGAGGACGAGCTGCCTATCTGGGAGGGGTGTAATGTCATGGGCGTGGGCTTAGGACCCAACCGGTTCATTATTAGGAAGTTAGATATTAGTTTCTATCTATTAGAGATATGGTTAAAGATATGATATTAGTTTCTATTTGTTAAAGATTTTATTGAGATTAGGTTTCTATTTGTTAGAGATTTGATTGAGATTAGATTCTATCTGTTAGGGGAGCCCATCTATGTAAAGGAGGCTGCCGCGTGCTATTAGAAGCAAACAAGAAATAACAAAGTCATTCTCATACATAGTCTCTCTCTCTCCCTCTACGCCGACACCGTCCAACCATTCTCTTGGTGGTGTTTACCCCTTATGAACTAAGGTTTATAGTAGCATATAGATAGATTGAGCGAGTGTGATTAATTTCCTATCGAAGTAACCTTTTCAATTTTCGTTCTTCATTTCTTAGGTAATTTGTTGTGCTGCTCTGGTGTGTCTTGTTCTGCAATGCAACGGAGGTCAGCTTACATGAAGCATCAGTTTACTGCTGCTACGAGTTCTCTTGCAGCTCTGAAGTGTTTGCCATTGGCTGTGTGCTTGCAAGTGTGTTTGTGCTCTACAGTGTGGCATGCATGCAAGTTAAGTTGCTACTTGCACAACGAATAAATGGTGTGTTTTCTTTAATTTCACCGAGCTACCTGATTTGGGTATGCTTGAACTGGTTTGTCAAGCGCTAGTGTGCTAGCTTTCTCCAGCCTGCAGGTGTGGTATTCACAATGGAGCTAGTTTGTGTTGATTTGTGGTGTTTGGAATAAGGAGGTGTGCCTATGTGCACAAACCTAATGATTTATGTGTGATTGATGAACCATAAATGCAGCATACAAGTTTGGTTGATAAAACAACATATATTACTGTGACGAGTTGTGGTGTGTTTCGCAATCATACAAGTTTGAGTAGATGAACTGGTGTTATTACCCTCTATTAATATGTTGAACTAGATTCCCATCATTTCAATATTATATTTCTACCAAGTTTCTCTAGTAGTTCTCAGATGATTGAAATGTTTTAATTGATACTTAAAAACAAAGCAGTTCTTAGAGATAAATCGCCATTCCTATTTCCTGCTGCAGATGTTATACATATACGATAAATCTGACTGTACGAGCTGTGCTCATGGGTCGAAGATAGTGTCCATTTTTTTTAGATTAAGGAACACAAAGTTTCCGGCCTACCCCATTCCCGAAAGAATGAGTACAGCCACTCAGTACAACTCCAAGGATTCTAAGATCCACAACCGTTAAACGGGAAACAAAACAGCACAACACCAACTAAAGAAGAATAAACGGCTCTAACGAAGCCACCCAAAACTTAGTTCTCAATTCTTCTCCGATGTCTCCACTCCATCTTTCCAAAAAAATCGAGCACCAAGACTTCAATTCTTCTGCATCCCTCCTTCAAAGCCACTATCTGAAAATGACCTGCAGGAAAGAGTTAGTACTTGTTTTGTTGAAAACCGCATCATTTCTACATAACCAAAGAGCCCAGCACATCGCTGCTAAACCCACTATTACTTGGTTCCTGATCGACGTATCGAAACTCAATAGCCAAGAACCAAACAAGAGGGTCATATCTCTAGGTGGTTGGAACTTGAAAGTGATGAACAGCATGTTCCATAACAATCTAGCTATACAGCAATCGAAAAAATGATGCTGAATCGATTCATCTAAGCCACAAAAGACACATTTCGTGTCCCCTTTCCAACCTCTTTTTAACAGATTATCCTTTGTAAGAATTACACCTCTCTTTAGATACCAAAGAAAGATCTTAATCTTTAGAGGTATTTTAGCCTTCCAGAACACTAACTTTCCCGGGATCCTCTCTTTTTCATGATATCTCTATACAAAGACTGTGTTGTAAACGTCCGGTTTTTTCTTAAATTCCAAATGAACTTGTCCTTATTATCATTTAGGTTGACGGGAAGAATTAAAGAGACCAAATTGAGCCAATCTTGTAGCTTTTCCCCAACTATCGCTCTTCTAAAAGAGACGTTAAGAGGAGAGGTACTTAGTACGTTAGCCACCGTGTCATTCTTCCGTCTCGCTATATTATATAATGCCGGAAATTTTTCCATTAAAGGTTCCTGGCCCATCCAGGTGTCTTCCCAAAATCTAGTTTGGGTTCCACTATTGACCATAAATCTCCCTTTTTGAAGGAAAATGTCCTTTACGTCCATGAGCCCCGCCCAGAAATGCGAGTCGCCCGGCCTTTTAACTACTTGGGAAAGAGTTTTGCTTTTCAGATATTTCTTTTGTAAGACATCTTGCCAAAGACCTTCTTCATTCTGCAGCTTAAATAACCACTTAGTTAGGAGGCAAGAGTTCTGCACCTCCAAATCTAAAAAGCCCAGCCCACCCATATCTCTAGGTTTGCACAAGATGTTCCAACGTGCAAGTCTATACTTTTTCTTATGCTCATCACATTGCCAAAAGAATCTAGATCGGTAGTAGTTCAGCTTCTTAATTACTCCTTTAGGAATACCAAAGAAAGACATCATATACATTGGTAAGCTAGACAGAACTGAGTTTACCAACACTAGTCTTCCTCCGTACGATAACAACTTGCCCTTCCAGCTACTAAGTTTCTTTTGGAACCTTTCCTCAATCAGACTCCAATCCTTATTTGACAACTTCCGATAGTGCATTGGAATTCCAAGATACCGGAAGGGAAGAGTACCTTCCTTACAACCAAAGAGTTCTACAAACTCCTTACTCCGGTCTCTTGCCAAACCAAAACAAAACAGTTCGCTTTTGTGGAAATTAATCTTCAGGCCCGACAGCTTTTCGAAAGCACCTAGTACCAACTTTAAGTTATTAGCTCCCTCAAGATCATTTTTCATGAAAAGTATAGTATCGTCTGCATACTGTAGAATGGAAAGACCATCCTCCACTAGATTAGGCACTAGGCCCTTGAATTGGTCATTGATCTTAGCTCTGGAGACTAGAATGGCCAACATATCAGCGACTAGGTTAAATAAAATTGGGGATAAGGGATCCCCCTGTCTGAGTCCTTGCCTAGTCTGAAAGTAATGGCCAATTTCCTCATTCACTTTAACCCCTACGCTACCTTGGCTAACCACCGCCTCAATCCACTTACACCAAAGGGGTGAGAATCCTTTCATTCTGAGAGCTTGTTGCAAAAAAACCCAATTGACTTTGTCGTAGGCCTTCTCAAAATCTAGTTTAAGAATGACTCCGTCTTTTTTCCTCTTGTGTAGTTCATGGATTGTTTCATGCAACACTACCACACCTTCCAGAATATTTCTTCCCGGTAACAAGGCCGTTTGTGATGGTCTTACCACCTTAGTAGCAATATCCGACAATCTATTAGCCAAGACTTTCGTAAAGATCTTGAAACTAACATTGAGCATGCAAATTGGCCTAAACTGTTGTAGCTGTTTTGCCTCTTTCAGCTTGGGAATCAAGGCGATGGTACCAAAATTCAGACTAAACAGGGGTAGCTTACCACACTGGAAATCTCTGAACATGGCCATTAAGTCATCTTTAATAAGGCTCCAGAACACCTGATAAAATTCCGCCGGGAAACCATCAGGTCCAGGAGCCTTGTTATGCTTCATCTGGAAGATGGCCTCTCTTACTTCTTTTTCTATAAAATCCTCCGTCAGCACCTCATTTTCTAGTTCAGTAACTTGGGGAATATCCCCTACTTGTGACTCATCAAGAGAGAAATCATTTCTCTGTGATGATCCAAATAATCCTTTATAAAATTTTGTGATAACTCTCTTTAAATTTTCCTGGCCCTCAATAATTTCCCCATCCTGTTCTATCTGAAAGATTCTTGTCTTTCTTCTTTTGCCATTAGCTACAATCTGGAAGTATTTTGTGTTATTATCTCCTTCCAGCAGGTCTTTGGTCTTGGCTCTCTGGAACCATCTAATTTCTTCTTTCCTAAGAAGCTGTGCGATTCTCTCCTTAATGCTTTGTTTGAGGTCCAGCTCCTGTTGACTCAGAAGTTGAGTCTCCGCTTTCTTATCAAGTTTATCTGCCCGCCTTAACAGCTCCTCTTTTTCTTTCTTACAATTCCCATCCACATTCTTGGCCCACCCTCTCAAAAATTGTCTCAACCTTCTAATCCTGTTCTGCCACTTCTGTAAAGAAGTGGAGCCTTTTTTCTCCCCATTCCAAACTTTTGCCACCGTATCAAAGAAATCTTCCCGAAGGAGCCAACCAATTTCAAACTTGAATTGGGGTAGTATCTTACTTTGACTTCTTTCGGCCGTACATAGGAGCAAAGGAGTATGATCAGAAATTTCTCTATTCAAAGCCTGAACCGTGACAAGAGGAAATTTCTGCTCCCATTCGGTACTGGCTAACACTCTGTCTAACCTTTCATAGGTTGGTGTCTCCCTGGAATTAGCCCAAGTGAATTTGCGACCCGACATCTCGATCTCCCTTAGATCCAACCCATCTATGATGGCATTGAATAAAAAGGGCCAACGCTCATCGAACCTGTCGTTATTCTTTTCACTTTGGTTCCTAATAATATTAAAATCCCCTCCAATTAATAAAGGGATGGAGACTTTACTACAGGTCTGCACCAACTCAGTTAGGAACCTCTCTTTGAACTCAGGTTGGGCCGCACCGTAAATAGCCACTAAACACCACTGAAAACCATCCTCCTTGTTTCTGAGATGGAACTTTATGAAAAACTCCCCATCGACTATGCTGCCAATGTCAAAAACGTCCAGGTTTACTCCCAGCAAAATGCCCCCAGACCTCCCATTTGGCTTAGTCCAATGCCACAGGAAATTCCTCCCTGCACACAGCCTACCAAGCTTAGCTTGAGAGAAATCCTTCTTCCCAGTTTCCAAAAGAGCAATAAAGTCTAAACTCTGCTCTTTTGCCGAATTATAAAGAAATCTAGATTTAGCCAAGTCACGCAGACCTCTGCTATTCCAGAAAAATCCTCTCATGATATCCTAATTTTGTTAACTTTTACCTTCAACTTTCTTGATGACCTTTTCCTAGACGACTTAGCGCCAGGCAATCTGTGGACGATCCTAGAATCACAACTTAGGTGATATCTATCTTCGTCAAAAATTTCCTCCATTAAATCTCCACAAAGAAATTCAACCGCCTTTTTTTCAAAACTAGCACTGTCATCCGAGTCACTATCTGAACAAATCTCACGTCACTCAGAAAATCGCAGGCAAAAGAGCCTTTAGTTCTTTCCTCGCTTAAAAAAAGCTCTACTGAATCTTCAAACGTTAAACTATTTCTACTCTCCCTATTGAATCCTAAAGACTGTAAATTAACAATCGTAGCATTCAAAGGAACAGAATAAAACGAACTATTTGAAGCCATACCTTCAGTTCTTTCCAGATTCTTCACCTCAGTGCGACGTTCCGCCTTCCGCAGCGTGTGCTCATCCGAAGCACCCACCAGCCTTGGGCTGGATCTAGTTGGCGAGAGCAGGACCTTAGGTAATAAGGCCGCGCTCAAGCTTCCACCCTCAGCCGGTGTCTTGCCCACAAGCGCTGCAGCCAGAGTACCAGCCACGCTCGCCTCTGTTTGCATCACAGTCACACCAGACTGACCCGTGGGGAAAACAAACGCTTCCTCCTTTGCTGCTCCTCCCAACCCCTTTTCTTCCTCCTCAACTGCTGTTACCAAACTGGGCCCAAAATCTGAAACATCAGCCTGAGAAACTGCCACCTCAGCTGACCCCAAACCAGCCTCCACCATCAGCTCATTCTCTGAAACAACAGACTCCAATAACACCTTATCTGCAGCCTCGTCCAGAACCAAGCTAACAGATTTGTCTAGCACTTCATTAGCCTTCCACTTCAAGAACTCCAGAAACTCGTCTTCATTCAGATAATGGCCCTTGGCCTTGGTCTCTCCACTCCCAGGAAGAGGAGCACCCTTTCCCTCTTCCCCATTACTCTTTTTACGCTTACTGTCTCTGGCATCCTCCAACTCGTCTCCCAGCAAGTCTTCTTCTTCCAAATTGCCTTCCTTTCCGTCCCCACTGCCACCATCTTCTCCCCCATCCCACTCAACATCAACCTCATCCCCATTCTCATCAAAACCTCTCTTCTCCACTCCAAAATCTAACTCAAAGTAATGATCCCCAATGACCACGTGCATTTCAGCCAGGATCAACTTTGGGTCCAACACTGCCACAAAAATTCTGCCAAAGTCGCTCTTCCTGGTGGTCTCCATATCCACCATTTGAGTTGAACCGAGCAAAGACCCAACCGCCCACAGATTGAGGAAGCTCCTCATCGACTTCCTGATGCCCGTAACTTTGATCCACACCTTTGGAAGCAGGAAACCTTCCTCCTTCTCTTGCCATTCTTGAAACAGCAAACGGACTCCTTGAGGAACTCCATCTCCTTTAACATCCACCCCTCCATAAGCCATTGCACGCTGCAGTTCAGCTTTGGAAGGAAACTGCACAGAGAACTCACCTTCACCCTTTTCCAAAAGACTCCAATCCCACTTCATAGGCACTATTCTATTCAGTTGCACGATGACTTGCTCTTTGGATAACTCGCCACGCTCACCGATATCAGTGCCATCCTGGAGTCTTTTTTTGACCGCGACACCGACGGGTGAGGAATATGATAGAACCCCAGCCCGTGAACTGCGTATCCCACCACATGAGCAACGGGACGCGGCATCTTGAGCATTGGACATTTGTGATTCACGTGGTCATGAGAGTCACAAATCACACAGTAGATGTCTACCGAGCAATCCGCATCAAGGTGCCCCTTCTTGGAACACCGCGAGCACCGGACCCCTGAGTGCACAGCAACACCTGCTTCTTGCCCACCATCCTGAGCCTGCTCCATCACCGCATCACCCAGCTCGAAATGACCAGACTCCACGTGCGTCGCAGCCGCTGATCCCTCCGGAGTGGAGGCACCATGCGCCTCCGCAGAGCCTCCCGCAGCTGTCGCCGCCAACCTGGGAAACTGCCAGGCACGACGCCCTCCAACCCGCGAATGCAGATCGTGACCGCCCCCCCAGCGGGGGCGCGCAAACCCACCCTGCCCTCCTCCTCTCCCAAAGTTCCCATGCCTGCCAACCCTCGCATCTCTACGGTCATCCCGAAAGCCTCCAGCCCTCCTGAAACCTTCACTCGCCCCATACCCCCGCCCCGATCCTGAACCTCGGCCATGGCGAGGGGCACCGGGGGCAAACGGAGCTTGAAACGCCCTACCACCAAGACCACCACGCGCTTCCTGCCCGCTAGCCATCGTCGTAGTTCCTGTGGTGCAACAAGGACTTCTTCCCCTGCGTACCGCTTCTGCAAAGGAGAAAGCGAGTCTGGGGGGCACGTGAGCTGAAAATCCACGAGAATCCTTCGAAAGATCTTTAATCTGCGAGGTAAAACCCCTCGGAACCCCACCCGCATTAAACAGGCATCCTAACCCAGGAGTTGAAAGGAACAAATGTGTTCCAACTTTAATACATCGGTCCTTTCCCTTGATTCTAACCCCGCCAGCCTTAGAACTTTGAAAGGCCCGACCCAACCGTGGCCCACAAAAAGATTTCGAAATCCCCCTCTTAACACCTTGTATGCTATTGACAGCACAACAGGGGATATCGCTCGACATGCAAAAATCGTTTAGGCTAGTCTCAGTGGAGGTTTCATGTCCCAGTTTCCAGTACACCTATATTTTGGAAACAGTGCAGAAGAGTTTCATCCCCATGAAACTCTCTCTACTCCCATGAAACTTTTATCATCTCTCTCTTCATCAATACAGTGCCATATCAGCGTATTTAATGCCCATGAAACTCCATGAAACCCCCACTGAGACTGGCCTTAGGGACATCCCTGATTTATCAGATCTAGAACTCCTCAAGTCCTTAATCTGAAAGCCTCCTAGCTCACAAGCTGATGAACTATCAAACTTTGGCAGAGGCCCTTTCCATGGCCGGATTTTTGAGAACAACCGCAAATCTGCTACCTTCTCAGTTATCCTTGAAGGCAAAGGTCTAGGATGTCTCACATGACCAGCACCACGATCAGCTGAACCAAACTTCGGTGATCTAACATTATCAGACAAAATTGCCTCAGCTCTAATTAGCTCGTCCACCGTGAAACCCACTTGCAGCGTCCCGAACAAAATCCGAACAAGAACTAGATGAACACCGACTAGCAGGTTCATCTTCATCCTCAAAAAAATCATCTCCGGCCAATGCCCAAAACTTTGATTTCCTTCTAAGAATTCCATCTCCGACTAACGGAGCTGGGGGTTTGAGAAGATCAGGCGCAGATTGCCTTCTAGGCAGCACCCTGTGCCAATCCTTCTCCGCGAGGATGGCGACTTAGCGCCTGATGGACTCCCCCTTCGATGGCGGTTTCGCCATCAACAAAGCTCAACCAAACGCGGAGCCTAGCTCCCGACGCGCACTGACGAAAACGAAGCCAAAGAAAAGAAGACAGCACTTACCAGAGTCTAAAACCTGGCGGAGCAAAACGTCGAGCAACTAGTCTACAACCTACCCGACAGACCCTGCACCACCTCTGAGACCTGGCCCGCGGCAATCACAGGGTTGGACGTGCAGGCGACCGCCCAAGCCGCGAGCACGCCGCAAGCGAAGCCGCCCAGCGGCCAAGAACCCCGCCGCCTCGGCGCGGCCGCCGTTGCTCCCGTTTTCCCCCCTGCAAGGCTCTCTCCCGTTTCTCTTCTCTGTTTCCACTAATGTTTAGCTTAAATGTCATGGTAGCTTCTGTTCCGAAGATAGTGTCCATGCAATGCTAATATATAGGGTGATGTGGTCATCAGTTAAGAAGAGTGCTGGTTCCTTTGAAGGTTATTATAAGTCGTAGCTGCTGGGATGTAGCATAGGTAGTAGCTGCCGCGCCAGAATTTAACTTAAACTCAATTAGTTTTTCTTTTTTTAATTTAGTTACTCTCATTTTAATAATTTAATTTTCTTCATTTATATTTCTTTTGCATTAAGTTAGTCATTTAATTTATGCGTTGTTCGAGTTGACCTGATGTTATGATGCTAAAGCTATTTCCCTGCTCTTTGAAAGGTAAAGCTAAAGCCTGCTTAAATTCCTTACTTAATAGTAGTATTAAAAGTTGGACAGAATGTGCTCATGCTTTTATTGCTAAATATTATCCAACATCTAAAACCATGAAAAATAAGGAACAAAAATATGACTTTTGCCCAAAAACCAAATGAAGATTTATATCAAGCATGGGAACGATTTGATAAGTTATTAAGGAGACGATGTTAGCGACGGTGGTGGCATCGCTCCGTCCTTCGCCATGGATGGAGCCGGTGCCCTAGCCTCACCCATCTGGAGCCACGAAGGTGGCAGTGATAGCATGGGGTGGCCTCATTTGATCGATGCTGCGGAGGTGAAGGTGTGGATCGTGGAGACGGTGGTGGTGTTCATGGTGCAAAGGTGCCATGGTCGTCCCTTGCTTCGACGTCCTGACATGGAGACATCGGTGACGGCGGAAGCGATGGTGGTGACCAGCGATGACGTGGAGACAACGTCGATCGGGATCAATCTAGCGGTAGCACGGTGTAGAGGCGATGTCCTATTTGATGGGGGCGAGACCTCGATGGTGAGGGCGCACATGGAGGCGTGCCTGTGCTAATGGGTTGGGGCGGCGACGACAAGCACGCAAAGGTGTATGTGCAGTCGTCTTCGATAGTAGTGACTAGCAGCACGTGCACGAAGGCGTGTGATTGATTAGCCTGTCAATGGCGATGATCGACAGTGCATGCGGAGGTCTGCCTATTTCGATATAGGCAATGGTTGCCGTCCGCATACGTCGAGGAGTACATCCATCAGGTCTATTGGCCAATGACATGCTATGGAGGCGTGTGCCCGACTGCCCGGTGATGGGAGAAGGGGCGGCTACTATCGGGTAGACTAAACCAATCCACATACAAACCATCTTTGTGAAAACTGAATTCACAAGCTAGATCAAAGATAATATACCCAGAAGCCTTAATGAGAGTGTTATTGTGCCAATAACTTATTATATATTCGGGGTTGCATTATCCATGATCAAGCACTCTGTGGTGACCCGCATTATTACCATGGGTAATAATGCTAGTCAATAGATTATTATTCGTTTTATCTGATAAAACATCGCTTTAGCGAATAATAAGCCCATCAGAGTGTTATAGCAGAACAATCATTCGAGATAGAAGAGGGTTAAAGTTTCATACAAATTATTCAGTTAAGATATTACAATACTAGGGAAGAGCCTAGTTTAGAATTCTAATTATACAAGAGAGAATACAATTACAATATATTAATATCGCAAGTACCCTAGTGGTAGAGTCTGAGCTGTCCATGGGTCTCTAGTCATCCCAATCCTCATATACAGTGTGACCATCGTATGGCTCAATCTCGATACAACCTCCCTCCCATTGGGAGTAAGGCTCCTTGGTATAGGTCTCATCTCCGCCCGAACCCAAGTGACTATCTTCTAAACAAAGGAAATAATAGTAAAGGTGAGTACAGAGTACTCAGCAAGCTTATATAACAAAGATGCACTGGATGCTCTTGTTCTACCTCTATTGTTCTCTTTCATTTTTATATCCATTCTCAATCTCAGATTTGTAGAAAGCAATGTTTTGAAGTTGTGAAAGATTTTGGATTCATTACTTTGGAAAACTACTGAACATACGCATGAACAGCAGAAACCCCTATAAGTTTCCGTAATTCTCCTTTTCCGAAAATAGGCATGAATTCATGAATTGTATAGCATTGCGCAAGCTTGTACCACTTTACCCATCACCACTCTGATCCTGGTGGCTCCTAGATCTTCGCATTTCCTCATATGCGGTGCCCAGATCAGAGTACAGTACTTTTACATCTATCTCAGTATATTATATCTCCACCCAACTACTCCCAACCGGCGGCCTGGGTGGTTTCTCACTGATGTGGCCGAGAGTGTGAATGATACATTGATTTGTGCTTCATCTATGCAATCTGAAGTTACAAGTGCAAACAAGACAACAATGCATGGAATTAGAGGTGTGGATGGAGAAGAAAGAAAGTTAGTTTGGCTAAAGAGGAAGGTATAAGATCAATCAAGTTCTCGTGATTGCAGTTCTGTCCATAAAGTTCGTGAAGTTATCAATGCCAATTATGAGGTTTATAGTGCACAAAAAATACATATTTGGAAAGATAATGAAGTCTATTTTCCAACGAATCAAACGGCATTTGATTTGGAGCTTCCTACACAAAGTTATGGCAATTTCATTGGATGCTGCACGAGTTGTCCGGAGAGACGCGCGAGACTTGTTAAACATAAAGAGTTCGAGTATTGCAATGCAAGTAAGGATAAAATCCGATCACACCATGGCTTTCTAAAGGTTGAGAAGGACTCTTTTTCAGGCTCCAAATGGATTTGGAAGCCCCTTGAACCAGAAAACAAAACATATAAAGATTTGAAACCGATTCGGACTCGGATTGGGACAGCTGGCAAGACCGATACTAAAACGTCCAAAACTTTCACAAACGGAGTCCGATTTGGGCATTCTTGGACTCGTTGGAAAGAGATTTCGATGCCCCATACAATGGACAAGGTGCTAGCCACAAAATCCTCATAGTAAGATCACAAATTAAGAGAGAATCCGTTGGTAGTAGTTTAGATATTTTCTTTTTAGTTCGTATTGGAGTTTGTTTTGGCCTTAGGCCAGGTTGTGTATGAGTTTTAGTCAAGGCTGTGCATTTGCACCAATATAAGGCCAGGGCCTTAGCCCCATTATAACTTAAGCTATGATATGATAAGTTTTTAGACTCGTAAAATGAAGGAGAAAATCGCCATGATGGTTGGTGGCGGCCAGATTGCGTGATTGCAAGGTTTTCTCGTTTGGAGTTTGCGGAGTTGGTGCAAGGCAAGAATAGGAGATTCTTGAGATTGCCCATCGAATCTACAAGGTTCATCTCTTCTAATTTGTGTCTTCTTACTGAATTCATGGTTTGGGGAGTTCGGCAGATTGCTTCTAGTGTGTGCTTTGCATACTAGTGCAAATCACCCTTATTGTTTGCTGCATCAAGACAAGGAGAAGGAACCTCGCTGATTGTACCGGGAAGATCGGGCCACCCCTACGCATCAACTAATCCTTAGTTGGTCCGCATCATCGTGGTATCAGAGCGTGCTTGATCACGGTATGAGGTTGCTGAATTTTTCTTAATGGCGGGTTCTATGAAGACTGAAGATGACAAGGCGCGACATAATCATGTCGAGCCAATTGGGGAGGTGCCCTAATATGCGGCGTCTTTGCTGCCTGAGGTATGAATTGGACTTGAAGCAACACGTGACTACTTTTTGAGTTGTCACCGGAAGCTTGAAGGCAAGGTTGATGATTTGGGGGCGCGAATTGACGCATTGACGGAGGCGATACGCATGCAGCCACCACAATTTCAGCATGCTGAACGGGGACCTCAATATCCCAAACGGCGTGCACCGTACGAAGACGATGAACACGAGGAGGTTTTTGATGGTGCAGCGGGCTTTGCTCCACAACCGCGCCGTGCACATGATTACCGTGGTGCTGACCGTGGTAGGCACATGCGTGGCAGAGGTGCTGCCCGTGGTGGAGGTATGTGTGATGGTGTTGGGTTTGCTCAGCGTGTTGCCGTGGATGATGGAATTGGGCGGATAAAAATTTCTATCCCATCATTTAATGGTAAACCTGAACCGGAGGAGTACTTGGAGTGGGAGATGCGTGTCGAACAAATTTTTGACAGCCATCACTATACTGAGGATAAGAAGATTCGTTTGGCGACAATTGAGTTCACCGGATGTGCCCTTGTTTGGTGGAATCAATTGTGTCGCGTAGGAGCTCGTCCGGATACTTGGGTACAATTGAAGAATATTTTGAGGCGGGTTGTCCCAGCACACTACACTAGGACCTTGTACAACCGGCTACAACAACTAGCCAAGGTAATTCTAGTGTTGATAAATATTATAAAGAGATGGAGATGTTGATAATCCGTACAGGAACAAAGGAGCATGATGAGGCTACTATGGCACGTTTCTTTAATGGGTTAAATGAGGATGTACAAGATAGGGTGGAGATGGTCAATTACTACAACATCCAATACTTGGTGCATCAAGCTGAACGTGCTAAACAACAATTGAAGCGCAAACAAGCCAAGGGTGGACATGCCAACACTCAAACAAACCCATGGAGGCGTCCATCACAGCAAGGTGATGATGTTGGTTTACACTCTAAGGTGGCAACATCAAACCATTCAAATGGGGCTCTTTCAAAGGAGGCAAGCAATAGAGGTAAAGAAGCAGCCAAATCTTATTCTAGCACGTTCTCCACCACTAGAACAAGTCAAATTGAGTGCTTCAAGTGTAAGGGCAGGGGTCACATGATGAGGGATTGCCCAATGCAAGGAAGGTGTTACTCACACATGAAGGATATGCCACGGAGGGTGAAAGCGAGGAATCTGAACATGACGATGAGAAATTCAATGATTCTCCGCAAGAAGTTGTGTATTGTGATCCTGAGGTTGGCCCAACTTTGATGACTCATAAGGTGGATGGTGACAATAAGCTGATTGTTGAGAAGGGCCAGCGACGTGGTGTTTTTCAAACCCAATGCATGATCAAAGGCAAACGGTGCAAGCTTATAATCGATGGTGGAAGCTACAACAATGTGATCAGCAAGGACGTGGTTGATGCACTCTCATTAACCACATGGTGTCATCCTAAGCCATACTATATGCAATGGCTTCATAATGTTGGTAAGCTGAAAGTTACTCATAAAGTTTGCGTGCCGTTTTCAATTGATGGATATGAAGATAAGGTGGAGTGTGACGTCGTAACTATGCACATGTATCACATCATGTTGGGGCGTCCGTGGTAATTTGATCGCAATGTTACACACCAAGGGAGAGCTAATCGCTTCACTTTTATGCATAAAGGTGTATTTCAATCTTTGCTGCCTAAGAGAGATGAGGAGATTATTTCTGACATGCCATCAAGAGCAAGGAGCTTGTGAAGATTACCACGAAACCGAGGATAGTTTCGCTTAAAGGGGGAGGGGATGATGTGGCCAAGAGTGTGAATGATACATTGATTTGTGCTTCATTTATGCAATCTGAAGTTACAAGTGCAAACAAGACAACAATGCATGGAATTAGAGGTGTGGATGGAGAAGAAAGAAAGTTAGTTTGGCTAAAGAGGAAGGTACAAGATCAATCAAGTTCTTGTAATTGCAGTTCTGTCCACAAAGTTTATGAAGTTCTCAACGCCAATTCTGAGATTTTTAATGCACAAAAAATACATATTTGGAAAGATAATGAAGTCTATTTTCGAACGAATCAAACGACACTTGATTTGGAGCTTCCTACACAAAGTTATGACAATTTCATTGGATGCTGCACGAGCCGTCCGGAGAGACGCGCGAGACTTGCCAAACATAAAGAGTTCGAGTATTGCAATGCAAGTAAGGGTAAAATCCGACCACACCATGGATTTCTAAAGGTTGATAAGGACTCTTTTGCATGTTCCAAATGGATTTGGAAGCCCCTTGAACTAGAAAACAAAGCATATAAAGATTTGAAACCGATTCGGACTCGGATTGGGACAACTGGCAAGACCGATACTAAAACGTCCATAACTTTCACAAACGGAGTCCGATTTGGGCGTTCTTGGACTCGTTGGAAAGCTATTTTGAAACCCCACACAATGGACAAGGTTCCAGCCATGAAATCTGCATAGTTAGATCACAAATTAAGAGAGAATCTGGTGGTAGTAGTTTAGATATTTTCTTTTTAGTTCGTGTTGGAGTTTGTTTCGGCCTTAGGCCAGGTTGTGCGTGAGTTTTAGTCAAGGCTGTGCATTGTGCACCAATATAAGGCTAGGGCCTTAGCCACATTGTAACTTAAGCTATGATATGATAAGTTTTTAGACTCGTGAAATAAAGGAGAAAATCGTCATGATGGTTGGTGGCGGCCAGATTGCGTGATTGCAAGGTTTTCTCCTTTGGAGTTTGCAGAGTTGGTGCAAGGCAAGAATAGGAGATTGCACATCAAATCTACAAGGTTCATCTCTTCTAATTCATGTCTTCTTGCTGAATTCACGATTTGGGGAGTTCGGCGGATTGCTTCTAGTGTGCGCCTTGCATACTAGTGCAAATTATCCTTATCAATATTGTTTTCTACATCAAGACAAGGAGAAGGAACCTCGCTGATCGTACTGGGAAGATCGGGCCACCCCTACGCATCAACTAATTCCTAGTTGGTCTGCATCACTCACCCTTGCCCGATGCCCACTAACCTCGACATAGTTGTTGGTTAGGGTGGCCTCGCCCTTCCCCAACACTCCACTTGCGCTAATATATGCACTACGGGTCCCCCACTTCTGGGCTCTCTCTCCCAATTCTAGGTCCATGCGGTTATGGATCCCCCACCCGGCACCCAAGTACTGGCCCGGATCTTATGCGTTCTTTCGGCTGTGGATCCCCCACACAGCTCCCAAGTGCTGGCCCGGATCTTGTGGGTTCTTCCCTGAATTAATACTTATCCATGCGGATAATATCATACTTTGATAGAGTTACTCATTTGTCTGTCCTTGAATGGGATGTTGGTTGATACGTTTTGGTACGGTCTGTTCATACGAATTAAGCTTGTGATTCCTTACATTTTATTCTTATACAGAGGTCCCCAAACCTACCTCTTTGTAACCTGCCAAGGCAACCTTTACCCCCTTCTTAATTAATCTAAGTGGCCAACTGCTCCATCAGTTGCCATCTATCTCTTTCCTTTGCCTTCTTTCTTATAACCTTTTCTTGATTTAAATACTTTTTGCAGTTTTGATGCAAGGTGATACTGATTTAATATAGAAATACTTGTTTTATGGAATATACGCATAATAGTTGCTCAAAGGAATGCTTGCCTGAGTCTACAATAAATCTCTAAGTCTCCAAGCTACCCTGATACAATTCCCTTTGAAGACTTGGTACTTCGCTTGTAGATTGTTTTAGAGTTTAATCTATGACGTCGAAGAGACTTCACAGTGATCTTTGCGTGTGCGTTCATACACTTCACTTAAACCTTTTGGATCAGCACTTAGGCAAAGTATTCTAACTTGGATTATTACTTAACTTAACAACATTAAGAATTTCAGATTGTATAGGTTAATATTTTCTCTCCAAGCTCCACATATAAGCCCTTGTTATAACAGTGCTTGTGCAATTAAATTCGCTTAATCTACCACCTTGTGTTGTCTACTGTCACCAAAGTGCATGCAGTTCTTCAATTCCATCAAGGACACATAAGAACTTCGGTTGGTAAGAGAATGTGAGGTTGAGTGAATTCCACAAATAAAACTTTCCACATCTACATACATAGTTTTTCTTGTTGTTTGCATTAACCATGGCAGGGAAAGAAGGATAAAAAACATATGTGACCCAAGCAGACCTTAAGAAGCTCACAAATGATTTCAACACTCAGTTGAATGACAACATGAGCATCTTGAGGAGGGAGATACCAGAGGAGCTTCGAAGAAAATGGGGCCCAATTGGCATCCATAAAGGAGGTGTTGAGCTTGACGAGACCGATGAGGAGAGGGCTGCACGATTCGCTAGAGAAGCTCAAGCAGATCGAGCTGTTGCCAATGCAGTTCGACCACCCTTTCCCGGGTGTGGGGGAGGCGTTTTGGGTGCTGACCATGGCCAATGGAGAGGTTGTGGCAGTGGGCGTGGCCGTGGGCGTGGAGGTGCCGCCCACAGTGAGGAATTTGATGACGACTTTTGGCTACACCGCAATGACAACTACCAACTCCATGGCTGTCATCATGATGACCCGCGCGTGGAGGAGAAATTTGGGAAACTCAAATTCACTATTCCCAAATTTGAATGTGCTTCCAATCCAGATGCCTACCTCACATGGGAGCTCAAGGTAGATAAAATTTTTCGGATGCAAAATTATTTGGAGGACAAGAGGCTACACATGGCATCACTTGAGTTTGATGGGTATGCATTGATTTGGTGGGAGCAAGTGTTGAACCAAAGAGAAGAGAATGGAGAACCTCCAATTGCATCATGGGCTGAAATGAAGCAATAGCTGAGAGCACGTTTTGTTCCTAACACTTATAAGTGTGATATTTTTGATAAATTACAGAATTTGAGACAGGGAGGTCTCTTGGTGGAGGAATACTACAAGGATTTGGAGCAAGTTATGATTAGGGCACATGTGCACGAAGATGAAGAGCAAACACTTGCGCGTTTTCTGTGTGGTCTAAACAAAAACACTAAATACATTATGCAATATCAGCCCTACAATACTGTGGTTGATTTGGTGCATCAAGCGACCAAGGCAGAGAAGCAGTTATTAGAAGATTTGAAGCAAGCACTGTTGGACCGAAATGGCGACAGAGGGGGAGTAAATGTCGATTCTTTAAAACTTTACCCCTCAAAAAGTACTCACTAAAGAGCTGAATCTCCAGTAGCTACAGAGCTACGAAGAGTGCATAAGCCTCGAGAAAATCTGAACCATGCAAAGAAGAGCACTCACAAGTAAATTCTTTCCAATAGCTATTGTGAGCTATGAAGAGGAGAACATATGTAAGGCCATGCCCTTACTGGAAGAACATGAGGAGCAAAGAACCAAGGCAATAAAAAAACTTTGAAGACAAAGCCTAAAAACCAAAAGTAGCAAAACCTGCAAAATCTTCAGCAGCTGATCTGACCGCTACTTGTTGGGCGGTCTGACCGCAGGCCTGTCTGACCGCCCGCTCAATGCCGGTCTGACCACCTCAGGAGGAGCGGTCTGACCGCCAAGGGAAGGCCGGTCTGACCGCTCCCTTGGTTCCAGCAGCCCGAGTACAGTCTGGAAAATCTGAACTTTGAGCAAACTCTTCAGATCTCCAAAAACTGAAAAATGAGGGTTTTGCTCCCAACCTTTCCACCTCAGAGCACCACAACAATATTCTAAATAGCAAAAGAATGCTTGGGAAACAAAGGAGACCAACTCAAAATCAATAATTTCAGATTTGACTCAAACTCTGAAAATTACAGAGAGCTGCAAAGAAAACTCAAATTCCCATTTGGCTACGAAACTTTGAGGATAGATTAGCAATAGCCTCTGGACATCTCATGCCAAGTTTCAAGCCATCACAAGAAGGGAATCAAGAGCAGCACCAAAACCCTAGAAAATGAGATTCAGACAAAAGGCTAAAACCCAAATTCCTCTGAGAGCTCTCAATCTCTGCTCTTGAGCTTTTGCAGGGAGGTTAGCAACAACCTTAGGGCTCTCCAGACAAAAACTCAAGCCTTCCTTCCAAAGAAAATCAAAGGGGGCCAAGAAACCCTAGAAATTAGGAGTGAAGAACAGAGAGGCTGAAAAGACAGAATCTGATATTAAACCAAGTTTGCTCTTGGGAAAGTCAATCAAATAATCTTGAGGCATCATCCCAACATAGAGCAACCCATGTTGGGCCTTCACAGCAAGAACCAACTCAAAACTCAAAAAGTCAAGAAATCACCCAAAAGAGAACATCGAAGGAAACAGGGACGAACAGGAGAAATAAACTTCAGATTCTTCATTCCAATCAAACAGGGATTACAAGGAGTCCCGATACGCATGGACATTAGACCAAGAGGAATGATTACATGGATTCTCAACTCATCCTCTCCCTCTCCCTAAACCTCAAGAACACACACTACATGCTTGGAGGAAGAGAGCCACTCAAGAACACATCAAAGGGGGATAGACCTCCTGCCCTCTCCAACAACTCTCCACTACCAAAGCCTCACCAACTAAAGCCTAAAGCCAAAACAACCCTCTAAAGCTCATTTTGACTAAAGCCCTAGAAACCCTTGGAGTGCATGAGGGGCATGCAGCCACTCCCTCCTATTTATAGCCCTAGGGCAACGGGTCTCTAACCCGTTATGTCTGCTAAACCCGAACGGAACCGTCTCCCGCTTGTGCAGCCTTGCATTTTTACGGAAACACCCCTCGTGCACCTTCCGGGAAGCTTCCTTGTTCCTTGTCGTCCAAGCGTCGCAACCACCTCGAGTCTCCGCCGTCTTCGACACATTCGACCGTTCTGACCTCGACACCACCCGTGTCTAGTCCGGTCACCTCGTGTCTCGCCACAACTCCGCCTCGACATCCTGCAGCCAATATAGACAAGAAACACATCAAATAGCACCGCTCGATACATGTAAGCATAAATGCATTAATGAAATAGCCCAAACCTAACAAGTCGACATAATATGCATCCTAACCACTTTGACCAGGTTTGACCAAGTCCGACCGAGCCCGATTACACCAAGCAACGTCAAGGACCGAACCAACCAAATCAAACTCGATTTTCCTAAACCGATGTCAATTACTCATCACACACACGGGATGACCTCCACATGGTCTCTCAATCTCCCCCTTGATGAGTATATTGACAAACCCAGAAAAAGCGCAAAGTTGAGTTTGAAATGCAGGAAAGAAGTCAAACATGGTCCAAAGGAAAGAAAATGAAGCTAATGACCATGTTGACACAAGGAGCAAAAGAAAGAACAAGTTTTCCTCAAAACTCCCAAAATGGCTTTTTCTACCACTATTCTCCCCCTTTTGGTAATAAACACATCAGACTGACTCTCATCTACCCCATATGACTCTGGGACTATCAGCTGGTCTACTAACAACCTAGAGAGCAAACACGTACCCTGTCTACGCAAGGGTGGCCCAACCCTCGCTAGAACCCACAAGAAGTGAGTAAGCTCAACCTAAAGAGAAGAGAGATAGCTAACAAGCAGCATCCTAGATTCACAAGATAAGAGCAAGAAGTCTGAATGCTAGACAAGAAGACCAATCTAACCTATGCTAGAAGGACTAACCCTGATGCACCCCAAATGCAATGCAACAGATAGGAGTAAGAGCATAAGCAATAAGATAAAGCAGTAAAGCACAAAGCTCCCCCTCACAACAGTCCATAAGGACAAACCACCCCAAGCTCTCCCCGCAGAGCTGAAAACCTAGAGCTATCCAAAGGCTTGGTAAAGATATCAGCCAACTGGTGGTCACTCTCCACAAACTGGAGCACGATATCACCCTTCTCTACATGGTCTCGAAGGAAGTGATAGTGAATATCAATATGCTTGGTTCGAGAATGCTGCACTGGGTTCTTAGCAATGTTAATCGCAGAAGTGTTATCACAAAAGAGTGGAACACTGTCAATAAATAACCCAAAGTCCCGCAGGGTCGAGACCATCCAGAGCACCTGACTACAGCAACTGGCTACAGCGACGTACTCAGCCTCTGCGGTGGACTGTGCAACACCGGACTACTTCCTCGAAGACCAGGAAACGAGAGAAGTGCCAATGAATTGGCAAGTGCCAGAAGTGCTCTTCCTATCTATCCTACAGCTAGCAAAGTCTGCATCCGAATAGGCTCGCAAGGAAAGACAGGACGAGGAAGAGTACCAGATACCATAGTCAATGGTAGCTCTAAGGTACCGAAGAATGCGTTTCACCACCTAGCGGTGAGATACGCGAGGAGAAGCCTGAAACCGAGCACAAAGACACACGGAGAAGTGTATGTCCGTCTCGAGGCAGTGAGATATAAGAGGGAGCCAATCATGTTGCGATACTCCTTCTGATCAACTGGCTCGCCATCCTCATCTGGGTCAAGAGAAACTGTGGATGCCATGGGAGTTGACACGAGCTTACCATCACTCATGTCGAAGCGTCTCAGGAGGTCACGAGTGTACTTGCGTTGATGCAAGAAAGTACCCTCCCGAGTCTGCTTGATCTGGAAGCCAAGGAAGAAGGTCAACTCGCCCATCATACTCATCTCAAACTCGGTGCTCATGACATCCGAGAACTGTGAAACAAGAGTAAGAGACGAGCCACCAAAGATGATGTCATCCACATAAATCTGGACGAGCAGAAGATCAGTGCCATGCCGGTGAATGAACAAGGTCTTATCCACCTTACCCATCTCAAAACCATGACTCAGCAAATAGGACTTAAGCCTCTCGTACCAAGCTCTGGGGGCCTGCTTAAGTCCATACAACGCTTTGGAAAGCTTGAAGACATGGTTTGTGTATTTGGGGTTCTCGAAACCTGGAGGCTGTCGCACATAGACTTCTTCCTCAATAAAGCCATTAAGGAAGGAACTCTTGATATTCATCTGGTAAAGCTTGAAACCCTTAGAAGCTGCAAAGGCAAGCAGGATTCTAATGGCCTCAAGTCTAGTTACAGGGGCAAAGGTCTCCTCGAAATCTAGACCTTCAACCTGGGAGAAGCCCTGAGCTACCAGTCTAGCCTTGTTTGGAACAACTACCCCATCCTCACTCTACTTGTTCTTGAACACCCACTTGGTCCCAATGACATTGTGACCACGAGGGGGCTCAACAAGCGACCAGACCTTGTTTCTTTCAAAATTTGCCAACTCCTCATACATAGCATTGACCCAAGACTCGTCTGAAAGGGCATGACAAACGTCCTTGGGCTCGAAGGAGGCAACAAAGGCAGAATGGAGACAGAAAAGTGACGTGGTAGACTTTGAGCGTGTGACACGCTCAAAGAGGTCTCCAATAATCTGCTCGGAAGGATGGTCTTTCTGGATATGTCTAGGAGGTCCAGGATGAGATGAAGAAGTGGCCTCTACCTGATGAGCTGACGAGGTAGGAACAGAGCCACTAGCTCCAGAAGAAGCAGAAGGCATGGGTTGATCGCCTCGAGGTGCGGTGGAAGAAGGCATCTCAAGGGGTGGATGAGGGACTGAATTGGGTAGACAACCCTCATCTCCATCGTCCTCATCATCCACGAAGATGGGTTCGGACTGCTCTAAAGAACCTGAGACATCGGGCCTAGTCCCCGGACTTGCCTCGTCGATGGTCACCTCACAGGTCTCTACCATTTTGCTAGACTCACAGTTCCAGACCCGATAAGCCTGCGAAGAAGTCGAGTAACCTAGAAAGATCCCATCACACGAACGTGACTCGAACTTGTCTAGGTTCCCGGACTTCAGAATAAAGCACTTGCAACCAAACACATGAAAATGAGATACACTGGGCTTTCGCCCATATCTCAACTCATAAGAAGTGCGGTGCAAGTGTGCCCTAAGAAAAACTCGATTTGAGACATGGCACGCGGTGGCTATAGCCTCAGCCCAAAACTTCCGCGGTGTAGAGTACTCATCGAGCATTGTCCTGGCCATCTCGACCAAGGTATGGTTCTTCCTCTCCACGACGCCATTTTGCTGTGGGACGTGCGGAGAAGAGAACTGGTGCTCTACGCCTGTCTCATCGCAGAACCTCTCGAAGTAGGAATTCTTGAACTCCGTGCTATTGTCACTGCGGATTGCTCGTAAGGCACCCGGGAGCTCAATAGAAAGCCTACTGAGAAGACCTCAAAAATGTGTAAACGTCTCATCCTTCGAGGCTAAGAAAAACACCCAAGAGTACCTCGAGAAGTCATCGACCATGACAAGAACATACCACTTCCCTCCTGCTGACTGCACTCGAGCTGGTCCAACTGTGTCCATGTGGAGCAACTTCCCGGTGCATCGGTCATAGTCACTGTGATCGGAGGGTGAGAAGCGGCAACCATCTTGCCGTGCCGGCATGGAGCGCAAACAATATCTTTGACCATCTTGAGCTTCGGTAGACCACGAATGAGATCGTGGCTGCTAACTTGGGTCAAATGGTCAAATCCAATATGACCAAGTCTCCTATGCCAGAAAGTAAGATCACTGTCACATCCCAAAATTTGCTTTTTGGAAAAATTTAAATTCAAATTAATTATTTTAAAGTAATTGGATTTTATTTGGCTTTTCTGAATTTTCTGGAATTTAAAACCTATTTTTTAAAAATTAAAAAGTAAGTCAAAGTATAAAATTAAATACCAACAAGTTGGAAATAATTTTATTCAGTCCAAAATATGTCCAGAGCTTACGTGAATTTTTCTGGAATTTTGGAGGTATTTTCATGTTTTTAGAGGCCTAAATATTTTTTCTAGCATTTTCTGAAAATCAATATCAAATTATGAAAATAAAATCTAACTCCCTCCCTCCGGCGGCGCGTGGCGGCCCGATCTGTCCACGTCGCCGCTGGGCCATCCCGCCACTCCTCTCTCTCTCCCTCTGCCGGCGGGCGGGCCGCCGTCGGCCCCACCTTCCCCTCCTCCTCGCCCGACGCGTGGGCGGCTTGATGAGCGCGTCCGCGCCCGGCCGATCTGCCGTCCGTCTCCATTTAAACGCACCGCCGCTCGATCGACCTTCGCCCACGTGGCTGAAATCGCGCCGCCCGCACCCGCCTCTCTCTCTCTCGGCGGCATGTCCCGCTGTCAGGCCCTTCGTCTCGCGCGGACGCGGACTCTTCCTCCTTTCTCTTTCTTCCGAAGAAACCGGCGATCGAATCCAAACCAAATTCTATCTCTTCCTTCGATTCGTTCGGGATTTGAATTCGGGGAGATAAGCTTCTTATTCCTGTTTGAATCTAGACTCGCGTCGCCTCAGGCGGCTTATCCCCAATTCAAGCGGACGCGCCGCGACTCGTTGAGGAATTCCCGCACCCACGTTCCCTCTCGCTCCTATAAATACCCCTCGACCTCCGCCTCTCCCGCACCACCTTCCAACGCCCTCCACCGCTTCTCGGGCCACGAGGCGCCCGCGGCGAGTTTCTCTCTTCCCGAGCCCCGCCCAACTCCGGTGAGCCTTCCCGCCGCCTCGGACCTCTCGGGCCGTAGCGCCACCTCTGACTTCTCAGAGCATCGGTGGATCTCTTGGGCACCTCGGCCACCTCTCCCGTCGCCGGGCGCCGTCCGCACCGGAGCACCCGAGCCGCCTCGCCGCTTCCTCGCCGCCCGGCCACCTCGTTCGTCCCGAACCGCCACCCCTCCAACCGAACCCCCTTCGCACGTAGATTACAATCTCGCATCACCCGAGCTGCGTCCGGCCTTCCCTGCGCCGCGCCGACGCCTCGACCATCGCGCCGGGCCCGGAAGGTACCCCTCAAGAGGGTTACCTACCCACTATGGGTAGGCAACGCCTCCCCCCCACAGCTAGCACCGCTCGCTCGTTTCCACTTGACTCCTCGGCGCGTTCGAGCCTCGGCTCCACGCCGAGGTTGAGTTTTCTTCGTTTATTCGTGTCCGACAAGTGGGCCCCACACGTCGCCGCCGCCGGTCTGCGCCAGCCACCGCCGCTGGTCCCACTGCTGCGTCGACCTCGACAAGTGGGTCCAGTCGATGGGTCCCACCGTCGATGACCAGCAGATGAGGTCAGCGGCGAGGGCCCCACATGTCGGTGACCGCGGAGAGTTACTGTTCAGTGGGCCCCACCTGTCAGATTCTCGGAATAAAATAAAAGATTAACAATTAAGAATCGATGGGCCCCACATGTCGAAATTTTCGAATTTCTGGATTTATTCAAGTGAGAATTTCAAATGATCATAACTTTCTCATTTTAACTCCAATTTCAGCCATTCAAATTTCTAAATTCGTCTAAAATCATGATCTACCCAAATATGGCCTCTTTTGAATTTTTGGATTTTATTTGAATTTCGTGTGTATTTATTTGCTTTGTTTGCTTAATGCGTTTATCGCGTAGATTCCAACGTTGTCGACGATCCCTCCACCCAACAGCAAGAAGACCCAGAGAATCTGCAAGAAGGCAAGTCTCCTTTGATCATCTTGAACCTGTGATTTTAAAAGATTTTTATTATTTTAAATTATGTGCATTGCTATTTACATAAAATGATAGTTCAAGTCTTAGGATATAGTTAATCCAACTTTGTTATACCCTCCATTGCAATTGAATGCCATGTACCATTGTAACCCTAGAGATTTCCTTTGTCTCATTAATGAGAATATTATATTTACTTGTTGATGTTAGTATGGTAGTATAATGCTTAGTCTCGCTATTCAACACTTTAGAAAATATTGAAAAAGGGGAAATTATGATTTATGGTAATAATCTTGTGTTTGCAAACTTAGTGGTAATTGGAGTTGCCACTGTTCTTTTAAAATAAAATAAAATGTGAAAGTTGATTTAGATTAGGGTGGATGGCTGGATTGGCTTGGTGCAGTTAGCACGAGATCTTGTTAAGTGTATGTTCCACCTAGTCAATTAAGGACCGACGCTTGTGTTTGTCCAAACGAGCATTAACCGTACAACCACAAGTCTATATGGAGTGCGACCTAGTGACTAACTTATGATAGTCTAGTTTAGGTGCCACCAGTGGAAAGTGGGTGCCGAGGATGGGTGGTTATCCACGGTGAGGGACAGGATTTCTTGTACTCATACGGCGCAAGAGGGCTTGGTTGGGCGGTTAGCCTACTGCGGTGAAACCTCGGCGGTGGTATCTAGCTAGATTAGAGTAAGGTAAAGGCTCTGTGATATTTTATCCGGGTCTCATGCCAAGGGAAGCGTGTTGACTTTTAAGGATAATTTATCTCTTGTGGGTAAAGTTGTACAACCTCTGCAGTGTAAAACTATTCGAATAGCCGTGCCCACGGTCAAGGGCGGGCAAGGAATGCATTCACATGGTAGTTTTTCTGGTTTGGTTTTAAAATCAAAGTTTTGGAATTCCGAGAGTGGAGGAACTCTCGGAAGGGTATCTGGCAGATTGGAGCAGAGAGGGTGGATTTAACCCGCAATATTAAACTTGTTCAAGTTGTTTAAGCTAGTGTTGGTAGTTGGAACCTTCACTAGAGAATTATTGATAGTTTACGCTAAAGCGATTACTTTATTAAATTGATGCCTTGAAAATAATTAGTAGTAATTGAATTTTAAAATGTTGCTTTGTGCAAAAGAACCATATAGCCTTCCTTTGTTAAGCCTTGCATCTATGCATTTTCCCAAGACTTGCGAGTACTTTATGTACTCACATGCTACACTCAAAAATAAATCTCGAGAGGAAGTTGAAGCTCAAGAAGGGGACTACGACTCTTGCATCGCTTGTGGTTGTGATGGTTTCTTCCGGAGGAATAGGTCGCGTTCCCAGTCAATTGCACGTGGCGTATTGATGGGTCGTCGTCAAGTTTATTTTGCTTCCGCTTATTTCTCATGTGCGAGGTTGAAACCTCGGATGTAATAAAGAGACCTTTCGGTCCGTACTCTTATTTATTGTAATAAATCGTTGAAGGTGATGTTTCCCATTACATTTAGCTGTGCACTAGCTTTGATGCGGGACTAGTGCGATAATACACGAGGGTCTGGTTTGGAAATCCGGGGCCCGGCAGAGATGGTATCGAGCCTATTTGGTATGGGACGTGACCTAGTTTAGGAATGGCAAAACCATAAGGACTTATATTTATAAAAGCAATATATTAAAAATTTATAAGCTTCTTTGCTTCTACTCTCTTCTTACTTAGTATCTCACTCTTGTCTCTACATTCCCTTGTAAAACTTTTTACTAATCTTTTCTTTTATTCAACTTTGTAGATGGCGCTGCCAGTGGGACTACTACTCACATGGAGAGGATCTTTGGAGATTTCGCTAGCCTTCTCCGACGATTGATGCAGATGCTTGGAGTACCGTCGGCCGCCCATTTTCGGGGCGGAAGACACGGATCTGGATCGAGACTTGTGGTCGATGGAGGTATTCTGTATGCACGGGATGAAATTCAACTCCCAAAATACCCCATCAAGCACCCTCGGTCCCATTGTTTGGACGCTGTCGAGGATGCGGCACGTCTTGCCATTGACGAGTTGTGCCATTTGCACAAGGATGCTGTACATCGATCCCCTTTTGCTTCTTCATCAACCTCGGCGGGGCGAGTATCCAGATCCTTTGACATTCGATTAACGACCCTCGACTTTCACATCAGTGCAGCTCACCCGGCGATGGCGATCACCTACGCAAGAGCTCGGGAGGAGATTGGACAACTCGGATGCTTCTCACTTCCAGCTATCAGCACTCGACACTCTTCGCGCACGGCTTCTTGAGACCAGACGGGCGAGTTTGGGTGAGACGCCTCAAAGCATGCCCGACTACACGCCGTCTTCGCGGTACCAGCTACCGACCCCAACAACGCGCACCATTGCGACTGCGGACTTCGTGCGGGCTCACGGCCGCAGAAGGTGCACCGCCCGATCCGCCACCGTCATCACTCTCAAGAGGCGCAAGCCTTCTCCTTCGCTTCGCGTTCGATTGCCGCCCGATCGAAACCGTCCCTCGACCGCTTGTGATTGTTCACGGCATCACGTAAATGAGCAAGAAGAGCGGAAGAAGAGCGGAAGAAGAACCAGAGGAAGAACCGGAAGAAGAACCGAGGAGGACCACGAGGAGTGCATCTTTGGAGAGGATTAGTGGTCTCTTGAGTTAGTAGTACCCAAATAAAATGTCCGCGTTATTAGAACGTTTAATTATGTTTTGGTGTGCTAGATGGACTGTACCAAGCCTAAGTGCAACGTGGTACAGACCATTCTTAAAACTAGTTTGATTTCAATAAAGGTTCTTTCGCTTTAGTTGGATGATTGTTTCTTTCTTGTGTGTTGGCTTGGGATGTGACTTAGTCTCCTAAATCTCTTACCTTTGCTATTTCCCTCTTACCTTATGCTAACTTGAAACCGCTTGGATGGTGAACACAAGGAGCAACCACGACAACGGCCGTGATGCCAACCCTCGGCAGAGAACAACATTCCACCACCCCTGCTCAAGCCCCAGCTTGGAGCGGATGATAACCATGCAATCGCAGCTTCTTCAAGCTTTAGCTCAAAACCAAGTGCAGCAAGCTCAGGTGTACCCAACCAAGCTCCCGGTCTAGGATGGGAGAATTTATGAGAACAAGGCCTCCTACTTTTCTTTGGTTCGATGGATCCAATGGAGGCGGATGATTGGATCAAGGATGTGGAAAGGAAGCTGGTCCTAGCCCAATGCAATGACAATGAGAAGGTGTTATATGCTGCCCACCAACTCAAGGGAACCGCTGCAAATTGGTGGGAGAATTATCGCGCCGCCCATCAAAGCAGCATAAGCTATCGCATGGGATGAATTTAAGGAAGCTTTCCGCTGCGCATATTCCTACGGAATAATGGACATGAAGAAGAGAGAGTTCTACCAGCTGCAACAAGGGAACCTTAGCGTTTCGAATACTGAACAAATTCACCCAACTATACGGTATGTGTCGAAGAGATCACATCGGAGGCAACGAAGATCCGGAGGTTCATGCAAGGACTCGACCCCAACCTCAAGGTGCAGCTAGTGTCGAATGATTTTCCAACCTTCCAACACATGGTGAACAAGGCCTTTGTACAAGAAGATGCTCAACGTCAAGCTGTATGAAAGTAGGAAGAGAAAGTTTCAAGCTCGGCGAGTGCGAGTGGTTCCCGATTCCGCCCTAACCCACCTCGGTTCCATAGAACCTCGAACCAATTGTGCCAAGGACTCCATTCACTGGACCTCGCCCAAACTCACAAGTTCCCGAGCGAACAATGGTGTTCAACCCAGTGAGCCGGACTTCAGCAGCGGAGTGCGGTGCTTCAACTGCAAGAACATGGGGCATTATGCTAGCAATGTCCCCGAGCGCCAGGTGTGACCCGATTCGCTTCAATTTGGGAGCGACACCAAGACGAACTCCAAATGCAGGACAAGGCCGTGGGACCCCTCGGACTCCAAGGGCTCCGCAAGTGGTAGCGAGGACATCTCAATCATGTGACCGCGAAGCAGCCGGGATGCACTGGCGTAGTTACGGTAAGTTCCTTGTCAACTCGATGCACATCATCGCATTATTTGATTACGGAGCTTCGCATTCTTTTGTGTCAAAAGATGTGGTTGAAAGATATAATTGGGATGTGCGTGATTACAGAACCCCATGCTAGTCAATCCTGGAAAGGAAATGAGGACTAACACGGTTTGCCCTAACGCAACTGTGAATATTAATGGAGTTAAGTTCCTAGCAAATCTTATTATAATAGATTCCAAGGGTTTAGATATAATACTTGGTATGGATTGGTTAGCCAAGTATAAAGGAAAGATAGATTGTGCCGACCGTGCTGTTACTCTTACCAACACGGAAGGGATACAAAATGCAGTTTCGATCAAAGGCACATTCCCGAAGGTGGGTAAGATAAGCAGTTTGAAGGAATCACCTTGGAGAAGGTGCCGATAGCATGTGAATACCCGGATGTATTCCACGAAGATTTGCAGAATGCCACGGATAGGAAATTGAGTTTGTTATCAATGCGGTACACAGTGCGGCCCGATTTGAAGAGACCCTACCGTATGTCGCAAGCGATTTGGCTGAAGTTAAGAAGCGATTGAAGGGTTGCTAGATAAAGGATTTGTAAGACCCACTCGTCACCAGGGAGCACCGATCTTGCTAGTAAAGAAGAAAGATGGTAGTCTTCGCATGTGCGTGGATTATCGATCTCGAATGATGTGACGATCAAGAACAAATATCCTTTGCCGGATAGATGATCTGTTTGATCAATTGAAAGGTTCATGTGTCTTCTCCAAGATTGACCTTGGTCGAGTTATCACCGATTGAAGATAAGACCGGAGGATATACCAAAGACGACATTTGCTACTCGTTATGGATTGTATGAGTATACAGTGATGTCATTTGGCTTGACAAATGCACCCGCATATTTTATGAACCTGATGAATAAGGTGTTCATGGAATATTTGGATAAGTTTGTAGTGGTGTTCATCGATGATATTCTGATATATTCCAAGAATGAGGAAGAGCATACGGAGCATCTAAGGATAGTTTTGGAAAAACTTAGAGAACACCAGTTATGCGCCAAGTTTAGCAAGTGCGAGTTCTGGTTGAGGAAAGTAGCCTTTTTAGGTCATGTGATTTCCGCAGGAGGAGTGTCAGTAGACCCCGAGAAAGTAAACGATGTGCTCGAGTGGACCCAACCTAAGTCAGTATCTGAGATTAGAAGTTTCTTAGGTTTGGCTGGTTACTATCGTCGCTTTATTGAAGGATTCTCCAAGCTTGCAAGACCTCTCACTCAGTTGCTAAAGAAGGAGAAGAAGTTTGAATGGAGTAAAGCTGTGAGGATAGCTTCCAGAACTAAAGAAAAGGTTAACCTGCGCGGTGTTAACACTTCCGGATATTAGAAGGGACTTTGAAGTTTTACGTGATGCGTCGAGGCAAGGACTAGGCGTGTCTTGATGCAAGAGGAAAGGTAGTAGCGTGCGCCTCAAGGCAGCTACGACCCCATGAAGAAATTACCCAACCCACGATTTAGAACTTGCTGCTGTAGTTCATGCTCTAAAAATATGGAGGCATTATTTGATCGGTAACCGTTGTGAAATCTACACCGATCACAAAAGTCTGAAGTATATATTTACCCGGCTGATCTCAATATGAGGCAAAGGAGATGGCTTGAGTTAATAAAGGATTATGATGTAGGAATACATTACCATCCAGGAAGGCCAATGTAGTAGCGGATGCATTGAGCGAGAAAGAGTTCTTTGCGATGCAGTGTGGATCAAGGACAATATGCCCGCACTTCAGCGAATTTCAGCAACTCAACTTAGAGGTAGTGGAGGAAGGATTCCTAGCTACTCTGGAGGTTCAACCAACTTTAGAGGAGATGATCAAGGTAGCTCAAGGAGAAGATAAGTATGTCAAGGAAATTAAAGAAAATATGAAGAAAGGAAAGGCGCGGGATTTTGGAAGATGAGGAAGGTATCATCTGGTTTGGTAAAAGGATTATCGTGCAGAAGAAAGAAATAAAGGACTTAATTCTGAAAGAAGCCCATGAGTCTAGATATTCAATTCATCACAGGAGTACAAAGATGTACCAAGATCTCAAAGAAAGATATTGGTGGCGGGTATGAAAAGAGAGATTGCAGTATGTAGCTTTGTGTGATGTGTGCAGTGATTAAAGCTGAACACGAGAGGCTCTTGGACTTTTACAACCATTGCAGATCCACGAGTGGAAATGGGAAGAAATTGGTATGGATTTTATAAGCTGGGTTCTGAGAACAAAATCTGGGCATGATTCGATTTGGGTTATTGTGGACCGTCGACGAAAGTCGCTCATTTCATCGATAAAACCACCTATTCGGGCGATAGACTCGCAGAGTTGTACATGTCAAGGATTGTGAGTTTGCATGGAGTTCCCAAGAGGATTGTGTCGGATCGAGGAACTCAATTCACTTCAAGATTCAGCGAGTTGCATGAACTTTTGGGCACGAACTTAAACTTCAGTACGGCTTATCATCCACAGACAGATGGGCAGACAGAAAGAGTAAATCAAATCTTGGAAGATATGTTGAGAGCTTGTGTCCTAGCAAACAAGACTAACTGGGATCAAAGTTTGCCCTATGCAGAGTTCTCCTACAATAATAGTTATCAATCTAGTTTGCAAATGTCTCCGTTCGAAGCCTTATACGGCGAAAATGCAGGACTCCATTGTATTGGAAGAAACCGAGAAGGACAAGTGTTTGGACCAGATGTGTTGAAGCAGGCTGAAGAACAAGTTCGTCTAATCCAGGACAGGTTAAAAACAGCTCAAACCAGACAGAAGAGTTATGCGGACAATCGTCGAAGGGCATTAGAGTTTGTATCTGGGGATCATGTCTACCTCAAGGTGTCACCTCTCAAGGGAATGAGACGTTTTGGAGTTAGTGGAAAGCTTGCTCCTAGATTCATTGGACCCTTTCGGTGGTAGCAAGCGAGGAGAAGTTGCTTACCGTTGGAGCTTCCACCTCAAGCTGTCAAAAGTGCATGACATTTTCCATGTGTCTCAAGCGAGAAATGTCTCCGAGTGCGAAAGAACAGACGTCACTAGAAGAAGTAAATGTGAATGAGGACCTAACTTATCCAGAGTATCTGTGAAGATATTGGAGGAGTCGAGCGTCGTCGCGCGAAACAAGGTCATCAAGTTCTGTAAAGTGCAGTGGAGCAACCATTCGGAATCGGAAGCGACTTGGGAACGTGAAGAGGATCTAAAAGAAGAGTTCCCCGACCTTTTTCCCAGTCCGTCCGAATCTCGGGGTCGAGATTCTTTCTAAGGGGGGTAGGTTTGTCACATCCCAAAATTTGCTTTTTGGAAAAATTTAAATTCAAATTAATTATTTTAAAGTAATTGGATTTTATTTGGCTTTTCTGAATTTTCTGGAATTTAAAACCTATTTTTAAAAATTAAAAAGTAAGTCAAAGTATAAAATTAAATACCAACAGAAGTTGGAAATAATTTTATTCAGTCCAAAATATGTCCAGGAGCTTCTGTGAATTTTTCTGGAATTTTTGGAGGTATTTTCATATTTTTCTGAGGCCTAAATATTTTTTCTAGCATTTTCTGAAAATCAAAATCAAATTATGAAAATAAAATCTAACTCCCCTCCCTCCGGGCGACGCGTGGGCGGCCCCGATCTGTCCACGTCGCCGCCTGGGCCATCCCGGCCACTCCTCTCTCTCTCCCTCTGCCGAGCGGGCCCGGCCGTCAGCCCCACCTTCCCCTCCTCCTCGCCCGACGCGTGGACGGCTTGGATGAGCCGCGTCCGCGCCGGCCGATCTGCCGTCCGTCTCCATTTAAACGCACCGCCGCTCGATCGACCTTCGGCCCACGTGGCTGAAATCCACGCCGCCCGCACCGCCTCTCTCCTCTCGGCCGACAGTGGTCCCGCTGTCGGGCCCTTCGTCTCGCGCGACGCGGACTCTTCCTCCTTTCTCTTTCTTCCAAGAAACCGTGACCAATCCAAACCAAATTCTATCTCTTCCTTCGATTCGTTCGGGATTTGAATTCGCGGGAGATAAGCTTCTTATTCCTGTTTGAATCTAGACTCGCGTCGCCTCAGGCGGCTTATCCCCAATTCAAGCGGACGCCGCCGCGACTCCGTTGAGAATTCCCGCACCCACGTTCCCTCTCGCTCCTATAAATACCCCTCGACCTCCGCCTCTCCCGCACCACCTTCCAACGCCCTCCACCGCTTCTCGGAGCCACGAGGCGCCCGCGGCCGAGTTTCTCTCTCCCGAGCCGCCCAACTCGGTGAGCCTTCCCGCCGCCTCGGACCTCTCGGGCCGTAGCCGCCACCTCTGACTTCTCAGAGCATCGGTGGATCTCTTGGGCACCTCGGCCACCTCTCCCGTCGCCGGGCGCCGTCGCGCCGAGCACCAGAGCCGCCTCCGCCGCTTCCTCGCCGCCGCCACCTCCGTTCGTCCCGAACCGCGACCCTCCAGCGAACCCCCTTCGCACGTGATTACAATCTCGCATCACCGGCACGTCAGGCCTTCCCTCGCCGCCGCGCCGACGCCTCAGACCATCGCCGCCGGGCCCCGAAGTACCCCTCAAGAGGTTACCTACCCACTATGGGTAAACAACGCCTCCCGCCCACAGCTAGCACCGCTCGCTCGTTTCCACTTGACTCCTCGGCGCGTTCGAGCCTCGGCTCCGCACGGCGAGGTTGAGTTTTTCTTCGTTTATTAGTGTCCGACAAGTGGGCCCCACACGTCGTGCCGCCGATCTGCGCAGCCACGCCGCTGGGTCCCACTGCTGCGTCGACCTCGACAAGTGGGTCCAGTCGATGGGTCCCACTGTCGATGACCAGCGATGAGGTCAGCGGCGAGGGTCCCACATGTCGGTGACCGCGGGAGGTTACTGTTCAGTGGGCCCCACCTGTCAGATTCTCGGAATAAAATAAAAGATTAACAATTAAGAATCGATGGGCCCCACATCAGAAATTTTCGAATTTCTGGATTTATTCAAGCTGAGAATTTCAAATGATCATAACTTTCTCATTTTAACTCCAATTTCAGCCATTCAAATTTCTAAATTCGTCTAAAATCATGATCTACCCAAATATGGCCTCTTTTGAATTTTTGGATTTTATTTGAATTTCGTGTGTATTTATTTGCTTTGTTTGCTTCGTCGTTTATCGCGTAGATTCCAACGTTGTCGACGATCCCTCCACCCAACAGCAAGAAGACCCAGAGAATCTGCAAGAAGGCAAGTCTCCTTTGATCATCTTGAACCTATGATTTTAAAAGATTTTTATTATTTTAAATTATGTGCATTGCTATTTACATAAAATGATAGTTCAAGTCTTAGGATATAGTTAATCCAACTTTGTTATACCCTCCATTGCAATTGAATGCCATGTACCATTGTAACCCTAGAGATTTCCTTTGTCTCATTAATGAGAATATTATATTTACTTGTTGATGTTAGTATGGTAGTATAATGCTTAGTCTCGCTATTCAACACTTTAGAAAATATTGAAAAAGGAAATTATGATTTATGGTAATAATCTTGTGTTTGCAAACTTAGTGGTAATTGGAGTTGCCACTGTTCTTTTAAAATAAAATAAAATGTGAAAGTTGATTTAGATTAGGGTGGATGGCTGGATTGGCTTGGTGCAGTTAGCACGAGATCTTGTTAAGTGTATGTTCCACCCTAGTCAATTAAGGACCGACGCTTGTGTTTGTCCAAACTGAGCATTAACCGTACAACCACAAGTCTATATGGGTGCGACCTAGGTGACTAACTTATGATAGTCTAGTTTAGGTGCCACCGATGGAAAGTGGGTGCCGAGGATGGGTGGTTATCCACAGTGAGGGAGTTTCTGTACTCATACGGCGCAAGAGGGGCTTGGTTGGGCGGTTAGCCTACTGCGGTGAAACCTCAGCGGGTGGTATCTAGCTAGATTAGAGTAAGGTAAAGGCTCTGTGATATTTTATCTGGGTCTCATGCCAAGGGAAGCGTGTTGACTTTTAAGGATAATTTATCTCTTGTGGGTAAAGTTGTACAACCTCTGCAGAGTGTAAAACTATTCGAATAGCCGTGCCCACGGTCAAGGGCGGGCAAGGAATGCATTCACATGGTAGTTTTTCTGGTTTGGTTTTAAAATCAAAGTTTTGGAATTCCGAGAGTGGAGGAACTCTCGGAAGGGTATCTGGCATTGGAGCAGAGAGGGTGGATTTAACCCGCAATATTAAACTTGTTCAAGTTGTTTAAGCTAGTGTTGGTAGTTGGAACCTTCACTAGAGAATTATTGATAGTTTACGCTAAGCGATTACTTTATTAAATTGATGCCTTGAAAATAATTAGTAGTAATTGAATTTTAAAATGTTGCTTTGTGCAAAAGAACCATATAGCCTTCCTTTGTTAAGCCTTGCATCTATGCATTTTCCCAAGACTTGCGGAGTACTTTATGTACTCACATGCTACACTCAAAAATAAATCTCGAGAGGAAGTTGAAGCTCAAGAAGGGGACTACGACTCTTGCATCGCTTGTGGTTGTGATGGTTTCTTCCGGAGGAATAGGTCGCGTTTCCCAGTCAATTGCACGTGGCGTATTGATGGGTCGTCGTCAAGTTTATTTTGCTTCCGCTTATTTCTCATGTGCGAGGTTGAAACCTCGGATGTAATAAAGAGACCTTTCGGTCCGTACTCTTATTTATTGTAATAAATCGTTGAAGGTGATGTTTCCCATTCATTTAGCTGTGTGCACTAGCTTTGATGCGGGACTAGTGCGATAATACACGAGGGTCTGGTTTGGAAATCCGGGGCCCGACAATCACGGACTCGAAGCAACTAAACACCGAGAGGATCACGGAAGACTCGGAAAAATCAGCACGAAAGATCCTCCGTATCGAAATCCATAAACCGGACTACAGAAGAATCAAGGATTTTGCAAGCGTTTTCTTAAAGCTTACCTCAAAACCGTCATCGGTAAGCGAGAAACGAAAGCAAATTATCTGCAGCTTACTAACCAAGGCAACATCTTTCAAAATAAAAGACTCATTAACGCCTGCTGTACCTTTGGCGATGGCGCGCCCGCACGGCGTCTCGAAGGTGATCGTCTCATCACCTGGAGCGCAGGCTAGGGAAGAGAACCAACGTGAGTCTCCGGTCATATGACAAGAACAACCGGAGTCTACGAGCCAAACCTTTCCCTTCACAGCCTGGCGAACCTGAGTCAACGAGAGAGTAAAGTCTCAGTACTGGGGTAAATCAAGAGTGATTTCGGCACCCAATACTGAGTAACACATCAAGCAGATGAAGTAGTCAAACACGACTGACCTCTATCTACCCTACGCTCTCTGTCACTCAAAGAAGCAGACGGTCTACGTGTAGACCTGAAGCTGTTGTTGGGTCTGACTACTATGGGAGAGCGAGTCGGAGCACCAGCAACATGCTAATCACACCATGGGTAGCCATCTCGATGGGAGAAATGAGATCTACCCTCAGAACGGTGGAAGTCACGAGTAGAGGCAAAACGAGGATGAAGATCAGAAACACCGAAAAAGCCAAGTCCTCGATACTGCCTAAAACCCTTAGAGTGATCACCCCTCGACCTCGTGTTGGTACTAGGTGCACTCAAGGTCTGGGGCTGACCCTGAATACGCCTAAGATCACGAACACGATCTCTCCGCGCGATCTTGGCGCGCCTGAAGCATCGCTCGATCATATGTCCATCCTTCTGACAGAAGGTACAATGAAACTTCGCCTTCTGAGAGGTCGAAGCACCAGGTGTTACCACGTTACTGTCAGAGATCCCTTGGACAAAGCCCGCTAACTTGAATTGAACTTTCTCAGTTCTGGGCTTGACCTCGATCACACCTGCGGCTATGGGTCTAAGTACGGCAGGTGGATGCTTCCTAACATCCTCAAGAAAATCATATCCTAGACCTTGATTGAACTTGCAAATCTTGGATTGGTCTAGAATAAGATCAGTTTCTTCTTGCCTCCTACAAATCTCTCGAGAGTGTTCATAAGATACTGACACTCCCAAAAGAGAGAGGTGCAAGAAGAGCAGGGGGAAGAAGAGACAGCAGAAGGTAAGTGAGTAGAAGAAGAACCAATAGCAGAAGAGTGAATGGCTTGTGCACGCATAGCCTACTCGGAAGGGACAATCCTACTGCTAGCAATTTGGTTCATGCCGCTAAGCGTCTCTACCTTATCCTTGGGCTTCTCCCCCACCGAAGCAATCACATCACAATCAGTTGGTGGATTCACTAGAAGGTCCTTAGTTAGCTTCACATATTTTTCATCCAAAGCAATCAAATCAGATTTTAATTTTTCATAATTTTTGCAAGGTAAGCTAATAGGGTCCTTACGAGCATATTGAGCCATTTTCTTGTTATGATCAACCATGTCTTGAAACTGTTTTGAGACAGATTCAAGTTCAGAAGTTAATTTTGGACAATTTATGCAAGAAACAATGGGCTCAAGTAGTGAAGCATACAACTCAGCAATTTTATGATCTGCCCGTTTTAAGTTCAACTTCAAATTATTGCAATTTTCACAAGACTCGGGCAGATCAATGCTTATCCTCACATGAGGTGCAAGAAATAGCCTCAACAGGAGTAGATGAAGGAGGCGCCACCCTACTCATCTCTAGCTCAGCAAGAAGACTAACATTCTCCACCTTAATCATGTCAAGCTCAGAGGACAGACTATCATGAGAGGTCCTTAATTTCTCCATGTCATCAAGCAAAGCACAACATGTATCACATTCGTCACAGGAGGGAGCAGATATAAGTGAAGTAAGCTCCCGTGACAGTCTATCTACTTCCTTCTCTAACTCGCTACACCTAGCTCTAGATCTAGCATGAAAACCACCTAGCTTAAGAAAAGCATCATTAAGTTGGTCATAGGAGGGGTATACCTCGTCGGAGTCGGAGTATAGCTCGCTGTCGCTCACGTCGCCCTCAAGGGCCATGAAGCACATGCCGGAGAAGTCGTCGCCATCCTTGGGTTCTTGATCACCCGTCCCATCATTGTCGCTCCATCCCTCCACCTCGCTGAGGTCGAGGTCATCGAAGGCGGTGAGGACGCGGTGGAAGAGCTTCTTGGCTTTGCCAAGGTTGCGGAACTTCTTCTTGCCTTGGGCATGAGCTGAGGGCTTCTTGTTGCGGTTCTTGTCGATGTAGTCGTTCTTGCTCACGCCGCCGTAGTCGCCCTTGCCCTTCTCCAGCTTGGGGCAGTTTGCCCAAATGTGGTTGGGGCCACCACACTCGAAGCAAATCACGGGTCCTCCTCTGTTTCTTTCCCTCCTTCTGTTGTAAGCATGTGAAAATTTTCTGGCTAGAAGGGCTAACTGGTCATCTGCAAGCTGCTCTAACTGATCATCAGTTACGTCACAGACAGCAGGAGAGAATCTGCAAATCGACTCGGAAGAAGGTCCAGAAGTGGGATCGATGACTAAGGCCATCGACTGCGACTTCGACCTACGAGAAACTATGTCAATCTCGTGAGTCTTGAGGCATGAGTACAACGCGTCAAGAGTTAGGGTCTAAAGATCGGTGGTGTCCTTGATGGTAGTCACCTTCATCTCCGAAACACGCAAGTCGAGAGCCACGAGCATCTGTCGAGCATTATCTGAGTCGGGGTATGTGAGACCGACAGCTCGGAGATTGCACAGAATCTTGTGAAACCTCGCAAAACACTCATCGTGGGACTCACCAGCGAGCATTTCAAACTTGTTGTAATCTCACTTGAATTGGTCCTGTCGAACTGTCTTGATCTGGGTGGTGCCCTCATGGTATGCATCGAGGGTCACCCAGATGTCGAAAGCCGATATCAGATGAGAGATGCGATCAAACTCGCTTCGGCTCAACCCCTGGATTATGATGTTCCTTGCCTTAGCGTTCGCCTCAACATCAGCCATGTTCCCGGCATTGATGTTCTCATCGGCAGGAACAACATATTGTACTTTGACCTTCCGCCAGATGGTGTAGCCCTGAGCCTGGATGTAGGTCTCCATCCGACTCTTCCAGAAGGGATAGTCGATCCCATCGAAGATCGGGGGTTTGGTCAAGTACTTGTCTGTTGCCATGGCTCACAGACCGGTTAAGATCTATAGACGAGAGCAAACCGGCTCTGATACCAATTGTTGGATCGAAAATGGCAACAGAGGGGGGTGAATGTTTCTTTTTAAAAATTGCCCCTCAAAGTATTCACGAAAATCTCAGTTCTCCGGAGGCTATAAAGAAAGAACACTTACTAGAAATCGGAAACAAGTTTGCAAAAATACTGACTAGCTCAAAGAAAAAGAATGCTCATTGAAGTGCAAGCTAGACAAACATCTTCTCGGAAGAAACTAACTTGAGATAGCCTGGCCACAAGACAAACTAAAAATAGCAAAGTAGAAAAACCAACTTGATTGGACTGCATGCTGGCCGAGAGAAATGGATGCTAACTAGCTGAAATCGGCAAATCCGAAACCAGCAAGAATAGTACAAGACTATCTGGCCGAACTCATTTAGTGCAAATTTAGTGCTGGCCGAAGACATAAAAGGAAAACTGGGATGCAGAGTTGGCCGAAGTACTCATTTACTGCAGATTCTCTGTTTGTTTGCACAGTCCGAACAGCAAACTGCACAGGAGGAAATGGCAGCAAAGGAAAAGCAAGAAATGCAGAGAAGTGCACGGAAAACTGCTATCAAAAACAGCAGTGAAGAACCACCCAAATGCAGCAATTAGTTGACTCCCGAATGAAAGTGTAGACCTAATTTTTACTGCTAGTCAAGAGCCATCCTTGCTGCCAACAAACTGCAGGAAAAACTCAGTGAAATCAGAGCCTAAAGATGCACAAAAAGAGAGCTGTTGCTGCAGCAAGGCTCCACTGAGAAAGACACAAAATGGAGAAGAGTGCAGCAGCAGAGCATAAACTGAAATCAACTGAAAATGGCTTCTCTGCAGTAAAAAATTCAGACCACCTTAAAACAAGAGAATTGAAGGAAATTACCTCATCTCATCTGGCCAAGAGATTGAGGCTAAAAACCAAATAGCAGAAGGAACCTCAAAAACCAAGGATTTCCACCAAAGAGCAAGAATTTCAGATTATGACAAAATCTGAAACTTTTGCAAGAACTGAACCAAAATCCAAATTACTCATCAATCCCAGGTCCTATGATCCTGAGCTTTTACAAAATACCTTAGCAATGATATATGCATTTGAGAGCCCAAAACTCAAGCCACTTAAAGAAGAGAAAAAGGAAAATCCAAAGGAGCTCTGTACCCAAACCCTAGAAACATGAACAGAGAGGAAAAACAGGACACAAGCTGAAACGAAATGGATTCTTGCGATTCAATCAATTTGCTCTTGAATCTAGCTGACCAAAGGGTCTTGAAATGCAATTCCATCACAGAGCAACCCATTTTGGTACCACTCAGCAAGAATCAAGCCCTAGAACACAAAAGTCCAAAATCAACAGAGAGCAATAAAACGAAGCAGAGAATAGGAAATCAGCCAATCTCAAATAAAATCATTTTGGATTGATAATGAGAAAGAGAGATACATGATTACATAGAGTATCAACTCATACCATCCCTACAACCCCAAACATGCTTGGAATCAAAGAGATAGGCTACATGCTTCTCTCAAGAACACATAGAGAGGAGACAATGAAGGAGACACACTCTGCCTCTCACAACCACTCCTCACCAACTAAAGCCTCAAAGCAAAACACCTCTCCAAAGGCTCTTTTGACTAAAACAAAACCCTAACTCTCTCCCAAAGCCATGCATATAACCAGGTATTCACTCCTATTTATAGCCTTTGGCTAACGGGTCTCCAACCTGTTACGCCCGCTAAATCCCGAACGGAACCGCCTCCACCTGTGCAGCTTTGTGCTTTTACCGAAACGCCCCTCCTGCACCTTCCGGGAAGCTTCCACGTCTCTTGTCGTCCAAGCCTCGCAACCACCTCGAATCTCCCGCCGTCTTCAGCACATCATGACCGTTCTGACCTCAGCGCCACCAGCGCCTAGTCCGATCACCCCGTGCCTCGCCACGACTCCGCCTCGACGTCCTGCAGCCATCACAGACAAGAAACACATCACATAGCACTGTTCGATACATGTAAGCATAAATAGCATCAATGAATCACACTTATGCATGAAAGAGTCCAAACCTGTCGAATCAAGAGAATAAGCATCATAAGCTCATACGACCAAGTTTGACCAAGTCCAACTGAACCGATTGCACCACGCAATGATAAGGCATGAACCTCACAAACCAAACTCGACTTTCCTAAAACCGATGTCAATTACTCATCACATACTCGGGGTCACCTCCACATGATCCATCAAAGCTCCATCATCATCATCAACTAATGCCACCAAAGCACATTTCAATTTGGGACAAGGTACATTTTCAGCTAGTACTAATTCAAATACTAATGCTCGTTCTTCCTCAATTGCAAAAACAGCACGTACACCAAGTGAGAAGAAGGCTACTCCGTCCCCTACATCCTCAATTGGGGCTACAACAAAGAGTAGAGAAATTCAATACTTCAAGTGTTTGGGGCGTGTACATATTTCTAGAGAGTGTCCCAATAACCGAGTTATGCTCGTGACGGAAGATGGAGAGTATGAATCCGCAAGTGAAGATGAGGTTGAGCTTAATCATGAAAAGGAGAAATATGAGGATTCATCGGATGACAATGAAGAGGTTGATGTGTTGAATTATAAAATGGGAGAGGCATTAGTTGTCACCAAAAATTTGAGCATGCTTGCACAAGAAGGAGATGCACATCCGCAGTGATTTAACTTATTTCAAACACAAGCCAAGGTAAACAATAAGGTAATCAAACTTATTATTAATGGTGATAGTTTTCACAACTTGGCTAATGTTGAAATTATGTGAGAAGCTTGGTTTAACGATGCTGAAACATCCACGTCCATATCATGTGCAATGGTTTAGCAAATGTGGGGATGTGAAGGTTCAATTTGTGGTGCATGTTACTTTCAAAATTGGTGATTATGAGGACACCGTTGAGTACGATAAGGTGTCTATGACAGTGTGTCACTTGCTGTTGGAAAGTCCATGGCAATATGATAGAAGTGTGCAACATGATGACCGTTCTAATAGATATGCTTTTAAGTGGAAGGGAAAGACAAAGGAGCTTAATCTAATGACTCCTAGTCAAATACAAGCTGAATTTCAGCAAATGAAACTTGCTGAAAATGAGGATAAAAAGAAAGAAAAGAGAGACTTCCACACATCAGTGAGTGAGAGCCACAAGCCAAATATGAGAGGAAAAAGTAAGAGTGAGGGAGGGATAGTTATTTTAGCCACAAAATCATATTTGATAGATGTGAGCAATGACCCATCAAAGGTGCACTTTGTGCTTGTGTACAAAGATGCAACTGTTTTGGTTTCAACTAATGACTTAACCTCTTTTCCTAGTGGTGTTTTCTCTCTCTTGCAGGCATTTGGGGATGTGTTTCCGGAGGAGATACCAGCAGAACTTCCACCACTACACGGAATAAAGCATCAAATTGATCTAGTTCCAGGCGCATCACTTCCAAACCGTCCACCATACCGCACCAATCTAGAGGAAACCAAAGAAATTCAGTGCCAAGTGCAAGAGCTACTTGAGAAAGGGTATGTACGTGAAAGTCTTAGTCCTTGCATTGTCCCTGTAATTCTTGTTCCTAAGAAAGATAGTATATGGAGAATGTGTGTCAATTGTTGTGCCATTAACAACATCACTATTAGATATCATCATCCTATTCGTAGGTTAGATGATATGCTAGATGAACTTAGTGGTGCTGTTATATTCACTAAAATTGATTTAAGAAGTGGATACCATCAAATTAGGATGAAACTTGGTGATGAATAGAAGACTACTTTTAAAACAAAATTTAGATTGCATGAGTGGTTAGTAATGCCTTTTGGATTAACTAATGCACCTAGTACATTCATACGATTGATGAATCATATTTTAAGAGCATTCATTGGTAAATTTGTTGTGGTATACTTTGATGATATATTGATCTATAGCAAAACGATGGATGAACACATTGATCATATTAGACAAGCACTAGAAGTGCTTAGAAGTGAGAAATTATATTCTAATTTGGACAAATGCACTTTTTGTACCGATAAAGTTGTGTTCTTAGGCTATGTTGTTTCTGCACAAGGCATTGATGTAGATGAATCTAAAACTAAAACAATTAAGAATTGGCATACACCTATGAATGTTAGTCAAATCAGAAGCTTTCATGGTCTTGCTAGTTTTTATCGTCATTTTGTTAAAGATTTCAGCACCATTGCTACCCCCATTAAATGAGTTAACTAAAAAAGGTGTCGTATTTGAATAGGGTGTTTCACAAGAAAAAGCTTTTCATGAACTAAAAAACTGATTAATTTAAGCACCATTGCTCGCTTTGCCTGATTTCACTAAGACTTTTGAAATTGAATGTGATGCAAGTGGAATAGTGTCGGAACCCGGAGTAATGACTCTTGGATCCTCTGTGCAAATCGCACTAGTCCAGGATCAGCTAGTGCACACAGTACAACAAAGATAAATACCAAGCACAAATGACTTCATATATTAAATAAAAGGGTACGGCCTTATGGCCAAGTCTTACATCAACGCCCATTGGCAAAGATAAATAAAGTAAATAACTGTGGAAGCAAACTGATAAATAGCGAAGCCCAAGCCTGCCCACAGGCAAACGACAGTAAGACACAGCCTACTCGTCCTGATCTTCACCGTAGTCAACGACATCTTCCTCTGTGTAGGGGGTGCAAGGTGAGTACAAACCTGTACTCTGCAAATCACACGGAGAAATGCAACATAATGATAAAGGCTTCAATGGAAGACTTATAGAGTTAGTTTGCATAAAACAACATTTAATGAAATATGATAAATAGATTAAAATTGCTGAATTTAATATAGTAAGTAAAAACAGTAATTGTAGTTGAAAATAATATCCTTAGTGCAGGCTCTGACCAAACACCAACCTATCCACGGGCATCCCACCCGGACCATCTTTTCCAAAAGCTCACGTATGGATTCCATCCACCCACACGTTTTCACGGCGCAACTCTGATGGATTCCATCCATCTACCAGGTTTCAATCTCTCACGGATTCCATCTATCTGCAAGGATTTCATCTCTCGTGGATTCCATCCATCCACAAGGTTTTCAAAAATATTTTGAAAAACAAAGTCTAATCCATGAAAAACTTTTACTCAGCATGCCCATGACCATGGGCACGGCTATCCAGGATAGATTATACACTCTGCAGAGGTTGTACAGCTTTACCCACAAGACACGATCATCCCATATTACCACCGGTTTACACACTTCCTTAGGTGTGCGGCGAGGAGTCGCGACAAGGCCTTTACAATGCAAAGCCTTCAACCTGGTCGAGCCAACTCTAAGGTTTCATCCCAATAAGGAATCCACCAGACCGGGATCCCCTCTTGAGCCTAGACGAGACTTCTCATGGCTTAACCACGCTCGCCCAAGTGAGACTTCACATGGCACCAACCACACTCACTTTCAACCTACGACTTGACTCAGATTGGGACTTTGCAAATTATTCAGCCAGGGCTGTCCCATACCAGCCATGTGGTAGTACGATAGGGCTTTGCAACAGTAGCTCATAGACCGGTCCTTAACTGACTCAGGCCCAACCACATACCCCCGTGCACGACAATCAACCACTGCGGCTCCAACCAACAGGGCATGCCTGCACCGACCACTATAACCAATTGCCTAAGTCTAAACCAGGTTTGATATTTTGTTTTTCATAATATTTCATAAACCTCCTTGACTCACCAAAGTCAAGAGTACATATCAAAAACATATCATTTTATGTGAAAGGGTTCATCATTTTATGTGAAAATGTATCCCAAAACAAATATTAGGACTAAGCAGGTCTAAGCATTTGATTAAACTCTCTAGCCAACACTAATGTATTAACTAGAGTTTGAATCTAGGGTGACAAGGTATCGAGGAATTCAATATCAACGGAGGAATTAACAAGCAGGCAATAACTAAATTTAAAACTGAATTGAAATACATTGAATAAAAATATGCATGCAATATAATTTAAATCAACATAATTTTATTTTGAAATCTGGGATCAACATGATCAAGGAGTGCGACTTGCCTTGCTCTTCAACTTGGCTTGAATCTTCGTCGAAGAATTTTCCCGAATCGTCGAAGTCTACACGTGAAAATAACCCACTAAATTCAAATTGACCTCAAATATTTGAATTGAGGCTAGAAATGGATAGAGAGGAATTTTTGATGAATTTAAAAATTTGAATGGGCTAAATCGGAGTTAGGACGAAGAAGAACGGGCTTCGGGAAGTTTGAAAAGAGAGAAAATGGAAAATCAGGATTTTTGGAATTATTTTACTAAAGAAAAATCTGAGTTATTGCGTCAGCAGGGAATTTCTTTTTCAGCCGAATTATTATTCTACTGAAAAAAGATTTACTGCGTTAGCTGGCGTCAGCCCTGGAAATGGTTTGACTGGTAGGTGGGCCTGGGTCCATGTGGACCGAATCCATGGACTCGGGCGGGGCTGAGGTGGCGCAGGGGGTGGCGTGGCAGCCGGGTGCCTGCGTGGCGCCCAGGTGGCGCTGATGGCGCCGCCACCTCACTCGCCACGTCGGCACCGAGGCAGTGCCGGCTAACGGGCGGGGCCCGCGAGGCAGAGAGAGGAGAGAGAGGGAGCGGGGTGCAGACGGCGGAGATCAGGCCGGTGCGGATCGAGCGGCCGAGAGGAGAGGGGGCGGATGGGCGACGTGGCGCAATCCGGGCTGGCCACTTGTCGGCCCGGGAGGTGGGGTAGGCGGGATGGGGCGGACCGGCGTGGGTGGAATCCGGCCGTCCACGTGGCGGCCGGAGGGGAGGGGAGGGAATTTAGTTTTTAAATTTGATTTTCTTTTTCAGAAAACCCGAATAAATTCTATAAAGCTTAGAAAAATATGAAATAAACTCCAAAAATCCCAGAAAAATTCAGCGAATGTCCTGGAGACATTTTGGACTTAATAAAAATATTTCCAACTAATGTTGGTATTATATTTTCATTCTTTAAAATACTTTTTAATTTCAAAAATACATTTTAATGAAAACTCAGATAACCCAAATAAAATCCAAATAACTCCAAATATTTAATTTTTCATAGAATTTTTATAGAAAATCAAAATACAATTTTATTTAATAATATTTCTAGGTTTTCACTTAAAATACTTTTTAAATCCAGCTTTTTTTCAAAAACAGAAATTCAGGGCAAAAACCAATTTTAAAATTTAGGCACAAAAATACTTATTTTAGTTTAAATTTTTTAATTAATTTTTATTTATTAATTATTTTTTTATTTTAGTAAAAATCTGGGATGTTATAAATCTACCCGCCTTTAAAAGAATCTCGTCCCCGAGATTCGGGTTGGCTAGCAAGAGTTGGGTGTGGATCTTACTCTGCATGGCTTGAGCGGATATCTGATTCAGGCGTCCTTTCATGAACTTCTTTGGTCCTCTATTTGCTGCCTGAAGGTTGTTGGCCATTGATGCTCTTGGGGCACCGTGCTTCACTAGCTGCTGCTTCTTGGGGCAGTTGCTGGCATAATGTCCCATCTCATGGAAGTTGAAGCAAGTGATTCCCGCTGCAGGGTTTGAGTCTTTCAAGACTTGGTTGCCTTCAGCATTGGGAGCGGTGTCAGTGGGAACTAGCTCTCCTGTTGAGGACGAAGGCTGGAATCTGTTGGCCTGAGAGAGAGCTCTTCTGGCCTTGGAGAAGCTTCCGGTGTTCACTTGCTGAGCATGCATCCATCTCTTACGATTCTCCATCTCGTGATGCTTGGACTCCTAGCGTATTGCCTTGCTGACCAGCTGGTGGAAATCAACATAATCATTAGAGAGGAGTTGGACCGATAGGTCATCATTAAGTCCTTCTAGGAACCTTTCCTGTTTGGCTTCATCTGTGGTGACGTCTTCAGGTGCATAGCGTGCCAACTGGTTGAACTTCTGCAAGTATTCATTGACAGAACGGCTTCCTTGGCGTAGTGCTCGAAATTCCCTTTTCTTGAGAGTGACGGTGCCAGTGGGAACATGAGCTTTGCGGAAATTCCGCGCGAACTCATTCCAAGTGATAGCTTGAGCATCGGCATGTGCTGCAGTGTAGGTCTCCCACCATTCTGATGCTGGTCCGTGCAGCTGATGTGATGCAAACAAAACTCTTTCCCGATCACTGCATTGGATGATATCCAACTTCTTTCCGATTGCTCTGAGCCAATCGTCTACGTCCATAGGTTCAGTGCTGCTGGAGAAGGTTGGGGGACGCAAGCGCATAAACTCTGATAACCTTGACTGAGGAGTTTGAGCTGGCATAAGCGGAGCTGGTGGTGCATTGTTGTTGATGGTTTGTGTTAACAGCTGAATGAGTTGAGTCTGGTTTGCCATCATCCGGGCCCAGTCAGGTTCATTTGCTCGAGGAGAGGTTCATTTGTATTCTGCAGCTGTTGTAATGAAATAATAGTTGGTGCCGCATTGACATTGTTGTTATTGAATAGACTTTTGTTAACAGTAGAAGCTCTATTGGTGCGAGGAGGTGGTCTAGCTTCTTTTTGTGTGGTCAGAATACTTTCCGGCTGAGTCTGAAAATATTTAGTTGTCAGATCAATATTATTTTACATTAATGCAAGGTAGAAATCCAGGATGGTTGGATCCATTGTTCAATTAACTTACCTGTTGTAATATATCTTCTCCATGTACTGGCGTTTGGACATTGTTCTTATCACTTATCCTCACTGCAACCTCTGTTGTACCTAAGGTTTGAACTGGTTCACTACAGTTGGTAGACTGCTAAAAGCAAAAGAAAAATGGAATGTCACTTAGATGTTCTATGCACGAATAGAAGTATAAAATGCTCTCCAAAAGGAGAACATGAGCAGCAACCACTTAGATGTTCAGCAAGGTTTCGTGACTGCTCCCTTGGTCGCTTGATGGGTGTTATGCTCACTTGTTGTTCAGTTTCTGCATCCCTTGTCAATAAAAGTCTGATTTTCCTATCTGCCACATTGTTTTCTATCATGCTTTCTGCGTCTCTGGAATAATCAATCAGCTGAAGACTTGCTATGTTTTCGCCACATCTCTTCTTATCGTATAAGTAGTCCCTCCTTGCATACCCTAGTTGTTCTTTCCAAGCTATCAAGTTCAGATATGTTACATCAGCCCTATCAATGGTCATCCGGACGATCTCTCTCTTTGGACATTCTCCCTTGCAACAAAAACGTAGTTTCCACATCTCACCAGTCAATGGGGCACTATATAGATAGGGAAATTGTTAATAAACGAACATGTTGACAAGATCAAGAATGCAATTAATTATTTGCCATGAGTAGTTAATAAAAATCTGGTGCCCTACACACAACAGATTAATATTGAAAATTAAAAGTAGATTCAGCACAAAACCAAGTATCCTATGCCATGATTTGTTACATGAAAACTGTGATTAAATAATAAAAACAAGATGACATAACCAACTCTATATTTGTTTGGCCTGATTATAAAATATAAAAAGAAACTATCCTATGCATATTACATCTCTGTTGAAGATCTTCAGCTTACTGGATTATTCATCAGTGTAATTAAGCAGCAGAAAATGTTATTGGTCGACATATCCTACGAAGACGGTTCCCAATCCCAAATACATCCTCTCCTTAAATAGTTTTTATATCTAAGAATAATAAATACTTTGCCCAGCAATGTTCCTAAGACCTTATTTTATTTGTTTTACGATAAATTTTGATCTGTGTTGATGTTATTCTCAATTCCGTAGTGAGAACTGTAATTCACATATGAAAGCCGTAGTGAAATATGAATTATGGATATGTACATATTACTCCACAGAACTGCATTATTGTCACTTTGTTAATTCACTCATCAAATTCTAAAAAATGTGTGTGCTCATGATGCCTCGGATAAAAGCACTACAGTAATCATACTAGTTGAAGGATACTATCAAGTGGTCCTTATTGCTTGAATGGGGGCACAAAAACTGAAATTAACACTTTTCTGTATGAGCAAAATGCACTATTGTAACCACAACAGCAGAGAGTATCATATGCAAATCCTACATCTCTATCATGATCCCCACTTATCTTCCATCATACCTGCTGGATCCTTCAAGAACCAATGACCATCTTGAAGACCTCGGCTTGAACCTCTTCACGATCACGACGTGAGCCGGCCAAGTTCCCACCTGGTGCCCTACACAACAACAGATTCGTATTGAAAATTAAAACAAGATTTAGTAGAAAACCAAGTATCCTATGCACTCTAGTTATATGTAACGAAAATAGGAGGGAGCAGCATCAGTGCATCACACATAATTGTTCTCATATTTCTTGATCCTTTGAGGAGCACTGCTGCATAGTATAGTAGCACTGAAATAAAGATTGTGCGCTTTGTTTGCTTGATTCAGAAAGTGAAGCTCCAATATTTCAGCAAAATCGAGATATGCTATTGGTAAAATTTCATAAATGTGAGTTGCTGGTCTTCATGATCATGTCTATTGTAAATGCCTTCTAAAAAAACTTTTATTCACTCTTTCTGCTAAGTGAATAGATACAGAATTACTAACTGAATCTTGTCCTTGGAAACAAGATGAGGCTGAACATTTTTTTCAGTTCAGATTGTTACATGTTACTTCGATATATTGCTCCCATTTTCAGAGTCTGTAGTAATATAACCGAACTTTCCAATGTTTTTTAGGTACATCATCTCTATGCAGATGATGGAGGATGTGATCAACATCTACACGCACATGGAGTTTGATTTATTTGACGACGACAACAAAGTCGACTACTCAGATTCTCTACCCACCAGCAGCAACCAGGAAGATGACAAGTCCAACACGTGTTATCTGTTATAGGTTCTGAGGAAAATAGACATGTTTTTGAGGCAACTAGATGACATTCTAAAAATTAAATGATGTTGTACTTGGATCATCTTGCCGGATCGAACGGCGCAGCCTCCTCACGCCAAATCGAACGGCGCAGCCGGACCTCCTTGCCAGCAGCCAGCACACGACGAAACGGGGTCGGGGTGGAGGCAGTTGGTAGTCCAAGAGAAGTACTCAGAAAACAAGATTGAAACAGCATGACGTACTTGCAATGATCCTGTATCTTTCGCCAAAAAAAATGTTCCTGTTCTAACCCTGGGCGGAACATAATCACAGAACTGTGCCCTATACTCAGACTTGTAACGATCCCCATTAATCATACATCATCATTCGTCCGATCTAACACCAGGTTTTGGTAAACCCTAGGGGAAAGTGTCGGCAACATACCTGTAGGAACCTTGAGCAGCCAACGACTCCTCTTTAGCAGCACAGGCATCAACGACTTGAGGAACACCACGTTGGCCGGCCATGGTGGTAGGGTACGGCGTCCTGGTGGTAGGGGCGGCATCAGTGTAGGCGCGGTGAGTCGTAACCCAGGAGGCGCATCTGATGACGAGGGAAAAGTGGGGCCGGGGGCGTGGGGAGTCGTGGGCTTTAACTTTGGAGCCAAAACTAGCGGGGGATGGAATTTGTGCAAAATTTTGGAGGGAAATTTCCAGAAATTTTAGTACGGATAATCCATTTTTTATTCAAAAATACAGAAATATACCTGCGGTAAATTTTTTACAAAAATAGGCACCAGTCGCCCCACAGTTGGGCGATTGGAGCCTTTCGCCCAACCCAAAGGTGACAGATGGCCTATCGCTACATCATCGAGCGACTGCTGATTGTCGCCTTCCGGTTGGGCGACTTTCATGCAGTCTCCCAACCGTTGGGTGACTTGCATGCAGTCGCCCTCTCTTTAGGCGACTGCATGTTTTTTTGTGAATTTTGTAGGTAAACTGGTAAAAAATGTGGTAGAGGTGTAATAAAAGTTTATGTTCATTGTGTGTTGTTAAATGACATATGTTAAGAAATTCTGTACGTAGAACCGGTATGTTAATATTTGTTAGATGACTTGATATATGAATGATTGAATGCGAAAATAAGCTTGTTTGAATTTAAATAAACTTTATAACATAGTTGTGAGTTTCATTACATGCATAACATATATCATCGACAGCGCCCCTCACTCGCCACCCTAACGTGCCCCGTCACCGCGCTCGCGTCCTCCCGTACGGCCCCGCTTGGCCGTCCTCCGTGACCTGCATGTGCGCAAACTGTACCTGCAAGAAAGGCAAGTTGATTAGTACAATGATCGTCCGAGGCTGAAGCGCTCGAACGACCACAACTGCAGCAGCAAGGGATAGCCTGTGAGGATCGAGTTCGCCTTGATCCTCGTGCACGCATTGCACAGCCCGCGGTACGTCGCGGCAAGTGCGGCCAATCCCCAGCTGACCTGGTGGGCCTCGCCGTCCGCAATCGACACTAAATTTTCTACATCTAAATTTCTAAACTACATCTACATTTCTAAAATAAATGTTCTACACTAAATTTCTAAACTAAAATTTCTAAACTAAATGTTCTACACTAAATTTTCTAAATTAAATTTCTAAATTGAATTTTCTAAACTGAATTTTCTAAACTAAATTTCTAAACTAAATTTTCTAATCTAAATTTCTAATCTAAAATTTCTAAACTAAATTTCTAAAAATGTCTCCAAGCCACGTTGCCATCACCCTGCTATTGCTGCCAGCCGCCACTCGCTCATGCCAGAGCTGCATTTCTCACTCGTCGCCACACTCATGTCAAAGATGGCACAACAATCGCTCCACCTCGCCGACCAGTCATACCCTATCTTAACGCCGCCTTTGACCATGCACCAAGCGCTCCGCCGCACTGCCCTTGGCGCCACCATCTTTGCCAGCTATAAAGCCAAGCTCGACAGCAAAAGAAAAGCTTGCTGGCGGCAGCAGAGGCGGTGGCCAGATGTGAGCATCCACAAAATGGATTGCTCACGCCTACACCCACCCCTAGACGAAGCCTCGCTAGCCAATTTGGCCGGGGCGACGGCCGGCGACTTCCATGGGTGGCAGTGGAATAGGAAAGGGGTGGCTACAGCAATCTAAGGTGATTCAAAGCAATTCCTTGGTCTTGGAGCATCTCGTGGTGGGCAAAAGGTTATTTGGTGGTCTACGCGGCTTGGGAGTGGTGGTGGTGGTTTGGCGGCTTGAGGCAGCGAGGGGCAGAGGAGGCGCATGGTGCCAGTGACGTATAGGCAGTGATGGGTCTAGCCGAGGGTGGGGATGGTGTCACCGTACTCCAAGGAGGCCTAGGGTTCGCTACTACGCCTTTTCATCCTATTGCCATTGTATAGGTAAAAGGGACTATGCCAATTTGTGGGTTTACTTTACAGGATTAATCCTCATTTCTCATGGTTTAGTTCACGATCAAATTTTTGCTAACTGATTCTAATTGAGTTTTCCTACCCTAATTGTTGGATCATCTTTTCAGATTCGCCTTTCAATTAAAAATTCACTTCTATTAATTCTAAAAATATTTATTTCACATAACAAAATTTATTTGAAGTCAGAAAACGTGAAGGAATTCCAAAAATATTTGATTTGACAAAACTAACAAATTGTGAAGAAAAATTTGACAAAACAAAAAAATTTGTGCTATAGGCTGAATAGGGCGGCGATCGATCGAGCTCGACTGGACTAGAGCAAGGAGCCCGACTAAGCCGCCCGCCCAATCAGCCTAGGGAGCAGAAGTGCCATGTAGTAGTGTTGTAGCGAGTTCGACACAGCAACTGTCTTCTCGTATTTAAGTTGAGCTGGCTTCATCAGAGTAAGCGAGGTGGTACAAATTTTCCATTTGCACTCATCACACCTCAATACAAACAGACGGTGATGAATGACAAATTTTCCCTGATGGATGATGTTGGCAAATGAATTTGGCGTTCATGAGCAATATCAAGAAATTAGTATTTAATTATTTATGATGGTGGCCAAATTTAACAAATGTTAGGGTATAGGTGGATTAGTCAAAGTTTAGTCAGAATTATATTGGGTTCTTCATTAAGCCAGCTGGAAGGAAAGCTGAGATATTAACCCAGATGCTATTAATTAGCCAGCTGCTTAGGTTGATTCACACATGAACCGGATTAAATCGTTAACTGTGATTCGGTTAGCATACGGTTAACTAGTGTGAAGGAGTCAGGCACAAGTGTTTTGCAGAGCAATATGCCACTTCAGAGAAGGTTAATCAATGGAGGCTTGGCTAGTAATATAATTACAGAAAGTAGGGAAACTATGCATGAATATATGTAGAATAAATTTGAGTCCTCTTAATTAGTACAGAATAAATTAAAATTCACAAAATATTTGTTTTACACAAAAAAAATCATCTTCTTCATGTCCTTGGCCTAGAGAATTAACAGGAGCAACAACCCCATCAGCAAGGTAGGTGTCATCAACATCTTCATCTTCATCTTCATCAGGTAAGTCCGCATCATTTGGTTCAGGCATGGATTCTGCAATCGCCTTTTCAATGACAAAAGCATCACAACTAACCCCCTCTACGCCACACCTTCTAAAATTTGTCAATTCTTCATTTGAACGGGAAACACTCATATCCTCCACCCCCACGACAAGTGAGTCCAAATCGATTTCTCCCACATTGTCAGTATCTGATGTTTCAAGCATGGCAAACAGATTTCTAGGTTTCATTCTAACAACACTGCACCAATCTGGTTTCTTTGCACATTTCACGTAAAACACTTGCTCCGCTTGTGTCCCCAGACAGTAAGGATCATTTAAATAACGAAACCGAGTGGTATCAATATCGATAATCCCATATTTATCCTTACTATACCCTCAACCTTTGGTCTTTGTAGCTGCAGGTACATCAAACCAGTCACACTGAAACAGTATGACTTCCTTCTCATATGGGAAATCTAGGAAGATGATTTTTTTTAATCATGCCATACCAGTCCATATTGCCAGTACTGTCATCGCCCTTCACAAGAATACCACTATTTTGAGTATTTAGGCTCCTCTCTATGGAAGAGGTGCGAAACAGAAAGCCATTTATGAAGCATCTGTTGTATACACGAACTCGATGGTCTGGTCCTTGTGAAAGTGCATACATCAGGTCGCTTGTTTCTCCTTTTTCATAAAGATTTCTGATATGCAGTCCAAAACATTAACAAAAACTCTTAGGCAATAGAACAAGGACAAATTACAGCTTCACTACAAATTAATGATATAAAAAACTCTCACTTACTTCACGCTCAAACCAGCCTACAAATTCAGCCTTGTGTCTTTTTTCAAGATTACGTGGGTTGATTGCTTTCAATTCATCCATATGCTTGCTGTAATGATAATACAAAAAAGGGCATTAATTCGAAATGAACATAGACACGGATACCAAAAAATAAGTAAATTAAAAATTAAGCTTACTTAATCCATGGCCTGGCCTCATCATAGTTTGTTATTATGTAGTGCCTCATCCTATGCATTTCAAAATTGGAAACCAACTCGATACTACTTCCCTTCCTATTGTAGTCAATGTTCCCAAATATGCTAAGACCAGATGGTGGTTCAATAACAGTGGCACTTTCATAACGCTCCGGTCGATTAAGCTTCGTATCAACATCTTCAAAGAAGCGAGAACAAAATGTAAGGCACTCCTCTGAGATATATCCCTCGGCTATTGATCCTTCAGGGTGCACTTTGTTCCTTACATAGCCTTTTAGCATACGTAGGCACCTCTCAATTGAATACATCCATCTACAGCACACAGGGCCTCCAAGTCTAGCCTCTTCAGCAATATGAACTGGCAAATGCATCATGATATCAAAAAAGGCTGGTGGGAATATCATCTCAAGCCGACAAAGAGTCTCCCTAATTGTCGAGCTTAGGTTTTCAATATCTTTTTTCCTCTAGCTCCTTTGAACATATTGAGTTGAAGAACCTACTAAGATCAATTAATGCGAGCGCTACATCTTGAGGCAATATGTTGCGTACCACTAAGGGTAAAAGTTTCTGTAAGATAACATGGAAGTCGTGTGTTTTAAGTCCAGACAACTTACAACCCTGGACGTCCACGCATCTCTTTATATTGGAGGCATAGCCATCAGGCATCTTCAATTCTTCTAGAAATTTACATAGAATTGTCTTCTCATCCTTATCCAAAGAGTACAAAGCTGGTGGCAAAGTATACTTACCATTCTCGACTAAAGGATGCTGATCCTTCCTAATACCCAAATGTTGCATGTCAAGTCGAGCCTTCTCACTATCCTTACACTTACTTTGTAATTCAAGCAAAGTCCCCAATAAGCTCTCACAAATGTTCTTCTCAATGTGCATCACATCTAGATTATGGCGTATAAGCAATGATTCCCAGTAAGGTAGATCAAAAAAAACTCTTCTTCCTCCAGTTGTGCCATCTAGTTTCCTCCTCACACTGCTTCCTCTTTCTTGTTGCCTTACCAAAAGTCACCTGCTCAAAACTCTCATATTGCCGCATCACCTGCTTACCAGTGAACGGCACTGGAGCCTCCCTGGTTTCCACCTTGTTATTGAAGCTAACCTTGTTCCTGCGCCACCTGTGGTCCAAAGGCAAAAAGCGGCGATGTCCCATGTAGCAATGCTTCGAACCGAATGTTAACCATAAGTACTCGGTATCCTTGTGGCAATAAGGACAAGCAAACTTTCCTTTTGTGCTCCAACCAGATAACATCGCATATGCAGGGAAATCATTAATTGTCCAAAGTAGAACTGCACGTAGAGTAAAATTCTTTTTCTCCTTCGCATCCCATGTTTCAACACCTTTAGTCCAAAGATCTTTAAGCTCATCAATCAGGGGCTGCAAATATACATCAATGTTCATTCCAGTAGATTTTGGCCCAGGTACCAACATCGACATCATCCAGTATGATTGTTTCAAACACAACCAAGGTGGCAGGTTATAAGGTATTAGGATCACAGGCCATGTAGTATATGTCACATTCAGCATCCCAAATGGATTGAAGCCATCAGATGCAAGTCCCAGCCTAACATTGCGTGGATCCAATGCAAAGTGCTTATACGCGTCATCCACGTGCTTCCATGCCAATGAGTCAGCAGGGTGCCGCATTTTCCCATCACGGAACAATTCTTCCTTGTGCCATTGCATATATGATGAAGTGGACTTTGTCATGTATAATCTTTGCAGCCGAGGAATAAGCAGAAAATACCGTAGTATTTTACGAGGAATACGCTTCTTTGCCCCACCAGTGCCACTAAGCTCACCAATCCCATCTGAATCCGTCGTTTTCCATCGACTCTCACCACATTTTGGACACGAATCCATGTTAGCATAATCTCCTCGAAATAAGACACAATCATTCTCGCATGCATGAATATTTTGGTAGTCTAGGCCAAGATCTTGAACAACCTTTTGCACTTTCTCCAAGGTGTTTGGGACACAGTGGCCTTCAGGGAGCACATGCGAGAACAAAAGAAGTATGGCCTCTATGGATTTGTTACTAAGACCATTCATGCACTTAATCTGAAAGAGCCTGACAATGAAAGATATTTTAGTAACCTCCTTGCAACCTGGATACAATTCTTTCTCTACTTCTTTCAATAAATTATAGAATTTCCTAGCACTCTTATTTGGCTCTTGGTTATTACCTATAATTTCTCCATGTATTGCACCACTGATTAATGACGAAACCAGATCATTGGCATAGGGACCATCACCTGCTATGCCTTCATTATAATCTCTGTCATTAGCTGAAGGTTTAGCATTACCTTCACCTTCAATGAAAGTCTGATCAAACCCTCTAATCAGCAAATGCCTTTGAACCTCACTTTTTGTTCTGTATGCCATGCAACGACACTTTGAACATGGACAAGGTGTAGTTTGTCTTTTATATGTTCCCTCAAATGTATTATCAATAAACTTATTGAATCCTTCTTGCCACTCATCAGTTGACCTATCCAAGCGCATCCAACTCCGGTCACCATGCGCCATGCTTTCTTACTAACTGAGTCAATCAACTAGCACCCAAGCTGTCCAAACACTGCATGAATACCAAAGTAAAAAGAGAAGATTAGTGCCACGAGCATGAGATAAAACATAAACCTTCAAAAACACATGTACTATTATTACCAAAGTATTTATGAAAGCAATAACACTGGAATAAACACACTTCCAATAATCTGGTTTCTTTTCAAAAACACTGGAATAAACGCACATACCGTGGTGTTGAGAGATGCGAGAAACCAGCAGATTGAAGGGAACCTGGGAGAGGAGACAGAATATAACAGGAGACGGAGGCAGTAGCGGAAGTAATAGCAGATGGAGGTAAAGTCTTTCTTGTTATCTCTCAAACCCAATCTCTAATACAATATATAACAAACCTGTCTACTCCGACTAGGACTCAAATAAGTAAAAGACTCGGGAACTAACCCAAATACTATTGTGTTGCCGTAAGCAACCAGGAAACCAACTCTTGCTCAGCTGCAGCATCCGAACCGGATTGCAGCACAGCCTTTACATCCGAACCAACCATGCTGGGAGCAGACTTGACAGAGTTGGGCCGGCGACGTACATACGTACGGCCCCACATGACAAGGTTAGTGCAAATAAATCATGGAGCTGCAACCACACATACACAACATTTAAGTTCAAAACTAGCATAAATTACAAGGCAAATAGTTCTGACACTAAAATATTTGTTCAAAATATTATGAATGAAAGAAGTTTCTAAAAACATATGAATGTCTACGTTTTTTTCATAATTGAACAATTCAAAAAAAAAACAAAATTCGCAATGCATCAAGAAGCTACTGTAGTAATTAAATTATTAGCAAGTGTAAGTACATGAGTGATAGATGATCTGATCTCTTGAAGAAGACTACAGTACATGCGATGCTTGATACATGATCTGAATTTTTACTAAAACAACTAAAGATTGCAGTACATGACTCATGAGGGACAGATGATCTGATGTATTGAAGCAAGATTACTACATGAACAGATTGATAGATGATCTGAATTCTGTAAATAAACAAGGATTATCGTACATGACTCGTAAAGGAGTGAAACCAAAGAATACATGACTAAGTAAGGAAGCTAAGGATCAGGAACACAGAGTGATGCTTGCAGCTTCCCTGTGGATATGTCCGTCAGTCAACAGGGTCGCTCCTGGCTGACTCACCTGCTGCGGCAGTGGCGGAACCAAGATTTGGTTACACCCCGGGCTAAATTCTAACAACTAAAAACTAACGTCAATTTATACCCATACCAGTATACCACAACATAACAAAAGTACATCAGAACGCATCATTGATCCGCTTCATTTTGTATTCACTCTTAACTCTATAGCGAATAATTGAAAGTAAGACAACAATAATCATTACTAAACCAACAACAATTTTGGTATCTTTAGTTTCTATAGAAAATGTTCACAAATGTTCAGTTTCAGGGAAATAAAGTACTTGACAGGAGTTTAAGAAATATTGAATTACCTGAAAGATCTTTTGAGGTCTAAACCTAGATTTGAAGTAATATTGGTCAGATTACCAACCATCTGAGGTGTAACAAAGCTGAAAAAAAGTAAAACACATTAGATAATTTGTATGCAAAGCAAGGTGAACATAATAACATATTCACTATTCAGCTAGTTGAAATGGCATGCCTAACCCCTAATTCTCAGCAAATGAAGGTGACCTACGAGGTGTGGATGCCTATAATTCCTTTTAAAAATATATGACAATACTATAATTGATGTCCTTAGTTTACTAAAATTTCAGTGACAGCTCAACGACTGTGGTCTGGGGATAAAAACACAAGCAATGTAATGTAATGAACACTAAAGGGCACAACTTGAGCAGGCGCAGAGAGCTTAAAGATTAACAAAGTAAAACAACCTGCTGCATTGATATCTATTGTCACCAATTCACCATCCAAGACTTTTGTCGAATCACTGAAATGCTTCTTCGGTTCTTCCAGTAAGGCAGTAACTGATGTCATCGTCTATTTCAAGTTTTCAACAGTAAGATGCAACATTCCCTCATATTGCTTAGAAGTCAAAACTAACATGACACCTTGTGCATTTTATCTAGGAAAGAAAGAGGAACAAAGGTGAAACAATGACAATCAATAGGAATGTAAAAGGTTAATTCACTAGATAACTGGTCTCTGGTAACTGAATCTATAGAAATTACAGATATGTAAGTTGTTATGTGAAGAGAACCTTAGATCGGAGACGGAGGAGGCGAGGGCGGCGCCGGGGGCCGCGACGGAGCCGGAGGAGGCAAGGGCTGCAGCAGAGGCCACGAGGAGGAGGCAGAGCCGGAGGAGGCGAGGGCGGCGGCGGAGGCCGCGAGGAAGAGGCGGAGCCGGAGAGGGGAGAACGGCCGCCGGGAGAGAGGGGAGAGCCGCCATGGAAGGAGAGGGGAGAGCCGCCATGGAAGGAGAGGGGAGAGCCGCCGTGGGGGGAGAGGGGAGAGCCTCCGCGGGAGGAGAGGGGAGAGGCGCCGCGAGGGGAGAGCAGCCGCCGCCGTCGGGACGCCCGGACGTGAGAAGAGCACGAGTTGCAGATCGTGGGCGGCTGGGCGCTAGGTTTCCATCATCGTGGGCTAGGCCACTTATGCCGTCTCGAGCTGGGCTGTGATGCCTCGGGCGAAGCCATTAAACAGTATATTTTTTGGCCTGTTTAAAAGTATTTTTACACTGTTAATTTTGCTGGGCCTCAGGCTATAGCCTACCTAGCCCGAGGCCCAGTTCCGCCCCTGTGCTGCGGCGTGTGCTGTCGACGACGATGAAGGGCCCTGCGGCTGGGAGGGCACACCATGTGGAAGTTTGTATTGTATTGTAATTTGTGCAAATTTCAAACTGGATTGTTGAATTTTGAACTTATTATGTTATTTAGTACCTATATACCGAATTGCGGAGCAAATTTCTATAATTATACCGAATTGCTAAATGGAATTTATCGAATTGCATGAATTTTTTGTGTGGCATACCCTTTGGCATAATCACCATGTGGAAGTTTTAGATAGCAAATATTTGCATCTTTGTGCAATAATAAGTTGGTAACTCAGTGGTAAGCACTGCAGTGTTTAATTGATAAGTCATTGGTTCGAGTCCTACTTAGCGTAGCTTAAATTTTTATTTTCCTATGTTTTTTATCCCTCGAGGCCCCTACAAATGAACTAGATAAATGCGCTTCCTACCGAGCACAACTGAAATCTTAATTTTAATTTTCTAAATTTTTATCCCTCAAGGCCTCTACACATTAACTAGATAATTGCGCTTCCTACCGAGCACAACTGAAATTTTAATTTTCTAAATTTTTATCCCTCTACAAATTAACTAGGTATATGCGCTTTAGTTACTTTTTATTTTTTCTACTAGTATTTTTCTTTTATCCCACAAGCCAGTGCTAATACAAATATTTTTCTTTTCAAACAATGGAACCTGTCTTATTGCAACGAAAGATAGTTTTATATATCAACGACTAACAACTGTGGCAATACAACCCTAGAAGATGCAACGATCTCAAATTTCGTGGCAACACAACCTTGTTATTGCAACGAAAGATCGTCTTCTATACCAACAACTAACAACCGTGGCAATACAACCCTAGAAGATGCAACAAACCCAAATTTCGTTGCGATAGATAAAACCCTATTGCAACGCAAGCAACGATTCATGCAACGAATCAAAACCGTTGCAAAACTGTCCAATATTCGCAACCAACAGCAAAAGCGTGGCAATAATGTCGACATATTGCAACGCAAATCAAACGAATCACAACGCAAATTCATTACGTGGCAATATTGTCAAGTACTTGCAACCGTTTTATAAATGGTGGCGATAGAACCTACCAATTGCAACGAAATGCATGGTAATCGCCACGCAAAAATATCCGTGGCAACATGGTCAACTATCGCAACCAAAAATGAAAATGGTGGCAATAGCCCCTACCTATTGCAACCAATTTCGTGTCGTTGCAAAGTTGATCGTGGCATTAGGGTTACACACTTCCTTAGGTGTGCGGCGAGGAGTCGTGACAAGGCCTTTACAATGCAAAGCCTTCAACCTGGTCGAGCCAACTCTAAGGTTTCACCCCAGTAAGGAATCCACCAGACCGGGACCCCCTCTTGAGCCTAGACGAGATTTCTCATGGCTTAACCACGCTCGCCCAAGTGAGACTTCACATGGCACCAACCACACTCACTTTCAACCTACGACTTGACTCAGATTGGGACTTTGCAAATTATTCAGCCAGGGCTGTCCCATACCAGCCATGTGGTAGTATGATAGGGCTTTGCAACAATAGCTCATAGACCGGTCCTTAACTGACTCAGGCCCAACCACATACCCCCGTGCACGACAATCAACCACTGCAGCTCCAACCAACAGGGCATGCCTGCACCCACCACTCTAACCAATTGCCTAAGTCTAAACCAGGTTTGATATTTTGTTTTTCAAAATATTTCATAAACCTCCTTGACTCACCAAAGTCAAGAGTACATATCAAAAACATATCATTTTATGTGAAAGGGTTCATCATGTCATGTGAAAATGTATCCCAAAACAAATATTAGGACTAAGCAGGTCTAAGCGTTTGATTAAACTCTCTAGCCAACACTAATGTATTAACTAGAGTTTGAATCTAGGGTGACAAGGTATCGAGGAATTCAATATCAATGGAGGAATTAACAAGTAGGCAATAACTAAATTTAAAACTGAATTAAAATACATTGAATAAAAATATGTATGCAATATAATTTAAATCAACATAATTTTATTTTGAAATCTGGGATCAACATGATCAAGGAGTGTGACTTGCCTTGCTCTTCAACTTGGCTTGAATCTTCGTCGAAGAATTTTCCCGAATCGTCGAAGTCTACAGGTGAAAATAACCCACCAAATTCAAATAAATTCAAATTGACCTTAAATATTTGAATTGAGGCTAGAAATGGATAGAGGGGAATTTTTGATGAATTTAGAAATTTGAATGGGCTAAATTGGAGTTAGGACGAAAGAAGAACAGGCTCTGAGAAGTTTGAAAAGAGAGAAAATGGAAAATCAGGATTTTTGGAATTATTTTACTAAAGAAAAATCTGAGTTATTGCGTCAGCAGGGAATTTCTTTTTCAGCCGAATTATTATTCTACTGAAAAAGATTTCTCGTCGACCACAAAATGGTTTGACTGGCAGGTGAGCCCGGGTCCATGTGGACCGAATCCATGGACTCGGGCGGGGCTGAGGTGGCGCAGGGGGTGGCGTGGCAGCCGGGTGCCCGCGTGGCGCCCAGGTGGTGCTGACGGGGCGGCCACCTCACCCGCCACGTCGGCACCGAGGCAGTGACGGCCGGAGGAGCTCGGGCTCCGGGATCTCGCCGGCGTACGGCAGCTCGACGGCGGTCGGCGTTGGGCGAGGAAGGGCGAGGGGAGCGCGGCGATCACGAGGAGGGGCGCGGCCTTACCAGCGGCGACCGGAGACGGCCGGCGGCGAGCGTAGGGCGGCAGAGGCGCACGGGCTACGGCGCAACGGCGGTAGAGCGCACGGGAGGAGAAGGGGGAAGTGGAGGGAGGTGGGGCGGAGTGAGGGGAGGCCTGGGGACCCTTTTATAGGCGGTGGAGGGCAACGGGGCGGCGCTAATTGCTCACCGGAGAAGTTGGGGAAGTGGCGGCGATTGCGGGCGGAGAGGCGAGTGCGGGGAGTAGCGACGGGTGCGAGAAGGGCGGGGAGGTGGGGCGCGGCGCGTGTGGCGCACGGAGGTGGGTGACGTGGCTGAGGGAAGCGGGGCCGGAGGGTGCGGGCAGCGGTTGCGGCCGGGGGTGGCGCGGGAGGAAGGAGGAGGCGGGGTGGAAGACGGGCCCGACATGTGGGCCCGGGGCTCAGCGAGAGAGGGGGCGCAGGCGGCTGACGGGCGGGGCCCGCGGGGCAGAGAGAGGAGAGAGAGGGAGCGGGGTGCAGATGGCGGAGATCAGGCCGGGGCGGATCGAGCGGCCGAGAGGAGAGGGGGCGGATGGGCGACGTGGCACAATCCAAGCCGGCCACTTGTCGGCCCGGGAGGTGGGGTAGTGGGATGGGGCGGACAGGCGTGGGTGGAATCCGGCCGTCCACGTGGCGGCTGGAGGGGAGGGGAGGGAATTTCATTTTCTTTTTCAGAAAACCTGAATAAATTCTATAAAGCTCAGAAAAATATGAAATAAACTCCAAAAATCCTAGAAAATTCAGAGAATCTCCTGGAGACATTTTGGACTTAATACAAATATTTTCAACTAATTTTGGTATTATATTTGCATACTTTAAAATACTTTTTAATTTCAAAAATACATTTTAAACTCCTGAAAACTCAGAAAACCCAAATAAAATCCAAATTACTCCAAATATTTAATTTTACATAGAATTTTTATAGAAAAAACAGAATATCATTTTATTTAATAATATTTTTTTGGTTTTCACTTAAAATACTTTTTAAATCCAGCTTTTTACAAAAACAGAAATTCAGGGCAAAAACCAAGTTTAAAATTTAGGCACAAAAATACTTATTTTAGTTTAAAATTTTTAATTAATTTTTATTTATTAATTAATTTTTTTATTTTAGTAAAAATCTGGGATGTTACAAATAGGTATTGGTGGTGTTTTAATGCAAAAGGGAAAACCGATAGCATACTTTAGTGAGAAACTAGGAAGCGCTCAATTGAACTATCCTGTGTATGATAAAAAATTGTATGCTTTTGGTGCGTATGCTTGAAACTTGGCAACATTATCTCTGTCCTAAAGAATTTGTTATTCACTCTGATAATGAAACTTTGAAATATTTGAAAAGCCAAGCTAAATTGAATCGTAGACATGCTAAGTGGGTAGAATTCATTGAAACTTTTCCATATGTTGTTAAGTACAAGAAAGGAAAAGAGAATGTGGTAGCTAGTGTTTTATCTAGAAAGAATGCGCTTTTAAATCAACTGGAAGTAAAGATACCTGATTAGAGAGCTTAAAAGATTTATATGCTTCTGACTGTGAATTCTCATAACCATATTCTAAATGCAAAGATGGGAGAGGATGGGATAAGTTCCATGTTCATGATGGGTTCTTATTTCATGCTAACAAATTGTGTATTACAGATTCGTGTGTTTGCTTTTATTGCAGGAATCTCATGCAGGAAGATTGATGGGACACTTCGGGAGAGAAAAGACCTTCATGATGTTGAGCGATCACTTTTATTGGCCTAAGATGAGGCGTGATGTTGAAAAGTTTATACAACGATGTGTGACATGCCACAAAGCGAAATCTAAACTTAATCCACATGGTTTATATACTCCACTTCATGTTCCTAGTGCACCTTGCAAGGATATTAGTATGGACTTTATTTTAGGATTGCCTAGGACTAAGAGGGGGGACGAATTCAGTTTTTGTTGTTGTGGATAGATTCTCTAAAATGGCACATTTTATTCCCTATCACAAAAGCGATGATGCGTCGCATGTAGCTAACTTGTTTTTCAGGGAGATTGTAAGATTGCATGGCATGCCAAGAACAATTGTTTCAGATCACGATGTCAAATTCATGAGCTATTTTTGGAAGACTTTGTGGGCCAAACTCGGGACAAAGTTGTTATTCTTAACAACTTGTCACCCACAAACAGATGGACAAACAGAGGTGGTGAATTGAACACTTTCAATGCTGCTACAAACGATGATCAAGAAGAATCTCAAAGAGTGGGAAGATTGTTTGCCGCATGTGGAGTTTGCACACAATAGGGCGGTACATTCTACTACTCAATTATGTCCGTTCGAGGTGGTGTATGGTTTTAAACCAATCATGCCACTTGATTTGCTGCCACTTCCACTACATGAACAAGTTAATATGGAGGCAATAAAACGTGCTGAATATGTGAAGAAAATTCATGTTAAGACTAAAGAAGAAATTGAAAAGAAGGCACGTTACTATGTTGAGAAGGCAAACAAGTCAAGAAAGAAGATATTATTTGAACCAGGTGATTTGATTTAGGTGCATCTACTCAAAGAACGCTTTTTGAACAAGCGCAAATCCAATTTAATGCCTCGGGGAGATGGTCCCTTCAACGTACTTGAGATGATCAATGATAATGCATACAAGATAGAGCTTACATGTGATGATTATGCTGTGAGTTCTACATTCAATATTGCTGATTTGTCACCATTTTTTGGGTCGAAAGAATCAAAGTCGAGGACAACTCCTACTCAAGAGGGGGAGGATGATGAGGACATTACGATTGGTTCGATTACACGAGCACGAGATAAAAAGATTAGTCAACAGGTGAGCTCGCTCCTAGTTGAATTTGATTTTTATTTATATGAGAAATTGCTACTACCTGATTCTAGTGTTTTATGCATGTTTAGGTATGAGGAGGGAATTGGAGCACGAGCAAAAAAAAGAGCAAATAATTCATCACAAGCTATGCACAAATGGAGGAAGGCCACGTTACACCTTTGAAGTCAATTGCATGGGAAGGCCAACTAAACATTTATGGCCATGCAAATCAGTCCAAAAGATTCCATGAAGAACTCACGGCCCATGTTGTAGCCATGTAATCATGTTTAGCTAAATGATTGGCTCGGCCACAAGGCTCAATAGAAAGTCACGGAGGCTTGACCGATTGTGCTTCAGTTTCGGTTGGTTGGCCGAGTACTTTTCTGAGTCGGTAATTTTTTTCTTTTGTTGCGTACGAGTCGGTTCCTTTTCCTTTTGTCAAGATTGGCTATATATAGGCTTGTATACTCTCCTTTAATATTCAGACCACAGAAAATTAATCTATTATTTTCAGAGAGCTATGCGCTTATTCTTCCTAGGGTTTGGCATATGATTTCAACCTAGAGGAGAATCGGGCGTTCTTCCCCGTTGTTCTTGCGATTCCTTGTGATTTGCAAGAGTGACGACACGTCTATTGGGTGGTCGAGTAGACGGGATCACGAGTGTGTGGTTGGGTGAATTCTTTTATGGTAGGTTGCTGTTCTAACAGTGGTTGACATCATCGATTCATCAGGTTGCACAGATCCAAATTATCCCCACCGATCATATGCCGTGAAGATCGGGAAATCCCCCACATCACCCTAGGTTTGGATCTTTGCCTTCTTTCTTATAACTTTTTCTTGAGTTAAATACTTTTCACAATTTTGATGCAAGGTGATACTGAGTCAAAATAGAAATACCTATTTTATGGAATATATGCATAATAGTTGCTCAAAGGAATGCTTGCCTGAGTCTATAATAAAGCTCTGAGTCTCCACACTACCCTGATACAATTCCCTTTAAAGACTCGGTACTTCGCCTGTAGATTATACTAGAGTTTAATCTATGACGTCGAAGAGATAACAGGGCCTAATTAATTGAGTGAATTCTACTAAGTATGCTTGTGGGGGTTTCTAGTTTCTCGCTTCGCTTATATCGGCTCCTAGGTTTCTTATTGATTTGGATTGGTCAACAAACAATTGCCCTTGTTCGACTGATGTTATTTACATGCGTAGAAATTTAAGAATACTATGTTGACATGGAGGAATTTGTTAGGTCTTGGATAGTTCCTAAAAGAATTTCTATCATTTTTATGCGGCTAACATTCACTTATGTAGTTCTTAGTACATCCAATTAATTTACTTACTTGCGACAACTCTTATATGATGAGATTTTTATATTACACATCTTTTAGCGAGTATCCCTAAATTTAGCAAAATCTAGCCTGTAGCATTTTATTTTGCCTATTTTATCTTCTTTTCCCTTTTTTCTTCCCTCTTTTCTTTTTCTTCTCTTTCTTTTTCTTTCCGTCGACGCTCTCATTTCCTACCACGCTTTCTCTCTCCTGGTTGTTTCCTCCACTCCCGATCCAATCGGACCCTAGCGCCATGCCTTCGGCTCTTCGGCGCCGCGCCGCCTCAGCCCCTTCCAGGCCCTGGCGCCTTCACCTCCGGCTCCTTCATGCGCCTCTTCCCCTCGACTCAACTGCATTGTGGCTACGCCGCTGCACGTCATCTCCTAGCACCCCTACCGCCGGCGCCTCACCTCGGCAACCCTCTCGACTGGTGCTGTGGTTTCCCCTCTACTACTACTCCTCCGGCCTCTCGCCGACTCTGGCTTCTCACCGCCCGAGCTCCTCGCGCCATTACCAGTAACCCTAGGTTGACCCTAGGTTTGGGGCTTGCTCGACGGCTCCGATTTCCTCTTCTTCTTCTTCCCCCTTGACACTTTTCTACTCCCTCCCCATCTATTTCTTTGATTTGATACTAGATTTTGATTTGCCTCTTTTGATTTTTGGATATACCCGAGGGTGGTAGTCCTGTGGCTCCAGTGGGGCTTGAGGTCATGCCATGCGCCGGGGGAGCATTCCATGGCCGTCGGGTTCGCGGTGCCCTTCCTACACCATGGTGGCTCACCTCCTCAGTACAATTTTCTCCCTCTGCTCCCTTCCTCTACTTTCGGTTGGTGCTCTATGTGTTGGTTCCATGGTGCCCTAGTGGTGCTAGGTGACAAACGAATGGTGGCTTATTGTCTGTGGTCGTGCAAGGTCTATTATTGAGAAATTGATGATAATACTATTGGTGATTGGTGGGCTACCTTTGCCGGTTGATTGGGTTGCTTTGGGCGAGGATGGTGACTTGTGCTCGGCGATTGCTTTCCTGGTCGTTAGCGTGCTAACTGGCCTTGACGGTGGTCTTCTTCGCCTACGGCTTGCTGGTTGGCTTTGGCTCCCTGCTGCTGGTTGGCACATCCTAACGATGGTCTGGTGGTGGCTAGTGCTTTGTGGTTGTAGGGTTTGAGGGTTTGGGGAGGGGAATGAGAGACAGGGACGGTTGCTGGTGCCATGGTGTTTCTTCTCCCTTCCCTCTACTCGATTGGCTACGTGTGTTCTTTGGCTTATGGCCATGTTGCGCTTTCTCGATGCCTTGCTATCCCTTCTGTGGCTCTGTGGCTGTTGTCGCCTAGATAAGTCGGGTTGTCCTTTTACTGTAGCACTGCGGTGGTGGCAGAGTGATATTTTAGGGTTTTGGGGCATTTGGCCGGTTGCTATGGTATTTGGATCAATATCAGGTTTGTTTATGCCGAGTGATGATCCTATGGTTGTGAGAGGTGCCGACTGGCCTCGGAACGGTCAGGTATCTCCATGAACGGACCGCTCCGCCCGAACTTAACCTCTAGGGCTCTGACGGCAATTTCTATCTTCTTTCCTTGCTTCGCTTATTTTCATTTATTTTTTGTTTGGTCTTTTTGGGTATTTTAATTACTGATTCACTCACAAATGGAATAGCGGTGTGGTGTTGGTTCGATGACGGATTCTCATGTATGCAATGATCTAAGTGTAACTTTGTCTTCCTTTTATTACTGATGTACAAATGATATGAATGTATACTAATTCAAATGCAATTTCTACTCTCAGTTGGTACGGATACAATTGTATATGTACAATATGGATTTACATTTGTAATTTGGTTCTCTATTGTAATTGTGCTAATGACTAAGTGAGTTGTGTTTGGTTTATTTTTATTGCATTTGTTAAGTTGAATCCTCTCAGCGAGAACCAAATTTAAAGAGTTTAATCCCTAATATTAATTTGACCCCTTAATCATTATTAGTAACACTAATTACCACATTTAGATTAGTTAGAAAACGCGGAGTGTTACACACTCAATTCACAAGAATATAAGAATAGAACAGTAGACACAAGATAAGCTAAGGTTTCGCGTAACTTTGTTGCTCTTTTGCCTGTAAGTGTTGTATGTACAACATGCAGCCCCTACTCGCTTTATATAGGGAGAGGTGAGTTGCCTTCGTGACAGAATACATCACATAGGACTAAACTATGTTAATTAGCGTTCGTTTATTGGGCCATCTGGATGGACGGATATACAACATCGCCCACGGTACTCTAATATTTCTACCGATCAAGATGATAGTCACATACACTACGGATTTATTTTTGGTACCTTCTTACAACAGTCCTGATACTCCGTTTGGAAATAATAGTATTTTGTTGATGTCAGAAATTTAGTTTACTGAAGATGGGGAGTTCATAATTGGCAGTGGAGCGTAAAGAATTGAGTTTTTCAGTGCAAACTAAGAGTCCATATGTCTATCGAGCTTGCTAGAGACTGCATTTATCTTGGTTTTGGGTGTAAAGGTTAAAAACCGAGTGTGAACCCCATACAAACGTAGAAATTCGCTTGAAAACCAGAGCGCTAATGCTAAAGGAAAAACAGAACTTACTTGTGGAGTGGGTTTCCCGCTTGTACATGGATGTTTATGTACGTAATGTACCGTAGATTGTGCTCCGAGATTTGTGCGAGCAAAGTGGGTGACCTATTGTGTACCCTGTCAAATACACGTGCTATTTGTATTGTGTACACTGGCGGTGTTCCTCGGTTCAAGTGGACGAATCTGGGCTCGTCGTCGCCTTTGGCCGACGGATCTGCCCTTCCCGTCCCTCCGCCCCTTGGTCTGGCCTCCTCATCGCCTCCGGCCGTCGGATCCGGCGTCGCCGTTGTCCCCGGCCGGCAGATAGGGAACAGTCTGGCGCACAGATGGATCAAGAATCCAAAACTGAATTGGATTAGTTAATGTAGGATCGTATGGCACAATCAGAGTGGGTGAATGATTGCCTTTGCTTTTTGGAACTTAATTAAAACCAAAAACTGAAAGCAGAACAAAAGCAATCTAAATTACCAGATGTAGATTTCGACCGCTCGCTCGACTGCTCGCTACGATCACTTTTGCATGTAGTCAAAATTTCCCTCCACTTGAAAAGCTTCAACCGCTCGAACGAGTATAAACCGAAGACAATACCGTGCTCGTAGCACGCCGCAAGAACACGAAAAGCAATGCTCAGGAAAACACGCTGCTGATGAACTTTTCTTGGAATTGATCTGATCTATTATTTCTGTATCATATTTGTGGTTATAAAGCGCCCTTACAGCACCCCTAAAGCTCTAGTACAAAAAGCCTCACTGCTACTAGGACTGTGCAATCGGTTTTTTCGGTTTGATCGGTTCGGTATATACGGTATATACGGTAAATACGGTGTTTGTAGTTTGGTAATATACGGTATTTTTAGAAGTACGGTTCGGTATCGGCAAATCCCAATTTATTTCTGTGCGGTATCGGTAAATACCATATTTACCAAAATTGACGCGAAGTGTAAACGATATAGCGACTAACGAGACAAGTTGGCGATAATACATGTACTACGGCAATGCGTTGCATGACTGTATATCTCCGCCTGCATCTTGTCCCATTGTATATTTATACTACACACACTACTGTCACTTCTTTTTCTAGCGCCAGACGAGCGGACGACACATTCTGGGCTTCTGGCTTAGCTACTGGAGTACTAGTACTAGCTCGCATCGCAATCTCGCGTAGGGAGCCTAGAGCTCGGTGATCCATTAGACCATTACTAGCTAATGCCTAGAGATGGAGTTGCTTGCACAGTCCGGCATCGTCAACTCCGGCATCGGCGAGCACACCTACTCCCCGCGCAACGTCCTCGACGGCCGCGAGGAGTGGCCCACGCACCAGGACGACATCGACGAGATGGACGCCTTCTTCGATGACGCCGTCGCCGCCGTCTTTGCCAAGATGGGTGTCACACCGCGCGACGTCGACCTGCTCGTCCTCAACATCAGATCCTTCTCCCCGGCGCCCTCTCTCATCTCCAGGATCGTCAACTGCTTCGGCATGCGCGAGGACATCATGGCCTACAATATCTCCGGCATGGGCTGCAGCGCCGGCCTCATCTCCATCGATCTTCGGCATGGGCTGCAGCGCCGGTCTCATCTCCGTCGATCTCCGGCATGGGCTGCAGCTTCGACCTCATATCCGTTGATCTCTGGCGTGGGCTGCAGCGCCGGCCTCATCTCCGTCGATCTCCGGCATGGGCTGCTGCGCCAACCTCATCTCCGTCGATCTCCGGCACGGGCTGCAGCGCCGGCCTCATCTCCGTCGACCTCGCCCAGAGCATCATGCTCACGCGCCCGAGGACCATGGCTCTCGTCGTCACCTCCAAGGCTCCGAGTCCTGCACTGGCACTGCATTAGTATTTTTGGTTGGTTCGGTTTCTTCGGTTTTTCCCGAAAAACCTGAATGCCAAAAAAACATGAAATGTGAAAACCGAACCGAATGCCAAAAACCGGTCAAACCGAGTTGACCGGTTTGGTTCGATTTTTTCGGGTCGGTTTGTTCGGTTCGGTTCAAAATGCACAGCCCTAACTGCTACAGACAGTCATATCACAGACGGTTCCTGAACCGTCAGTGTTTAGGTGTCAGTGAGAATAGGTGGTTATCACAGACGGCTCCCGAGCCGTCTGTGATAACACACATTATAGACGGTTTTTTTATAAATAACCGTCTGTGATAGTCGAGTATCACAGACAGTTTTTATAAAAAACAGTATGTGATAGTCACCGTCTGTGATACTCGACTATCACAGACGGTTAATGAATAGACCGTCTATGATATACACAATATCACAGACGGTTTTGTTACTAACCGTCTGTGATATAATAATATCACAGACTGTTCGGAATAAAAACCGTCTGTGATATTGTGTATATTACAGATGGTTAGTAACAAAGGCCGTCTGTGATATCATTCATATCACAGACGACAGTCTTTGAAACCGTCTGTGATACAATATCACAGACAATTTTTAACAACGAACCGTCTGTTATAGCAAGTGAATCAGCTATTTTATTTGCCGTTTTTTGGCTAGCCTCAGGATATGCTAGCCATGCCCTCTGAAAGCAAGCAAGCAAGCAGATTATAGATAAATGACAGATATGTTTATTGCAACTCAATTACAACAAAATTCACTACACAGATGAATGTAACAAACGGCCAGCAGATCACATACATATATAGAATGAAAATCGTTACACAGATCTAACAAATGAATTAAATTGAAGGAATTGTTTGATTTATACAATTGAATCCAATGTTTCGACATCTAATTATCACCATTGCTGGGGTGGAACTCTCCAGCCTTGTTTATGACCTCTGCTACTAAGAATTCGGAGAGGTTTCCATGAATTTCTATGAGTTGGTCAAGATCATATGTACTTTCGTCGAAGTCCACCCGCTGTCGCTAGGAGCAGTGTTAAGTAATTAATTAGCATGTGTGTGTAAATATATATACATATATATAATCAGAAAATAATAATTATTGAAAGGACATGACAAACCTCTGGATCATTGATCTTAGTATCCATGATTTCCTTCATATGGCGGCAAACGTAGAATCCACATACGTTGCCCTGTAGTTGCTGGTGGCACTGCAAAAATAGAATTACATACACAGGTATTGTCAATTCTAGAGGCATTATAACAAAGTGTGATATAGGATTGTTGTGTTGTAGCGGATACCGGAAATCGCGTGTTGTGTCGCAGCGTGTCACTGGATTTGTTGTGTCTTCCTCCTAGGTCAACATAAGCGGCAAATGACCTACGTGATTCAAAAAAGTTAGCCAAGGCCGTTGCAAACGAAGGAAATATTACAATAGAGTTATGTATGGAGGAAATGAGTTTACCTGTTAAGTACTTCTTGCACACGATTAAAGTCGTGGTTGTTCCTAAGTAGGGAATCAAGGTATATTACCTTACTCCACTTTGGTACAATCACAATCAAAATCCAGTGATGCCTAGTCATGTGTGTCGCCATAGTGATTAATCCTAAGTTCATGCTGCATGTAAAGTACAAATGAAACATATGTGTGGCAACTAGTGAAGCACTTACCCTTGGTTGAAGGGTACCATGACGTACTCCTTGTCGTTGTGAGCAATCAATCCCCTCGTTATGTAACCTTGCACGAAGGATGCATTTTCGTTGATAGATTGCTCGAAGACCAAGTGAGGGTCGAGCAAACCCACCGGTTGTCTGATCGCCGGACTTGTTGGATCATGTATCTATACATAAAGAAAGAGTAATGACATTTATCTGTATAACGTGAATGTGGAACTTCATTGTATAGTACACTTACAGTGTCCAGCATCGTAGAAGTGAGGCGTTGAGTTCGTCGAGATTGAATAGTAAGAATAAGTTTTCGAATGTCACGACGATGTAGCCCGAGTCGTGGAGGAAATGCGTCTCCTTATATTTCAGAGTGAATGCACTCTGCCGGTTTGGCTTCATGTTGGACTTCTCCATGTACCAGGCATGCAATGTATTGCAAACCAAACTAAGCCAGGGTAATTGTGACTCGGGCACCAACGACACTCCTAGAATGAACTTCTATGGCCCGGGACGCGGCTTAATTTTCTTTGAATGAGCCTTGGAGGCCTTGGAGCCTCGCTTATGATATGTTTTCGGTGGCATCTCGGCGGGAGCCCGATGCAACAGACTTCACTGGATTTGGAGGTGGAGGTGGAGCCACCAGAGATGATGTGACAGGTCCAGGGCAACGTCCCACTTGGGCCACTGGATGTGGAGATTGTGGCACGGACAAGTCGAGGGTGATGTCCCTCTTGGGCCACTGAATGAATGTGTGAACGGCATCCCCTAATGTCTTAATCTCTTCGTTTGGGGGCTTCTCAAGAGGGACGTTCTTAAAAATATCATTAATCATGTCCACCTGGACCTTTATGAAACCGGCGTCTACTTGTACACCGTGCATCAGCGTCCCTGGAAGCAATGGATACGCCATGCCACACCCAGCGTCAACGGGAATACAGCCAACAAGCCTGACTCTGAGGATGCAAGGCATGGGCTCCTACATAACAACACAAGATGAGTTAAGGCGTCCACCAAAGAGATCTATGTACCATTCTAAAGAGGTACATTAACTGAATGTCATCGATAGGTAAGTGAGCGTCGCTATGTTCAGTAATCGGCCCTCTGGCCTTTTCGATACTCCTCGGCCACACTTAGTTTTCGCAATCTTGGGAGCATGAGACCCAGACGACGACGACGCAGACTGTGTGGACGCCATATCTCTTCTAAGAAAAAACTAACTGCAGTGAGCTATGGGCCTTCCAAATAGACTTTGTAGCTAATAAAGAAAGTTCTATGAATCAAATGACACAAACCAGTGCATCAAGTTCATTGAACAAGATACACTGAAGTGTGTCACTTGCTTCATGCCCTTTGACAAAGTTCTAACGATTGACTAACTGCAGTGAGCTATGGGCCTTCCAAATAGACCTTGTAGCTAACAAGTGCCCTTTGAAATGTGTTACTTGCTTCACGCCCTTTGAAGGTCTATGTGGCATATATTAAAAAATTTTGGACGACTGTGTGGACGCAGTGAGGTATGGGTGTAAACAAAGTTCTATGAAGCAAATGACACAAACCAGTGTATCAAGTTCATTGAACCGGATACACTGGAGTGTGTCACTTGCTTCATGCCTTTTGACAAAGTTGTAACGATTGACTAACTGAAGTGACTGCAGTGAGCTAAACAAGTGCAGCATATATTATATGCTACAATTTAGCAAGCTAACATGTTAAGCATGTATCATAAAGTACTAATAAAGCATATATCATAAATCTAACATGTGAAGCATATAACATAAAATACATGTGAAGCATATATCATAAAGCTAACATGTGAAGCATATAACATAAAATACATGTGAAGCACATATCATAAAGCCAACATGTGAAGCATATAACATAAAATACATGTCAAGCATATATCATAAAGCTAGCATGTGAAGCATATATCATAAAATACATGTCAAGCATATATATATATATATATATATATATATATATATCATAAAGCTAAAATGCAAGCATATATCATAAAACTAACATGTCAAGTATATATCGTAAAATACATGTCAAGCATATATCATAAAGCTAAAATGCAAGCATATATCATAAAATACATGTGAAGCATATATCATAAAGCTAACATGATGAGGGGCGGGGTTCCCGATCTTCCGTCAGGTGATGATAACTCTCGTTTTGGTGGAATGTGACACAATGATCCGGCTTTAGATCAAAGACCCGAACCCTGCAACCTTAGCACCACGAATCCTCTGGTTATCAACCGTGTCACTAATCCGGTTGACCTCGCCAAGAAGGCTAATCCCTGCCTGCGAAACAAAGAACATAAGCAAGAACTTGAAAGAACGCAGCTCATAGAAGTGACAATCTGCAGATGTATGATTAAGATCACGAAAGGGGGGTTTCACGACCGAAAACGGCGGCTGTTCAAAGACAGATTGATCTAAAGCAAAACCCAAACCCTAATCATGTGTGGTGATGACTTAATATAAGTTCTAAGGGTCATCACACCCCCTGGACGCGCCCCCTAACGAGCTCTAAGACGATACACGGCCCAACGGACCAAAAGACGGTGACGCAACACCCTGGCAGATTCTGGACGCTGATTTGTTTCGACTATTCCCGTTAACTCCGGTGGAATTTGGACCTCAAACAAAAACCATTGGTTAGCCTATGAAATTATCTTTCCATGCATATGTGGATCATCAAAAACGGAGTCCGTATGCGTCCTGGATGTCCATTTTACTGCAGGCTGGTCCTGAAGGCCGAGGCAGACTCGAAGTCGAGTTGAACTGGGCCTCCGGCTTGACTTGGACGTCCTTGCTGGTCTTCTCCGCCTCCACACCTCTCTCCATGTACTTCATGACCCTCTCCAATGTTCCTAAGCAAGATAACATCATTAGGTAGCAATCTATTCTCAAAACTATGAAAAGGACCGCTTAAGAACGCGCTCACCTCTAGATTTAATTGTCACATGCGAGCTCGGGTCATTGGACCTTGCATAACAGTTGGAGGATCAGTGGTTGCATCCGAAGGAGTGATGTCCTCATCATCCTCCCCCTCTTGAAGTGGAGTCGTCCTCGACTCAAGCTCATCTTCTTCTCCCAAGTATGGCTTCAAATCTGCAATGTTAAAGGTGGGACTAACCCCGAACTCGGGTGGAAACTCAAGTTTATATGCATTATCATTTATTTTCTCAATTATCTTAAAAGGACCAGCAGCTCTTGGCATTAATTTAGACTTACGCAACTCTGGAAATCTATCTTTTCTCAAGTGCAACCAAACCAAATCACCCAGTACAAGTTTAACTTCCCTTCTACCTTCACTACCAGCAATTCTATACTTTTCATTCATCTTTTCAATATTTGCCTTATATTTGCCTTAGTGGTTTCATGCAATTTAAGAATAAATTCAGCACGCTCTTTAGCATCATTATGTGTTCTCTCAGTGGTAGGTAAAGGCAAAAGATCAATAGGAGCACGGGGGTTAAATCCATACACTACCTGGAAGGGACTTACCTTGGTGGTGGAGTGTTCCGCCCTATTATATGCAAACTCCACATGCGGCAAACACTCTTCCCACATCTTCAAATTGCGCTTCAAGATCGCTCTCAACATGGTGGATAATGTTCGATTCACTACCTCTGTTTGTCCATCAGTTTGGGGATGACAAGTTGTAGAAAACAACAGCTTTGTTCCTAATTTATTCCACAAAGTGCACCAAAAGTGACTCAAGAATTTTGCATCGCGATCTGAAACAATAGTAGAAGGCATACCATGCAAACGAACGATTTCTTGAAAGAAAAGGTCAGCAATATGAACAGCATCGTCGCTTTTATGACAAGGAATAAAATGTGCCATCTTAGAAAAACGATCAACCACCATAAAAATACTATCCCTCCCCCTCTTAGTCCTTGGCAATCCCAAAACAAAGTCCATAGATATATCAGCCCAAGGAATAGAAGGAACAGGAAGAGGCATATACAAACCATGTGGGTTCAACCGCGACTTAGCTTTTTGACATGTGGCGCACCGAGCCACGAACCGCTCTATATCTCGTCTCATCCTTGGCCAAAAGAAATGTGTGGCCACTGGCCAGCGCCTCCTCCGTCTTCTTGGCACCAAAATGTCCCATCAATCCTCCTCCATGTGCCTCCTGCAACAACAAAAGACGAACGGAACCAACTGGAATGCATAGACGGTTAGCTCTAAACAAAAACCCTCTTTACAGTTTTCCATCACATCTTTAAATTCATCATCATTAACATATTGTTCTTTAATTGTTTCAAGCCCAAATATACGACAATCAAGTTGGGACAGCATAGTATATCGTCTAGACAAAGCATCAGCAATAATATTATCCTTCCTGTTGTGGTTATAGACCAAATAGAGAGAGAGGTAGTAGTGGAGAGTTGGGAGAGTGTTCGTCCCCCCTGGCTCCTTCATGGTGATATATATATTCATATGGGGTATACTTTTACAATTGTGCCCTTACATTAGTACACCTCTGCCAGGGGTATTTACGTCATTACACATGTTCCACTTTGGCCTTAATAACCTTCTAACAGGCCTGCTGGGCTTAGGTGGGGGCCACCCCTACAACAGGAGCCTCTCATGGTGAAGGGCTTCACAGGGCCGAAGCCATGTTGCCGAGTCCTTTGGCCCCCTCCGTCCCCGCGGCCTGTGAATTCCTGCAAGTTCTGCGAAGCCTTAGTGTGCTGCGGAGCCCGAGGTCTGAGGCGGAGCCGAGGAGCTGAGGTAGATGCGCGCGCGCTCCGTCCCACACCCTTCGGACGGGTGGCAGCGGGGGCTGGCGCCTTAAAGCTGTTGCGACTCCTGGTGCAGTAGTGCGCTTTTAATGGCGGCTGGCTTGTCAAGGGGCAAACTGTGGCGCCGCACCGTCCGCCCCCCACGGGTTTGAACATGCCGCGGCTTGTAACTGGTGCGTCGTGGGTAGTTGGACCACCCGGCATCCCTCGTTTGCACTTCCGTCGGTTGGCGTGACGCCGATTGGCCTCCCGCCAGGCCGGCGACTCCTCATCTGGTGAGCTTGAGTATAAATACCTTGGTGTCGCTGGCCGCTCCTTGGTCCCCCTGGGTACGCACGCTATACCTATGCACAGTAAACTTGTCGCGTATAGGCCAACTACTGTTCATCTGCATTTTGATGACTGCGTCGACCGACGCTAAAGCCAGCGAGCGCTGATGAACAGTAGGCGACTTATATACGGGAAAATATCACAGGTTGGTGTGGAAAGCTTGGGTGTCCACAGGATCCTGCCTGTGTGCTGTGTGTTGACGTCGAAACGGCAAGGCCTGACCTGCTCTCGTTGACAGATATTACATGAACTCATCCACACCCTCTTGTTGTGTTGACGGGCATGTGTTGATGTAGGTGAGTATATCTGTTTACGAGAGCAAGTCTGTGCTTGCCGCAAACCGGTCGTGGCGCTGTTGAGCTCTGGTGGGCACCTGCGCCGTTCTGAACCTGTTCGAAAAGGGTCGCTCGTTGGAGCGGGTAGCGGCGGTGATATTGCTTAGCGGAGGTGGACGCGCACGCGCTCCGTCCCTCACCCTTCGAACGGGTGGAAGCGGAGGCTGGCGCCTAGTCGAGGTAGACGCGCGCGCGCTCCGTCCCTCACCCTTCGAACGGGTGGCAGCGGAGGCTGGCGCTTAGTCGAGGTAGACGCGCGCGCGCTCCGTCCCTCACCCTCCGAACGGGTGGCACCGGTGGCTGGCGCCTAGTCGCGGTAGACGCACGCGCGCTCCGTCCCTCACCCTTCGAACGGGTGGCAGCGGAGGCTGGCACCTAGTCAAGGTAGACGCGCGCGCGCTCCGTTCCTCACCCTTCGAATGGGTGGCAACGGAGGCTGACGCCTAGTCGAGGTAGACGCGCGCGCGCTCCGTCCCTCACCCTTCGAATGGGTGTCAGTGGAGGCTGGCGCCTAGTCGAGGTAGACGCGCGCGCGCTCCGTCCCTCACCCTTCGAACGGGTGGCAGCGGAAGCTGCGCCTTGGTCCAACAATACGCCTTTAATGGCGGCTGGAACCGTGCCGACGCTTGGCCTGCCAAAAGGCGGGTCGCGTCATGCGGTCTGCTTTGCCGTGGGTATGGCACGCGGCAGCTTGTAATTGGAACGTCGCAGTATGTCAGGGGTTGCGTGATCGCAACTACCTGCATTGACGGTCCTCGGTTCTGCGGTCGCGTGTGGCGCGTACCGCCACGACGCTTCGTCTTTGATTATGGGGAACCGTGCGGGACGGGTCTCTGTACAGCTGTGGTTGCGTCCGGCACGCGGACCGTTGCGACGCTTCGGCGGTAGCGACCAGGGCGCGGTGGCTTAAAATAACCCCCGTAATAGTGCCCCCGCACTTCTCCGCCTTCTTTTCGTCTGCACCGCCATCTGCATTCCCTCTGCCTTCCCGTGATACTCTTGTGGCCATACTCTTCCCTTTGCGAGAAGCAATGGTGTCCAGCGACAACCGCGACCAGGCGGCGAGTGGCGGTGGCGTTCACCGCGATCATCCCGCCTGGAGGTGGAATACTCGCTCAGCGAGCGCGACCCGGTGGCGGCGGACAAGTGCTGGCTGGCGGCGGAGAAGGAATGCTCGTTTTTCGGCGAGTTGGGCCCCTCGCTCGTGACCGAGAAGACAATCCAAGGGTTGCTTCGCGAGGGGAAGCTGTCCGACCCCCGGGCGGTGCGATTGCCTTCCGCCAACGAGACGGAACCGCGCCCCGAGCGGTCGGAAGCGATCATCTTCGTCGCCTTCTTGGACGCAGGGCTCCGCATCCCGGCGGCGGCGATTGTGGGCGACGTGCTGCGGACCATCGGGCTGGAACTGGCGCAACTCACCCCGAACGCCGTGGCCCGCCTCGCTGTGTATAGTTGGGCCTTGCGCTCGGGAGCGTGCTGGCCCAGTGCTTCGCTCTTTGCGTATCTGCACGAAGCACGCTTCCAGCCCAAGGAGCGGAAGGACGGGACGCTGCTAAACTTTGGCAGCGTTACCTTCATTCTGCGATCATCCTGCGGCAAGCTCTTCCCCGCGAACTTGACTCGCGGGAAGTGGGAGTCCCAGTGGACGAAACGGTGGTTCTACCACCGCGTGGCGAGCGGGAGCGGCCTCGAGTGCACGGGGCGACCGATCGCCTTCAAGATTTCGCCTGGGCGAACGCTCGACGACGAGGACAGGCGGAGGGCCCGCCGACCCGTGGGCGCGATCGCCCGCTTCAATATGCGCGATCCCGCCGAAGAGTTCGTGATGTACGGTGTGGCGCCGCTTGCCCATGGCTGGCGCCTCGCCGCTGAGCAACTTCAGGACGATAACGTTGAGCCGTCAGTCTGCGTGCTGCCGGCGCCTCCCGGTCCTCGTAAGTTTTGGTCGTAGCTTCCCTCTTGCCTGTACAAAGCGCGCTACGTGCTAACTGTTGCTTGGTGTTTCTCTTTACTTCAGGGATCTGCTTAGAGGACGCGGAGCGGATCACGCGCGTGTTCCTCGGGCCATACACCGCCAGGGAGCACGAGCAGCGCGCGTCCGCAACTGCGGAGGCAGGGTTGGGGCGGATAAACCACGTGTGCGAGGCCCTGGGCCTTGCAGTGCCGGACTGCACCCACCCGGCTTCACAACATCAAGACGCCAGCGCCGTCAGGACGAAGGCGCCATCGCGCAAAAGGGGCCGGGGTGGAGCGTCTGTCGTAATCGGCATAGCAGCTGCCCCTGCTGCTACCGCAGGCGCGGCCGATGCAGAGTCGGATTCGGCGAAGTATGCCGACTCCGGCTTGGAGGTCGGGGACGCCGGGGGCAGCCGGGGAGGGAGGTCTCATCGCCCGCGGCGATCGCCGAGACGGAATCCGCACCGGTCGGCAACGCTGAGGCGGAGCCTTCGACCGAGGCTGTCGCGACGCCAGAGACGCAGCTTCCGGCCATGGCTATCGTGGCGATGGAGTCGCAACATTTGGCCGCGGCCACGGTAATGCCGGGAACGCCGCCGCCGATCGCGGCCGCTACGGCGCTGGAGGTGCCACCTTCGGCCGCGGCTGTGGTAACACCAAAAACGCCGCTGCTGATCATGGCTGCTGCGGTGCCGGAGGTGCAGCCTTCGGCTGCGGCTATTTCAGTGCCGAAGGCGCCCTCTGCGGGGTGGCGCGGAGCCGAGCCTTCCCCGACGGCTGCCACCGAGGACGAGGTACCCTCCGCGGAGGCTACCCTTGTGGGGTCTTCGCCCACAAATGCTGCAGCCAACGAGGCGGAGCCGTCACCGCTCGTTCCGGCGAAGCGGCCGTTTCTACGGCCAGGGCTCCACAGGACATCGCGGGGGTTCACCATGGTAACGGGGATCAGGAGTCTGTGGGATTCGGATGCGCGCGCCGAGGCTCCTCTGACGTGCTCGCCGACTGCTCCTCGGGATACATCGTCCCCCACGCGAGAGCGGTCGGCGCCGACTCCGAACATCGAGGTGCCCGCTCCTTTCGAGGGAGCGCTCTCGCCGAGGGTCGGCGCCACTGCTACCCCGCCTGGAACTAGGGAGGCGGGTCTCCGAAGCCCTGCGTCTGCTACTGAAGGTAAGACGGCGTAGTTCACCTTGGAGTGCTCTCTATAGTACCTTGCGGTGCTTTTCACCTGTATTTCTTCGCGCAGCATCGCTTATCCCGGAGGAGTCTCCGCCGAAACACAGGGGGCCTAACGCGGCGCGGCCGAGCCCAGCGGACTTCGTTCCTCCGCCAGCGTCGATCAGCAAGCGCTGCAGACCTACGGGGCGCTACGCCTTGGAGATGCTTTGGAGGTGTTGGGTGTGAGGGTAAGTACTCACTTATGTGTTGATGCTTGGCCTCGCCCAGCCTGCTGACCCATCCTGCCTCGCAGACGGTCGTGCTGGGGCAAGCTTTGCGGATGGCCTTCCTTCGCGAGCGAGGGGCACTTGAGGACAGGCTGCGGACCGCCAAGGAGGGGCTTCACGAAGCCGCAGGGGTCCGCGCTAGCCAAGATGCTCGCATCCGCCAGCTAGAGGCGAAGTGCGCCAAGGCGAAGGCGCACGCCGAGGGTCTGGCCGCGTCGGCACGGGCGTCGGCCGCGGAGGCGGCGCGGGCTGAGTTCGCAGAGGAGCGGGACGGCCTTCTGCAGCAGGTTGCCCTGCTAGAAAAGGAGAAGGGCGAACTCGCGCTGACTCTAGCGGAGCGCGACCAGACTCTTGGCGAGGCTTCGGTAGTTGCATGGGACGCCATGCAAGCACTGGAAGTCCATCTTCAAGGGCTGGTGGCGAAACTGCCAGACCGTGCCTTCGGCCCCGAGGAACTGCCTCGGACCCTCCGCTGGATCGGAGACGCCGCCAAGGTGGCCCGCGGCGCCGCGACGACCTTCGGCAACCACTGTGCGTACACAGCGTCGTGCATGGTGTGCGCACTGCTTCTGCACCGCGGGTGCCTGCACGTCGCTGAGTTGGAGGACCGCTGACTGGAGATGCCCGGCGGGGTTGGAGTCATGTCCGGTGCCATCCACGCCACCCGCCTCCCCATCAAATACTTCTACGAGTGGATCTGGGACTACGCCGGGGAGGCCGCCGCGCAGGTCGAGCTCCGGAAGTCCTTTTACGGGGAGGGTAGCCTCGGCCGGTTCCTGGACGAAGTCCCCCGGCGTGACGAGGGTGATGTCGAGGCCCCCGAAGACGCTGAGAACTCGCAGGTGCGACGCCGAGGCGGCTAGGTGTAGGCGTGTGTTGTAATGTTCGCCCCCATTTTTCTTTCTGAATAAAGTGCACGCTTCATGAATTCTGACCATAACCTGTGCCCCAGGCAGCCTCCTTGTTGGGGACAACTGCTTGCATCCGACCTTGTGACCCGACGGCGCCTTCGACGCTGGCAAAGGGCCGAGGAGTCGCTGAACTTCTGGGCGGGCCGATCTTCTTCGGGCGAAGTCCCGGCCATAACGCGCGTCAAGGACGAGCCCTCCGAGCCTGCCGAATAGCGGCCTAAAGGAATGGAGGCATTGACGGGCCTCCGTACTTGTAAAATTCTTGCGATGTATAAAATTGCTTGGCAATTGGGGATATGCGTTGTATGTTGTGCTTCGGGCGGTCGTGTTGTGCGGGGGTGAGATTCTGAAGTACCCTGCGAAGCGACGCGCGCGGAAGCGGACCTCGACGCTTCACCTTTTTAGAGTCCGTAGACTGGCGCGGGCGGAGGCGGACCTCGACGCTTCGCCTTTTTAGAGTCCGTAGACTGGCGCGGGCGGAGGCGGGAAATGCCCGCACGCTCCGTTCCTCGTATCCTCCAAGGTGGGGGCAGCCTCTGGTGCACATCGCATCGCTCGCGTGCCTTAGTTGAGGGCAGCCTCTGGCGCGCTATGTCGCCATGTCTTGGGGCTCTTAGAGTTGGACGTCGATGCACGCCGTGCGTTCACTTGCCATGGTACATGAAGGCGAGCCTCGACGCTCTACCGAGACGCGTGAGTAATGGCAATGTCCGCCTTGCGCGGAGAGCGCCCGTGTTTCGTTTATACTCCATAGAGTGCGTGGGGTCAGCGTCCACGTCTTATTTATACTCTTAAGAGTACGCACAGGGACGAGGTCCCTGGCGTGCGCGGGATTCGCGTCTTGTTTATACTCCGTAGAGTGCGCAGGGAAAACATCTGCGTCTTATTTATACTCCGCAGAGAGCGTGGGGTCGGCGTCCACGTCTTATTTATACTCCTAAGAGTACGCGCAGGGACGAGGTCCCTGGCGTGCGCGGGATTCGCGTCTTGTTTATACTCCGTAGAGTGCGCAGGGAAAACATCCACGTCTTAAGCGCGTGCAAAGGTGTCCCCCTACACGTCTTTTGTTTATACTCATGCCCGTGTCTTTTGACGGAGAGTGCACACGCAAACGTGCGACTTCGGTTTATACTCAGGCCCATACCCTTGGCTATGGCGAGTGCACACACGAACGTGCGACTTCGGTTTATACTCAGGCCCATACCCCTGGCTATGGCGAGTGCACACGCGAACGTGCGACTTCGGTTTATACTCAGGCCCATACCCCTGGCTATGGCGAGTGCACACGCGAACGTGCGACTTCGGTTTATACTCAGGCCCATACCCCTGGCTATGGCGAGTGCACACGCGAACGTGCGACTTCGGTTTATACTCAGGCCCATACCCCTGGCTATGGCGAGTGCACACGCGAACGTCGACTTCGGTTTGTACTCAGGCCCATACCCTTGGCTATGGCGAGTGCACCGCGACGTCGACCGGTTTATACTCAGGCCCATACCCCTAGCTATGGTGAGTGCACACGCGAACGTGCGACTTCGATTTATACTCAGGCCCATACCCCTGGCTATGGCGAGTGCACACGCGAACGTGTGACTTCGGTTTATACTCAGACCCGCACCCTTGGCTACGGCGAGTGCACACGCGAACGTGCGTCTTTAGTTTACGCTGCGGTTACGCGCGCGTTGGGGGGCCGCGCATTCTCGCCGCGTATTCTTGTGCAATGATGAGAGGTTGGCGACAAACGGCGATCTTTATTACTTCCCCGTTTGCGCGGGTAGGCAATTTACACAAGGTGAAGGTACTAACCACTTTGTCCTTGGCTCATGCGGAGCCTCTAGAGGTCGGATGTTTGTGGGGCTAGCCGAGGTGCCTCCGGATGACGCTGTGGGTCCTTGCGCTGCAGTGTTGGCTCTAAGCCCGTCGTTGGGCCTCACGACGGGGGTATCGGGAGCCGTACTCGATGAGCCGGGCCATATCCTGGTCGGCGCGAACGGTGATGATGGCCTGGGGCCCCGGGAGCTTCATGCACAGATAGCCGTGATGTGGTACCGCTCCGAAGGAGTTGATGATTGGACGTCCCAGTATGGCACTGTAGGGATATGGGAGATCAACAACATCGAAGGTGGCGTCTTCGACCCATACGTTGTCGTCCTGGCCGAAGGAAACCTGGAGGCATATTTGGCCGAGCGCCTGTAGGGGTTGTCCTTCGAAGCCTTGCAGTGGGACTCCCGGTGGGCCAAGGCGGCTTCGGGGGATCCCCATCTGGTCGAAAGCTGCCGCGAACAGAATGTTCGCGGAGCTGCCGCCGTCAACTAGGGCGCGACCCACATCGCATCCCGCTATAACGACCCGGATGACCAGGGGGTCCTGATGGGGGAGCTCCACGCCTTGTGCATCGGTGGGCGTGAACGTGACCTCGTGCCGTGCCCAGTCCGGCGGTGTCTGTGCTGGGTACACCGCTACGTGGTGTGGTCGCCGTACGTAGGCCTTCTGCTGCCGCGCCGAGGCGAACCCCAGCGAGGAAGCTCCGGAGATTACATTAATAACTCTTCGATGGGCTGCCTCCAGAGCCTGCAGCTGCAGGAGGCCCTCCCGAGACTGCTGCATGTGGGCCTGAATCTGCAGAGGGCCCTCGTAGGTCTGCGCCCCTTGTGTCTGGATCTGCATGGGGGCCTCGTACGGGTGCTGGACGTGGGCCACCACCACAGGCGGGCGCGCCTCCGGGTTCCTATCCCGGGTGACGCTTTGGCGAAGCGCCGCGATGGAGATGCATGTGCGCGTGTCGTGGGTGCCCCGACCGTGGACCTCGCACCACAGCCCGTGCTGTTGGTCGTCATAGTCGCCATGACCTCTATCATCGCGACCCCGGCCGCGGCCGCGCCCTCGACCTCGGCGTCCCTGGCCGCCGCGACCAGCGGAAGCGCTCTCTTCGGAGCCACCTTCGATGTCGAAGATCTGGCGGCCCCGCTGCGACTTCTGCTGGCCACGCCTGGGTCTATCGAACGACTCCTTATGCGGGGCATCCCTGCACTCGAGCGCGTCCTTCGGCGGCTCCTGCTTGCCTGCGAAGAGTCTTCCTTTGGCGGGTCCTCGGTTTTCGCCAAGCCATTGTCTTGGTTGGTGTCAGAGTGGTCACCCTGTCTTCGCCGTGCGTCTTCTTCCGCCCTGGCGTATTCTTCCATTTTGTTGAACAGCTTCGCCACTGTCCTGATCAGCTTCTGTGCGTTGTACTCGGCCATCGGGCCCGGGCGAAGGCCCTGTATGGCTGCATTGACAACAGTAGTTTCATTGACGTCCTTGACTTGGCAGCGTATCTTTGCGAAGCGCTTAAAATAGTCCCAGAGCTTCTCCGAAGGCTTCTACTTCACGGCGAAGAGCTGGTCCGCATCGACCCGCTCAACATAGTTTCCTTGAAAATTGTTGTGAAGGCGATCACGGAGCTGCTCCCACGCGTAGATGGAGTTTGGCTCTATGGTGAAGAACCAAGAAAGCACGACTCCTTGCAACGCGAGGGGAAGTCCCTTCGCCTTTGTGGTGTCATCTCCGCCCGCGGCTTCGATTGCGGTTTCATACACACGTACGAACTCGCGGGGGTCCGTATCGCCCTTGTATGGCTCGATGATGCTAGGGAACTTGAAGTCCTCGGGCCACGCCGCCTGCTGCAGTCCGGCCGAAAGCGGGGACTCTAGATCGACACGTCGCAGCGGCCCGTAGCCAGAAGTGAGGGCGTCGCGACTGTCGGCCCTTTCCGGTGTGGGCTCCGGCGCGACCACCGGCGCAGCCTGCTGGCTCCGCGCTTCTTGCATGTCTCGGACCACCCCACGAAGGTCTCCTAGCTCCCGCTGGAATGCGTGGAGGGCCGCTAACAGGGCGCTTTCGACTGCGGGTGTTGGCGGGACCGCCGGCGTGCCGAGCGGGCGGGTCGGTGTGGGTACGATCGCCTCGTGAGCTTCCAAGCGGCCAGTTGCGCCGCTGGGGTCGGTCGTCGCAGCTCCAGTGGCGGGGTCGATCATCGCAGCTCCGGTGGCGGGGTCGGTCGTCGCAGCTCCGGTGGCGGGGTCGGTCGTCGCAGCTCCGGTGGCGGGGTCGGTCGTCGCAGCTCCGGTGGCAGGGTCGGTCGTCGCAGCTCCGGTGGTGGGGTCGGTCGTCGCAGCTCTGGTGGCGGGGTCGGTCGTCGCAGCTCCGATAGCGGGGTCGGTTGTCGCAGCGCGAATGTCGACGTCCGCAACCGCCGCCCCCGCGTCCGCGACAGCCAACGCTGAAGCCCTGGTGCCGACGCGACGTCCTGGCCCAGCCGCCTTCCTTTCCCTCGCCGCCGAGGCTTTTTTCGGTGCCATCCTTCTTCGATCCTCGAGCTTGCTCCTGTCCTCCCCACGGACGGCGCCAACTGTTGTGGTTACAGACCAAACAGAGAGAGAGGTAGTAGTGGAGAGTTGGGAGAGTGTTCGTCCCCCTGGCTCCTTCATGGTGATATATATATTCATATGGGGTATACTTTTACAATTGTGCCCTTACATTAGTACACCTCTGCCAGGGGTATTTACATCATTACACATGTTCCACTTTGGCCTTAATAACCTTCTAACCACCCCTACAACACTTCCCTTTCTTGTGTTTGATGACATAAGGAAAAGATTCAATAAATTCAACCCACTTAGCATGTCTATGATTCAGTTTGTTTTGACTTCGAATATGTTTTAGTGGTTCATGATCAGAGTGAATAATAAATTCTTTAGGCCATAAATAATGTTGCCACGTCTCTAATGATCGAACAAGAGCATACAATTCTTTGTGATACGTGGAATAATTAAGAACATGCCCATTCAATTTCTCACTAAAGTAAGCAATGGGTTTACCTTCTTGCATCAAAACGCCACCAATGCCAACCCCACTAGCATCACATTCAAGCTCAAAAGTCTTACCAAAATCTGGAAGTTGCAGCAATGGCGCGTTAGTAAGCTTGTCCTTCAAAAGTGGAAAGGACGCCTCTTGTTCTTCTCCCCAATGAAACGCAACGCACTTCTTTGTCAACTCATTCAATGGGGCTGCAATGGTGCTGAAATCCTTCACAAAGCGGCGGTAAAATCCTGCAAGTCCATGAAAGCTCCGCACTTGTGTCACGGTTGTGGGCGTTGGCCAGCTCTGTATAGCATGCACCTTGGCTTCATCTACCTCAATTCCCTGCGAGGTCACAACATAGCCAAGAAACGATACTCATTCGGTGCAAAAAGTGCACTTCTCGAGGTTACCAAATAAACGTGCAGCACGTAAAGCATCAAAAACAGCACGTATATGATTAAGATGTTCAGTTAAAGACTTGCTGTATATCAAGGTATCATCAAAATAAACCACCACAAATTTTCCAATGAAAGGACGTAAAACCTCGTTCATTAAACGCATGAAAGTGCTAGGTGCATTAGTTAAACCAAAAGGCATTACTAACCACTCATATAAGCCGAACTTGGTTTTAAAAGCAATTTTCCATTCATCTCCTAATTTCATTCTTATTTGGTGGTATCCGCTTCTCAAGTCTACTTTAGAAAAAATTATAGAACCACTTAACTTATCAAGCATGTCATCTAGCCTGGGAATAGGATGACGGTACCTTATTGTGATGTTGTTAATGGCTCTACAATCTACACACATGCGCCAACTGCAATCTTTTTGGAACCAAAATAAGCTGGAACAGCACAAGGACTAAAGCTCTCACGTACATACCGCGGTCCAAAGGTCTTGGACTTGGCGCTGAATCTCCTTAGTCTCCTCGGGGTTGGTTCTATAGGCAGCTCGATTTGGCAAGCTCGCTCCAGAATCAAGTCAATCGGTGCTCAATCCCTCGAATGGGTGGAAGTCTGGAGGTATCTCGGTGGGAAACACGTCACTATATTCCTGCAAAAGGTTAGTGACAGAAGGTGGCAAAGTGCTAGCTATATCATCAGTGGAAAATAAAGCACCTTTGCATATCAAAGCATAGCACACATCATTAATCTCTGCAAGATCGGATTTAGTAGTAAGCATAACAGGATTTTTCAATTTAATTCCTTGCTGTTTTTCAGTTTTAGCATCAACTTGTTTAGTTTCACTAGCAACTCTCTCTCTATCAGCTTGTACAATTTGTGCAGGGGTCATAGGTAGCAATGTAATTTTTTGTCCCTTATGCATAAGTGTATATTTATTACTTCTACCATGGTGTGTAGCATCATTATCAAATTCCCATGGACGACCCAATAAAAGAGAACAAGCTTGCATCGGTACCACATCACAATCTACAAAATCAGAATATGTACCAAGGGAAAAATGCACCTCGGCTGTTTGTGTTACCTTTGCCTTACCCGAGTCGTTGAGCCACTGAATATGGTACGGATGTGGATGGGGTCGCGTGGTCAATTCAAGCTTCTTAACCAAATCAGAACTCACCAAGTTGTTGCAGCTTCCTCCATCAATGATGACCCGTGCACACCGATTTTTAATGACGAAGAAAATCTGAAACAAGTTATGGCGCTGCAGCTTCTCTGCTTTCTCCATCTGTGTACTAAGAACTCGCTGTACAATGATGGTTCGATAGTTGCCTGCATCGTCTATGCCCAAAGAAAGACCATCTTCATCATGATCATCATCCGAGGCAGCTTCATCAACAATGTCTTCCTCTACATAAGAAGTGCTAATGTAGCCTCCATCTTTTGTAGCAATGTATGCCCGCTTGCTAGGGCAATCCTTCTGCATGTGACCAAGTCCATGGCAGCGGTGGCACTGGATGGAAGAAGAACGCCTGGTGGAAGCCACAGATGATGCACTCTTGGCCGGTTCCTGCAAACGAGTCTTACCAGATTCCATGGTACGTGCGGCCGAAGGTGAAGGAGCTGAAGAATGTGTGCTCGCTGGTGGAGCTGGAGGACGAGCACTTGAGAAGGGAACGGCTTTGTTGGCGGTGTCGTCGTCTTGGGCGTGAAGGAGCGGCTGAAGTTGCTCCTGCTCCTTTGCTGCTGTCGTCCCTGCAATTCTTTTTCTGCAAGCATAGCAAGCCGGAACAAATGGTTGGTAGTAGTAAATTCTTTATAATCAACAATATCCTAAATTTCACGCCTCAATCCACCATAGAAACGACACACTTTATCCTCTGGATCCTCTACTACCCCACAACGAATCATGCCCTTTTGGAGTTCTGCATAATATTCTTGAACAGGCATATTACCTTGCTCTAAGCGCTGCAATTTCTTACGCAAATCACGTTTATAAGGAGGAATAAAACGATCACGCATTGCTTCCTTTAGTCTATCCCATGACTCAGGTTGTAGATGCAAATTAGCTAATTCTTGCCACCAGATTATAGCAAAATCTTTAAATTCACTAGTAGCTTATCTAACCTTATGATGGTCAGGTACAAGGTGGGAAGCAAATTTTTGTTCTACTGTCATCTCCCAATCAAGATATTCCTCAACATCATATTTTCCATAAAAAGGTGGTATGGTGAATTTAATTTTAGCATAAGGATCATCATTATTAACATTACCACGATTGCGCTGATTTCCATTGCCTCTCATACATGTACGATTGCATTGAAGGCGTCGACGTAGGGTGTTCTCGCGTGTCGCCCTCTCATCAACCTTACCATCTCCCCCGAAGACAACATCGTCGTCGTGGATCTCGTCGTCTTCCTCTTCTTTGTGGACGTCGCTGGTCTTTGGAAGGTTGGTCTCAAGCTGTTGAACCTTCCCAGTCAGTGTGGACATGCGCCTGTCCACACTCTCAAGCGAATAGCCGACATCCTTCATGGCGTCTTTAACTACATCCATTAGCTTGACCACCTCTGCTAGCATCTGCTCCTTCAGGTCCTGCAAGTCACTTTTCAAAGCAGGCTCGTCGTTTGGCATGATTAGTTATCAAATAAAAGGCCTATCAACTATTTATGGGTTGGTGGAATCACACCCTCACACATGTCTTACCAAGTTCTTACCAATGCAAGCAGTGGATGGTACAACCGGTGGCTGGTTCGTGATACCTGTGAGGAAGTGGCACCAAGATTGCAAGGGTCTTTTTCTGTACTGATCTGAAGAATATGTGGAGCTTGGAAGCCACACAAAGAGAATATATATATATATATATATATATATATATATATATATATATATATATGTGTGTGTGTGTGTGTGTGTGTGTGTGTGTGTGTGTGTGTGTGTGTGTGTGTGTGTGCACACAAGTCGATGCTGAATAGCAATGCTGAATTATAGTCCCAAATACCTATTCTCGTTCTTGGCCTAAGGTGTTCCAAGTACCAGGTGTGTGACAAACAAGGTGGTGAAACAAGTATGATGGACAGCAAAAGTATCTGAATCAAGGATCAAGACAGCACAGGCTAACACAGCTCACTTTGCCCTTCTCTATGTGCTCCTCTAGATATTGTTCCTCTTTTGTCCTTCTCTTTTTTTCTATTTTTTGGGCTGTCGTTATTTTTTTGGGAATCTTCGACTTTTTCTTTTTATTTTTTTGATATTTTTTCACAGAGCAGAGCACAAAAATAGGAACCACACAAAGTTTCACCTCAATCTGATGTAAGGTGTGGCCTACAGAAAATAATGAATGTGCTGTAAATTCGGTGATGAGCTTTCGGAGTTTCGGATGTAAAATTTAATTTCACCCAATTTAAAAAAAATCACCTGATTTCGAGTCCGTATGAGAAAGTTATGGCCGTTTGAAGAATGGCCTCCGAATTAGAGGACAAAACGGGAAGAAAGTGCGGAAAATTGGCGGAGGCGGCTAGGGTTTGATGGAAACGGTGGGAGAAAACACACGAACTGGACTGAAACACAAACTAACCAGCAACAAGACTTTGACCTAGGACACAAATTCAACACAATGGACTCTAAGACTAAATTATGCAAAGGCTATAGCGCGGAATGTTCTAGGACAGGAAAAAAACGAGTATGGTAGTGGACTATGGGACGAAGGCGAAACACTCGAACTAGGGGATAGATGCGAACCTGATGGTAAACCCGAAGCTCTGATACCATCTGATGAGGGGCGGGGTTCCCGATCTTCCGTCAGGTGATAATAACTCTCGTTTTGGTGGAATGTGACACACCGATCCGGCTTCAGATCAAAGACCCGAACCCTGCAACCTTAGCACCACGACTCCTCTGGTTATCAACCGTGGCACTAATCTGGTTGACCTCGCCAAGAAGGCTAATCCCTGCCTGTGAAACGAAGAATACAAGCAAGAACTTGAAAGAACGCAGCTCATAGAAGTGACAATCTGCAGATGTATGATTAAGATCACGAAAGTGGGGTTTCACGACCGAAAACGGCGGCTGTTCAAAGACAGATTGATCTAAAGCAAAACCCAAACCCTAATCATGTGTGGTGATGACTTAATATAAGGTCTAAGGGTCGTCACACCCCCTGGACGCGCCCCCTAACGGGCTCTAAGATGATACACGGCCCAACGGACCAAAAGATGGTGACGCAACACCCTGGCAGATTCTGGATGCTGACTTGTTTCGATGATTCCTGTTGACTCCGGTGGAATTTGGACCTCAAACCAAAACCATTGGTTATCCTATGAAATTATCTTTCCATGCATATGTGGATCATTGAAAACAGAGTCCGTATGCGTCCTGGATGTCCGTTTTACTATAGGCTGGTCCTGAAGGCCGAGGCAGACTCGAACTCGAGTTGAACTGGGCCTCCGGCTTGACTTGGACATCCTTGCTGGTCTTCTCCGCCTCCACACCTCTCTCCATGTACTTCATGACCCTCTCCAATGTTCCTAAGCAAGATTACATCATTAGGTCGCAATCTATTCTCAAAACTATGAAAAGGACCGCTTAAGAACGCGCTCACCTCTAGATTTAATTGTCGCATGCGAGCTCGGGTCATTGGACCTTGCATAACGGTTGGAGGATCAGCGGTTGCATCCGAAGGAGTGATGTCCTCATCATAACATGTCAAGCATATATATATATCATAAGTACTTCTCGGGAGGGAGCGGCGTCAGGAGGGACTGGCGGCATCGGGAGGGAGCGGCGGCGTCGGAAGGAACCTACGGTGACACATGTACACAGTTTTGCGCGAGTTGTTCAACCACACACTCTCGGTATAATCTAAGCAGTGCGGACATGCTTTGGCTCCTTTTGTACTCAACCTTGACAGGTTACCAAGGGCAGGAAAATCATTAATGGTGCAGAACAACATGGCGCGCAGAGTGAAGTTCTCTCGTTTGTCCGCATCCCATACATGTACCCCTTCGTTCCACAGTATTGCAAGATCTTCCACCAATGGTGCTAAGAACACATCAATATCGTTGCCAGGTTGCTTCGGCCCTTGGATAAGTAGTGACATCAAAATATACTTCCGATTCATACACAGCCAAGGGGAAGGTTGTACATGCACAGAGTCACGAGCCAGGTGCTATGTCGGCTGCTCATGTTACCAAAAGGATTCATTCCATCTGTACTCAACCCAAACCTTATATTTCTTGGTTCCATACCGAAATCTACAAACATCCTATCGATGTTCCTCCACTGGGCAGAATCAGCAACATGTCTTATCATTCCGTCTTTCTTACGCTGCTCCCAGTGCCAACGCATCAATCTTGCATCCTTGCGGTTTGCAAATAAACGCTTCAAACGGGGGATTACAGGAAGATACCACATCACCTTAGCAAGAGGTCCTTGCATCACCTCGTTGCCCTTCCCATCATCAGGTCATTTTTACACTTGTATCGGGATGCTTTGCACACCGGACAAACATGTAAGCTAGCATACTCTTTACAGTGTAGGATACAATCATTCGGACATGCATGTATTCTTTCTACTTCCATTCCTAATGGACAAAGAATCTTCTTGGCTTGGTAGTGGTTCTCGGCAATACATTTCCCATTGGAAGCATGTCCGCTAGGAGACCTAACAATGCCATGAAACTCTTGTCGGACCAACCATTGCTTGCCTTCAATTTTAGCAGTTCTAGAACTGATGACAACCTCGTGTATTGCGGCTTGCAGCTTGGGAACAAAGGTTTCTCTGAGTCCTCCATCAAGCCCTCGAATTTACCAAACTCTCTCTCACTATAGTTCCCTTCTGCATCACGTAACATCTGATCTAGATTGTCATCCTGTGACCTATCTGCATGATCGAAAGAACAGTCCACAACTGGCATATCGTTGTCTCCCTCGACTATGTCATAACTACCTTGTTGTGTACTCTTCTCTTCACCGTGACTGGTCCAACATTTGTACCCTTTTCTGAAACCCCTTCGAATCAAGTGAGCTTCGATCTGCGCTGAGTTGCTAAACATCTTGAGATTATCACAATCAATGCATGGACAATACATATATTTCATCCCCTTCTTCCACATATCCAGCTCAGCCGCCCTTCTAAAAGCAGACACACCATTAATGTACTCTTCACTCACACAGTTCTCAATATACGTCCAGCTTCGGTCCATCTACGCTACACAAGTAACAAATAGGTGTCAAAAATGATTATTACTGCTACTACATAGCAAATCAGACTAGCTATATATACTTACATGTACATGACATACATCTATATATATTACGTAGGTATATAGCTAGCTAGCCACGTATTCATGACATAATAATGTTAAGCAAGAACGTTAGCTAGTACTCTTACCCATTCTGAAATCCAGCAAACTAACATTATCTTTCTAAACCTAGCTAGCTAGCTACATTTAAATTAAACAAAAACCTAGCTATCATCTCCAACCTTCAATTACAAACACATGCAGCAAAGTAATTGAGTACTAACCTCTGATCAGATCACTAAGAAGACAGTGATATGTTTTCACCCCTAACTCCCTAAAGCCGGCCGCCTTGCTCCACTGATGCAACGCAATGAAGACAGATCTGTGTCGACATCGAGAAAGTATGTACACAAGTAATTAATAGTGTGCAGAATATCACAAACGGTTCCAACCACAAATGGTCTGTGAAAACAATATATCATAGACGGTTCGTATTAATAACCGTTTGTGAATTATCACAGATAGTTATTAATATGAACCGTCTGTGATACCAACAATATCACAGACGGTTCATATTAATAACCGTTTGTGATTGGTGTTTATCACAGACGGTTAGTATAAAGAACCGTCTGTGATAGTCTACATTATCACAGACGATTATTAACACGAACCGTCTGTGATGTCCATAATATCACAGACGGTTCGCAATACCAATCGTCTATGATTGGTGCGTATCACAGACGGTTCGTATATAGAACCGTCTGTGTAGTCCTTCACAGATGGTTTACACTACAAACCGTCTGTGATAGTTCACTCTATACGCAAACAAGCAATAAAATAATGTTAACCATGCCCTCTGAAAACAAGCAAATAGAGAGGCAAACACAACAACACATTCAGATCTACTACAGCTAACGAACCCTTCATGGCACGACGGACACGCTGAACAACACACTTACGACACTTACGGCAAGAGTGTGTTGTCCAGCGTCCCGCCGTGCCGCGACAGAGGCGCTAGCTCACGGCAGTCGTCGGCGTTGTGGAGGAACAAGCAAATACAGAGGCAAGGACAACAAGTCAACAACACGTTCAGATCTATTACAGGATAACAAGCTAACGAATCCATGGCATGACGGTGCGGCTGAACAAGACACACTTACGACAAGTGTGTTGTCCAGCCGCCCGCCGTGCCGTCACGGAGGCGCTAGCTCACAGCGAAGGAGAGAAACATGCAGGAAGCTAGCTAGTGGATGAACTCACACGTGACTAGTACCGGTGGAAAGCTTGATGGGGAGTTATTAATAAGGGCCGAGCCGTGGGAGGAACTGGTGCCTGCCATTCGATGTGGAGAGAATGGACGGGTAAGAACGAAATCCTGAATAGGCAAAGATCATTTTTATTCATTACACAAGCTGAATACATACTATTCTTACAAGGTACACATCTCAACTTGTTTTACACAGCCAAAAGATACTATTACCAGAGGGTTCAACTATACTAATGCACACAACTCTACACTAACTTTTTTTAACACATCTACTTACATCGCCAATTTGAATTTAGACAAGAATAGATATAAATAGTTTTAGGAAACAAAACTTAGTTTTAAACAGCACTAATATAGATAGGGGAAAAGAAGTTATACCGGAATATTACCTATATTTTATGGAATTCATTTTATAAACAAAATAATTTTTGGCAAACACACCTAACACACTTAGGGTCATCCTATAGTTAAGCAAGCAGGCTCTGATACCACTCTGTAACACCCCCATTTCTGGGAGTATTATGAAACCTTCGCAACTGCCCAGGACTATTCAGTTGCGAGTTACATCAATCGAGTGTATAACATTGACAACATATGCTTAAGATAAAAGCTAGCTTTATTACAATATAAAGGCATAAAAGCCAAGTTTTACAGTAGGGCAAACGGCCCTTAGATACATTACAGAAAAAGGACGCCACAGGCACGCCTGAGCGGAAGACGACCCTAATTCCACGCGTCATTGATGTCGTAGTACTCCCCTTCTTCGCCTTCGTCTACCTCCTCATTGCAGGCTATTTCTGTTAATGTTTTTAGCAAGTATCAGTACAACTACCGTACTCAACAAGTCACACAGAGCTTAGCAATAACTACATGCAAGGTATATCAAGTAAGGGGAAACAGGTCTATTATTTTATGTGGATGCAATTTCAGTTGGAAACCAGTTAAAGATGAAAAAGGTACTTCATTAATGTAAAAGGGGTTTTCAGACTTGATTATCAACCTTCAACATTACCAAACCATTCTCAAAGCTACTTATGCCTTGTTATTGGATTCACCCATTAAACATAGCTTCATTTACTATGTCTTGTCAAGGTGAATATGGCCATCAAATTAGACTGGGCTTTTTCGGGTGGTAGGACATAACTAGTATCATGTCATTCCAATCAGTTATTGTACATAAAAAACAGTGCGCAAATAACGTAATGAAAATACTGATAAATAAATAAATAGCAGAAATGTAGGTTCAACATGATCAAACACATGTGTGACTTGCCTTGCGGGTCTACGATTTCAATTAGCACGAACTCTTCGGTGGGCTGGGCCCGAACTTGAGCTTCTCCCTCCTGCTCCTGCGAACCCTCGACTTCAGAAGCTAACATGAAATAATTAAAATAAATTAATTCCATGCCCGAAGAATTGAGCTAGGAATAAAGAAAATAAAAGAAGAAAAAAATCCAGAAAACTCAAATAAAATAGGGTTTTGGGCTTATAGGAGGCTACATGGGAAAATGGGCTTGAGATTTGGGTTGGCGGGCTCGGAACGGTTCTACGGAGTATAAATATGCATTTTTGGGTTCGGGTCAAGTACTGTTCATTGGGCTCGGTGGGATTGTTCATCGGGTTTAGACCAGACTCGGCGAGTGGACTCAGCTCAACCGCTTTGGTTCGGACTCAGTCGGGTGCAACCGGTGCAGATGAATTGGTTTGGCTCAGCCGAGACAGGGCGGTTCGGTCGGACAACACTGTTTATCTTCTTCACGCAGCTCGCACGCGCAAGGAACAGGGGAGGATGGTGGTGGTTGCCGGCGGCAGTAGAGTGAATTGCGATGGCGGTGGAGGGTATGAACGGGTTCGGGAAGGTATGGGGATTCCATTTTTGACGGCGGGAGGCCCGGTGGAGGCGGCAATCGCCGGCGGCGAGCTCTCCCCTTTTGCGGCCAATTTTGAAATTGCAGGAGAAGGGGAGGTTTCTAGGGCAATTGGGCCGGTGCTTAGGCATCACTGGGTTAGGGGAATGTTAGGGAAGGGTTGGTCGAAGCTCGGGGAGTCTGGTTGGAGCTGGCCACGGTGGGGGTTGGCAGCGGTGGGAAGGCTCTCGATGCCAGGGAAGGTGGGTGGTCGGGAGGTCAGGGCGGCGGTTGGGGGTTGTGTCTAAGGTCATGGCGAAGCTATAGGCGAAGGGAATTGGAAAATGGAGGGGCGGGTAACCGACATTGCTCTAGGGCTTGGAGTTAGAGATTCTTGCAATTACCGGTGCCGACGACGGCAATGGGGGCTTTCGGGGCGTCAGTTAGCTTCAGGGGGATGTGATGTTCATCTTGGGAAGCTTGGCTTGCTTAAATAGGTAGGGAAGGTCGGTTGGCACCGGGGAGGGGAGGGGGAAACCACGGCAATGGCGGTTTCGGGGTCCATGGTTTGGCGGCGTGGGCGAGGCTTGCTTGGGCGTTGAGAGACGGCGGTCAAGGGTGTCAGAAGGGCTGCAGGTCGGCTAAGGGAGGAACGCGCGAGAAATGGCAGAGGTGGCGGCAACGGGCGGCCGGCGGCGTTACCACATTTTGTCGGCTATGTCAGGGTGCGCTAGGGCGGGGTAGGCAAGGTGGTACGGCGCGCTGATAGGCGGGGGTGGGCTGGTAGGGACTCGAAGGCGGGAGAGGCCGGGATGGCTTGGGAGCGAAGGAACGGTCAAAGCGGTGGTGATATTTTTAGGTGGCGGTGGATTTTCGGAGAGTGCAAAGTAACCACGCCATCTCCTCCATTCAGGGTAGCTAGGGCAGGGATTAAGGGATGATTTGTGCCAAGATTCATGCAGATTAGGGCTAGGGAGCAAGAGAGCAAAGCGAAAATGCAAATTCAATTCGAATTTTGATTTTTGCAAAAAACAGCTTCATTTCAGAATTAAACATATAATACAAACTCCAGCACGATAGAGGAAGCATGGGTTAATAAATGTTAAGCTACATCTTGATACAGAACAATGTTGTGCATGTCTGCTATAATGCTATTCGGCCAGAAGTATGCAAATTTACGAGTCTTGCGTCAAAGCTTCTAAATCAACTATTAGAACTTTAGCATCCTAGACTCCTATAGTTGATAGCTTGCCAAGGCACCTCTACAAACTTTACCTCTGTTAGTGGTCCATCAAGTTTCTGTATTTATCGATGCTACGCAGAATAGTAAAGTAATAATTTGAATTTGTCTCTCTGTGTAATTGTCATGTTCGGACCAGTGTTCAAGTAGGCGCTAGGTGCTAGACGGGTGGCAAGCAAGAGCCTAGCGCCTAGGCCACCTAGACCTCCTAGGCGGTGACTAGGTGGGGCCTAGGTGGCTGACTTTAGCATGGTATGCTATGGGTGATATAAAGATACATGTGATGTTTGAAGGAAGAATATTGTTACCTGGAGTAACTTGTAATGTGGTAAATTTGATAGATGATGATGGGAATTTCATCACTTGATGTAAATTCTTGACGTAAATGCTTCATGTAATTGTAAATTTGTACATTAAGAATTATGCAATACATAAGATTCTTGGTATAAGGATAATATGATACATAAGTATAAAAGAAAGAAAGAAATAAGAAATGATTGCAAGACAATAAGACATAGCATATAGTGACATAGATAAAATAAAAATATAAAACAAGTTCACAATCACATATAGTCATTGTTCACAACATCTTGCGCATAGCAAATTTCTCACAAATGACAAGTCACAAGCAAGATAGCGAAATAGTTCTTAAAAAACTTCAATAAGGTAGCAAGCATAGATAATCTTCATCCTCTTGATCGTAATCCTTTGTTGGAATCACTTCATCTTATTCAGATTCGAATTCAACATCCTCAAGTTCCTTATTCAGAGTCGCCAATCGGCCGACTCCACTCGGCCACTCCTTCCTCGCCATCTCTGCTTCTCGCCTTCTCCGCCGACTATTGGCGTCATGTGCAGAGGCAGAGATGCGGAGCGGAGTAGAGCCGCGAAGGGGAGGTGGAGATGTGGAGGGGAGGCGGAGATGTGGAGCGAAGGTGGAGCCGTAGATGGGAAGCAGAGCTGCAGAGGGAAGCGCCACTAGGTGGAGGGGAGCACCGTCGAGTGGAGGGGAGGCGGAGAAGATGGCGGATGAGAGGACGGAAGATGACGATTGAAGGGGAGGCAGAACGCACCTGGGCAATGCGGAATCCAATGAGATGGTGATGCAGCGCTAATTGGCGAGGTGGAATTCGATGAATTGGCGGTGTGCGCAAAGAAACCCTAATTCACAAGACGCCCTGATTCCAAAAGTCCAAAGTGGTAATCCCCTCTATTCCCCTCCTCATATGTTACCCAACTTCTCTGCCTTGCGCGCCTAGTCGACCAACATGACTGCCTAGGCGCCACCTGTCTGCCTCGCCTGCCCGACTAGCCGTCGTGCCGAGGCTGCTTTCCGCCGACTATGACCGCCTTGGATTGCCTCCCCACCTAGCTGCCCATTCTACCGACTACAACTTGAGCTTGGTGGTACCTTGTCGCCTAGAGCCTACACGGCGCTTGGGAGGCCGCCCAGTCCAATTTCTTGATCAGTGGTTTGGACATTACTATGTACGCCGCAGCCGCCTTGGCGCACAGCTGGCCATAGGCAACTAGGGAAGCATGGCACAGCAAGCAGCGGAGGCAACATGCTGGATAGGGAACAGTCCAATGCATGAATGGATCAAGGATCCAAAACTAAATTGGATTAGTTGATGTACAATTGTATTGCACAATCAGAGCTGGGGTGAATGACTGCCTTCGCTTTTTGGAACCTGAAGCTAAAAACTCAAAGTAGAAGAAAAGCAATCTAAATTACCGGATGTAAATTTCAACCACAAGCCGTTCGACCGCTCACTCAACTGCTCACTACGATTGTTTTTGCATGTAGTCGAAATCTCCCTCCGCTTGAAAAGCTTCAACCGCTTGAATGCTTCGACCGCTCGAACGAGTACAAGACAAGACAAGACCGTGCTTGTAGCACACCGACGAGAACACGAAAAGCAATGCTCAGTGTTTTGGTTACAGACCAAACAGAGAGAGAGATGGTAGTGGAGAGTGGGAGTGTTCTACCTCTTACTGAGGCTCCTCCCTGATATATATATTCACATGGGGTATACTTTTACAGCTATGCCCTTTCATCATTACATCCCTATTAGGGGCATTTGAGTCATTACACATGTTCTACTCTGGTTCCTATAACCTCCCAACAGGCCTGCTGGGTTTAGGTGGGGGCCACCCCTACAACAGGAGCCTCTCATGGTGAAGGGCTTCACGGGGCCGAAGCCATGCTGCCGAGTCCTTTGGCCCCCTCCGTCCTGCGGCTGTCGGAGGCGGTATCACGTCATCTTTGTCGCCTTCGGCGGGTGGGGCACGCGCGGCTTATGGCGGCGCGTCGCGGAATGTGAGCGGGTGCATCCGTCTGTTGCGTGAAGTTGAACCGGCGGATATCCATCGATTGCGCCACTACCGTCGGTTGGCGTGCCACCGATTGCGCTTCCGCCCGCCTGGCGACTTTCCACCGGGTGAGACTGGTTGTAAATGCGCCGGTGCCTCAGGCTGCTCCTTGACTGCTCCCGGTTGTTCACGTTATGCCTGAGCGCCAACGGGATCCTGGTTGCATACGATGCTTTCATGTGGTCACGGCAAGGCCTGGCTTGCTCTCGTAGACAGATATGAAGTCCTCCACATCCGCTAGTTGTGCAAATGAGCATATGTTGGTGTGGTGGGACGTATCTACCTACGAGAACATGTCGGGCGCTTGCCGCAAACAATCTTCGCGTTTCCGAGTTACTAGGGTCGTATGCGCTGTTCCGCTTTCTTCGAGAAGGGTCGCCTCTTTGAGCAGGCGATGGTGCAGTGGGGCTGGCGCCTAGTCAGAGTATAGGTGCGCGCGTTCTGTCCCTCACCCTCCGAACAGGTGGCAGCGGAGCTGGTGCCCAAGTCGAAGTGGAGGCGCGCGCGCGCTCCGTCCCTCACCCTCCGAACGGGTGGCAGCGGAGCTGGCGCCTAAGTTGAAGTGGAGGCGCGTGCGCTCTGTCCCTCACCCTCCGAACTGGTGGCAGCGGAGCTGGCGCCTAAGTCGAAGTAGAGGCGCGCGCGCTCTCCGTCCCTCACCCTCCGAACGGGTGGTAGCGGAGCTGGCGCCCAAGTCAAAGTGGAGGCGCGCGCGCTCCGTCCCTCACCCTCCGAACGGGTGGCAGCGGAGCTGGCGCCCAAGTCGAAGTGGAGGCGCGCGCGCTCCGTCCCTCACCCTCCAAACGGGTGGCAGCGGAGCTGGCGCCTAAGTCGAAGTGGAGGCATGCGCGCTCCGTCCCTCACCCTCCGAACGGGTGGCAGCGGAGCTGGCGCCTAAGTCGAAGTCGAGGCGCGCGCGTGCTCCGTCCCTCACCCTCCGAACGGGTGGCAGCGGAGCTGGCGCCTAAGTCGAAGTGGAGGCGCGCGCGCGCTCCGTCCCTCACCCTCCGAACGGGTGGCAGCGGAGGCTGGCGCCCAAGTCGAAGTAGAGCCGCGTGCGCGCGCTCCGTCCCTCACCCTCCGAACGGGTGGCAGCGGGGGCTGGCGCCGAAGTCAAAGTGGAGGCGTGCGCGCTCCGTCCCTCATCCTCCGAACGGGTGGCAGCGGAGGCTGGCGTCCAAGTCGAAGTAGAGGCGCGCGCGCTCCGTCCGTCACCCTCCGAACGGGTGGCAGCGGAGGCTGGCGTCTAAGTCGAAGTGGAGGCGCGCGCGGTCCGTCCCTCACCCTCCGAACGGGTGGCAGCGGAGGCTGGCGCCCAAGTCGAAGTAGAGGCGGTGGTGGAGACGGGCCTTGTTGCATCGACGTCGCTGCACCCCGAGGCCGATATGACCCTGCGGTCGGGTAGTGCGCTTTTAATGGTGGCTTGAATCGCGCCGACGCCTGGCACGTCAGGGGCAGACTGTCGCGTCATGCAGTCTGCCTTCTGATGGGTGGGGCACGTGGTGGCTTGCGATTGGCGTGTCGTGGGATGTGAGCGGTTGCGTGGCCGCGGCCGTTCGCCTCTTCCCCAGGAAGGCGGGGTGCGTTGCAGGCACGTGCTGACGGTGTGTGCTGTCTGGCCACCTTCCCAGCACATTCTCCCAAGGGCCGACGATTCTCCTTTACCAACGGGGAGCCGAACCGCTGGGGGTTCTATTTTGCCCGCGCTTCTGGCCGCGGGGTAGGCGAGCGGGCTTTTATAGGGTGCTATCGCGTTGGTGGGAGCACTCTATCGCACTTGCCCTCTGTTGTGCTTGCTCCGTGCTGATAGTAGCGCACTTGCTTTGGCCTCTGTTTCTCTTGCCCTAGCCTTAAGAAAGGAATGGCCAGCCACGACACCGACTCCCGCCATCCCAGCGGCGGCCCTTCATCCGGCCGGGACGAATTGCCCTGCCCTCCTGGGGAAAACAAGCTGGTGCCGCGGCAACGGTCCCGCGCCGACAGGCAGTGGAACGCCATGGAGCACTCGGGGGGCCACTGCTCCCGCGTGCTGGGGAGGAGCCGCGTGACCGAGGAGACATTGCGGCAGCTTGTGCGGGAGGGGAAAATCAAGGAGCGTGATGGGGCTCGTCTACCCCGCTGCGATGAGGTGGAACCGGCCCCAAGCACTGTAGGCGATCGTTTTGTCGCATTTTTTGACGCCGGCCTCCGAATGCCCTCCACGTTGTTTGTGGGCGAAGTCCTGCGGGCTTACGGGCTGGAGTTAGCCCAATTGACGCTAGACGCAATAATCCGCCTGGCTGTCTTTGCGTGGTCGATGCGGACAGAGGGGTGGCGCCCCAGCACGAGCCTATTCGTCACGCTGCATGACGTGTGCTGCCGACCCAGGAAGGTTGAGGGGGCGGTGTCCAACTTCGGCAGTGTGGACTTTGTGCTACGGGCTTCGTGCGTGACGTTGTTCCCCGCGCCAGCCTCGCCGGGGAAATGGGAGTCCGGCTGGACTCGGCAGTGGTTCTACTACACCGTGACCGACAAGAGCGGAACGCATTGCCGAGGTGGGCCGATCTCGTTCAACCGTTCACCGAGTCTGAAGGCGGAGGTTGGCGATGCACAAAGGCTACAAAGTCTTGCCAGTGTCGCCCGTCGGATGAGCCTGCGCGATCTGGCCGAGGAATTCACGATGTACGGGGTGGCGCCACTCTCCTCCCGGGGGAAGTACGTTGAACAGGACGGCCCCCGTGAGGATGGATTCAGCCCATCCATATCTCGCCTGCGTTCGCCCGCCACTCCTTGTAAGTCGCCCAGCATGTCGATGTGCTCGCCGCTGTGCCTGCTTGGTCTCCGCCTGACTGACTTTTATCTTGTGCGCAGTGGCTCGGTTAGAAGACGTGGAGCGCGCGGTTGTGGCGCTCCTCGGCCCGTACACGGCCAAGGAGCACCGGGATCGCGAGGCCGCATTCAAGGCGGCTAAGCAAGGGCGGGTAAACCGCACTTGCGAGGCTCTGGGCATTATTGTGCCCGAGCGCGCAGTACTGGGGGAGCCTTCCGTCGGGACTTCGGGTGGTCAGGACGGTGGTAGCCCTGCGGGGGTGCTATCTTCGCGACGCCGGGCCCGCTCCCGGCTGCGGTCGACCCCGGCCCCGGTGGTTAGTATGCTGCGAGGCGGGCGTGCGGCGGCGATGAGTCGGCCACACCGCCGAAGCGCGCCATCTCGAATCCCCCGGCGCCGCTTGCCGAGGCCGATGAACCTGTGCTCATGGCCACCGCTGAGCCGGACTTCGCCAAGCCGGGAGGGGACACCATTCCCGGCGAGAAAGCCGCGGTTGACGGTGCGCTGCCAGCCGCCGCGGCGGCGGAGCCGCAACGATGGCGCGCCGAAGAATCGCTGTCTTTGCCACAGGCGAAATGCGCTTCGAACCAGTCCCGCCACGGCGAGGGTTGTCGACATTGCGGGCCCCTGTAGCGGGATTATGGCGTCTGGCGCGACCGAGAGGGCCTCCCCGCCGACCACCGAGGCGCCTGAAACCCAATTGGCGGTCGGACCGGCACCACCGCCTACCGTGACGAGAGGCACAGGAGGTAGGCGTGAGTCCCTTTCTTCGCACGACTTCGCGAAACTCTCTCCTATCTGTTCGCTCATTCTGTCAACATCAGGCGAGACGAAGTCTCCCGGACGTGGCGAAGGATCGAGCAACGGGGGTATGCGCGGAGTCCAAAATCTTGTGCAGGATGCCCCGCAGGTGTCCGTTGCTATTGACGTGGCCGAGGCCTCGGCAAGTCCTGACGCGGTGGAGCCGGAGCTCGGCCGCTCGGACTTCCTGCCGCGCCTAGAGACACTTCGCGTCCTCACCACAGCCGCAGAGCGCGCCAATAACGGCCTTGACCGACAGGCGTTGTCGTCATGCGAGGGGGACCTCCTAGCGCTCGCGTTGCAGGCCTCGGAGATGAGGGTAACTATGTGTGCTTCGGCTTGACTGGTACTAGCGGGCGTCTACTGACTTGTTGTTTTTGCCAGATGCTTGCCCTCAGCCGGGCCTTTGACGAGGCCCGTGTCCGGGAGCAGAGGGCTCTGGAAGCCAACCTTCGCGAAGTGAACAACACTCTCGCCGCAGAGGATGAAGAGCTTCGCGCGCTGGGGGGCGCTATGGCGGCCGCGCAACTTGAGGCCACGGAAGTCAAGTGCGCTACGGCAGAGGAGCGCGCCGCCTTCCTGCAGCAGATAGCCACCCTAAAGAAGGAGAATGCCCAGCTGGCGGAGTCTGTCGCGGGGAAGGACCGTGCCTTGGGCGATGCAACCTCGTCGGCGTGGCGGGCCATGGAGTCTCTGAACCAGGCCCTCCGAGATCTGTGCGTCAAGGTGTCAGACACTACGCACGGGCCGGAGAACCTGACGGAGACGCTCGGGTTGATCGAGGAGGGGGCAGGCGTTGCTCTTGGTGGCGCCAGAACCTTCGGCGAGCACTGCGGCTACCTTGGCGCGTGCTTTGCCCTCGCCCTGCTTCACACTCGCGGGTGCAGACACACCCATGAGCTGGCGAACCCTCAACTAGATCCTCCTGGCCGTCCAGAGGTGATGTCGGACGCCATTCGCTCCATCGGGCCTAGCCTGCAAAACTTTCATCAACGGATCTGGGGTCGCTTCGGGGAAGCTGCAGCGAGAGTTGCCGTACAACAGACGCTACATGGGGAAGGGGACCTCCTCCGCTGGCTCGAAGGAGTCCTTCGGCCCCACAACGAGGACGACACAGGTTCGTCCGTACCGCGCCAGAGCTGAATGGTTGGTCGGGGAGGGCAGGGGGGATGATGTATTGGTTCTCCTGCTCGTATCATGTAACCCCCCCCTTCTTTTTTTCAATGAAATCAAGTAACACTACTCTTGTTGCTACATGCCGCCTAGCGTGTGGGGAAGACCCCCGCACCTTGATTATACTCCGAAGAGTGCGTGGGATTGACGTCCACGTCTTATTTATACTCCGAAGAGTACGCACGGGAGCAACGCCTGTGCGTGCGCGGGATTCGCGTCTTGTTTATACTCTGTAGAGTGCGCAGGGAAAGCATCCGCGTCTTAGTGCGCGCGAGGGCGTCCCCCCGCTGCGTCTTATTTAGAGTCCGTAGACTGGCGCGTGCAGAGGCAACCTCGACGCTACGTCTTATTTAGAGTCCGTGGACTGGCGCGTGCGGAGGCGGACCTCGACGCTACGACTTCATTTATAGTCCGTAGACTCGCGCGTGCGGAGGCAACCTCGACGCTACGTCTTATTTAGAGTCCGTGGACTGGCGCGTGCGGAGGCGGACCTCGACGCTACGACTTTCTTTATAGTCCGTGGACTCTCGTGGGCGGAGGCGGACCTCGACGCTACGTCTTATTTAGAGTCCGTGGACTGGCGCGTGCGGAGGCGGACCTCGACGCTACGACTTCATTTATAGTCCGTAGACTCGCGCGTGCGGAGGCAGCCTCGACGCTACGTCTTATTTAGAGTCCGTGGACTGGCGCGTGCGGAGGCGGACCTCGACGCTACGACTTCATTTATAGTCCGTAGACTCGCGCGCGAGGCATCCTCGGCGCTTCGTCTTATTTAGAGTCCGTGGATCGGCGCGTGCGAGGCGGACCTCGGCGCTCGACTTCATTTAGAGTTCGTGGCCCGTGCGCACGCGGTGTCCCCGCGCATCTTCTTTATACTCCGTGAGTGCGTGCGGGCGGACCTCGACGCTACGCGTCGTATTTAAGTCCGTGGGCGCGCGTGCGAGGCGGACCTCGGCGCTCGACTTGCTTTATAGTCCGTGGACTCGTGGGCGGAGGCGGACCTCGGCGCTCGTCTTATTTAGAGTCCGTGGATCGGCGCGCGCGAGGCGGACCTCGGCGCTCGACTTCATTTATAGTCCGTAGACTCGCGCGTGCGAGGCGCCTCGGCGCTCGTCTTATTTAGAGTCCGTGGATCGCGCGCGCGGAGGCGGACCTCGGCGCTCGACTTCATTTATAGTTCAGAGACTCGCGGCGTGCGGAGGCGGCCTCGGCGCTTCGTCTTATTTAGAGTCCGTGGATCGGCGCGTCGCGAGGCGGACCTCGGCGCTACGACTTCATTTATAGTCTGTAGACTCGCGCGTGCGGAGGCAGCCTCGACGCTACGTCTTATTTAGAGTCCGTGGACTGGCGCGTGCGGAGGCGGACCTCGACACTACGACTTCATTTATAGTCCGTAGACTCGCGCGTGCGGAGGCAGCCTCGACGCTACGTCTTATTTAGAGTCCGTGGACTGGCGCGTGCGGAGGCGGACCTTGACGCTACGACTTCATTTGTAGTCCGTAGACTCGCGCGTGCGGAGGCAACCTCGACGCTACGTCGTATTTAGCAACGGCAAACCTCGGGGACAGCAAGCTTCAGGAACAGCAAGGTTTATTGAACTCCCGTTTGCGCGGGCGAGCATCGTACAATAAACGGCTGGTGCCGCTACAATTGTCATGCTGCTCCTAGGCATAATACCGCCGCAACTTGTCCGCGTTCCATGTGTGGCGGAGAGTTTGTCCCTCGAGCGTGGCAAGGCGGTATGCTCCCTTCTGTAATGCCTCCATCACGATGAAAGGGCCTTCCCACTTGGACTCCAGCTTGCCCACGATCTCCGCGTGGAGCGCCAGTCGGAGGATGAGGTCCCCGGGCTTGAATGTTCATGGATATACGGAACGGTCCCGAGTACGCACCGTTTGCCGCGCGTACTTGTCGGCATGTTGAGTTGCACTCGCCCGTACCCCGTCAAGGAGGTCCAGGGACACGTGACGCTCTTCGTCGGGCGCCTGGACGAGAACCCTCTGCGACCCGGCCTTGATCTCTTCAGGCGTCACTGCCTCGTCACCAAAAAGGAGCTTGAAGGGCGTGAACCCCGTCGGACGTGTCACCGTGGTGCGAAGGGACCAAAGGACGCTATGAAGCTCGCCCGGCCACTTGCCCCTCGGCATCCCGACGAGGCGTTTCTTGACGGCGGCACTAATGGCGCCGTTCGCCCTCTCGACCGCTCCGTTGGACTGGGGGTGCCCAACCAACGCGAACCGAAGCGTGATGCCCATGCCATCACAAAACTCGTTGAATATGGTGGCGTCGAATTGCAGGCCGTTGTCGACGATGAGCTCTCTGGGTACGCCGAAGCGGCAGATGATGTTTTGCCAGAGGAAGCGCTGCATGGCCGCCGAGGTTATCTTGGCCAGAGCCACCGCCTCCGGCCATCTGGAAAAATACTCCAGCGTGACTACCACGAACCGCAGATCTCCTGGGGCTCGGGGGAGTGCCCCCACTATGTCGATACCCCAGTGTGCCAGCGGCCATACTGGGGGAATCGGGTTGAGGCTTGTCGGGGGCCTACGGACGATGCGTCCCATCCACTGGCATCCCTGGCATCGGCGCACGAGATCCTGAGCATTGACGATGGCCGTTGGCCAGTAAAAGCCTTGTCTAAATGCCTTGCCGACCAACGACCTCAGCGCCAGGTGGGATCCACACACCCCCGCGTGGATTTCTGTGAGGAGCTCTCTCCCCTCTTCAGCCGAAAGGCAGCGCAAGAGGGGTGCGCACACGCCCTTTTGGTAGAGGATGTCTTCAAACACCTGGAAGGATCTGGCGTGGTGCTGCAGACGTCGGAGCTCAACAGGGTCGTCTGGCTCGGTGATGCCCTGCAGGAAGTTGAAGATGGGCTCCCGCCAATCACCCTGTTCAGTGATGTGGTGTACGAGGGCCGCGTCTCGGTTGTCCTGCGTGATGGGCGCCTGCGGTAACACCTCGTAGAATGCCCCGTCAGGGGGTGGCAGTTGCTGGCTGGCCGCCTTGGCGAGGGTGTCGGCTTGTTCATTCTCCGCGCGCGGGATGGCCTTGACGGTGATGCCCAGGAAATGCCTTTCCTTTGCTCTAACAGCCGCGAGGTACTTGGCCAGCTCCGGGTCCTTGGCTTGATATGACTTGTCGACATGACCCGCTACCAGACGCGCCCCGATTGCCTTGAGCTTCGTTAGGCCGGAGAGTAGCGCCTCATATTCGGCAGTGTTGTTGGTAGCTGGGAAGGCCAGGCGCGCCGAATACAATAGGCGCTTTCTCTCGGGCGTGACAATCACCACGCCTACACCTACACCCGCGACACCGTAGGCCCCGTCAATGGTGAGTGTCCAGACCGGGTCGTCCTTCTTGTGGGCGGTCTGGGCCGGCGGAGTCCATTCTGCGAGGAAATCGGTAAGAACTTGTGGGAGAACGGGGCGAGTACGGCAGCCCATTTGCCGATACGCCCCGTGGACTCCTTATTATGCAGCATTTCCGCCAGGGGAAAGGAGGACGGTACTGTTATTGGGTGTGCCAGAAAATAATGCCGAAGCTTCCTGGAGGCCATGACCAATGCGTAGGCGAGCTTCTCAAGCTCCGTGTATCTCGTTTTAGCGCCTTGGAGGGCTTTGGAGACAAAGTATACGGGCCGTTGCACGGCGCCCTCCTCCAAGACAAGGACGGCGCTTACCACCGTGGCCGGCGCGCGGATAAAGCGGAGGAGCCTCTGCGCCGGGCGACCAGTGGGAGGCTGCGCCAGTGCTTCTTGAGCTCGTTGAAGGCCTCCGCGCAGTCACCGTCCCAGCGAAACCCATCGCACCCGCGGAGCGTTTTGAAAAATGGCTGACCCCGTTCTGCCGCCCTGGAGAGGAAGCGGCTCAGGGCTGCCATGCGGCCCGCCAGCCTCTGGACCTCCCTTGTCGTCTTGGGTGGTTCCATACCCAAAATGGCGTCAACTTTATCGGGGTTTGCCTGGATGCCTCACCCGGACACGAGGAAACCCAGGAGTTTGCCTGCCTGCATGCCGAAAACACATTTGTCAGGGTTGAGTTTGATGCCTGCCTTCCTGAGGTTGTCGAAGGTCTCCTGGAGGTCCCGGCCATGCAAAGCGAGCTGCCATGTTTTGACTACCACGTCGTCGACGTAGGCCTCGACGTTCCTCCTGAGTTGGGCGGCCAACGCGAGTGCAACAAGACGGGTGAATGTAGCACCCGCGTTCTTCAGGCCGAAGGGCATTCTGACGAAGCAGAAAGTCCCGATCGGTGTGATGAAACTGGTCTTCTCCTCGTCGTCCTCGGCCATGTATACCTGATGGTAGCCAGAATAGGCATCCAAAAAACTCATTAGCTCGCACCCGGTGGTAGCATCGACCAGTTGATCGATGCGTGGCAAGGGGTAATTGTCCTTCAGGCACGCCTTGTTGAGTGCTGTGAAGTCGATGCACATGCGCCAGGCCCCGCTGGCTTTTTTGACCAGTACCAGATTGGCGAGCCACTCCGGGTGGTGGACCTCGCGAATGATCCCGGCCTGAAGAAGCTTCGCCACTTCCGCCTTAGCCGCTTGCTGCCGATCCATGGACATACGGTGAAGCTTTTGCTTGACTAGCTTGGCGTCAGGGCGGACCGCTAGGCGATGCTCGATTACCGCACGATCTAAGCTCTTGATATCCTCGGGTGACCATGCGAAAATGTCGGCATTGTTCCGAAGCACTTGGAGCAAGTCCCGTTCGACCTCCGGAGGGAGCCCCTCGCCAATGGACACGACCTGCCCCTCCGCTTGTAGCGGCACCTTTTTGACTCCGCCTTCCGGCCGAGCCTTGGGTGTCCATCCTGGGGCAGAGGGTGCGTCACCGATTGCGCCTGAAAGGGCGTGCACCTGGTGGCCCAGATCCCGACTAGTGGCTTCGGTGCGTCTGGCGAGGTCCTGATCACCGAAGACGGTGATAACACCTGTCGGACCTGGGAGCTTCATACATAGGAAGGCGTGGTGTGGGATCGCCTCGAAAGTGTTGATGGTGGGCCGGCCCAATATGGCGTTGTAGCAGTGCGGGATGTCCACAACGTCGAAGATGACATACTCGCATCGGATCTTATTTCCCTGGCGGAATGTTACCGGAAGGGACACGTGCCCTAAAGCCTCCAGCGATTGACCCCCGAGGCCTTGAAGTGGGGCTCCCGACCGCTCCAAGCGACTTCACGGAACTCTCATACGGTTGAGGGTTCCCGTGAACAGAATGTTCACGGAGCTTCCCCCGTCGACGAGGATGCGCCTAACGTCGTAGCCTGCGATGCGAGCCTGGATGACCAAGGGATCTTGATGAGGGAACTCCACACCCCTTGCATCATCCAGGGTGAAGGTGATGTTGCGAGGCAACGCCCACGGATGCGTCTGCTCCAAGGGGGCCTCTGATGTGTGACCTCCGGAGATGACGTTGATGGCGCGGTACCGCTCATTGGCTTCGGCGAGGGTTCGGAGGTGTGAAGTCCGAGATTCGGCCATCGCTCGTCGTAGCTCTATGACTGCGGTGCACGTCTTCGTGCAATGATCGCCGCCCCCATGCACCTCGCACCACTTGGGGTGTTCCAGATGTTCCTGCTTCACGTGGGGTTGTTCATCACGGCTAGATCTGCGCTCCCATCCTCGGCCCCCTCCCTGCGAGGTGGGGGCACGGACGTGGCAGGCCCTCGGTGGCCTGCGCTGGTGACGTTAGGGCTTGCATGGGGCGTCGTGGTTGTTTGCCCTTTCTGGTGTGGGCTTCGGCGCGATCATTAGCCCGACCTGGTGACTCCGCGCCTCCTGCATGCCTCGGACGGCTCCGCGAAGACCCCCCAAGTCCTGCTGGAACGCGCCGAGAGCTGCTAGCAAGGCGCCTTCCACCACAGATCCGTCCGCTGGGCAGGCGGTGCAAACTCCCAGGTCGTCGATCATAGCGTCGGTGGTGGGGTAGATCGTCACAGCTCCGATGGCGGGGTGGGTCGTCGCAGCTCCGGTGTCGGGGTAGATCGTCGCAGCTCCGGTGGTGGGGTAGATCGTCGCAGCTCTGGTGCCTTCGCGACGCTCCGACGTGGCCGTCTTCTTTCCCTTCGCTACCGTCGATGACACTTTTTTCGGTGCCATCCTTCTTCTTTGGTCTTCAGGCTTGCTCTTGTCCTCCCCACGAACGGCGCCAACTGTTGTGGTTACAGACCAAACAGAGAGAGAGATGGTAGTGGAGAGTGGGAGTGTTCTACCTCTTACCGAGGCTCCTCCCTGATATATATATTCACATGGGGTAAACTTTTACAGCTATGCCCTTTCATCGTTACATCCCTATTAGGGGCATTCGAGTCATTACACATGTTCTACTCTGGTTCCTATAACCTCCCAACAGGCCTGCTAGGTTTAGGTGGGGGCCACCCCTACAACACTCAGGAAAACACACCGCCGATGAACTTTTCTTGAAATTCATCTAATCTATTATTTCTGTATCATGTCTATGATTACAAAGTGCCCTCACAGCAACCGTAAAGCTCTAGTACAAAAAACCTCCTGAAAACCATGCCTAAAACCCTTCGTCTACCTCTCCTTTTATATGCTAAAGCCCTAAACCGTGTCCTTATCAAACTGGACACACAATTCTATCTCTTCCTCAAATCAAGGGACCGAAACCATTCCTAGCACGGGTTTTTACTAAACTCTCAATCTTCCCAGTTACGGACTCCATCCATAACTCCTAACACAACATGCGACGAAGCCTCCAGGATTACACCCTGAAAAGAACTGTAGCTACGATTACCTTTGGTGATCATTCTGTCGTGGTCGAAGTCAAATGTGATCGAAGCAGGACGTGGTTGAAGTCGAACGTGATCGAAGCAGGACGTGGTCAAAGTCCACCGTGGTTGAACAGATCGTTGTCGAAGTTCCGTAGTTGAAAAAGACGTTCGATCTTTCGGTGCTACTCGAATATAGTCTGATGCACTAATGATACTCGAACATCGTCCGATGTATCTGAGCCACTCAAAAACCGTCTTATCTTCTAATGGCACTCGAGTGTCGTTTGATCCTCCTAGGCCACTCGAACACCATCTGATCCTCTGGTGGCACTCAAACACCATCCGATCCTCCATTTTTACTCGAAAGTCGTCCGATGCTCTAATGCCACTCGAACTCAAGCAAAACCACTCGGAACAAAGCAAAACTACTCGTAGCCAATCAAAACCACTTGGAGCAGGCCAAATCCACTCGAAGCAACCAAAACCACTCGGAGCTTATTTCAAAATTATAAGTAAGAAAATTGTAACAACCCACCTGTTTATTTCAAAATTATCAGTAAAAAAATTAATTTAAAATAAAATCAAGTGTTCTTTGGTTGCTTGAATTTCTGAGATTTTATTTGCCTGTTTTTCGCTTTAAAAAATTAAAAAAACAATTTAACTAAAAATACAAAAACATTGTTAAGTAAAGAGTATTTTGAATTTCTGTAAAAATCCTATTTAAAATCAATTATTTTAAAGCGTTTGGCTTTTATCAGGATTTTCTTCACTTTTCTGGCTTTTAAAAAGAGTAAAGTCCATTACCGGTCCTTAAACTTTTTATGTTGTGTCATCCCGGTCCATAGACTTTCAAAGTGTGTCATCCCGGTCCTTGAACTATCCATTTCTATAATCGTTTAAAATTTTTAGAGTTTTTGAATTTATTTGGATTAAATTAAAGCTTAGAAAGTAAAAATATTTTAAAAAGTTAAAATATACTTCAATTAAATCTGAAATTATTTTATTTGATATTTTCGTTTTCCAAGGATTTTTGTAGAATTTTCTTGAATTTTTTTTCGATTTTTGTTTCGAATTTATTTGAGGGAAAAAATAATGATATTTTTTGACCGTTTTCTCTCTCCTGCCTTCTTCTCCAACACGTCCGTTCATTTCTTCCCGAGCGTGGCTGCCATAGCCGTTTCTTTGAGCTCTTCATTCCTCATGAAATCATCCACGATTTTTCGTGCAATCAAGTGCATTCACTTGCTCACTTCAAGACTCCTCCATTCCCAACCGTTTCCCTCCTTCTTCATGTGGAATTAAATGAAAATGAAACCGTTGCTCTAAAAGACATCACACTACTACAGAAATCCACATTCTGAGCGGTTGAAAACGTCATCACGAGCGGTTTTACGAACCGCCTGAAATTATGGGTCAATAATAATCCAAGTTATCACGAGACGGTTTTGAACGAAATGCGTGATTATGCGATATCACGAGCGGTTTTTAAAAACCGTCGTGATATCGATAATCCTGACGGTTTTAATGAAAAACCATCGTGATACTCCTCCCAGAGAATCTATTTACATTTATAGCTAGCCTCGGAAATGCTAGCCATGCCCTCTCAAACAAGCGGATAATCACGGACAAAAACATACAATTCACACATCTCATTTCCTTTCAGATACATTTCACAGACATAAAACATCCCATTGACATCACACTTCATTTCACAAACATAAAGCATGCATCCATTTCGCAAATCGATTAATTGAATTGAAATGAAATATCCATTAACAAATGCACAGTTACAAAAGATGTGCACTGCATTTGCACTTAGTGATAAGACAAATAAGAAATCTGTTGGAAATATGCCCTAGAGGCAATCATAGAGATGATGATATTTCGTTGTATCCATGATTTAATAAATGTTCCTTGAATATTGCCTTTGTATTGATTAACAAGTATGTGACTTGTTTGTGAAACTCTTTACTTGTATGGTTATTCTATAGTTGTCCCTAGTCGAAGTTCATGTGTGGACACACGTGAATAATGGATTAGCACATGTATCGGTTGATGACCATGTTTCACAGGTCATAGACATGGAGATGTCAAACCAATAATGTGGACACATGTTTAGAACATGGGGTTGGACCGACCCAACATGAGACATAACAATTATACTTATGGTTCTCTCTCTACACAATGTGTACGCCTTGTCCTTAGACCTGAGATTGTCGCATGTACTTGAGATGTGAATCGACCTACTTAGGGGCTATCAAACGCTGCTCAAATGGCGGGTAGTTATAAAGGTAGCTTTGGGCTTGTCATGAAGCATCTTTGCGAGGCATGGTCGGTCGAGATGGGATTTGCCCTCTCTACGAGAGAGATATCTCTGGGCCTCGAGTGATCGGATCCGAAATGCATGGCCATGCTACTTAAGGTTAAGAGTTAACCTAGTAAGGGATTCGGATCACGGATCGAGAAAGAGTGGTCAGCTTGGAGCTCGACCAAATATCGTGAGGCAAAGGGATTGGCATGTACATAAAGTTGTGATGGTTAGTTCGATATGATCTTTATGTATGTTTAGGAGTTGGCACGTCTTGCTAGAGGCGCTACCAACTATTGACCGAGTAGGTAAACTCGTGTCATGTCTAAACATACGTGAACCCATAGGTCACACACTTAAGGGTTGAAGCCTAATTCGGATTGGATCCGGGTTGGGTGGGTATTGAGTCCTAATGGGCCTCCATTCGCTGAAGCCCATTATAAGGGCGTCTATAAAAGGAGGGCTAGGCGCACGGGGTAGAAAGAGAATTTCGTGACCTCCTCAAACCACGCGCCACCCTCCCACGCCCACAGGCGCTCGCGCGGATCTAGTAATCCGGCGTCGTCGCTTCCTCCGTGCGTGTGGATACCTTTTGGCGGCGCTGCATCGTAGCGTTTGGGCGAACCGCAAGAGAGGAGTTGTACGTTGGGCGCGCGGCGAGGGCGAGGAAGTAGTACGACTACTCGCCCCGACGTCTTTGCATCGGCGTGTACGACTACTCCGCCCGACGTCTTTGCATCAATTCCGCACCTGCGCGTCTAGTGGTAATTCCGTGATCTATAACTGCAGTGATCTTGGTTTACGGGCATATTTTTTATTAATTTTCGCTAGCGTAGCCTACCCGTAGTCCATCAAAATCATGGTGCGCAGTGGAACCGTCCTCCTGGCGTTATGACTTGAGTCAGCAAAAAGTACGCCAACTCTCCTTGAATCCCTCCAAGAACAGGCTGTTTCAATGCAGTTGACGGGATGGACGCAGCCTGTCGATAGGAATATCAATGTGCGTATATATGTAATGTGTTAATTATGAAGTAATTATGGGAAGAGTGACAAACCTTGCGATTGGTGAGCCTCGAGGAATCGAGGAGTAGTTCCATATGTTGGCAAGCGTAGTATCCACATGTGTTGCCGGCTCTGCCGGTGACACTTGCAAAAAATGGAATGTGTTAGTTCAAGAGGCATTAGTACCAACTGTTGCATAGGATTAATTAATGTGAAATAGCGGATACCTTAAAATCTCGAACATGTGTCAGCAGGCCTTTGGCCCCGCGCTTCAAGTCACCTCCCTTTTCAATGTAGGTGGCGAACGCCCTACGTAATTCGAAAAAGTTAACCTTAATCATTCGGAAGGAAAGAAAGTACAATGTAGATATGTATGGGGAATATGTGCTTACCTATCGATTACTTGGCTGAGAACTGTGAAGTCCATTTTATTCTTACTTAGGGAATCAAGGTAATATACCTTGTTCCATTTTAGTACAATTACTATTAAAATCAATGAAAGTTACGAAGGAAGGGCATAAGTACATAATCCTTCTTGGCGCAACCCAGTGATCTGCTGCAATGTACCTCTCGACGAGGGGTGTATCCTGGTCGATGGTTTCCTTGGCGACCAATTGTGGGTCCAAGAAACCAACTGATAAGTTGGATAATCTAGCTTTAATCAGCATGTGTCTATATATATACACACGAAAGCAAAAAATTAGATATGGCATTTATCGGTATGACATTAACGGAGACTGTGATTGTACACACTTACAGTGTCCAGCATCGAATGATTGAGACGTCAAGAGCGTTGAACGTGAACAGATCGAATAAATCCTCAAAGGCGACCACGAACATACACTCTTGAAGATTGTGGTGTAAATCTTCTTCGGTGAATTTGACAGTGATACTTGAAGTCCGTTCTCCCTCTAGCTTATTGGACTGCTGCATATACCACATGTGCAATTGCATGCAACTATATGGTAGCTTTTGGAGGTCTTTTTGCTCGAGCAACGGCTCGCCAAGCACGAATTTGTGGGCCAAAGGTAGGTACGAAATATCATCAGTGGTCTTCTTTGCTTTGCCCTTGCTGGCCTTGCTGCCTCGGCTATAGGTCGACTTCACGGAAGTCTACTTTGAAGGTAGCAGCGGTGCAAGTTGCTCTGGCGAGAATAGGGCCCGTGGAGATAGCACCGGTGCAGTATCCGGTGGTGGATCCGACTGGTCTTGTAATGGAGATGGCACCAGTGCAAGTTGCTATGGCGAGAGTATGACCAGTGGAGATAGCACCGTGCGATATCCGGTGGTGGAACCGATCCGGTGTTGTAATGGAGATGGAACCGGTGCATGTTGCTCGGTCACGCCACCGTGAAGAAGACTCGGGGAGATGTCGCTTTTGGGCCACCGGATGAATGTTCGATGGCCTGTCCTAGAGTCATGATCTCGTCGTTGGGGGCTTCGTGGCGGGACCACCTCAAAATTGACATGCACACCATCCACATTAACTTTTGCGGCTGGCGCTAAAGCTTGACCGTGCACCATGGCCCCGATACTGCATTTAATATGCAGGCCCCAAGCGTACAAAGGAACGGGCCATATCTCACTAGGAGCTTGCAATTCGTAGGCTCCTACATAACGATACAAAATTAGCTACTCGAATAGGCCTACCAATGGAGCAAGCATTCGAGAGGTAATAATTATTACCAGGATGTCGTCCGCAGGAAATTTGGACTGGGTATGCGTCGGATTGGACGCGCAGCTACTCGGACGGTTGTGCGGGCTAGCTAGCGCAGCAGCGGCGGTGGCGGCCTGCTGACTTTCTCTCTGTTTCCGCACCTCATCTCTGATTATATCAGCCATCGGACCCAGTAGCTCCTCTTTAAGAGATGCCTTGATCTCTTCTCGTAGCTGTGCGTCACGCTCGGCTTTGTTTCTCTTCCTGCGCCGATACATGTCGGAGTCATCTTGGAAACCATGTTTCCATGGAACGTAAAGCCCAAGGCCTCTCGTACGGCCCGGGTGCTCCTTGTTTCCCAGAGCCACGGAGAGCATATCATTCTCCCTTGTTCCCTGGAATGATCCCTCGGTAGATTGAAAACTCAGCTCTTCCTTTAAGAGCACGACATGTCATTTCAATCCGTACAAAGTTGTGGAGTAATTACAAGCTACGTAGTTCGATCGATACCTTACCAGGCGCTGGGACACTTGTTGGTCTGCAGAGTTTCGAAAGGAGACGTCCCCCGATGTCATTGTAGATGACCTTGCTCTAAGCCAATTTCGAGCGCGGTCATCCGGGATATTGGAAAACGGCGGGGCGATGTCCTCTGCAGCTGCCAGCTCATCCTCCAACCTCCACTGCGGGATTTTACCTGCATACCCAGTGTGCCAAGTGCGTGAAGTGCGTGTTTTTGCTGGAGGGCCTTGTGCGCCACACTTGTACTTTTGAAATCTTCGGTCGTTTTCATCGCCTTGAACTCTTCCCATTGTGGTTCTAGGAATGGGTATTTAGTAAAAGGCGTTTCGTCCGTCTCCACGTATTTCCTGACAAGCGTGCTCTTGAAGTTCTTCCATGCTTTGCACGCCACTTGGTAGGTTTGTCGTTCCACAGCGTGTAAGTGTTCTTCTGGGAACTCGAACGATGCCAAAATTTTGGTCCACAGCTCACGTTTCCGAGTGTCAGGCACGTTCTTCCACGAATTGTATGTGATCTCAATTTGTTCTCGTGCAACTATTCCGACCATGGCTCGGAATGTGTTTACCGCTTGCTTAGGAAGGATAGGGACCCCAGCTGCGTTTACCGCTGTGATGGTCTGTCGGCTCTGAGGCTTCTTTGATAGCCCTCTTCCTTGGCGTCTTGATGTTGGAGCGGACGCCTCCGGCGATGATGTTGAAGAATGCGCGGGTGACATGTTGCTCATTTTGTGGGTCTATTAAGATAAGATGAGAATGTAATCATATTGATTTGGAAGAGAGGAGTAGAGGGGAGGGGGAGAAGGGAGGGGTGATATGGACATAGAGAGGGGGTGATGTGCCTATCTTAGCACCTACTTTAGTTGCTAATACTATAAACCAAATAATAGAATCAATAACAGTCTCAACATGAATATGTGCTCTCAAATTGTAGGGTTGCACAAGATTAATCTTGGTCGTCCCGCTACTAAATCATATACTCTTCCTTGATTGGTTATGCCAAATAATGAATTCAGTCTTTTGAGCTCTAGATACAAACTCTACAATCTCAAGATCAAGATATATTCAGCATGCATATATTCAGACAGCAGTTAACTTTTAACTTGTCAAGATGAAATCCTAACAGATCAATTTAATAACATGCCATAATCAGTAAATCCCACAGCAATCTCAAGATATGGAAGATTGTATATAACAGCTATTAGAGCTCAAAGACCGAATGAACCAATCTCAGTATATGAATTTATCATCATCGAGCAACTGTAAATCCCACAGGCAATCTCAGTATATGGAAGATTAACAAACTTGAATATACATGAATGCAACTAAGCAACTAACCATAATAGTAAGCATAACAAACTTGAATATACAGTAAGCATATAACAGTAAGCATATACCATAACAGTAAGCATATAACAGTAAGCAACTAACCATATACCCTAACAGTAAGCATGAAGCTCGGGGAGGGATTTGATGACCTTAGGGTTTTGGTGACGGAGGAGGAGGCGGCGGCGACGGAGGAGGAGGAGGCCCCGGGCTCGGGGAGGCGGCGGCGACGACGGGCTCCGGGAGGCGGCCGACGATGATGGAGGAGGAGGAGGAGGCGACGACGACGGAGGAGGAGGAGGAGGCGACGACGGGCTCCGGGAGGCGGCGGCGACGACGGGCTCGAGTGAGGCGGCCGGGGACGGCTCGAGTGAGGCGGCCAGCGAGGGCTCGAGGGAGGCGGCGGCGACGACGGGCTCGAGTGAGGCGGCCGGGGACGGCTCGAGTGAGGCGGCTGGCGAGGGCTCAAGGGAGGCGGCGGCGAGGGCTCCGGGGATTTAGATATAGAATAACTGCAGAATACACGGAAAACCCTAGACATTTTCACATACACATCTGAAAATTGACTACATCACACATTTTCACATATACATCTCAAAATTGACTACATCACACATTTTCACATATACATCTCAAAATTGACTACATCACAAATTTTCACATATACATTCTTATTGTACTTGCTTATTGCCTTTAAAAATTAGCCCTTCATCATGATCAATGCGTACATAACTAGTTTCGTCACGTTGTTCATCGTCGACCCTTATGCCATTTCCAAAAGGAGGTAACTCGTCAAATTGATTGTATTCCTCCTCATCCACTACATTCTCCACTCCAACAATTCTCCTTTTTCCATGAAGAACTACATGGCGTTTCTTATTTGCCGGGTCGGTTACATAGAAAACTTGAACAACTTGATTGGCGAGTACGAATGGTTCGTCTTTGTACCCGACACGTTGGAGGTCCACGGTCGTGACACCGTACTTGTCAACCTTCACCTGTGGGAGATGCACCCAACGGCAACGAAATAAGGGGATTTTGAAAACCGCATAGTCGAGCTCCCAAATCTCTTCTATGAAGCCATAGTACGAGTTTCTCGACCCATCGGTACTGAATGCATCTATGCGGACACCGCTATTCTGGTTAGTGCTCTTGACATCCTGAGACTGCGTATAGAATGTGTACCCATTTATGTCATATCCTTACCATGTCACAACTGTAAATGTCGGCCCTTTTGCCAACCATGTCAGCGTCTCACTCGGCGAGCTCCTAGCGATTTGCTCCTTCAACCATTGGTTGAACCAACGGTTGTGTTGCCTCATGATCCAAACATCTGGCCGCTCTGGATTACATTGCGAAGCACATCCTTGTGCTGCTCCACATAAGGCGCCACTTCACATGTGTTGCAACACCGTGAAATGGGCTTGAGTATACGTGTCCATATCTGGAGTGATTGCTTTCCTTCCGATAGTTCCGAGACCCTTCAGCCTCCCCTCATGACGAGATTGAGGGACACCTATCGGTTGAATCTGAGTCATATAATCGACACAAAACTCAATGACCTCTTCGCTTGCATAACCTTCGACGATCTGCCCTCCCGCCGAGAACGATTCCGTCGTAGGACTTGAGAATTCCATGAACCTCTCAAATGGGTACATGCTACGTAGGAATACGGGCCCGCACATTTTTATCTCCCACACAACGTGAACAATGAGATGGACCATGATATCAAAAACGAAGGAGGGAAATACATTTCAAGGTGACATAGAGTCATCACCACCTCGTCTGCAGAGCATCTAGTCCTTCGGGATCGATGACCTTACGAGCAATTGTGTTAAAGAAATAACATAGCCTCATGATTGTCTCTCGGACTTTGATCGGCAAAATATTTCTAATTGCAATAGGGAGCATCGTGTCATCAAGACATGACAATCATGAGACTTCATGCCATTTAACTTCAAATCTTGCATCGAAACAAGTTTCTTCACGTTGCCGGAGTAACCAGACGGAACTTTGACACCATGCAAGCACTGGCACAGTTCTATTTTCTCAGCCTTGGATAGAGTGTAACACGCAGGGGGAAGGTACGTTCGTCCATTATCAGTGTGAGAGACCATGTGGTCGTGACTCCATGTGAATGATGAGTAATTGACAAAGGTTTAGGATAGTCGAGTTTGGATTGTGTGGTCGGACCATGTCGTTGCAGGGTGCAATGGGCTAGGTCGGACTTTGGTCAAACTTGGTCGTATGGGTTTAGGACGCCTATTCTTGGTTTCGACAGGTTTGGACTTCATCTGTGGTAAGTGTGATGGTATTTACGCTTTCATGTATCGAGCGGTGCTATTTGGCGTGTTTCTTGTGCGTATGCTGCGGGGCGTCGAGTGGAGTCGTGGTGAGACACGGTGGACCGGACTAGGCGTAGGTGGTGCTGAGGTCAGAACGGTCGGGATGTGTCGAAGACGACGTGGACTCGAGGTGGTTGCGAGGCGTGCGAGACAAGGAGCGCGGAAGCTTCCCAGAAGGTGCAGGATGGGCAAAACGGGAATTTCGCAAGGCTGCACAAGCGGGAGCGGGCTCCATTGGAAATAGCGGGCGTAACGGGGCGGAGACCCGTTAGCCATGGGCTATAAAAGGAGTGGAGGGGCTGCATGCCCACTTGAGCACTTGGAGGGAATTAGGGTTAGCCCTAGTCAAAAGAGGCTTTAGGAGGTGGTTTTCCTTTAGTCTTTAGTGGTTGGAGAGGCAGAGTCGTGCTCCCTCTGTCCTTCTTCGATGGGTTCTAGATAGAACAGAGTGTTCTTATCCCTCCTCAAGCATGTATGGGTGTGTTCTTGAGGTTTGAGAGTGGGAGAGGATGAGATGGAAGCTTGTAATCATTCCTCTTGTATCAATCATGTATCTCTCTTCCTCTAGATCAATATGAGATGGTGTTTGTTTCATATTTGAGCTCTCTGTTAATTCTGTTCATCGATGCCCCTTTTGGAGATTTCTTGATTTCTTGGTTTTGAGTTCTTGCCTGCTGGGATTGGCCAAAATGGGTTGCTCTGTGATGGATTAGTGCCACAAGATCATTTGATCGATTTCCCAAAGAGCCAACTTTGTTTAATTCTCAGATTTCAATTTTGGCCTTCCTCTGTTCATGAACTCAGTTTCTAGGGTTTGGAGCTGCTCTTGATTCCCTTGTTGAGATGGCTTGAAATTTGGTATGGAGATTCCAGAGGCTATTAATTAGCTACCCTCAAAATTTCATAGCCAAAGGATCAACGGTTGGGGAGTAATTTGATTTTTTGGCTCGGGTTGTGCAAAAATTCAGATTTTTACCCATAATCTGCAATTCTTGCTTCTTGGTTTGATTCTCTTGTTTCCCAAGGTCCCCTTACTATTTAGTTTGTTGTAGTAAGGCCTTGGATCAAAAAGATTGAGAGCAAACCTTCTTTTTAGCCAAAAATCCGAAGTCTCAAAGTTCTGGCCTGAAAATTCGGTTTGCTGATTTTCTCGAGAGGTACTACCGCTCAGAGGTACTACCGCTCCTCGAGAGGTACTACCGCTCCTCGAGAGGTACTACCGCTCAGAGGTACTACCGCTCGTCCTAGCGGTACTACCGGTTATGTTCGGACCTGTCTGATCGGCAGCGAAGAAACGTTCGGACAAGTCCGATCGTCGTGCGGTACTACCGCTCCTCGAGAGGTACTACCGCTCCTGAAGAGGTACTACCGCTCAGAGGTACTACCGCTCGTCTGATTTTATTTTTCTTGACTCTTCTGTTTGGATCTGGTTTTTCCTTGTCTCTGTGATTTCCAGTGAGGGCTTATTTTCTATCTTCATAGCTCCCATAGCTATTGGAGAAGAAGCTTAAGTAAGGATACTTGTTGGGGGCAATTTTTAAAGAGAGACATTCACCCCCCTCTGTCGCCATTTCGGTCCTACACAGTGCATGTCGGTGCTAACTCAGGCCTGATGTCCATGTCAGCCAAGTCAAGCCGTGCGTTGACGCCGTCCTTTGTTTTATCACGGATGTTCAGTAAGAGACCAATCAAGCATCGCACACATTCTTTTCTCGTGCATGGCGTTGATGCGATGCGAACATCTAGGTACTCCCAATAAGGTAAGTCCCAAAATATTGATCTCTTCTTCCAGGTGTTCTTCTCATGAGCCCTCAATTTACGTCTCTTACCGAGGACAACATCTAAATCCTTAACCATATCATAAACCTCGTGTCCCCTTAAATGCCTTGGAGCTGAACCGTCTTCCTTCTCTCCATCAAATTGTTGCTTCATCTTGCGGTATGGGTGAGCCCTCCGAAGAAACCGGCGGTGGCGCATGTAGACGGTTTTGCGTGAGTGTCTCACCCACACTCTCGGTACCATCTAAGCGGTGAGTACAAGCTTTGGCACCTTTTGTACTATGGCACGATAGGTTACCAAGGGCGGGATAATCATTTATGGTGCGGAACAATAAGGAGCGCAGAGTGAAGTTCTCTCGTTTGTATGCATCCCATACCTGTACCCCTTCGTTCCACAAGATTTTTAGATCTTCCACCAACGGTATAGGAACACATCGATATCATTCCCAGTTGTTTTGGCCCTTGGATAAGTATCGGCGACAAAATGTACTTTAAGCTTCATACACAACCAAGGAGGAAAGTTATAGATGCAGAGTCACGGGCCATGTCTTTGTGTCGGCCGCTCATGCTCTTGAAAGGATTCATTCCATCTGTACTCGGTCAAACCTTATATTCCTTGGTTCTGCACCGAACTCTGCAAAACTCCTATCGATGTTTCTCCACTGCGCGGAATTAGCAAGGTGTCTTATCATTCCATCCTTCTTGCGCTCCTCAGAGTGCCAACGCAGCATTTGCCTCCTTTGGATTTGCAAAATACCTTTTCAAGCGGGAATTATAGGAAAATACCATGCCACCTTAGCGGGAGGTCCTTTCTTCGCCTCTGTTCCTCGCCATCATCTGATTGATTGTTACATTTGTATCGGGATCGTTGCACACGGACATACATGCATGTTTGCATACTCTTTACGGTAGAGGATACAGTCGTTCGGACATGCATGTATTCTTTCTACTTCCATTCCCAACGGACAAAGAACCTTCTTGGCTTTATACGTGGTTTTAGGCAACTCATTTCCCTCCGGAAGCATGTCCGCTAGAAGACCTAGCAGCGCCGTGAAACTCTTGTCGGACCAACCGTTGCTTGCCTTCAATTTCAACAGTTCAAGCACGGCCGACAACCTCGTGTACTTGCAGCTCGTGTACAAAGGTTTCTCTGAGTCCTCCATCGAGCCACGGAATTTAACATACTCTCTCTCATCATAGTTCTCTTCTACATCGCGAAGCATCTGATCCAGATTATCATCGTGCAACCTATCCGAATCCGAGACACAATCGACATCAACCGGCGGCATGTCATTCACTTCACCGGCGATGTCATCCGGGGGCATATCATTCACTTCGCCGGCGATGTCATCCGGGGGCATATCACTCACTTCACCGACGATGTCATCCGGCGGCATATGATCATTCACTTCGCCATGACTGGTCCAACACGTATAATCCTTTTTGAAACCCCTCCGAATCAAGTGCGCTACAATTTGCCCTCGGTTCTTAAACATCTTCAAATTCTCGCAGTCAGTGCATGGACAGCACATATATTCCACCCCCTTATTAAACATATCCTCCTCGGCGGCTCTTATAAAAGCAAAAACGCCATTAATGTACTTTTCACTCACACGGCTCGCGGCATACATCCAACTTCGGTCCTACGTTACGTACATATATAACAACTAAGTATTAAAATCTAGATTAACTAATTATAACTACATATATACCGGCCACATTTATTATATTGAGACTTAATTTGCTAGCTCAATTCATATTACAAACACAACAGCTATTATATAACCAACAATTTTGCAAATTAACCATCTTCAATAACCACTAATGGATTACTTAGACCTAAATTGTAATGCAATTAAAGAAAAAATAAATTACATTACTAACCATATCTAGAGCAACCAAGAAAGACTGAATATTCAAAGCTCAATCTCTGCCTCTTCCCACCAAATTAACTGGCCTAAAATCGCCTAGCTTCCTCCCGAGTGAAAAAGTGCGCAGCAGTGGCTAGATCTGGATCGAAATGAAGACAGATGCGGTCTGAGCAGCGCAATAAATGCCTTAGCCATTATCACAGACGGTTTTTGATTAAAAACCGTCTGTGATAACTAGCTTATCACAGATGGTTTTTTATTAAAAACCGTCTGTGATAATCTGGGATTATCACAGACGGTTTTTAATACAGACCGTCTGTGATACTTCAGGAATAACCGCCTGTGATAATCCATTTTCCCGCCACAAATACCACAGACGGCCTCCTAATTACAACCGTCTGTAATAGTGTTCATCAGAGACGGTTTCACAAAACCATCTGTGATGAGGCGTCTACTATGAGGCTTTCTGTAGTAGTGTCGTCATTTGATCTCCCTCTCGCATCCACCTCCATGCCTATAAAAGGGAGCAGCGGGTGCCCCTCCTCACCCTTAGTCATCCCTAAAAATCTCAGGTCCTCTGTCCCTTCCTTCTCCCCACAATCGCCATTTTTCTTTCGTCAACTGAGCGACGTTCATCGGCCATTTTCCGCCACTTTTGACCATACCACCGGCTTCGCCTTCATGCGTTCTACGTGGTGCTTCCCTCACCTTCACCGGAGCTTTGCCGGATCATCGCCGGACCACCGTGGCCAAACTGCGTTGTCGCTTCTCTCCTCGCTGCGAGCCGACCATGCATATTTCTCCATAGCCAAGGTGAGCATTGTGTTCCCCGCATTCTCCTCTTCATTTTGCCGCAAACCTCACCTGCTAACTCCTCTCCGTTTGCCCGGAATGCCAATGTCAACCCGTCGGTCGTTGAATGTCTTCTCTGCCATGTTCCGCCGTCATCTGATATCTTTTGGCCGAGCCGTTTGCACCGTTGAGTTTGCCTCGACGCATTCTACATCGTGCTTCCATCGCCATCACCTGAAGATCCCCTAAGTCCTCGTCGACCTTGTCAGGCCCAGACACTAAAACTGCATCTTTGTGCGTACACCCCTTTTTGGTAAACGCTTTGATTTCTGTTCATGTCATATCGTGTCATAGCCTCTAAACAATTTTTCTACCATTTTATTTAATTTTTTGTGAAGCCAATTGTTAGAAATTGTGTTTTCCGTGAAAATGACCGTTTTTGAATCCCGACGTCGATTCGTCGCATCCGATAAGCTTTAGCCCATGCCGTAATTTTCCCTAGACTTGCCTCGCTGTGTTCTACGCCGTGCTTCCTTCCTTTTCCCCAAAAAGCCTCCACAAATTTTTGCCTCCATCCCTTGCCATGGCCACCAATGGCATCTCGTGTCCCCATCTATCCGTTGGTGTTTTTCCCAATCCGTTCACGTCATATCATACCAAACCATCCCAGGTTGCTACCTTCCAAATGGTTTTAGATTCGCTTCACCGTGCACCAAGATATCAAGTTTTTCCTGTTTCTCTACCGTCGTCGTTCAAACGTCGATTGTATCATCTCCGTTGAACTTTCAGCTTAGCCGATAATTTTTCTTGCTTCACCATACCGTGTTCTACCCCGTGCTCACCCTATATCTCCACATTACATACCTGGTACTATCTCTCTCCAACCTTCCGTTGTCGCTACCGTGTCGTCGGTGCCATTTTTCTCTCACCGCCGATGATTGCCACCATTCCTCATAACCGTACCCATGTCACCACCTTTGCCTAGTCGCCAGAGTTTCATTTTGCCCATTCGCCAACCACCTCGCAGCCTACCGACATAATACTTTTCAAAAAGTAATTCTCGGATGTTGTTATCATTTCATGTGATGTCCAAAACTTTCAGATATTCCTTCTCCCCCCATACAAACTCCGAATCCGTTGATTCTTTCTCCTAAATTCATCTAAAATCATAATCTATCTGCTAGTATATATTTTATAATTTTTGGATTTTATTTGAATTTATTTTGTTTGGTTCTTCGCGTATAGACTACGACTATTCTGGAGAGTACGATTGTGACGATTCGCAGCACCAAGTCTTTGAGCAAGGCAAGTTATACCTTTCATCATGTTGCTCCCAGTAATTTAAATTATTTATGTTGTTTTTAAAATTATTATGCATGCGTACTTTTATTCAAACCTAGTTTAAATTCGATTTAAATTCTAGTTATACCCAATTCCTTTTTTATGGCCAAATTTGAAATTGAACTTCCTATGCCTTGTCACCCTAGATGAAAACCTAGTTAGTACATTAGTATTAACTGGGAATTTTATAGAATTGCTTAGCCATGCTTAGAATAATCATATGTTGGGATACCTTTTCACATAAAATGATAAGCTTTTGAAATGTATTCTTGACTTTGGTGAGTCAAGAAGGATTATGAAATGTTTCTAAATAAAATATAAAAACTTGGTTTAGACTTAGGCATTGGTACGGTGGTGGGTGCTTGCTGGCATGCATCGTAGTTTGGTGACTTGATATTGATTGCCAGGCACAAGGGGTTTGTGGTTACGCTTAAGTCAAGGACCGGTCTGTGAGCTACTATTGCAAAGCCCTATCGTACTACCACAAGTCTGGTATGGGACAGACCTGACCAAATAATTTGTGAAGTTCCAACTTAATCTTGCTATAGGCTGAATGTGAGCACGGCGTAGGCCGTGAGAAGTCTCACATGGCACAAGAGGGGGCTCCAACATGTGGATTCATGTTGTGTTGAAACCTTAGTGACTGCGTGATTATGTTGACAATGGATCATTGTAAAGGCCTTGTCATGATCTCCTGGCCGCACACCTAAGGAAGTGTGTTAATCCGGTGGCAAAAAGGGATGATCATGTCTTGTGGGTAAAGTTGTACAACCTCTGCAGAGTGTATAATCTATCCTGGATAGCCGTGCCCACGGTCATGGGCAAGCTGAGTAAAGTTTTTCACGGATTATACATTGGTTTTCAAAATGGTTTGCAAAAACCTTATGGATGGATGGAATCCATGAGAGATTTTAAAAGTGTATGGATCGATGGAATCCATATGGTATCTTTTGGAAAGATGGTCCGGGTTGGATGCCCGTGGTTAGGTTAGTGCGGGGGATGGACCTGCACTAACGGTATCTATTTTGCTTACAACATTGTTTTACTTATTGTATTAAATTCAGCTTTTGCACTTACTTTATGATATTTACTCCAATACTGCCTTTTATGCAAATTAACCATATTATGCCTTCCTTTGATATGCCATATGCATGCATCAATTCTGTTAATCTCCTGGTGTAACTTGTGGAGTACTTTTTGTACTCATGTTGCTCAATCTAACTCTTTCCAGAGGAAGCTTTCGACGACTTCGGTGAGGATTGCGACTAGGCCACATCTTACAGTCAATTCGCCTTGTGGGAAAGTTGGATGGGCTACTACTATCTTTATGTTTCTGCTGTCTTTTTTTAGTTTTATGCTATTATTGTAAACTTTGGCCTTGAGGCTTAAACCTTTGTTATAATAAAGTGTGGTTGAATGTGAGATATACATCACTATGACCCTGTGTGCACTAGCTTTTCCTGGGATAGTGTGATTAACACAGAGGGTTCTGGAGTTGTTGCTCCGGGTCCCAACACCTAATCTTTGGGATAGTGCGATTAACACAGAGAGTTCTGTGTGTACTATTGCTTGTTGTTTGCTTAATAAAGGTTTTGCTAGTTGTTTTGTTTTGGGTTGCACAAAACGTCTGTTGTTCCTCCTTTGCCTTGAGTCTCCCCTCACCTAATCTTTGGAAGCATAAGCTGAAGCGCCAACTGCCAACAACCTTTGCGAAGGAATGTTTGAACTAGATCTCAAATCAAGCCATACAGAGTAAGATCCAAACATATTCCTTTGCTAGCCCGTGCGAATCTCCGGGACGAGATTCTGTTTAAGGGGGGTAGTTTGTAACAGCCCACCTGTTTATTTCAAAATTTTCAGTAAAAAATTAATTTAAAATAAAATCAAGTGTTCTTTGGTTGCTTGAATTTCTGAGATTTTATTTGCCTGTTTTTAGCTTTAAAAAATTAAAAAAAACAATTTAACTAAAAATACAAAAACATTGTTAAGTAAAGAGTATATTGAATTTCTGTTAAAATACTATTTATAATCAATTATTTTAAAGCGTTTGGCTTTTATCAGGATTTTCTTCACTTTTCTGGCTTTTAAAAATAAATTTCAAAGCTAAAAAGTATTTTTGTAAAAATTAAAAGACCAACATTAAGTTGAGAATATTTTTTCTAAGTATTTTTAAACCATCCTAATATTTCTAAAAATCTAAATCAAATTTAATCCTCGACCTCTCTCCTCGGCCAACATTCGTCATAAATCGATTTTTCAGTTCAAAAATAATTCCAAAAAATCAGTTTATTCTTTTTCTCTCCTCTCAAACTTCCGAAAGATCGTATTTCTTCATTTTAATTCTGATTGAGCTCATTCAAATTTATAAATTCATCAAAATTTCAATCTATCCATTTCTATCCTCTTTAAAATTTTTGGAGTTTTTGAATTTATTTGGATTAAGTTAAAGCTTAGATAGTAAAAATATTTTAAATAGTTAAAATATACTTCAATTAAATCCGAAATTACTTTATTTGATATTTTTATTTTCCAAGGATTTTTGTAGAATTTTCTTGAATTTTTTTTGATTTTTTTCGAATTTATTTGTGGGAAAAATAATGAAATTTTTTTAACCGTTTTCTCTCTCCTACCTTCTTCTCCAACACGTCCATTCATTTCTTCCCGAGCGTGGCCGCCATGGCCGTTTCTTTGAGCTCTTCATTCCTCATGAAATCCTCCACGATTTTTTGTGCAATCAAGTGCATTCACTTGCTCACTTCAAGACTCCTCCATTACCAACCGTTTCCCTCCTTCTTCATGGGGAATTAAACGAAAATGAAACCGTTGCTCTAAAAGACATCGTCATTTGATATTCCTCTCCCGTCCACCTCCATGCCTATAAAAGGGAGCAGCAGGTGCCCCTCCTCACCCTTAGTCATCCCTAAAAATCTCAGGTCCTCTGTCCCTTCCTTCTCCCCGCAATCGCCATTTTTCTTTCGTCGATTGAGCGACGTTCATCGGCCGTTTACGCCTCCTACAGTGGAGTTCCGCCACTTTTGACCATACCACCGGCTTCGCCTTCACGCGTTCTACACGGTGCTTCCCTCACCTTCACTGGAGCTTCGCCGGAGTATCGCCGGACCACCGTGGCCAAACTGCGTCGTTGCTTCTCTCCTCGCTGCGAGCCGACCGTGCATGTTCTACCATAGCCAAGGTGAGCATTGCGTTCCCTGCATTCTCCTCTTCGTTTCGCCACAAACCTCACCTGCTAAGTCCTCTCCGTTTGCCCGGAATGCCGATGTCAACCCGTCGGTCGTTGAATGTCTTCTCCGCCGTGTTCCGCCGCCATTCGATATCTTTTGGTCGAGCCATTTGCACCGTTGAGTTTGCCTCGACGCATTCTACATCGTGCTTCCATCGCCATCACCTGAAGATCCCCCGAGTCCTCGTCGACCTTGTCAGGCCCAGACACTAAAACTGTATCTTCGTACGTACACCCCCTTTTTGGTAAGCACTTTGCTAAGTCCTCTCTGTTTGCCCGGAATGCTGATGTCAACCCATCGTTCGTTGAATGTCTTCTCCGCCATGTTCCGCCGCCATTTGATATCTTTTGGTCGAGCCATTTGCACCGTTGAGTTTGCCTCGACGCATTCTACATCGTGCTTCCATCGCCATCACCTGAAGATCCCCCGAGCCCTCGTCGACCTTGTCAGGCTCAGACACTAAAACTGTACCTTCCTACGTACACCCCCTTTTTGGTAAGCATTTTGATTTCTGTTCATGTCATATCGTGTCATAGCCTCTAAGCAATTTTCTACCATTTTATTTAATTTTTCGTGGATCCAATTGTTAGAAATTGAACTTTCCGCGAAAATGGCCGTTTTTGACTCCGGACGCCAATTCGTCGCATCCAATAGACATGCAATATATTAGAAAACGCTGCCCGATTTTTTGCAGCACCAAACACTTGTGTTCATTGTGTTCTTGAGTGCGCGTTTGTGAGTTCGTCGGCGGCGAGAAATTGCCGGTGTTCCACGACAATTGGTATCAGAGCGTGGACGCTCCCGGGGCCGTCATGTCCGTCCAGTTGGCTCCCATTGGTGGTAGTGATCGTTCGCCATCGCCCCCTCCCCGACGACGGGTATCGCACTCGCCTGCGCCGCGCCGAGGGTGCCATCGCGGCGGCGAAGTCGTCATCGAGCGCATCGTCAAGGAGGCGGGCGGCTCGGTCCAGTACCCCATGCTCACGCGCACCAATTACGAGGAATGGTCTTTGTTGATGCGCGTGAACCTGCAGCCCAAGGGCGTGGCGGCCGTCAAACCGGCGGAGGCGAGGTCGTCGAGTACCGCGAGGACCGCCTCGTGCTAGCGGCCATTTTGCGTGTCGTGCCGCCCGAGATGCTCGGGTCATTGGCGCGCAAGCGCACGGCGCGTTCCGCCTGGGAGGCGATCAAAACCATGCGCGTCGGCGTGTAGCGCGTCCGTGATGCCAACGTGCAACAGTTGCTCAAGCAATTCTGGGAGATCGCATTCAAGGAGGGGGAGTTGGTCGACGATTTCTCACTCCGGATTATGAGCCTCGCCAACAACATCCGCATCCTCGGCGGCAACGTCACCGATGGAGAAATCGTGAAGAAAATGCTCCAGGTCATCCCCGAGCACCTCGAGCAGATCGCGTACTCTATCGAGACTCTCCTCGACGTGAACGAGCTCTCCGTCGAGGAGGTCACCGCCCGTCTACGTGCCATCGAGCAGCGAAAGAAAAGGCCAACACCGTCTGCGCCCATCTACGACAGCAAGGGACGTCTTCTTCTTGCCGAGGAGGACTGGCTAGCGCGGATGAAGCTACGCGACAACGGCGAAGCCGGTGGCTCCAGCAGCGGCAACGGCAAGAGGCGCGGAAAAACTCGTCGTGGCCACGGTGGTGGCCGCGGCGTGAGTAAAAGCAAGGGCAGCTCGTCATCAAATGGTACAGCCCAGGAGAACACGGCGGACCGATGTCGTAACTGCGGCAAAATTGGCCATTGGGCCAAGGACTGCCGTAGCAAGCCAAATAAGCAGACGCAAGCACATGTTGTGGAGGGTGAAGAGGATGAGCCAACTCTGTTGATGGCACATGTGACCATCCCTTCACCACTCACTCAAGTTGCAACGCCGCCCGCCGAGGAGATTCGAACTCCAGCTCCGCCCACATCGTCGCGTCACGTCGAGATCCACGAGGCCAAGGTCTTTGCGCAGCTCGGATCGCGGGAGGACCAGGACAATCGACGATGGGTGCTCAACACCGGCGCCACCAACCACATGACGGGCGCGCGGACTGCCTTCTCCGACCTCGACGGGGGAGTCTGCGGCACCGTCCGTTTCGGCGACGGATCCGTGGTGGAGATTGAAGGACGCTGCACGATCATCTTTACTTGCAAGAACGACGAGCACCGCGCACTGATGGGGGTGTACTACATTCCCCGTCTAACGGCAAACATCATAAGTCTTGGTCAGCTGGAGGAGGCCGGATGTCGGATCGAGATTTACTCTGCCACCCTGCGCATCTACGATCAGCAACGCCACCTTCTTGCTCAGGTGCGCCGTTCTGCATCGCGCCTCTACATCCTGGAGCTCCGCATTGGGCGACCGGTGTGCCTGTCGGCGCGTAGCTCGGAGTGGCCTGGCGCTGGCATGCGAGGTACGGGCATCTGAGTTTCAAGTCATTGCGCACGCTCGCCCAACGGGAGATGGTGCGTGGGTTGCCGCCGCTTGATCAAGTCGATCAGGTGTGCGACAGCTGCCTCGCCAGCAAGCAAAGGTGCGCGTCGTTCCCTGATAAGGCGCTACGGCGAGTGGAGCACGTCCTCGACCTCGTCCATGGCGATTTGTGCGGGCCCATCGCACCCACAACTCCAAGCGGTAACAAATATTTCCTACTGCTTGTTGATGATTTGAGCCGGTACATGTGGCTCCATTTGCTGTCAAGCAAAGACCAGGCACCAGCAGCGATCAAGAACGTCCAAGCGGCCGTGGAGGTTGAGTCAGGGAGGCGGCTCAAGGTCCTCCGCACTGATCATGGGGGGGAGTTCACCTCCGTGGAGTTTGGCAAGTACTGCGCCGAGCGCGGTGTCCAGAGGCAGCTCACCGCCCCCTACTCACCGCAACAGAACAGGGTGGTAGAGCACCGCAACCAGAGCATCCTCGGTATGGCACGGTGTATGCTCAAGGCGAAGCAGCTTCCTGGCTACTTCTGGGGTGAGGCTGTGAACACCGCAGTCCACGTCCTCAATCGCGCGCCGACACGCGCGCTCAACGGCAAGACCCCATTTGAGGCTTGGCATGGCGAGCGCCCCACCGTCCACTACTTCAGGACCTTTGGCTGCTCGCCCACGTCAAGACCACACGGCCGGGACTCAAGAAGTTGGATGATCGCAGCACGCCGACCATCTCCGTCGGCTACGAACATGGCTCCAAGGCCTACCGCTGCTACGACCCCTCCACCAAGCGTATCATTGTGTCGCGCGACGTCATGTTCGACGAGGCGGGACAATGGAGCTGGGCGACGAAAGCAGCGATGATCCGGGTGACGGCGAGCCCTTCAACGTTGAGTACACCACGGAGTACATCTCCGACACGCCTCGAGCTGATGCGTCATCACCAGCTCACATGTCTCCGTCACCCACGCCAACGCCGGCCCCTGCACCCATGACGTTACCGGAGCAGTTCGCGCCAATCGAGTTCATCTCGCCACCGGCTAATCCTGAGGAGAACTTGGACGTGGACCACGACGATGCTCCACTTCGGTTCCGCGCCATCGACGCTGTCATCGGACCAGCCTCGCCGCCTGGGCTTGTGCCCTGGGTGCTCGACGAGGAGTTGCAGTTCACCACGGCGGACGAGCCTGTCTCCTTTAGCGAGGCAGAGCGCGAGGCAAGCTGGTGTCAGGCGATGCGTGAGGAGATGAAGTCGATCAAGGACAACAACACATGGGAGCTTGTCGCGCTCCCCACTGGGCACCGTGCGATCGGGCTCAAGTGGGTCTTTAAAGTGAAGCGCGATGAGCACGACAATGTTATCCGGCACAAGGCGCGTTTGGTCGCCAAAGGCTACGTTTAGCGTGCGGGAATTGACTTCGATGAGGTTTTCGCTCCGGTCGCGCGAATGGAGTCCGTGAGGGTGTTGCTAGCTTTGGCAGCCCACAAGCGCTGGGAAGTCCACCACATGGACGTGAAGAGCGCTTTCCTCAACGGCAACCTCAAGGAGGAGGTGTATGTGAGCCAACCGCCGGGTTTTGTCGTCATCGGCAGCGAGCACAAAGTACTACGTCTTCGCAAGGCGCTGTACGGTCTCCGATAGGCACCGAGGGCCTGGAATGCCAAGCTTGATGCGTCCATGGCGTCACTTGGTTTCCAGAGGAGCAGCTCCGAGCACGGCATGTACATGCGGAGCCGAGGGTCATCACGGCTGGTCGTCGGGGTCTACGTCGATGACTTGATCATCACCGGCACCAGCAGTGATGAGATCATGGCGTTCAAGCTCGAGATGAAGCGCGTCTTCCTCATGAGCGACCTCGGGTTGCTGTCGTACTACCTCGGCATCGAGGTAAACCAAGGGCCTGGTGGCATCTCGCTCTGCCAATCTGCCTATGCAGGGAAGCTGCTTGAGCGGAGCGGCATGAGTACCTGCAACCCCTGTCTGGCGCCGATGGAACCAAGGCTCAAGTTGAGCAAGGAGAGCACTGCTCCACTGGTGGATGCCACCGAGTACAGGCGTGTCATCGGCGGATTGTGCTACTTGGTGCACACCCGACCAGATCTTGCCTACACGGTGGGCTATCTAAGCCAGTTCATGGAGAAACCATGCGAGGACCACCTCAACACGGTGAAGCGTGTGCTATGGTACGTGGTGGGAACACGTGACTATGGTCTTCACTATGCCAGGAGGGAGGATGAACAAGCTCGACTGGTCGGCTATAGTGACGCCGACATGGCGGGCGACGTCGACACGCGCAAAAGTACCAGCGGCGTCATCTTCTTCCTCAGCGGCAACCCCATCACTGGCGGTCCTCCAGCGAGAAGGTGGTGGCTCGTCCTCATGCGGCGAGTATATTACGATAGCTCAGACGCCGCCAAGGCGTCGCTAGCTTCGGCTCGTGTCGACATGGTCGGCACGCAGTGCAGGCGCCGGAGCTCAAGGTGGATAACCAGTCCGCCATCGCCCTCAGCAAGAACCCCGTCTTTCACGACCGAAGTAAACATATCGACACTCGTTACCACTACATTCGGGAGTGCATCGACGGGAACAAGATCGTCCTTTGGCACATTTCAACAAGAACCAGCTAGCGGACGTTCTGACCAAGGCGCTTGGACGCGTGCGGTTCCAGCAACTACGTGCGTTGATCGGCGTCAACAAGATCGGTGAGCACAGCAAGGACTAAGGGGGAGAAATATTGAAGATTACTCCGGCGTCTCACCATTTCTTCAGTTACTCCGGCGTCTTTCCGTTTCTTCATTTATCTTCCGTTTCGTTTTTCATTACGCCATGCATTAAACTGTGCGTTCGTGAAGGCATCTCAATCGCCATGCATGAACTGCCATCTTTTACTTTTTTCTGTTACATGTTAGTAGTGGTTCAGTTAGTAGCTTTTTACTATGTCCGTTTCATTTTAGTAGTGGAGCACTGGTTGCTTAATTGCAGCACGATCGCCATGCGTTCATGCGGCGCATTGTGGAATGCTATCTGTAATATTTAGTTTGTTTTTCCTTTAAATAGACATGCAATATATCAGAAAACGCTGCCCGGTTTTTGCAGCACCAAACACTTGTGTTCATTGTGTTCTTGAGTGCGCGTTTGTGAGTTCGCCGGCGGCAAGAAATTGCCGGTGTTCCACGACACGCCGGTCGTAGGCAGCTGTCGAGGTGGCCAAAGAGACACTCGGATTCAAACCTGCAGCCAAAGGCACCTTCCCGACCCAGATGTCTATGACTTTCTCGACACCAGCACCGCACGCACCAGCAATGACCAGCAATGGGCCATCGGACCGATCACGGACACCGCCCAACCCAAGCAACCGATACATCCGTAGGCAAACACAGGCACAGATGGAGGAATACCGGCGCATGGGTCTATGCTATAACTATGATGACAAATATATGCCACAACATACTTGGAAGCAGCTATTATCCATCGAGCTCACTGTTGATGCTATGGACGTGGAGACTGACGCTGTGGACTCCTGCGCAGGTGACCCAGAGATTTCATTACACACTTTGACTGGGATGAATACCAGCTGGACTATGCAGTTAGAAGTCACCATGGGAAGCTAGCGGCTTATGGATTGAATAGTGAACAGCCAAGGATTGCATGTCGCCGTGGCCAATGGCGATCAGCTTCTGAGTGGGGGCATCTGTCAATGATTGTGTCTCTGCATGGGGACCGACGTGTTCATGATGGACTGCTACACAATCCCCTTGGTAGGCGTTGACCTTGTCTTCGGGGTTCAATGGCTTGCAACCCTTGGCCCGATTACAGGGGACTTCAGTGTCTTCACCATGGCAATTTAGTACTACGATCACCAGGTGCTTCTTCGTGGGATCGGGGGCTATGGTCCTGCTGTCCGTAGTCTCACAGGCAGCAACAAGGCGTTCTTGGATACGCTTCTTGTTCAGTTCACAGACCTTTTCGCCATGCCAAGTGGCCTTCCCCTGGAGCAGCCTTATAATCATCGCATTCACCTCATGGCAGGGATAGACGCAGTAGCCATGCAACCATACCGCTACCCTCAGTTGCAGAAGGATGAACTAGAACGTTAATGTCAAGACATGCACCGTCAAGGCATTATTCGAGTAGGCACATCGGCATTGTTATCGCCTATCCTCCTGGTGTGCAAAAAGGATGATTCATGGCGGTTCTATGTTGACTAGCGTGCCCTTAATGATAAGACCATCAGATAAGTTCCCCATTCATGTGCTGGAGGAACTCCTCAACGAACTACGCAACGCCCGATTCTTCACCAAGCTTGATCTCTGATCCAGGTACCATAAAGTTTGTATGCACCTTAACGGCAGGATGAAGATGGCCTTCCGCACACACCATGGCCATTTCAAATTCCTTGTTATGCTGTTTGGATTGACAAATGCACCAGCTACCTTTCAAGCACTCAAGAACGACATTCTCAACCGATTCCTGCATTGCTTCATCCTTGTCTTCTTTGATGATATTTTGTTTTATAGCTTGTCATGGTCCGAGCATCTCTGTCACATCCGCTTGGTGTTTCAAAAGCTCTAACATCACCACCTTGTTTTGAAGCAATCCAAATGTTTGTTTAGCACCATATCAGTGGGTTACTTGGGACACGTCATCACGGAGGCCGGTGTAGCAATGGATCATCAGAAAGTGGAGGCTGTCGAAGCTTGGCCGAAGCCCATGTCTATGCGTGCTGTTCGCGCCTTCTTGAGCTTACAGGGTATTATCACCGCTTCATCAAGGATTACGACTCCATCACTGCACCTATGACATGCCTTCTTCACAAGGAGGCATTCAGTTGGTCAAAAGAGGCAACGACAACATTCATGGCACTAAAATGGGCATTATCTTTGGCTCCTATTTTGTAGTTAACCGATTTCAGCCGCCTGTTCATTGTGGAGTGCGACGCTTCGGGTTCCGATTTGGGGCGGTGCTCCACCAGGGCACTGGCCCTATTGCCTTCCTCAGCCACCCCATCGCTGCTCGTCACACTGTAGGACCGAAATAGCGACAGAGGAGGGTGAATGTCGATCATTAAAAATTCGTCCCCCACAAATACTCAAAAGCTCAACTCTCCAGTAGGTATTGGAAAGCTACGAAGAAGATGAACCAAACTCTCTAGGAACCAATAACCCTTGACGAGAAACAGAAATGGCTAACTGGAAGAAATACACCCTGACCAAAACCAACTAAAAACCGGGACAAGAGATCAATGGAAGGACTGGAAGAGAAAAGAAGATTGCCATTCGGCCAAGCAAGGAAACAAAAATGAGTCAATAATTGCTAGCTTTACCGAAGGATATTTTCTCCACTGTCCGCAACTACTGCCGAAAAGAACAAAAGGAATAAAGAGCAGTTTCGCAGCAATAAAAAGGTACTAGCAGCGGCAACAACTTAAAGCCAAAAGAAAACACTTGTGGCTGGGAGCATTCTGGACAACCGGACCAAACAGAAATTGCACAGAAGAAACAGACTTTGGCAAAAGGAAATAACACTAAAATAAAGAAATGCACTCGGCAAGAAGAGACCAAAAATGCCTCTCGGAAGGCACAAAAAAATGCTACTTCTTGGATGGCACAAGAAGGATCCACGTTACTTCTTGAATGGCACAAGAAATATCAACATTACTTCCTGGATGGCACAAGAAAGATCAAGAATCTTCACTGCCAAATAACATGCAGCCATTGATGATTGACATGCATTTTTTTATGGCCTAAGAACATGAACTTCTCATGAGAAAAAAATAGTAACCAAGGAAAAGCATACCACGTAGCTTGCTGTTCATGATTTCACAATAATGAGCTCTCCTATCCCATGAAGATTCAACCTCTTTGCCGAGAGAGACCAAAAAAGAAGATTTTAACACTAAGAACTTAACTCATGGGAAGAGAGGATTGCGTACGTGAATGCAAGACTGAAATAAAGAACCAAAGACCCAAGGAAGACAAAAACAGAGCATACAAAAACAGAATATAAATAAGCTTTAGATTTCTATTTCAAGAAACACGAGATACAAGGAACTACGTCCCCATACGCATGGACATTCGGAGGAATGATTACACGAATTCTCAATCCATCCTCTCCCTCTCAATCCTCAAGAACACCAAGAGCTACACATGCTTCTTGGGAGGAACACACACATACACACATGGAGAGACCCAAATGGAACCCTAATACTTAAACCCACTCTCTCAAATTTCAGCACACCATCTCCCTCTCGATTTATAGCCTCCACTAATGGGTTCACCAAGTGCTTTACCCATTTAGCTTTTGCGCTTTATCCACAATCCACTTCCTTTAGTGCAGCTTTGCGTTTTTACCGAAACGCCCCTCGCGCACCTTCCAGGAAGCTTCCTCATTCCTTGCCCTGCAAGCCACGCAGCTTCGCCGTCTTCGGCACACCTCGACCGTTCGACCTCGGCGCCACTGCGCCTAGTCCGATCCATCGTGCCTCGCCACGACTCCACCTCGAGTCCACGTCGTCTTGACACATCCCGACCGTTCGACCTCGGCGCCACTGCGCCTAGTCCGTCCTCCGTGTCTCGCCATGACTCCACTCGATGTCCTGCAGTCACACAGACAAGAAACACGTCAAATAGCACCGCTCGACACATGAAAGCGTACATAGCATCAAAACATCGTACTTACGCATGGCGAAGTCCAAACCTGTCGAAACATTAGAATATGCATCCAAATCCCATACGACCCGGTTTGACCAAGTCCGACCGAGCTCGATGGCACCACGCAACGACTCGACTCCGAACCACTCAAACCAAACTCGATTAACATAACCAACATCAATTACTCATCATACACATGTGGTCACCTCCACATGGTTCATCAATCTCCCCCTTGATGAGTATATTGACAAACCCCGAAAAAGCGCAAAGAAGAGTTTGAGTTTGAGGAATCCAACATGGTCTAAAGAAAGAAGTGAAGCTAATGACCATGTCGACAGAAGGAACACTAGAGCAACAACTGAAAGAGCAAATTGTTCTCCAAAGCTCTAAAATGATCCCAACTAGCTTTTTCTTCTCTATTCTCCCCCTTTTGGCAATAAACGCATCAAGAATGCAAAAGAGAGAATATGACACGTCAATGGATGAATACGGCTGAAGTTTGTTTATTCTAAGCATTTAGAGCCATGAGAATTATCCAATATGACCAACAAATACTACACCAAGCCATAACTCAATAAAACACTATCTAGATCATGACAACATATATATAAGCCAGCTAGAACACATAGATGACAATCTGAAAATGAAGTACATTATGTGAGCAAGTCAAGTCATCGATGAGCAAAGTCTAGCTAGAGATATCCAAGAATGATGCAGGCCATGTCAATAAGCTAAGCGAAACCAAGAAGCTCAAATTGAGTCCAAATAGAGTGCTATATGCTCAAGAATGAAACAATGGTTAAAGTACTTGGTTCTTTTTGTAGCTTCAAGCAAATTGAGCACAAATGACATATTTTCTCTTGAAATTCATGGTTGTTGCCAACCAGATTTTGTTTTATCATGTGCTAGACCTCAAGCCTTATGCGACTACTCCAAGCGATAAGTTTAAGAAGATAGTCTAGGTCATCCAAAACTCCCCCTGAGTTCATGCCTAGTGCAATGGCAAGCCGTCTCATGAGAAAGAATTGGTGAGATCAGTTTTTTCGCACAAAAGAGATCTTTTTGCATTTTAACATGTTGTACTAACTCATGGATCACCAAGAGACTAAAATAGCTCTATCTAAGGCTCAATAGAGATTCAACGCTCAACTTAGCCTATTTGACATGGCATGGATCATAAGAGGATAGCTAAAGCAAGACTAGACTCAAATGCGAGCATGACAAGTTTTAATTTAAGTTGAGCAAGTTTAGTTAACTAATCATGGCAAAAGCTAGTCTACACATATGAAGTCATGATAAATCTAGCATATAAGCACAAGTCATGGCAAGGTGTAAAGCATTGTAAACATGTCATAACAGGATAATAATCAAGGCTCAATGTAGTTATATTATAATGTAGAATGCTGAAACGCAAGAAAATCCAGCTCCCCCTCAACATGAGATGCAACTTTCAGTTCAAGTTGAGTTATGTCAATATTAAGCTCCAGAAGCTCCCAAAAGAACTCCCCCTGAACCAAAGCAATAAAATCGAGAAGCTGGGAAAGAAACAGCAAACAGGCAGTCCTTAAAGCATAGATAAGATATAGGGGCAACTATGGCTCAGACTGACTCTCATCTACCCCATATGACACTAGGACTACTAGACCGGTAATCGACCTCACTAGGGAGCAAACACGTACCCTGTCTACCGAAGGGTGGCCCGACTCTTGCTAGAACCAAAAAGCAGTGAGTGGGCTCAACCTAGTAAGAGAAGAGAAGCGGCTAATAGAGCAGAACCCTAGGACACAAGATAAGAGCAAGACGTCCAAGCAACTAGACTAGAGAAACACTCTAACCTATGCTAGAAGGACTAACCCAATGCACTCGTATGCAATGCAATCAGAATGGAGTAAGAGCATAATCAATATAATAAAGCAGTAAAGCACAAACTCCCCCTCACAACAGCCCATAAGGACAAACCACCCCAAGCTCTCCCCGTAGAGCTGAAAACCTAGAGCTATCCAATGGCTTGGTAAAGATATCAGCCAACTGGTGGTCACTCTCCACAAACTGGAGCACTATATCACCCTTCTCTACATGGTCTCTAAGGAAATGATAGCGAATATCAATGTGCTTGGTCCGGGAGTGCTACACTGGGTTCTTAGCAATGTTAATCGCAGAAGTGTTATCACAAAAGAGTGGAACACTATCGATAACTAACCCAAAGTACCGCAGGGTCGAGACCATCCAAAGCACCTGGCTACAGCAACTGGCTGCAGCAACGTACTCGGCCTCTGTGGTGGACTGTGCAACGCCGGACTGCTTCCTTGAAGACCAGAAAACGAGAGAAGTGCCAATGAATTGGCAGGTGCCAGAAGTGCTCTTCCTATCTATCCTACAACCGGCAAAGTCTGCATCCGAGAAGGCTCTCAAGGAAAGACATGAAGAGGAAGAGTACCAGATACCATAGTCAATGGTAGCTCGAAGGTACCAAGAATCGCGTTCACCGCTCGGCGGTGAGATCTGCGAGAGAAGCTCAAACGGGCACAAAGATACACAAGAAGTGTATGTCGGTCTCGGCGATGAGGTATAAGAGGAGCCGATCATACTCCTATACTCCTTCGATCAAGCGGCTCGCCATCCTCATATGGGTCGAGTGGCCCGAGGTAGCCATCGGAGTGGACACCGGCTTACCATCACTCATATCGAAGCGCTTCAGAAGGTCTCGAGTGTACTTGGCCTGATGCAGGAATGTACCCTCCCGAGTCTGCTTAATTTGGAAGCCAAGGAAGAAACTCAACTCGCCCATCATGCTCATCTCAAACTCCGAGCTCATGACATCGGAAACGGGAAGCGAGCATGCGAGGAGCCGCCAAAGATGATGTCATCCACATAAATCTTGACGAGCAACAGATCAGTGCCATGTCGGCGGATGAACAAGGTCTTGTCAACTTTACCCATCTCAAAGCCATGACTCAACAGATAGGACTTAAGCCTCTCATACCAAGCTCTAGGGGCCTGCTTAAGTCCATACAAAGCTTTGAAAAGCTTGAAGACATGGTTTGGGTATTTAGGGTTTTCGAAACCAGGAGGCTGTCGGACATAGACTTCTTCCTCAATGAACCCATTAAGGAAGGCACTCTTGACGTCCATCTGGTAAAGCTTGAAGCCTTTAGAAGCTGCAAAGGCAAGCAGGATTCTAATGGCCTCAAGTCGAGCTACAGGAGCAAAGGTCTCCTCGAAATCCAGACCCTCAACCTGGGAAAACCCCTGAGCTACCAGTCTAGCCTTGTTTCGAATAACCACTCCATCCTCGCTCTGCTTGTTCTTGAACACCCACTTAGTCCCAATGATATTGTGACCTCGAGGGGGCTCAACAAGCGATCAGACCTTGTTTCTCTCGAAGTTCTCTAGCTCCTCATGCATGGCATTGACCCAAGACTCATCTGAAAGGGCATGACTAACATCCTTGGGCTCAAAGGAGGCGACAAAAGCAGAATGGAGACAGAATTGAGGCATGCCAGATTTTGAGCGTGTGACTCGCTCAAAGAGGTCTCCAATCATCTGCTCGGAAGGATGCCTTTTCTGGATATATCGAGGAGGTTCAGGATGGGATGAAGAAGTGGCCTCTACCTCATGAACTGATGATGTAGGAACAGAGCCACTAGCTCCAGAGGAAGCAGAAGGCATGGGCTGATCACCTGGAGGTGCGGTGGAAGACGGCACCTCGAGGGGTGGATGAGAGACTGGATCGGGTAGACAACCCTCATCTCCATCGTCCTCATCATCCACGAAGATGGGCTCGGACTGCTCTAAAGAACCTGAGATATCGGGCCTAGTCCCCGGACAAGCCTCATCAAAGGTCACCTCACAGGTCTCTACCATTTTGCTAGACTCGCAATTCCAAACCCGATAAGCCCGCGAAGAAGACGAGTAACCTAGAAAGATACCATCACAAGAATGTGACTCGAACTTATCTAGGTTCCCAGACTTCAGAATAAAGCACTTGCAACCAAACACACGAAAGTGAGAGACGCTAGGCTTTCGCCCATATCTCAGCTCATAAGAAGTGCGATGCAAGTGTGCCCGAAGAAAGACTCGATTGGAAACATGGCACGCGGTAGCTATAGCCTCAGCCCAAAACTTCCGCAGTGTAGAGTACTCATCGAGCATCGTCCTGGCCATCTCGACCAAGGTACGGTTCTTCCTCTCCACGACGCCATTCTGCTATGGGACGTGCGGAGAAGAGAACTGGTGCTCTACACCCGTCTCATCACAAAATCTCTCAAAGTAGGAATTCTTGAACTCCGTGCCATTGTCACTGCGGATCACTTGTAAGGCACCTGGGAGCTCGACAGAAAGCCTACTGAAAAGACCTCAGAAATGGGTAAACGTTTCATCCTTCGAGGCTAAGAAAAACACCCAAGAAAACCTCGAATAGTCATCGACCACGACAAGCACATACCACTTCCCTCCGGCTGACTGCACTCGAGCTGGTCCAACAGTGTCCATATGGAGCAGCTGTCCCGGTGCATCGGTCATGGTCACAGTGACCGGAGGATGTGAGGCAGCAACCATCTTGCCGTGCCGGCATGGAGCACAAACCAGATCTTTGACCATCTTGAGCTTCGGCAGACCACGAATGAGATCGTGGCGGCTAACTCGAGTCAAATGGTCAAATCCTATATGACCAAGTCTCCTATGCCAGAAAGTCAAGTCGCGGGACTCAGAAGCAACTAAACACCGGAGAGGATCACCAGAAGACTCGGAAAAATCAGCACGAAAGATCCTCCCAAAACGCGAAATCCCGCAAACAAGACTACCCGAAGAATCAAGAATTTTGCAAGCATTTTTCTTGAAGCTCACCTCGAAACCGTCATCGGTAAGCTGAGAAACTGAAAGCAAATTATACTGTAGCTTACTCACCAAGGCAATATCCTTAAGAATAAAAGAAGCATTAACATGCACAAAACCTTTAGCGATGACGCGCCCGGACGAAGCATCTCCAAAGGTGATCATTTCATCACCTGGAGCGCGGGCTAGGGAGGAGAACCAACGGGAGTCTTCGGTCATATGACGAGAACAACCGGAGTCTACAAGCCAAACCTTCTCCTTCCCTACCCGGCGACCCTGAGTCAACAGGAGAGTAAAGTCTCAGTACTGGGGTAAATCAAGAGTGATTTTGGCACCCAATACTGAACAACACGTCGAGTAGATGAAGTAGTCAAGCACGACTGACCTCTATCTACCCTACGCTCTCCGTGACTCAAAGAAGCAGAAGGTCCGTGAGCAGACCTGAAGCTGTTGCGGGGTCCGACTGCTGCGGGAAAGCGAGTCGGAACACCGGCAACCAGCTGATCACGCCGTGGGTAGCTGTCTCGATGGGGAAACCGAGATCTACCCTCAGGACGGCGGAAGTCATGATCAGAAGCAGCATGAGGACGAAAAACACAAGACTCAGAAAAACCAAGTCCTCGATGCTGCCCAAACCCATCAGCTGAAACAACCCTAGACCTCGTGTTGGTCTTAGGTGCACTCAAGGTCTGGGGCTAACCCTGAATACGCCTAAGAGCTGCAACACGGTCTCTCTGCGCGATCCTGGCGCGCCTGAAGCATCGATCGATCAAATGTCCATCCTTCTGACAGAAGGTGCAGTGGTACCTCACCTTCGAAGAGGTAGAAGTAGCACGCGAGGGCTTCGGCTTCTGAGGAGCCGAAGTAGCAGGTGAACTCACCTTGCTGTCAGAGATCCCTTGGACAAAGCCCGCTGATTTGAATTTGACCTTATCAGATCTGGGCTCGACCTCGATCGCACCACCTACTATGGGTCTAAGAATAGCAGGTGGATGCTTCCTCAAGTCCTCGTAAAAATCATATCCTAGACCTTGGTTAAATCTGCAAATTTTAGACTGGTCTAGAATAAGATTAAGCTTCTTCTTGCCTCCTACAAACCTCTCGAGAGTGTTCATAAGATACTGACACTCCCGAAAGAGAGAGGTGCAAGAAGAGCAGGGGGAAGAGGGAATAGCGGGGAGGTAAGGGAGCGGATGAAGAGCCAACAGCGAGGAGCGAATGGCTTGTGCACGCACAATCGACTCGAATGGGCAGTCCTACGCTAGCGAGTTGGTTCGCGTCGCTAGGCGTCTCTACCTTACCACGGGCTTCTCCCCCTCCTCGTGATCACATCACAAGGAGTTGATGACTTCTCTAATAAGTCCTTAGTTAGCTTCACACATTGATCATTCAAAGCAACGAGTTCAAGTTTTAGTTTGTTACAACTAATGCATGGTGAGCTAACAGGATCCTTAGTCACAAACTGAGCCATTTTGTTGTTTTGATCAATCATCTCTTGGAATTGCTTAGAAACAGATTCAAGTTCAAAAGTTAATTTTCGACAATTGGTGCAAGAAACAATAGGCGCAAAGAAGCATGCAACTCAGCAATCTTGTGATCTGCCCGTTTTAGGTTCGACTTCAGGTTATTGCAGTTTTCACATGACTCGGGCAGATCAAGCAACATGGTATATAGACCTCTAAAAGCATTGTCCTTATCCTCACATGAGGTGCAAGAAATAGTCTCAACAACAGTAGGAGTCACGACAGCTATCCTACTCATCTCTAGCTCAGCAAGCAGACTAACATTCTCCACCTTAACAGTATCAAGCTCAGAGGATAAACTATCATGCGAGGTCCTTGATTTCTCCAAATCACCCAGCAAAGCACAGCATGTATCACAGTCGTCACGGGAGGGAGCAGATGTAAGTGAAGTAAGCTCCCGTGACAGCCTATCTACTTCCTTCTCTAACTCGGTACACCTAACACTAGCTCTAGCATGAAAACCACCTAACTTAAGAAATGCTTGATTTAGCTGGTCGTAGGTGGGGCATACCTCGTCCGAGTCGGATACACTCATTGTCGAAGTTCGCCCTCGAGGGCCATGAAGCACATGCCGGAGAAGTCGTCGCCGCTCTTGGGATCTTGGTCACCCGTCCCGTCGTCGTCGCTCCATCCCTCCACCTCGCTGAGGTCGAGGTCGTCGAACGCGGTGAGGACGCGGTGCAAGAGTTTCTTGGCCTTCCCGAAGTTGCGGAACTTCTTCTTTCCCGGCGTCTGAGCTGGAGGCTTCTTGTTGCGGTTCTTTTCGGTGTAGTCGATCTTGCCCGAACCGCCGTAGTCGTTCTTGCCCTTCTCCAGCTTGGGGCAATTTGCCCGAATGTGGTTGGGGCCACCACACTCGAAGCAAATGACAGGTCCGCCTCTCTTTCTGTCCCTCCTCCTCTTGTAAGCATGGGAAAACTTCCGAGCTAGGAGGGCCAGTTGCTCATCCTCGAGTTGCTCTAACTGATCATCAGTTACGTCACATAGAGCAGCAAGGGAGAAACCGCAAAGCGAATCCGAAGAAAGACCGGAAGAGGAAACGGGATCGGTGACCAAAGCCATCGACTGTGACTTCGACCTAAGAGAGACAACGTCAATCTCGTGAGTCTTGAGGCGCGAGTACAGCGCGTCAAGAGTCAAGGTCGAGAGGTCTGTCGTGTCTTTGATGGTGGTCACTTTCATCTCCCAAACACGCAGATCAAGTGCCGCAAGCATCTGACGAGCGTTATCCGAGTCGGGGTATGTGAGACCGACCGCTCGGAGGTTGCTCAAGATCTTGTGGAAACGAGCGAAGCACTCATCTAGGGACTCACCAGCAAGCATCTCGAATTTGTTGTATTCACGCTTGAACTGGTCCTGTCGAACCGTCTTGATCTGGGTGGTGCCCTCATGGTATGCGTCGAGGGTCACGCAGATGTCGTAGGCGGACGACAGGTGCGAGATGCAATCGAACTCGCTGCGACTCAGGCCCTGGATAATGATGTTCCTTGCCTTAGCATTTGCCTCAACATCAGCCATGTTCCCGGCATTGATGTTCTCATCGGCAGGAACAACAAACCGGACCTTGACCTTGCGCCAGATGGCATACCCTTGAGCCTGAATATAAGTTTCCATTCGGCTCTTCCAGAAAGGGTAATCAATGCCATCAAAGATCGGCGGCTTGGTCGAGTACTTGTCCGTCGCCATGGCTCTTAAGACCGGTTAAGATCTATTGATTAGAGCTAACCAGCTCTGATACCAATTGTAGGACCGAAACGGCGACAGAGGGGGGGTGAATGTCGATCATTAAAAATTCGTCCCCCACAAATACTCAAAAGCTCAACTCTCCAGTAGGTATTGGAAAACTACGAAGAAGATGAACCAAACTCTCTAGGAATCAATAACCCTTGATGAGAAACAGAAATGGCTAACTGGAAGAAATACACCCTGACCAAAACCAACTAAAAACCGGGACAAGAGATCAATGGAAGGACTGGAAGAGAAAAGAAGATTGCCATTCGGCCAAGCAAGGAAACAAAAATGAGTCAATAATTGCTAGCTTTGCCGAAGGATATTTTCTCCACTGTCTGCAACTACTGCCGAAAAGAACAAAAGGAATAAAGAGCAGTTTCGCAGCAATAAAAAGGTACTAGCAGCGGCAACAACTTAAAGCCAAAAGAAAACACTTGCGGCTGGGAGCATTCTGGACAACCGGACCAAACAGAAATTGCACAGAAGAAACAGACACTGGCAAAAGGAAATAACACTAAAATAAAGAAATGCACTCGGCAAGAAGAGACCAAAAATGCCTCTCGGAAGGCACAAAAAAATGCTACTTCTTGGATGGCACAAGAAGGATCCACGTTACTTCTTGAATGGCACAAGAAATATCAACATTACTTCCTGGATGGCACAAGAAAGATCAAGAATCTTCACTGCCAAATAACATGCAGCCATTGATGATTAACATGCATTTTTTTATGGCCTAAGAACATGAACTTCTCATGAGAAAAAAATAGTAACCAAGGAAAAGCATACCACGTAGCTTGCTGTTCATGATTTCACAATAATGAGCTCTCCTTTCCCATGAAGATTCAACTTCTTTGCCCAGAGAGACCAAAAAAGAAGATTTTAACACTAAGAACTTAACTCATGGGAAGAGAGGATTGCGTACGTGAATGCAAGACTGAAATAAAGAACCAAAGACCCAAGGAAGACAAAAACAGAGCATACAAAAACAGAATATAAATAAGCTTTAGATTTCCATTCCAAGAAACACGAGATACAAGGAAGTACGTCCCCATACGCATGGACATTCGGAGGAATGATTACACGAATTCTCAATCCATCCTCTCCCTCTCAATCCTCAAGAACACCAAGAGCTACACATGCTTCTTGGGAGGAACACACACATACACACATGGAGAGACCCAAATGGAACCCTAATACTTAAACCCACTCTCTCAAATTTCAGCACACCATCTCCCTCTCTATTTATAGCCTCCACTAATGAGTTCACCAAGTGCTTTACCCATTTAGCTTTTGCGCTTTACCCACAATCCACTTCGTTTAGTGCAGCTTTGCATTTTTACCGAAACGCCCCTCGCGCACCTTCCAGGAAGCTTCCTCATTCCTTGCCCTGCAAGCCACGCAGCTTCGCCGTCTTCGGCACACCTCGACCGTTCTGACCTCAGCGCCACCTGCGCCTAGTCCGGTCCACCGTGCCTCGCCACGACTCCACCTCGAGTCCACGTCATCTTCGACACATCCCGACCGTTCTGACCTCAGCGCCACCTGCGCCTAGTCCGGTCCTCCGTGTCTCGCCACGACTCCACTCGATGTGCAGTCACACAGACAAGAAACACGTCAAATAGCACCGCTCGACACATGAAAGCGTAAATAGCATCAAAACATCGTACTTACGCATGACGAAGTCCAAACCTGTCGAAACATTAGAATATGCATCCAAATCCCATACGACTCGGTTTGACCAAGTCCGACCGAGCCCGATTGCGCCATGCAACGACTCGACTCCGAACCACTCAAACCAAACTCGATTAACATAACCAAGATCAATTACTCATCATACACATGTGGTCACCTCCACATGGTTCATCACACACAAAATTAGTGGCTCATGAATGGGAATTGATCGGCCTAGTCCGGCCATCCGCCACTGGCTCCCATACTTGTGGGGGGTGCTTGTTCCTCATTTGTACGGACCACTACAGCTTGAAGTACCTTGTGCTTGTCCAACATTCTGTAGCATCAGTGGGCAAGCAAATTGGTCAGCTACAACTTTTCTCTGAAATACCGGCCGGGGCGTCTCAATACGGTGGCTAATGACCCATCCCGCTATGAAGGGGAGCTGACTTCGCCTCCTGCGTCCGCCAATCTTCAGGCCCTCTCCTGCCTGACTCTCAGCATCTTTGAGGAGCTACGACAAGCATACACAACCGACCCAACGTTGTTGGCAATTCAGGCGAAAATTGCATTAGGCAGTCATGGAGCGCCATGGGACGTGTGTGATGGGCTTGTGTGGATGCATGGTCAGGTCTACGTGCCCTGTTCATCACCATTACTTCCATCTATCCTAGTGGCTGCTCACTCCACAGGCCACGAAGGCGTACAGAAGACCCTGCAACAGCTTTGTGCCGACTTTCATACTCCACGTGCTCGATAGCTGGTTTAAGAATTCATTAAAGAATGCATTGTTTGCCAGTGTAATAAAATAAATTATCTTCATCCAGCTTGTCTCCTTCAGCCCTTGCAGGTGCCATCAAAGATTTGGTTTGACATTACTATGGATTTCATTGAATGTCTCCCTAAAGCAGGCGGTAAAATGGTCATTCTGACAGTCTTCGATCGTTTCTCTAAGTTTACTCATTTTATTTCGTTAGCTCATCCATATACAGTGGTTTGTATGAGCCAAGCATTTTTTTGAGGAGATTGTTAGGCTTCATGGCATTCTGAAGTCGATTGTCAGCGATTGGGATGCTGTCTTCACCAATATATTTTGGCAAGAACTTTTTCGTTTGTCAGACATAAGATTACATATGAGCTCAACATATCATCCACAATCAGATGGCCATTCAAAGGCCGCCAACAAAGTTTTTGCTATGTACCTTCGCTGCTTCACGGGAGATCGCCCTAAACAATGGTTACGGTGGCTGTCATGGGAGGTGTATTGTTACAACACGTCATACACTCCGCACTTCAGACAACACCATTTCGAGTGGTTTACAGACGTGATCCCCCATGCTTGCGTTCGTATGAGAAAGGTGATTCCCTTATCCCGACAGTTGATAACATTATGATGGAATGGGATAGCTTTCTAGGCGAGGTACATGATCGTCTTATTCAAGCATAACAGGCCGTCAAGCATAATTATGACAAGCTGCACCGCGAAGTAGAGTATGCCATAGATGATTGGGTGTGCATATTTGCGTCTCCTGCACAGTCCGACTGCCTCCTTGTCAGCGTCACCCTCCGGCAAGTTGAGTCTGCGCTATTATGGGTCATATCACATTTCTCAACAGATTGGCTCCATTGCGTATTGTAACATCCCAAAAAGAGACTTATTGTATTTGGGAAAATTCAAAATCTTTTATTTGTTTTCTAGGGCCATTTTAAAAAGTTTTTGGCGGTTATTCGAATTTCTTGGTTTGGTTTCTTGCTAAAAACCCGGAATTTCAAATTGAGGAATTTCAAATTTCCTTTGCAAGCTCTAAAGTCTGGAAAGAAGATATATCCATATAGTAATTTAATTTGATTAACATTGGAAAGCTTGAAATCAAGAATGGGAATTTTAAATCAAAAGTTAATATTAAAATATTTGCCACCTAATTAATTTTAGCCAATTTACCAATCTGTGAAAAAAATTTTAAAAAAAACAAAAGTCTTCTGGGCCCAGCCCATTTCTTTTCCTCCCGCCGGCCTGCTTCCCTCCTTCTTTCCCAGCCAACCCGGCCTGCCTCCTTTCTCCTTCTGGCCTTCGGCCCAAACGCCTCAGAGCCCCTCCCCTTGTCTTCTTCCTCCGTCCACTCTCTGCCTTCACTCGATCGCGCAGCCCCGCTGCCCCTGAATGCACGTCTTTGCGCCTGCGCCCGCATCACGTCGCGCGTCGTCAACCGTGTGCAGCTCGTCCTCTCTGGCACCTCCGGCCCCAGTACTTCCGCGTCGCGCCATGAATTCGCGCTAGCCCGAGGTGCTGACTCCGTCGCCTCGCCATCACGTCGCTCTGCCATGCCCTGCTCCTGGGTCGACGGCCACAGTAGCAACCGCGCCCCCTTCACGGCTACAAATGGTAGCGAATCACTCCTAGCCTCCAGCGTCACTCCCCTTCCTCCCCATTCCATTCTTCTGCTGAAACCGCACTGGCCGCCGCCGCCTCACCACGCCCCGGCCGCTCCGGTGACGCCCCCGCCGGTCCGACCGCGTCATGGCGCGCCCGAAGCAGCCTCATCCCTCCTCCCTCGAAGAATTGGACTCCGGCGCCCCCGGCTTGCCGCACGGCCACCCTTCTCCATTCCGGCCGGCCGACGCCATTCCTGCCGCCGCCTCCTCCTCAAGCAGCCCCGGGCCAATTCCGCGAGAAGGGAGCATCTCCTCGGCGCCCTGCAACCTTCCCCATCGTCGGCCAGCGTCCTCCGCCCCCGGAGCACTCCCGCCACGGTCACCTCCCCCGCGCCGCCACCCGTGACGATGCCGGCCCGCCTCCGCCACCCTCCGGCCAGCCCGGCTGCCCAGGTGACCTCCTAGTACCTCCCTAATACCCATGCTCACCTCACCTTTGTCCCTCTTTCTTTCCTGCCACCGGCGCCCAACCGGCTCCCCTCACCTAGCCGCCTTCCACTACCGCCGCCCGCCTTGGTGCCGTCCTGGCCGGAGCTACCGCCACCGAGAGCCTCCTCAACGCCTAGGCATCCCATTTTGGTGGCCGTCGTCGCCTCCCCGGCTGCGTTTCACCGTCGTCGCCGCCGTTGCCAAGCCTCGGCCTCCCTCCCCTGTTTCCTCTACTTCTGCTCCCCCTCTGTCATATTAGCTGAAGACAGTCCCTTCTCTCTGTGTCTTTGTGTCTCTGTTATGACATGTGGGCCCATCGAGCTAATTGTCTCTTGTGAGTAAAGATGTACAATCTCTGTAGAGTACAAACTATTCGAATAGCCGTGCCCACGGTCAAGGGCGGACACGGAAATCTCCCTCGAGTTAGTTCTATTTCAAAAACTTTTAAGGGTGGGAAGAAAACTGTCAGGCGGATGTAACCTGACTTTGGTAATTTTTCCTGGAGGGATGTACTCCAGTATTGACAATAAGGTGGAAGTAACATGTTAATCAAAAGTAAGCATTGGTGGATGGAACCTACACCGCTATAATTACTGTGCAATTTCAGACTCCATAAAGCATGTTTGTAAAATGCTAAGTCGTAGAAATTTTAATTATGATTATTGCAAATGTCGCTTTTAGCAAATAAAAGAACCTCAAGCCTCACTTGACAGCCTTACATCTATTATTATTTGCATTCTGTGTGGTGGCTTGCTGAGTACCATTGTACTCATTATTGCTCAATTACCATCATCAGTCAACAAGGAAAAGAAGATCAAGCCCTACGGTGTCCTAAGGGAATTAAAAAAGCTGAAAGATGAAGAGGCCATGAACTAGGTCGCGAACCCCAGTTGGCTGCCTGTGGGCAAGTCGTGAGGGTCCCACTTGAGTGAAGTTTCCACTACTGCATTTTATTTTTGGTCTGATCGGCCCACGAGTAAGTTGTTACTAAATTATCTACGCTTCCGCATAATATGCTTTGACATACAGCAATGTAACTGTGAGCGCTATCTACTGATTCAGGGAATAGTGCGGTGAAATCACAGGGGATTCCGGATGGCTAAATCCGGGGTCTTACACATATCGTCTTCACTTCCAGCCGATGTGCACATTCATGATGTATTTCATGTCGGTGTACTTAAAAAGTTCTACGGAGCTCCTCCGGCTACCTTACCACTCTTACCCCCATGATACATGGTCGGGTTCTCCCTCGCCAGCTAAGGCACTCCGTGGATGGCTGGCGCGTGGTAAGTGGCAGGTATTGGTTGCACAGCAAGGTGCTTTGCTTATAGATGCTAATTGGGAGGATGTTGCGGAGTTTAAGCAGCGTTATTCTGACTTTTAGCTCGAGGACAAGCAGTTTCCGAGGACAGGAGAGATGTCATATTCGGACAATACTATGTGCGCCGCGCGCAGTGGCGCCACGACCGACGCAGAGCAACGAGGAAGCATGGCACAAAGAAGCAATGGAGACAGCATGCGGATAGGGAACAGTCCGATGCACGGATGGATTAAGAGTCCAAAACTGAATTGGATTAGTTGAGAGTTTACTAATAAAGTAATTACTTTCCTAGTACTAGGTATGAAATTAGAAATAGAATTGGATTCGGCTTAGAGGATTCTGTTAGGGGCTAATCAATATAAAAGATAGCCACACTGTTTGCAAAGAAATCAAGAAAACAAGTGTTTTACCTAGTCTTCATCTTGCGCATCTGTTCTGTGCACGACGGCGCACAGACGTCTCTCTGCCAGTTGGCGCCATCCAAACGCCAGCTATTCAGAGCTCGTCCGCCGGCGACCCACTCCTACTTTCTTCGCCGTTCCACTCTGGGCCACAACAGTAATCAAATCCTGAAGATTAGCATTCATGGTAGTTCATAGGTTCTTGTCTGACAAACCATAAGCCCTGTTTCGATTCTTGCCAGAGGACCAATAGCATTATCCAGGTAGGAGAAGTCAAATCTCAATTCCCAATCATCCTAGCCACTTGGCATTAAGGATTTGGAGAAACAGGCTATCATAGCATGTGCTCCACCAGCAGCAGGAACTGCACAGTAACAACTTAATACTGTAGCTCAACGCAGTTAATGTAGCATGAGTTTTGATATTTTAGTTTGGTTAGGGAGTTATGCTGTGTTTGAGTTAAATTAGATTGTTAGGGGACAGGTCAAGTCAGCCCTATAAAAGACCACAAATTGTACTTTCGAAACCAAATAAGAAGAAATAATTGTCGTTTTCTCATCAAAAGTCATTTCTCTCATGTATGATATTCTCCCTATTCTAGAAGAAATAATCTGTCATGAAAAGGTTCATGACACAGGCAGTTACTATCTTTTTCCTATATTCATCGAAAGTTCATCACTCATTACCAGCAATGAGTAACAAACGATCATAATATATCCTAAATATCTTTCATACAATGTAACACCCCGCCTACTCACTGGGCCAAGATGCTACCACCTCTACTACTCTTACCATTTCATCAACACAGGAGAATTTAAAACCAACATTAACTTTATTCATTTTTGCTGCGTTCAGATACAACATAGCATTTCTAGTGATACTCTAGCCTAACACAGCTAAAGTACACTGACAAAAGGGGATACAAAAGTGCTGCTAGTTCGTGCCGTTATTCCATGTGCTACTCCCGCCCGTGCTTGATCTCCTCAACGGTCACCTAAAAACATCAACAAAGCAAGGCTGAGTCCACTGACTCAGCAAGTACAAAGCAAAACAGCAAATAACAGGTTCAATCATTAGACCATTATTATTTCAGTTCCATTAATCACTTTTCCATTTAACCATTTCAAGATCCAATGAACTATTCATCATGCACATGCCCTTTTCTCACATCCCTTCCGCTTATCATCAACCTTTCAGTATGCATATGCCCATGCACATGCTCATGCACTTCTTTCTCAACTCTTTAGCCTATACCGGTATAGCAGAGTGTGCACCCGTTGATGCTCACCCAAGCCCGCCCTGTTTCATGCGGGACCTCAAGCCCGTCCTGTTTCATACGGGAACCCCAGTAGCCCGTAATCTCTCATACGGGGACCTCAACTCCACTCCCGTGGAGCGTCCACTCTACATGGACCAATGCTATCTCTTTTCATGACATGCATGCAATGCAAGTTCTCCGACTACGCATATCAACATGACATGTCTCAACATTTACCGTGCATCATTTCTCAGTATGCATCCCAAGTAAAATCAACTTACCCCAACATGGTAAGCAAGGTGTCATCCGGAAATATTTAACTTATCTCAACGCGGTGAACAGTGCATCATTATTCAAATTTTAATCGAAATCACTACCCGAATTCACCGCTTTACAAAGCACTTGCCTGGTTAGCCTCGGGGGTGACGCGTGGACGGCTCCAACCCGGGACATCCACCTGCGTACACGTTAACCCGCATCAACAACAAAACGAAAATCCAGAGCTTAAACGGAGAACAGCGTCCCTAAGCTTGTACCCCGACCTCGGGCGTAATCGCACGGGTTTTGAGGGACCTGTCGCACAGGTGACGAACCCATTTTTTTCTCTCTTTCTTTTTCTCCTCTTTTCTTTTCTCTTTTTTTCTCCTCTTTTCTTTTTTTCCTTCTCTTCTCTTTTCTTTCCTTTTCTTTCCCTTTTCTTTTCTTTCCTTCTCTCTCCTCCCCATTTCTTTTGGCCGAATGGGCCTTATCCTCTTCCCCTTTTTTTCTTCTTTCCCCTCACCTCACACACTCTCTCTCCCATACCCAGATCGGCCGAACGGGCCTCCCAAGGGCGGCGTGGTGGCGCGCATGGCCGGCCGGCCCCCTCACCGCCGGCGGCCCCTCCCGCCGCCCCCCTCTACCTTCCTCTCCTCCCCTCTCTCGCTTCCTCTCTCCCTCCGCCGATCGGGCCCGGGGCAGCGCGGCGTCGCCGGCCCCCATCCCACCGCCGGCAGCCCCCGCCGGCCTCCGCCTCCTCCTCTCCGCCCCCCTATTCCCCCCTCTCTCTGCTCCTCGCGTGCGGGGACCGGGCGGATGGCCTTCCCCCTCCAGGCGGCGGCGCACGGCGCGCCGACTCCATCCCGCCGCCAGCCGCTGGGCCCCATCGGCCCCTGCTCGACGCCACCTCCTCCCCATTCTTCCCCACAGCGTCACTGCTACTACCTGTCGGTTTGCTCTACCCTCTACGCATTTTACCTTCCACATGCTGTGTGCTACGGCGAGCTTACTTGATTGCCGAGCTAGAAGGAAAAGGAATGGCGTGGATGGGGTCGAGGTTTAGGCGGTTCCGCCTCTTGCCGTCACGGTCGGCCGCCCCTTTGCTCCTCCTCCTTCGGCTCCATCTTCTCCTCCTTGCCTTCCCCCTACGGTGGTGCAGTTTGTGCTTGGGTCTTTGGGGTGGCTCTCGGCTGGCTTACTCTTGGTTTGGCAGTGGGAAGGTATGGAAAATGGTGCTCCCCTTGCTATGCTCTTACCTTGGCCGAGAGTGAAGGGGTGGAAATGTGGGTTTGGCTGCTTGAGCTAGCTTATATGAGCACGGTTGGGGGTTGCCTTTTGCATTTGTTGAATGACCGAATCGTCCCCACTTGATGAGGCTGACTGCCCAAGGGCATTTTGGTCCAAGGGTTAAGTTGGCTTGGTTTCTACTGCAGCGGTAGGTCGGTAAAGAAGGTAAGGTAAGAACTTGCCGGATGATGAATACCCATGTTTCGAGACGGTGCCGATGGCCCCTGAGCAGTCTGGGAACCTCTGAGGCGCCACTCGGCTCTCTAGACGGTGCCGACTACCCCGAGGCGGTCCGGGAACCTCTGCGAGCGATAAACGTTCGGCACGCTACACGCCGATGGGTCTGACGGCAAAACCCTCATTTATCTCTAATGTTTCCATTTTGCATATATTTTGTTGTGGTATTACATACAATTACTACAACTTTAACCTTAACTGCATTGACTAATCGAAGCAATCTGTTTCAGAAAAGACTTACCCAGTCATGCACTAAAGTTCCTGGTTAAACCCAAAGTAGCCTAATCTCATCTCATATGTAATAAAATAGAGCGTCTGGTTTAAAATCCTATGCATAGTAAAACTAAATAACAAAACTTAATCAATTCCAGTCAGTTCCTGCTAATCTTCTGATACATTTGTTGTTAGTTGAGGGCACAAGAGTGCATTAGGTTCAGAATCATTCCTAGTGGGTTGTCATTTGTCAATGTTATGTATCATTCCAAGGGGCTATATATATGAAGTACAAGAGGATATACAGAGTAATATACCATATACAGATAAGAAAACTAAGGCATATAAGGAAACAAGTAAAACATTCTATTCTATCCTTAATAGTCAACACCTTTCACTGATTTGCATACTCAAAGTGGCGTCCAGGCGGGGCACCATGGTGTCCTCAACGTGAGATACAGCGAGCTAAAGGAGTTGACTAAGACAACAAATTAGAGAGGTCAATGACACTTGCATACCTTGACGTCATGCCCTTCTTCTGCTCTTTTTTCCATCACTTCTCCATAAAGCACAAACATTCACAAATCAAATCAAAAAGCAGAGCAGAGAAATCAGATCAGAGGCCAGAGCAGAGAGGCACGCAACAGATTGCGAATGCAGTAGAGCTGTGTGGTACTCCAGTTCCTGCCTCGTCCCCTGCAGCGCCAATTAATCCCGCTCACTCCTGCCCAGACCTACTCCTGCCAGCTGGTCAAGGTGCCTACCTAGCCACTCACCGTAGACGTCGAGGCGACGCCATGGGCGCCACAAAATCCTAGGCATCTGCCTAGTCAGCCAAGGTGAGGTGAGCCTCCACGGCATCCCCCCATGGACCGCTGGGACGTCAAGGCGACACCTTAGCGACGACATGACAACCATGAATGTAACACAAAAGAGATGTAATAAAATATGAAAAAAAATATATCATTTGAATTCTAATGATATGCAAGTACAAATACCCATGATACTCCTTGTCTGTGACACTGCTGTAAATCTACTGGCAACATCTGTGACACTTGCGCCACGTTCTGGAGCCATAACGGATCTACTTCATCTACTGCCCAGACCTCTGAATACTACCACATCATATCGGATTCAGTAACAGAAATAAAACATATGATCATAAGAACGTCAACATAAGCTTCCGTAAAAAAAAAAGCCAACAGAGTTAACCACGGGATATAGATTGCAGGGTTTTTCTCTTGAAAGCAGAATAACAGAATTTATCCAAATGCTCAATCTGTTGTTTGCATTTGCTTCTCCTTTTCATTATCTTTCACCTTATTTTCGATGCAGTATAGCATGGTAAAAAGAATTGCAGTCATAGTGCCTCATGTCTCAATTGAAATTTACAAGATTATACTGTTTGCCAAGATATCAGCAACATAGTTATTTACTTATCTCCTGTCCTGCACTCAAACATTTACCTCATCAACATGTGAATGACCAATATCGACACTTCCACTTCACAAATAAATTATATTTAGATAAAGGCTCGACTCAATAAATTATTTACTAATTATTCTTGAATAACATACTAACAAAGGCTCAGCAATAGACAACAAATTAGAGAACTAGAATAAAAACAACGGCTTGGCCAACCTGAAAAATCCTACACTATTTCTTTGCTTACAACAAGCATGGGGCTTCAATGAATTTGAGAGATGAGAAGATTATTAGCTTTGAATGCATTATTTATACCTGATTACTCAACGAAGATGCAGCAAACTTTAGGATTTAATTTAAATAAGCTAAGCAAGGATGTCGTAGAAACTCACAACTGTGGACATTTCTCGTTCTGCTCATAAGGCAAGGAAAGATATTTGTATACAAAAGATTCTGGTGTCAGTATCTATATAATGTGTACTAAAATACTAAGCCTTGGTAGGTGCTTGAGTGAAGTTCGGAAATGAGACAAACTGACAAAGTGATTCATTCACTTTCGGGCTAAGCCAGATGCACTGAACTCCATTGCATAACCCTTGCCAATCCATTACTGAACACCACTGGGACATGTGTGCTAGTGCCGTATACTCCTATGCCAAATACTCAATATCCCCACTAATCATTCCTTTATCCTTGTATAAGGAACATTTATGCTCAGAAAGTAAAGAAGAAACTATTGCTTTTTAAATAGTTTCCTACAAATATTCGTACAATATTTACAGGAATAACATCACTGTAACCATATATCATATACATATAAAATATTGTGTTTTCATATCAGTTTCTGCAGCAACTAGCATTGTGATGGTCACATACAAAATGTAAAACAGAGTGCTACCAAACTGGCAGAAGTACCACAAAACATTGAAGCTGTAATTCATGATGAACTATTTCATATGATCTGAACCTAGCATGCCCGCAGAGAACTAGCAATGATGAACTTTCAACTTCTGATGCATAGAAGCAAATCACATGAATAAAATATTGCTCCAAAGGAGCAGCCAAGATAAATAGATGGGAAAATTATTTGAGTGGTTTATATGTCTGGTTGGAGTTGATTGCCACATTTGTGAAAACATGAAACCACATATTATTTGTTAAAATACGTCTTAAATTTCATCTTTGCAAGAAATTCATCGGGTACAAGAAATTCCACCTTCAAGAAATTTCAAGAAAATTTTGAAAAAAACAGAAAAAGAATAGAATTAATGATCCCCATCTGGTGGAAGGATTTTGAAAATCACTACATGCAGCCCAAAATTTGAACAAGTCAAAAATTGTAACAAATCACTACACAAATGGCGGCACAAAATAAACAGATTACAACACAAAATCGTAGAAAAAATTGGAGCAACTTGCTTTCACCTCCGTTCCAAGCCATGATGTTCCACTGTGATCTTATGCATGTGGACATATCGAATGGCCACTGTATTTATCTTTACTTTTACTGCTAGATTTTTTGTCGGACCCCAAGTTTAATACCTGGAATCCTCTGTGATAACACTGCATTATTCCCTGGATCAGTAGATAATGCTCACAGATACATCGCTGCATCATTTCATACACGATAAATTCATACATTACAATACCAGAGTTCAAATAGACCACGTCGGGCCAAGGTTACAATAGGGCGTCGAAGCCAAATGTCTTACAATACATAAAAGCGAAGCGTACATAGCGTAGGGGCACAACTCACCACGAGCAGCGGCGGGATAACCCGAGTACCAACGCTATTAACCGGGGACTGGCTAATAACAAAGGCACCCGCCAAAACTAGCCTGGTCAACTTTACTGAGGCGAGAGGCAAGACTACCGAGGCCTATTCTAACAAACACCATCTTCATTTCCTTCGGCATCCTGATCCTCATGATAAGCGTAATGCTCTTGATTCACATCTTCTGAAAGGGGGGTTAAGAGCGAGTTTGAGCACAAACAACCGTGCTCATGAGCCAACACACAGAATGCATATAATTATAGATGCAAGGCTATTCAAGGAAGGCTCGGGTTCTTTTATTTGCATAAAGCGACATTTGGAAATACCATAACTTAAAATCTCTATGACTTAGCATTTTTCAAGAACTTATGATTTAAATACTAAAAGTGTACAATAAGCGGAGTAGTTTCAATTCCAAATTTTATGGTTACATCCACCATATTTTAGGTTACATCCACCTATGTTATGGTTACATCCACCAATGCTTAACTTTTGAATAACAGTTACTTCCACCTTAGTACCAACACTGGAGTACATCCCTCCAGGATGAATTTCAAAATCAGAGTACATCCCTCTGATAGATTTTTGTCCCACCCACAAAGGTTTTTGAAATAGAACTAACTCGAGGAAGATTTCCATGTCTGCCCTTGACCATGGGCACGGCTATTCGAATAGTTTGTTTAAGTACTCTGCAGAGACTGTACATCTTTACCCACAAGAGATAATCGTCTCGATGGTTCTACATGATTCCTTAGACATGCAGATCGAGAAAATATCACGAGGCCTTTACAATACCTCGCTCTCTAGCATATCACTCCTATGGGGTTATGTCCATAGGTTGTGCGGGATGTCCACCATAGGTTAGCGCAGTCGGACTCCGCTCTCCACATACGCTATCCTAGGCGACGTCACCTACATCCGGTGTCCCATTCCAAGTGGGGCTTTCACTACCCACCTACACACGTTCTCCGTGATATGAATAGAGAGTTCAGTAAATTATTTAGCCCAGCCTACAATATGCCAGCTTGTGGTTGTCTTGTTACACGGAGGGTCCACACAGGATTAAGTCCTTAAATTGTTCGGGCGGTTCATTCCACATTCCTTGTGTTACATCCACACCCACCGTTCTTACCATCCGCCCAAACAGGTTCAGCAAATTTTAGGGTTTTGAGAAGCATAACATAAATCAACATAATTGTTTAGTCATGTACATCCCATGACTATCCCAAATCCAGTTTCCATGATTAAAGAATGATTATCAGGGTTACTAGAACCCCGGACTTGACAAGCCTAGCATGGCAATAATAAGACTTATAACTACCATAGTTATTGTTTATATCTAGGGCGACAATGGTCAGGTATGTTCAAATGTTACTGGTGGTGTATTATATCATTAGGTGGACATAGGGTTGCTAGCTACCTTAAGAGTGACATACTTTTGCATATGAAGTACCGCATGCAAGTTTGATATTTTAAAAGAACATAGTTTCACATGAAATATAGGCGCAAAATGATCAAAATATTGACTCGCCTGGATCGAAGGCTTGGGGGTCTTGCGCTGCTTCAAGCGGGGTCTCGTTCGCGTCGTCGAACTCTACTCGGACGAGAGTACCGGAAAAACCACATAAAATGAAGAGCGCTGAATAAGAACCAAATAAAACAACAAAACAACTCAAATGAACTCAGAATTGAACCAAACCAGATCCATTAGACAGGTCTTGATTTTAGAAAAATTTAGAAGTTGGTTTCATTTAATTCGGAGTTATGGTTTAAAAGTTATAGCATTTCAAAGTCTTACATCCTGGAAAATTCGAAAAATAAAGAAATGCATTGCGGACAGGTGGGCTTAATTAGGAGAGTTATTAATGTTTTCCTTAATTGCTGGCTTAGGACATAATTAACGGTTGTTTATGGCAGCAATTTATGTAGTGGTATTAATGTGCTAAGGTCCTCTGCTCAGCTCATTCCGGCCGCACGGGGAAGAAAGAGAGAGCGGAGTCGGCGGCGGCGGAGGAGACCCGGAGGCGAGGCAGCGCCGGCCAAACGGGGCCATCCACTCCGGTGCGCAGCTCGGGGAGAAGCCAATCGGCGGTCCACAGGCGGCGGCGGTCGGCGGCGGCTCAAGCGGCGGCCGGAGCAGGGGAAGAGGGCGCCGGCGGCTCGGGCTATTGGGACCCGATTCCTCGACAAATGAGCATCTACGGGACTTGTTGAACTCACCTAGCAAGTTGGCCGGGGCCGAGAGGGAGTGAGGCGGGCGGCGGCGAGAGGGTGCTTAGCGGCGGGGTGTGGGCGGTGGCGGCTCGGCTGGGAGGAGCGGCGGGTCCGGCGAGAGGGCGGCGTTCGGGTGTCCGGCGGCGCTCCACGAGCAAGGAATTGGCCCGAGTGCGTCGGTTCACCGGCGGGGCGGCGCCGGCGTTGGGAAAGGAACAAGGTCGGCGGCGGCGAGGAGAGAAGAGGGCGATTAGCCGGGCGAGATGGGAGAGGGCGATGGAAGTGAGGGAGAAACTTCGGGGTCCCGGTGGCGGCCGGAGAGCGCGGCGGCGAGATTCTACCGAGTTCGCGCGCGCGCGAGGAGGTGGCGTCTGGCGTTCCCGCGCTGCGGTGGGGTGCGCGGTGAGCAAGCGTCTCCGCCGCGGCCGGGAAACGCATTGCGGCGCCGAGGAAGCAAGGCGGCATGGCGTGGGGACAATGCTTGGCGGCGCCGAGTGGATGGGTGTGACCCGTGAGGACCACGGAGGTGCAGCGCTCGGGGGAGGGCGGCAAGCAACGCGTGCCGCAAGCAGCGATGGCGATGGAGAGCGCTGCAGGCGCGAGCGATGGCGAGAGGCGAAGACGAGCTGAAGCCGCATTCAATCGCCGGCGAAGTAGGTGACGAATGGCGACAAGGTGCTAAGGCCGGGAGGGAGGATGAATGGAGATGCATTGCCACGAAGGAGAAGTGAAGTCTTTGGTGGAAAGGCTTGGGAGGAAAAATCCTACCCTTAGCATACATACATACGCATATATGTATACGGGCATATATACATATATACATGCATATATCTTTTCTTCACATTCTTAGCCTCCTGAATTCTTTAATACTTGATGCATGATTCAAAGTCTTGATTTAAAGGATTAATTTGATTTATTTCTTTGGAGGTGAAACAAAATTTTCATGTTATATTACTTACATATATTGTAAGGATTTTCTTTTTGGGCAGCAGAAGAAACAACCAACTGAGAGTAAAAACTTGCAATCTCATTAACATAGGTTTAAATTTTACATAATCTTCAAATCTTGAAAATGGGATGTTACAGAACCTACCCCCCTTAAAAGGAATCTCGTCCCCGAGATTCGGGTAGAGTAGAAAGAAGGAGGTGGGGCAAGCTGGCTAGCAACGGGTTCCAGAGTTTTGCTTGACACTTCGCCCTTTCCTTGGAGTCACCTGAAGAGAGGATATCCATACAAAAGTGGGTCAACGCCACACCACAGAAACCGTGTTCTTCTAGGTTTATTTCAGCTGGCTTCCCTTCATCGGTTGACATTTTCTGGGGCTTGCTGTTCTTCAACACTGGTTGTTGACTGTCCATTATGCTAGAGTGGTAGCCGCGGCATATCATCTTGGTGCTTCGACACTCCTTGTTGATTTTGGCTACCCCCCTTAAAATGATGGGTGACTGTTACTAATTGTCTTGACTGGACTATTTGTCATGTCTCGCTTGCAGATCTGACGAGGTTTTTAGCAATAAGGTGAGGGGGAAATAGCATGAGATACGGGGTAGAACACGGGGAGGAGATGCTCTAACCCACCCCAAAAAGAGCACACACAGGAAACTAGGGCGGCACACAAACCCCACAGAAAAACCAAGGTATTGAAGGCAAGCTTTTCCTGTGACTGCGAAATACAATGCATGAGAGCAAGAAGGCTGTGCACGGGGCCAAATAAAATCTTTTAACCAAGCAACGCCTATGCGCGGAGACACACACAAAAGGCCGCGGGGTTCTGAACACTAGGCTTGCTGAAGCGAGGCCACCAAATCTTCACTAGCATCATTGACGTCTTTGAGCTTAACCTTTGAAGTAGGGGGAGGAAAAGGGAAATCAAATTTTCTTTCTGCAGACAGAAGTAGAGGAAGGAAAGCATCAAGAAGTGCTTTGGCGGTGAAGTCCATGCTCCTCTTTATTATTTGAAAACAGTTTTTTTTAATGTGCCTCTTTTTTTTTGAAATACCAGGGTATCACCAACAATTTGCAAAGTAGGTAGATTCCCAAGTTTTTGGTTTGTGAAAGCAAGTTTTTAGGAATTAAATTTTTGGGTTTTCAAATACCGGGGTTGAGTTGTAAAGGGACTTCGAAATCAAGCCTCTTTGCATTGAAGATATACTATATATATTTGATAATTTTTTTTTGCAAGACTGATTTTCCGAAAGTGGTTTGGAAATACTTGAATTTTGAAATACTCCCTTTTTTTTGGCAAAGGTACCCTAATATCTTCCAATATCACAATCTCGACAGAATAATTCACATTCATAGCCCTTCCATTCGTGGGCTTCTTATTCTAAGGCCTCGCAAATCCTGCTTATACTTGATTGATTCTAGGGTATCTTCTTTCATTGCTTAATCACTGCACAACTGGTGTCTAGTACTCCAAACAGTGAATATTATCATTTATTCAATTCACAGATCATATCACTTCCAAGACATCATGCGTAGTTATTATTCACCAGATCAGGGTCTCCTACTCCTCAATTGAATCTCACTTTCCTACATAAAATCATAAACCCAGTCTTGGGTTCATTTGTCAATAATCCCTTCCAACTATTCACCTAAACATTACTCCAATTTCTTTACCTTTGAATCCACCCGTACTCGATCGCTTCATGGTTTCAATATTTCTATATTTTAAATCCACCAGTACCATTCACATCTTTTACATTTTAAATCTAACAATACCACTTGTGCTATGGTTCCAATGTTTCAATCCACCAATAACATTTGTATTATAATCCAACCTTTTCCACCATAAATTCATAAACTCAATCCTAGTTTTATTTTTGAGCGATACTCCAGCATCTTTACTTTTAAATCCACCGATATCATTTATATTCTGGTTTCTTAATACTCCAATCCGTTCCATCTTTAACGCATACTCATAATCCATTTCTCCAGTGATCAATCCCACTATCTACAATCTTGTGCCCAACAACTTTATTGGCATAGACATCCACCGAGACAATGTTTATTAATCAAATCTATAATTCAATGGTTATTATCACATCTCCTATTGTCTCCAAAATTTCCAATAATCCACCCGGTAGTCGACTATACTCTATTATCCCACCATTGTAAACATTCATCTGGATTCATACTGTCTATTAAAGCTACAGACCAACAATTGTTATTACACTCCATATCTCTCTAAAGATTCCATCGGTCCACTTATTCACTCGTCTAAATTGGCCCGTTTATTTAACCAATCCAATTATTTAGTCAATCCAATCATTTTAAATCGGCCCACTAATTTAGCCAACCCAATCATCAAATCGGTACTCATGTAGCCAACCCAACCATTCAAACTGGTCCGCTTACTTTTCAACTAGAAATTCATACCATTGATTCTATCTCATGATTGACATGAATCCACCAAGATTTATACATGGGTCTGAGGAACCAGAGCAAACCTTTGGAATAATTTGGTTGGAAGTTAAATCTTAGAAAGTTTTCCTCAGAAGGTTAGGTTTGCAAGAAGGGGGTCTGAAAATGAACTTTTATAAATAATTTGATAATTGACTTCCAAGGATAAAACAACTTTCAAAAATAGATTTCAATTTTAATCTTTGCGATTTTGGCCCAAAATAGGTTTTCGAAAGTGGTTTATAAGAGGAGTGCTGGACTTTTATTATTTGAATCCGGGATAAGAAAGCTTTAGAAGTATAAATGACTAGGGCAGCATATAGATAAGAGGGAATCTTCTAAGAGGGATGAGAATAAGCAACACAATTTTTTTTTGCAATCAGAATTTGAAGGAACAAATCCAGTCATAACACTAATGGCCAAACTAAGTTCAAACCACAGCTTCTACCTTGGCCTCTTCCACCAGCTGCGACCCTTGGGGCTCAGCCCCTACCATGAGCAGCAGTCCTCTTGGGAGCCATCTGGAAAACAACCTAGAGCCTTTTTAGAGACTAAAAGAAAGAAGGAAAGACATATATGAGGGTTTGCTAGCCCCCTATTAGCACAACAGAAAACCAAACGAAAGAGAGGCAATTAACACACAAGGCATTATGCCTACGGTAGTTCATTACATAAGGGGGGTTAGGTATTACATGACAGCCGTGCACAGCATACGGCTTACAACCAGTCATGACACCGCGTACACATCGTCTACTAGCTGGGTACATAAGAGGGAATACATCTGGGAAAGTGTGCGTGCACACCGAAAAGAGACTGCCTAGACATACTACTGTCTAACCTACATCAATCCACCTCTGGGGACGGGGAGTGGTGCTGGCCGCAGAAGACGCAATCACCTGGAAAGCGGGAGCAGGAGACGATGCTGGGAGATCGGGAACGAGACCGAGAAGGGCTCGACCTGTTGTTGGAGGGACGGGAGCGGGACGAGCGACGCCCCCTGCTGGGCTCTGCGAGGGTGCCATTGGGCGGTGGGCGCACGCTTATGCGCGCCCGTCGATCGTGGCGAGTCCACAGTGCTTGAGCCGGTGCTAATCTTGATCTGAAGCCGGTCTTTGGGCGATCCACATCGTTCGGTTGCGGGGCCGAGGCTATCACCGGGCCGTAGCCGGGCCGCACCGAGCTGGAATCGTGCGGACACTGGAGTTGGAGCTGGTGGCGTAGGCAGAGGGTAGGCTGCCCTGGCGCGAAGGAGCTCGAGCCCAGCTTCGGCAGCGAGCCTCTCGCGCTCCGCCGCCTGAAAGGCGATCAGGTAGCAATTTAGCTGAGCGCTGAGGACGTCCGACTGCTGCAGGCTCGCGGTCAGGAGAATGCGCAGATGCCCAATCTCCTGCATGGCGAAGGCATAGGAGGCTGACATCGCCTGCGTCAGCTGGATCTGGTGAGACAGCTGGGGATTGTCCACCCTGTGGTCGAGGCGATCCGGAAGGAACGCCTCGGCGGATGCGAGGAATGAGCAAAGCGGCGCCGCAGCCTATCCTCGTGCACCTGGCACAGGTGAGCCACGGCGAGACGTGCCGCGTCCTGGATGGCGTCGACGAGGTACATCCGTGGAGGCTCGGCGTGGATAGTATGGGAGTGGAGCTCCCTGTTATTATCTCGTGCATAGATGAAGACCTCCATGGTCCACAAATCCATGCTGTGGATGTGGGTTCTCCTGCCTCGGTAAACGGGCGGACGGGTGTACCCGAGACAACGCAGCAGCTGCCGCAGGATCTCGGCGAACCCTCCTTCGCTTTCCCCATGGGAGATGTGATCCCATGGACCAACTGGTGCAACTCCGGCCATCTAAAAATTTTGAACACAATAGGTTAGAGCAGATGAAAATACAAAAGAAATTTTGGGTGAGTATAGAAATTAAGAGAGTTGAGTAAAGCAATATTACGCTATATTTTTGCAAAAGTTTTACATAGTTTTGTAAATAGGATTCAGATCTTAAATCGTGACCAGTCTAACTAAGGTTTCTACAGTCGTATGCTCTGATACCAGCTCTGTCGGACCCCAAGTTTAATACCTGGAATCCTCTGTGATAACACTGCATTATTCCCTGGATCAGTAGATAATGCTCACAGATACATCGCTGCATCATTTCATACACGATAAATTCATACATTACAATACCAGAGTTCAAATAGACCACGTCGGGCCAAGGTTACAATAGGGCCGTCAGGCCAAATGTCTCACAATACATAAAAGCGGAGCGTACATAGCGTGGGGCACAACTCACCACAGCAGCGGCGGGATAACCCGAGTACCAACGCTATTAACCGTGGACACGGCTAATAACAAAGGCACCCGCCAAAACTAGCCTGGTCAACTTTACTGAGGCGAGAGGCAAGACTACCGAGGCCTATTCTAACAACCACCATCTTCATTTCCTTCGGCATCCTGATCCTCATGATAAGCGTAATGCTCTTGATTCACATCTTACGAAGGGGTTAAGAGCGAGTTTGAGCACAAACAACCGTGCTCATGAGCCAACACAGAATGCATATAATTATAGATGCAAGGCTATTCAAGGAAGGCTCAGGTTCTTTTATTTGCATAAAGCGACATTTGGAAATACCATAACTTAAAATCTCTATGACTTAGCATTTTTCAAGAACTTATGATTTAAATACTAAAAGTGTACAATAAACGGAGTAGTTTCCAATTCCAAATTTTATGGTTACATCCACCATATTTTAGGGTTACATCCACCCTATGTTATGGTTACATCCACCAATGCTTAACTTTTGAATAACAGGTTACTTCCACCTTAGTACCAACACTGGAGTACATCCCTCCAGGATGAATTTCAAAATCAGAGTACATCCCTCTGATAGATTTTTGTCCCACCCACAAAGGTTTTTGAAATAGAACTAACTCGAGGAAGATTTCCATGTCTGCCCTTGACCGTGGGCACGGCTATTCGAATAGTTTGTTTAAGTACTCTGCAGAGACTGTACATCTTTACCCACAACAGATAATCGTCTCGATGGTTCTACATGATTCCTTAGACATGCAGATCGAGAAAATATCACGAGGCCTTTACAATACCTCGCTCTCTAGCATATCACTCCTATGGGGTTATGTCCATAGGTTGTGCGGGATGTCCACCATAGGTTAGCGCAGTCGGACTGCGCTCTCCACATACGCTATCCTAGGCGACGTCACCTACATCCGGTGTCCCATTCCAAGTGGGGCTTTCACTACCCACCTACACACGTTCTCCGTGATATGAATAGAGAGTTCAGTAAATTATTTAGCCCAGCCTACAATATGCCAGCTTGTGGTTGTACTGTTATACACGGAGGGTCCACACAGGATTAAGTCCTTAAATTGTTCGGGCGGTTCATTCCACATTCCTTGTGTTACATCCACACCCACCGTTCTTACCATCCGCCCAAACAGGTTCAGCAAATTTTAGGGTTTTGAGAAGCATAACATAAATCAACATAATTGTTTAGTCATGTACATCCCATGACTATCCCAAATCCAGTTTCCATGATTAAAGAATGATTATCAGGGTTACTAGAACCCCGGACTTGACAAGCCTAGCATGGCAATAATAAGACTTATAACTACCATAGTTATTGTTTATATCTAGGGCGACAATGGTCAGGTATGTTCAAATGTTACTGGTGGTGTATTATATCATTAGGTGGACATAGGGTTGCTAGCTACCTTAAGAGTGACATACTTTTGCATATGAAGTACCGCATGCAAGTTTGATATTTTAAAAGAACATAGTTTCACATGAAATATAGGCGCAAAATGATCAAAATATTGACTCGCCTGGATCGAAGGCTTGGGGGCCTTGCGCTGCTTCAAGCGGGGTCTCGTTCGCGTCGTCGAACTCTACTCGGACGAGAGTACCGGAAAAACCACATAAAATGAAGAGCGCCGAATAAGAACCAAATAAAACAACAAAACAACTCAAATGAACTCGGAATTGAACCAAACCAGATCCATTAGACAGGTCTTGATTTTAGAAAAATTTAGAAGTTGGTTTCATTTAATTCGGAGTTATGGTTTAAAAGTTATAGCATTTCAAAGTCTTACATCCTGGAAAATTCGAAAAATAAAGAAATGCATTGCGGACAGGTGGGCTTAATTAGGAGAGTTATTAATGTTTTCCTTAATTGCTGGCTTAGGACATAATTAACGGTTGTTTATGGCAGCAATTTATGTAGTGGTATTAATGTGCTAAGGTCCTCTGCTCAGCTCATTCCGGCCGCATGGGGAAGAAAGAGAGAGCGGAGTCGGCGGCGGCGGAGGAGACCCGGAGGCGAGGCAGCGCCGGCCAAACGGGGCCATCCACTCCGGTGCGCAGCTCGGGGAGAAGCCAATCGGCCGGTCCCTGGGCCAGGCGGCGGTCGGCGGCGGCTCAAGCGGCGGCCGGAGCAGGGGAAGAGGGCGCCGGCGGCTCGGGCTATTGGGACCCGATTCCTCGACAAATGAGCATCTACGGGACTTGTTGAACTCACCTAGCAAGTTGGCCGGGGCCGAGAGGGAGTGAGGCGGGCCGGCGGCGAGAGGGTGCTTGGCGGCGGGGGTGTGGACGGTGGCGGCTCGCTGGGAGGAGCGGCGGGGTCCGGCGAGGAGGGGACGGCGTTCAGGGTGTCCGGGCGATGCTCCACGAGCAAGGAATTGGCCCGAGGTGCGTCGGTTCACCGACGGGGAGCGGCGCCGGCGTTGGGGAAGGAACAAGGTCGGCGGCGGCCTGCAGAGGAGAAGAGGACGATTAGCTGGGGCAGATGGGAGAGGGGACGACGGAGAGTGAGGGGAGAAACTCAGGGGTCCCGGTGGCGACCGGAGAGGCGCGGCGGCGAGATTCTACGAGTTGCGCGCGGCGGCGAGGAGGTGGCGTCTGGCGTTCCCGAGCGCTGCGGTGGGAGTGCAGCGGTGAGGCAAGCGTCTCCGCTTAGCGGCCGGGAAACGCATTGCGACGCCGAGGAAGCAAGACGGCATGGCGTAGGGGACAATGCTTGAGCGACGCCGAGTGGATGGGTGTGATCCGGGAGGACCACGGAGGTGCAGCGCTCAGGGGGAGGACGGCAAGCAACGTGCACGGCCAAGCAGCGCTGATGGCGAGGAGACGCTGCCACTGCAGGGCGCTGATGGCGAGGATCAACGCTGAAGACGAGAGCTGACACCGCATTCAATCGCCGACGAAGTAGGTGGCGAATGGCGACAAGGTGCTAAGGCCAGGAGGGAGGATGAATGGAGATGCATTGCCACATAAGGAGAAGTGAAGTGCTGGCTGGAAAGGCTTGGGGAGGAAAAATCCTACCCTTAGCATACATACATACGTATATATGTATACGGGCATATATACATATATACATGCATATATCTTTTCTTCACATTCTTAGCCTCCTGAATTCTTTAATACTTGATGCATGATTCAAAGTCTTGATTTAAAGGATTAATTTGATTTATTTCTTTGGAGGTGAAACAAAATTTTCATGTTATATTACTTACATATATTGTAAGGATTTTCTTTTTGGGCAGCAGAAGAAACAACCAACTGAGAGTAAAAACTTGCAATCTCATTAACATAGGTTTAAATTTTACATAATCTTCAAATCTTGAAAATGGGATGTTACATTTTTCTAAATCCTTCAGGCTATTATTTATAAGTTTTGCCATAAGGTCACAGCTTTGAAAACTAATAATATTTGTGTCTTTCTTAATTAATCGTGACTATGATCGATATTTTATCTATATTTTTACTATGCGCATTAGCGTGGTCCTAATGCAGAATATACAGAGAGGTCCGAATTTGTATATTCGAGTCTCAGACGAAATTGGTGCAACTTGTTTTCGCCTCCGTTCCATGCCATGATGCCAGATCTTGCGCACGTCAATGCTGTGCGAGACGGTGACCGGGGAGGGGGAGAGAGAGAGAGAGGAAGGACGGTGTTACCTCCTTGTCCGGCAGCGTTGACGCCACGCCGAGGTCTGCCTTCGACATCAACGGCAGCAGCGGCGCCGGGTGAGGCCGGATCCATGCACCGATCGAATGTAAGTTAAGAAACCTCTTAAGATGAACTGTGCGTGGTGTACCATGCAGCGTACATGCACATAGATCTTGAACTAAATGCATAAGAACTGTATTTAATTTCATTGAAGAAGAAGAATTACAACACCCTTCAAGATATACCAAAGCACCACACCACATATGCGAAAAACCTATCTGGACACCAAACACCAAACACATGCACAAGGATCACAAGCCGTCCTCGGCTCAAGCCTAACTGGACCTGGCAAACCCAATCTCCACTATGTACTCCCTGCCGAATCCGATGTCTAGTGATCATGATCATCTTGTGGCCTCATGAGAATTTCTTTTGCAGGCAGCTGTGGAACTTCGTGAGCGCCATTTTGGAACATCATATGAGTTGCTGTCACAGAAGGTGAGTTTATCAAACTGTGGATTCCTTTTCAATTAGGAGTTAATAAGCATGCTTATCGTACTCGATGAAATTTCTTTAGTTAAATTTCTTGAAATGTAAATGGATCCGATCCAGATGCAGCAAACCGAAATGGATGGAATTCCTTCTAATTTTTGAAGATGGAAAACAGAAAATGCAACAAAATAATGTTACAAAGACTCCACATCCATGGAAACTTTACTTGAATTTTCCTTGCGCCGTATTTGCCTCAGCAAGATTGTTTTTATCTCATGTGCACCAATCTCAAAACACAATATATAGACGCCGCTTATTTGTGGGAGCATCTCAATTCTCAGGGCTGAAAGATATTCTGTTAGAGCCAGGCGAGATGTTTCAATATTTCAGTTTGAGATCGTATGAGCACGCTTTTTTTAGAGCTCTAATTAATCATTAGACCCATTTAAAGTGACTGCAAGTTTATTAGCTATATACACTAATATGTATATTTTTTTTTTAACATAGTAGATGTAGTCTCTGATGTTTAAAAGTTAAACACGGAGCAACATAGTCTCTTTGCACCTATGCTTTTTAAAAAGAAAAAGAAAAAGGGAAAGACGGACTCTGCTCTAAAGAAGAAAAGAACAAAAGAAAAGCTCACAGTGTCGATCAGTAACGACATAATCTGCAACGCCAAGCAAGGAACCATGCTTTGGAAAAAAGGAACGCAGTGTGGGGCGATGTCGAAAGCTAGTGCCATTACCATCACACCAAAACATATCGCTGGTCGATCTTGCAGTAGTTTCTGTTCCCGAGCTTTGCCACCAGCTATGAAAAGATACACCGTTCAAGATATACCTGTAACACACGTGGGAAAGAAAAGAGAAGGAAAATGAAGAAATTGCCGTCAGAATCCTAGAGGTTAATTTCGGTTAAGGTAGTCTGTTCACGGAGATACCTAACCGTCTAGGGGCCAGTCGGCACCTCTCACAACTATAGGGTCATCACTCGGCATAAACAAACTTGAAATATTCAAAGGACCTTGGAAACTAGCCCACTGTCCCCAAATATCCATATATAGCCCACAACCACAGTAAAGAGATAGAAAACATCTGAGAATGCACAATAAGGCAACTCTCGAAGACACAGCCAAGTAAAAGAGAGGCAAAGTTCCATTTGGTCATCGACAAAACAGCAAAGCTAAGCCATCGCCATAGCCAAAGACAACACATCACCCTTCAGAAAACACAACAACATGAGAGCCAGCAAGGCCATAGTCATAGAGACAGTGCACACCTCCGAGAAGGCATGGCTACAAGCCAGACAGCACAGCCAACCGAAGAAGGGATAAGGAAGAAGGAAGTATGAGCACGACAATAGCCGACACATCACTCAGTTTTTTCTTCCCCATTCGTTCCAAGCCCAACAGAGAAACCATAGCCACATAACAAAAGCCAGACCGTAAGGTGGAAGCAAGGCAAGCCGACCAGGAGCAAGGCGATGGCATGAACCCAGACCACAGACCACGAGACTGTCAACCCTAGGAGGAGGTCACCAATAGGCGACACCCAAGCAACCAAGAAAGCGACAGCCACAATCAACTTCCAGTTCCTTCCCAAAAGCAACTCGACCATTAATCGGCAAAGGTAGCCCACCAATTACTCATAGCAATAGCATCAATTTCTCAATAGCAAACCTTGCATAGCTATAGATAATAAGCCACTAGTAGTTTGTCATCGAGCACCACTAGGGCACCAGGAGACCAGCATAGAGAGCACCAACCAGAGGTAGAGGAAGATAGTAGAGGGAGTAAATAGTACCAAGGAGGTTTATCGTAGACGAAAATCGGCGTCGGCGCGCGCACTACCATCGGCGTAGCCACGCACCCAACTGCCACTACGCACTCCCCCGGTGTGCGGGCAGCTTCTAGCTCGGTCGTGACTAGCGAAGGTAGCTCACTTCCATGCCTATCACATCAAGAGCAAACCAAATTGAACCAAATCAAAATAGCAAACAAATCAACCAAAAAATCGGGACGCATCCGATGGAGAAGGTGCCAGATCTGGGCTGTAGGCCGCGGATCTGGTAGCAGCAAACCCAGCGAGAGACGAGCGGTGAGGCGAGGACAGCTATGGCTGGCGGCGCCAAGGTGGCGCAGCGCAGCGGGATCAACGGCCCGAGGGGAGAAACGAGTAGGGGAGGTGAGGCGCACGGAGGAGCCGGAGGCGGAGGTGCTAGGACCGGGAGAGGGCGAGGCGGTGTGGAGCCGAGGAGCTTGAGCCGCGGTGCCGAGAGTTGGATCCAGATCGAGCGAAGGGAGTAAAGGATCCAGGATAGAGAGAGAAGTGAGAAATGAGGAGTCGGTCGGCAAAGTGAAGAAAAAAAGAAAGAAGCTGAAAAAGAAAAGGAAGAAAAACAAAAGGAGAGGAGAGGAGGGAAAAGAAAAAGGAAAGGAAAGGAAAAAAGAAAAGAAAAGAAAAGAAAAGAGGAGAAAAATGGTAGACGTATAAATAAGATTTATCTATGATTATAGATGACGATCATTAAATTATGATCGTTTGTGCATCGAGGCATCGGGAAGGTGTCCGGTGAGAGAGAGGTTGTTGGTATCGGGTTTGCGCGTAGGAACGTAGTTGGTTGTCTACACGCATCGAACCATTGTTGTTTGCATGCTTGTGTGAATTACAATGTTGAGTTGAGGGTTCGGGTGATGCTTTCATAGGTTTTATTTTGGCGCTCCTCCACACATCGTCCACGGAATAAATAGGTAAGTGCATGGTAGAATAGTGGATTGTGATAAATGCCTGGTATTTATTTTATGCCATGTTATGAAATGATATCCCGGCTTATCTGTTGATTGTACTGCGATGAGTGATGCTTATGATTGAATATTAACATTTGAAGAATGTTGCATTTGCATTGTACCATGAGCATCATGAAAGCCCTACGACGGTAGGCATCCCACACGATGGGAATAACAGGACCTACTTGGTAGACACCTCCAGGGATGGAGGCAGAGAGGTTTCACCGACGGGTGAAATAACTCCACTATACTGGTATAAGCAGCATACAACGGCGCATTATGCATTGCACTCATGGACCTATGACGGTAGGCCTCCCACGACGGTGGGGAAATCGAGACCTACTTCAGTAGGCACCTTCAGGGATAGAGGCAGAGAGGTTTCACCGACATGTGAAGCAGCTCCACTATACCGGTATAAGCTGCATACAAAGGTACATTTGCAGGAAACGAACAGGAGATAGGGAGGAAACCCAGAGATTCTGGGTAACAGTTCATAAATGTGATTTGATGATTACTGTACCAATGACATAGAATTGATTTAAAATTTTCAGTTACAGATTGGACTTATAGTTTACAGTTACAAATTCGATTTACATTTTACAGTAATAGAGTTGATTTACAGCTTACGTTTCACGAACTCGATTGAGTTGCTAAAGTGATGTCACTGTTTTATCATGTACTTGCTGAGTCTTTGAACTCACCCTTACTTTGTCATTGTTTTTTTAGGAATCTGTTGAAGGCGACATGTACAAGCGGGAGTAGCACAGTTGTCTCACATGCAACAGTAATACACATATCATCTAAAGTTGACATATTTATCCTTGGATAATCTTAGTACCTTTTTGGTAATTAGCAAAATTTATACATCTGCTGCGCTTAGCGTCAAGCGCATCGACTTTTGTCGTTTGGTTGATATTTAAATAAAAGAATTGTTTCGCAAGACCAGCAGTAAAAGTTGGAGTTGGTAACATTATAAAGTAGGTGACAGCACTTTGGGCTCAGGGAGAGGCCGGGGTGTTACAATACCAAAGCACCACACCACATATGCAAAAAACCTATCTGGACACCAAACACCAAAACATGCACATGGATCACAAGCCGTTCTCGGCTCTTAGTCTAACTGGACCTGGCAAACCCAATCTCCACTATGTACTCCCTGCCAAATCCGATGTCAAGTGATCATGATCATCTTGTGGCCTCATGAGAATTTCTTTTGCAGGCAGCTGTAGAACTTCGTGAGCGTTATTTTGGAACATCATATGAGTTGCTTTCACAGAAGGTGAGTTTATCAAACTGTGGATTCCTTTTCAATTAGGAGATAATAAGCATGCTTATCGTACTCGATGAAATTTCTTTAGTTAAATTTCTTGAAATGTAAATGGATCCGATCCAGATGCAGCAAACCGAAATGGATGGAATTCCTTCTAATTTTTGAAGATGGAAAACAGAAAATGCAACAAAATAATGTTACAAAGACCCCACATCCATGGAAACTTTACTTGAATTTTCCTTGCGCCGTATTTGCCTCAGCAAGATTGTTTTTATCTCATGTGCACCAATCTCAAAACACAATATATAGACGCTGCTTATCGGTCGGAGCATCTCAATTCTCAGGGCTGAAAGATATTCTGTTAGAGCCAGGCGAGATGTTTCAATATTTCAGTTTGAGATCGTACGAGCATGCTTTTTTTTAGAGCTCTAATTAACCATTAGACCAATTTAAAATCACCGCAAGTTTACTATAGCTATATACACTAATATGTATATTCTTTTTTTAGCAAAGTAGATGTAGTCTCTCATGTTTAAAAGTTAAACACGGTGCAACATAGTCTCTTAGCACCTATTGTTTTTTAAAAAAAAAAAGAAAAACGGAAAGACGGACTCTGCTCTAAAGAAGAAAAGAACAAAAGAAAAGCTCAGAGTCGATCAGTAACGACAAGCAAGGAACCATGCTTTGGAAAAAGGAAAGCAGTGTGGGGGCGGTGCCAAAAACATAGACACATATATGACCAAGTGGTCGATCTTGCAGTAGTTTCTGTTCCCGAGCTTTGCCACCAGCTATGACCAAGTGAAATTTTCTTTCATTATTATCAGCAAGATGATCAAGTGAATATATCTTTGTCTGGGACTGGATGCTTTGGAGAAAATTGTTCTTTTCTCTTCAAGTCTTGCTTCCCTCCTCATCGACTTGATTTGCCTCGCAGCTCTAGAGGTACTACAATTGCATTTTGTACATATATAGACACATATATAAACTTGTTTTGTCGCAGATTTTAGCAGTGTCGGATCAGGAATTAAGCATCTCACCTTTGTAGGGAGTGGAGAAATCTGCAGCTGATGGGTTAGGTATATTTTGTCATGGTTTCTTTGGCTGCCGGTAATAGTTTTATGTGGAAAAGTTCAAAATGACTGCTCAACCACCTCGACGATACCTGGGACTGGTTGGTACCTCTTATCCTTACTAACCATGCTAAGCACAGTTATTGGTTTATGCTTGAAACTTTCTTTGTGCATCATTTGCATCCGTTGTCTTAATCATCCTGCTGTTTGTCTGTTTCTATACCCCACCGAAGGAACAAGTTTACACTAGGCAATCACACGATTATAATTTGCCGGCAGCGCTGCTGGGATGTATCGTAGGCAGTACCCAAGATTCACCTGCAAAGCAGACCTTAGAGCAGTGGCAGATCTAGAATTTTTAGGATGTGTATTCAGAGTTAAAGTAGACGTCCATAGTAGCAAAATCAAAGTATAAATTATTTGTAGTAGAAACAACATCTCAAATAATTTAGAAAAATCTGTTGAATTGAGAATATGGGATTTGGAACCTGAAAATAGGGAAGCACTTGTGTTGTTATCGACGCGTGTGACGTGTCTTGTGACCTGTCTTGTTCGCCTAAAAATTTAGGTGTTTGATTGAACACCCATGAATTACATGGGATCCGCCCTGCCTTAGAGAAGGGAATATAGCCTAGCGAAAATATGAACTGTTCAAATATCGGCTAACCGTTTGTCATTAACATGAGTTGTACGTTGAAAAGGAAAAAGAAGATCATTGATATGAACTGAGATGTTTTTTGCACCGAGTAAAAAAAAGAGAGTAGCTAAGGAAGACTACCGGGAGCTTCCGACGGTACAGCCTCCCCTCCCCTTCCCTGCCGGCCGCCCCCTCCCCACATACGCAAGCGCACAGGAAAAAGTAGGGGCATGCATGTATCCCACGAACGCAAGTGCGTGCAAGAAGCCATGACGACGCTCACGTGTAAACGGAGAATTTTTTGTATAAATATTTTGTAGTGTTGGGTGTGACCTCTGTAATACCCCAAATTTGTATAAAGGGAAACATTAGGGTTAAAGAGCGTAGTTTGCCGTCAGACCCATCGACTTTTAGAGTGTCGATTTAGTGTCGCTCACAGATATTGCCAGACCATCCCAGGACGGCCAGCACCGTCTAGAGAGCCGTATAACTAGCGCTCTCAGAGGTCCCGGACCGCCTAGGGACAGTCGGCACCGCCTCGCGACGTGGGTTCTCGTCATCCGGCAATTTCCACCTTACCTTTGTACCGACTTACCGCTGCAGTAGAAACCGCAAGACCCCTTGGACCGAAATGCCCTTGGGCAGCCAATTTATATGAGGGAGGAAAGCGAGGGCATGCCGGTCATTTTAATGCAAAGGGCAGCCCAACCAATCTCTTACAAGAGCCATCACCTTTCAACAAGCACATTTTCTCACCTCAATTCTCAGCCAAGGTAAGAGCCAAACCAACAGAACCACTCCCTCCATTCCCTTCACCGCCAAGGCCGAAAGCCCCAAAACAGAAACATATCCGCACCACCACAGGGAGGAGGCCGAAGAGGAGGAGCAGGGGAGCAGCCGGCCATGACGGCAAGGGGAAGACAGGAGCAAGGGCGGCGACAGCAAGACGGCGCCACGACCACGGAGGACGTCGACGACCGCTTGTCACAAGCCAAGCCGCCCACTGAGGTTGTCCTCCATCCCTCAATCCCTTGACACCACACACACACATAGAGAGAGGTTAGGGGAGAAGAAGGCAGAGGCGTCGGTGGTGGCGGAGGGCCGGCACGGTAGTGCACGCAGGAGGCGCAAGAGAGAAAGGGGTGAAAGGAGTAGGCGGAGGCGGGAGGCGGGGGCCGGCAGAGCCGCTGGCGGCGGGCCAAGGTCCGGCGCCGCCAAGTGCCGCCGTGCCACCCGGGGCCTCCCGGTCGAGCAAACGAGAGGGGGTGGGGAGAGAGAGGGGGGCCAGGTGAGGTAGAGAAGGAGGAGTAGGGGCCGGCGAGGAAAATGTAGGAGCCGGCGGCAGCCCGGTAGCCCGGCGGCCGGCGCACCCACGCGCCGCTGCGTCGCCCTAGGGGCCCAGCCGGTAAGGGAAAGAAAGGAAAGAAAGGGAGAAAAAGAAAAGAGGAGAAAAAGAAAGAGAGAGAGAGAGAAAAAAGAAGAAATGGGTTCGGCACCTGCGCGACAGGTCCCTCAAAACCCGTGCGATTACACCTGAGATCGGGATACGAGCTTAGGGACGTTGTTCTCCATTTAAGCTCTGGATTTTCGTTTGCCGTTGAGTCAGGTTAACATGTACGCAGGTGGAGGTCCCAGGTCGAAGCTGTCCATGCGTTATCCCTGAGGCTAACCAGGCAAGTGCATTGTAAAGCGGTGAATTCGGGTAGTGATTTCGGTTAAATTGAATGATGATGCACTGCTTACCGTGTTGGGGTAAGTTTACTATTTTCGGACAACGCATGGCTTACCATGTTGAGGTAAGTTAAATATTTCTGGATGATGCATGCTTACCATGTTGGGGTAAGTTAAAGAGTTTTGGAATGCATATTGCGAAATGAGGAATGTTGAGACATGCCATGATAGTATGCAAAGTCGGAGTATTTGCATTGCATGCATGTCATGAAAAGCGATAGTGTTGGTCCACGTTGAGTGGACGCTCCACGGGAGTGGAGTTTGAGGTCCCCGTATGAGAGTTATGGGCTACTGAGGTCCCTGTATGAAACAGCATGGGCTTGAGGTCCCCGCATGAAACAGGGCGGGCCTGGGTGGGCATCGACGGGTGCACACTCTGCTATACCGGTATAGGCTAAAGAGTTGAGAAAGAAGTGCATGAGCGTGTGCATGGGCAGATGCATAATGATCGGTTGGTGAGAACCTAAAGAGGTAAGAGAAATGTGCATGTGCATGATGAATAGTTCATCGGAACTCAAGATGGTTAAATGGAAAAGTGGTTAATGAAACTGGAATGACTATGGTCTGATGAATGAACCTGTTATTTGCTGTTTTGGTTTGTACTTGCTGAGTCGGTGGACTCACCCGTGCTTTGTTGATGTTTTTAGGTGACCGTTGAGAACGGCATGTACGGGTGGGAGTAGCACATGAATAATCGGCACGAACCAACAGCACTTTTGTATCACTTTGGTCAGTGTACTTTAGCTTTTACTAGGCTAGAGTAATCACTAAAAAAAGCTATGATGTATCTGAATGCAGTAATAAAAATGAATTTAGTGTTGGTTTAAATTCTTCTAGTATTGATGAAATGGTAAGAGTATGCAGAGGCGGTAGCATCTTGGCCCAGAGAGTGGGCGGGGTGTTACAGTTGGTATCAGAGCGGGCGTTAGGTCCGTGGCAAAGAAATGTAACAGCTAGGTTAATTATTCAACTAAAATTTGACTTAGGCCTAATAACTAAATTAAAACTTGACACACTGGTGCACCATAGGATGGGAAAGGGGTCTTACATTGCATTTACGTTTTCGCAGCCTAGATCATGATCTGTGCTGTTGAAATGGATGGTTGTGGGCTAGCTGTGTGATTGGCCATCTGTCTTGAACAGATATGCTGAGGATGCGGACGTGTGCACAGTAGGATGGGATTTGGGTCAAACATTGCGTTTTCACTTCTGTTAGTCATGTTATTGATTTGCAATGCTTATGTTGATGCTTGTAAGTCGATAGCAAGCATTTGAACTTGTTATTTGTGTGTCCTACGGGACTTTGTCATGATTGTGTCGTGTACCGATGCAATAGAGACTGAGACCATGGCCACTGGAGAGGCCTGGTCATGTTACCAATTGTGGCATTGAGGTAGTGATGTTTTGCTTCAGTTTCGGGAAGTTGGTTCCCTTGGTTAGCAACTCGTTGAGTTGTTTGGTAAATATCCGATAGTGGGGAGTGCTCCATGCTGGTTTTCGGGAGAATTTTGATTATATGAATGATTGGAGTAACTTGCATGATGAGACCAATGTCTTTTTTTAGAGAAGGCAATATCCAATAGTGGTTGAAGTGTTGGATTAGGCGTATGTGGGATATGGTGGTTAAAGTAACAAGTTGGTAGGACATGGTATTCTAAATTGTGAGAACCTAGGAGAGTAATTAACTTTAGTTATGTTTGTGGGATTGAAGTTGAGTTGAACCCAATGAGGATTTTGTAGTAACATGAGAAGTAGCGGTGTAAAGCATATCCATTTCTGCTTAATAGTGGGATTTGAATTATTGGTGAACCAGTTGGTGATTATAGTTGCGTAGACTGTTGAGCCACAATGAATGTCTGGTATCATGATGGTCCCAATCGATTAGCCCAATCGTGCAATCTAGGCATGCTAAGAAGTGAGCTAATTTATTATTTTGGTGGAAAATCCCTCATGGGGTTATCCTTTCAATTGATAATAGGCGAAGGATTATAAAGCTAAGTCCGCTAATCCCGCACCATGATTGATTATTATAATCACGACCAATGTTTTGGAAGATTCTAATAGTTGTAATGTTAGAACTCTATTGGGATTAGTTGGGAGGATAAGAATGAGGATATTAATGTTGGATAAATCTTCCAGCTAAATTGAATGGAGAAGAATTGTTATAGAGTTGAGTGAGACTTAAATTCTGAGGGATGAAGTTAATGACATTTTAGTGAGATTTGGTGGCAATATTTAAGCATGAGTTGGTGGAGTTGTCACTGCATTTTGTAGGAAATCATGTGCACGCCTACAGAAACAGAACAGATGGATTCTATGCTTAAAAGCAATTGTGGTTTATGAAGTGCATTCGATGTGTGCTAAAATCAGGACGATTGATCATCCTTAAAGTCGAGCTGGTGAAGATTAGTTAGCGTCTTGGAATTAGGTGCTCACGGGATCACTTATTGATAGTGGATCTTTTGATCAAAGAGGCTTGACCACATCTTGTGGCTTGCTTGATAGTTGTTACGATTGCGTTGTTTTGTATAGTAAAGTGGTAGTGTTTGATGAACTATAGAGTAAATATGGAAGAATAAAGTATCCGGTGAGCCGTGGAAAGGTTCAAGATGGGATACTAAAAGACAATGACTTATGTATTAGCAAATAGACATTTGCTAATCTGTGCAAGCAGTACAAGAGGTACTGGCTTGACATTGTTATGAGGAAAAGAATTTTAATTGGTTTCTATGTTGGTATTTGGGAAGAAACACTTTGTGTTTTGGCATGCATTATCATGTGGGGTTCATGACTTCGAAGGAGGTCATGTTCAGTTCTAACAAATGATGAATGCTTGGAGGTGCGGTAGGAGATCCGCTTGGCTCACAGATTGATTTATGTGCATGTGTCGTGAGTGCTACATGACTTCCCTCACTTCTGCACATGAGATTTCCCGGACGAGTGGTCCGTGGCGCTCTCAACGCATAAGTTTCGGGCGTACCTAGGAACGAAGTTCTAGGCGTACTAGGAACGAAGTTCTAGGCGTACTCAGGAATGAGTCCTGAGCATTTCCCAAACATGTAATTTCAGTTGTCTTGAGTTGAGAGTCTAAAGTGGGCCCGGGCGCGTCAACTAGGGTAATGTAATATTTGGATCTTGTTGCATCTCTCCGTTTTCTTGGTGTTAATTACCCAATGTGTTTGTTGTGATGTGATGCTATGGCCAGAGGGATTGGTTCTCCTGTCTAGGCATTGCATCATTGAAAGAATAAATCCCGTGTTGGGGGAGTTTTATAGTGTTTTGGGGAGTGAGTGATGAACCCATTCTAAAGTTCTGTCTTGTTGGAGAATGAAAATTGTTGGGATTTCGTTCTGTTTTTGGATGTTTAAATTTGGTAGACTTCTTAACTTTGGAGGGTTGCTGAAGGATTGGAATCCCTTGCCCTCGAAACGAATGTTAAATTCATAACATGAAGCTCTATTAGGCCTAGATCTAGAGTGAGATGGTTGATATGTTGGTAATAGGGTGATTATAAAGATTTGTGTGGCTAATAGAGTTCTGAGTTGATCTTATGCCATAATCCTGGTGGGATATTGATTAGGGATAAAATTGGCCTTAAAGGCGAAACCAATGGTCGATTGTGTTTTCGCAACTAGTAGCGTCTATGGGAAATAATGGTGACCGATGTCACATTTAAGCTGGTAAAGCATGGGTAGCGATGAGAGTATGAGATTTTGGTGAAAGAACTTCCCTGACTTATGTTTTTTGAGGTAATCAGTGTTAGGGGTTAATTTGCTTGATTCCCATATCATAGATTGAGGTAAAGTTGAAGACGAGCTATTGGAAGATTTAGCTATTTGATGTTAAATGAGATCCCAATGGAGCTTACCTTATTCTGTGGATGTGAGAAGTTGAGAGTTGGTGTGTGATTTGTTTTACCCACCATGGTTGGTGACCATTATTTAAAGAAGTAGTCAGGGGTGTAATCCATCCCATGGGTAATTGGAATGTCGAACCATGGGAACCTACTATTCTTGCTAAGAGAGTAGTGAGAACTATCTTTGCAAGTTTAGTCACATGGATGTGTGATTGATACTGATTTCTAAGGGACAAGAAGTAAAATATCTCTCGTGTTATCGACTGAAGTGATTGATCGATAGTCAAAGGATTATTTTGGGCTCCCCATGATTTGGGAATTCGTTCAGGACCACTTTGAGGTATAGTGGAGTTAAGTGGAAAATTACGGTATTTCCGCATTTTACTTGTGGTCTATATGGTTTTTGGCTAAGGCGTTATCCTTATGCCTAAAAAAATATGCTTTCTTTTCTAGGAAAAGAAAAGACTGATTTGGGGAATAGAAATATTTCGCATGGTATATGTGGCATAAAGTTGTTTTGTTGGGATGAGGATTGATTTCCTGTCCGGTTTTCCCTCTGAATGGATTTATTGTGATGAAATGATTTCCTGTGGGGAAATGAATTCCCTTCTGTTTTGAGAGAAGGGTTGATGTTTGTGGATGAATGAGTTGATTCTATGAATGTTGCATGATACTTCTCTTGTAAAAGAGAAGAGCTCTCCTTGTTGCAAATAAGAGTAGCCTTGTCTCTTTTGTGCAAGCAATGAGAGTATTTTTCCTGAAGGATTCGAGGTTTTCTTATGCCAAGGCATGAGAATTGAGTCTATGCACGGAGTGCACAATGTGTTTCATGTGTCAATGTTGAGAAAGTACTGGCGAGATCCAGAGCATGAGATTGTGTTAGAACCGGTGTCCATAAAGCATGACCTCACCTTCGAGTCCCGTCCAGTTCGGATTCTGGAGGAATCAGAGAAGGTGTTGAGGCGTAAAACGATAAAGTATGTTAAAGTGCTTTGGGCTCATCAGTCTGAGCGAGAAGCGACATGGGAGTTGGAGTCTCGCATGTGCGAGAAGTACCCGGACTTGTTCTCCATGGGTACGAGTTAAAGTTATGTTATGTGCAGTTTATTGCATTTTGTTCATTCGTGCATATTGTTGAATGCCAGAATTCGGGGTCGAATTCTGTTAAGGGGGGTAGGCATAAAGGGAAACATTAGGGTTAAAGAGCGTAGTTTGCCGTCAGACCCATCAACTTTTTTAGAGTGTTGATTTAGTGTCGCTCGCAGAGGTTCCCAGACCATCCCAGGACGATCGGCACCGTTTAGAGAGCCGTATAACTAGCGCTCTCAGAGGTCCCAGACCGCCTAAGGACAGTCAGCACCGTCTCACGACGTGGGTTCTCATCATCCGGCAATTTCCACCTTACCTTTGTACCGACTTACCGCTGCAGTAGAAACCCCAAGACCCCTTGGACCGAAATGCTCTTGGGCAGCCAATTTATATGAGGGAGGAATGGGAGGGTATGCCGGTCATTTTAATGCAAAGGGCAGCCCAACCAAGCTCTTACAAGAGCCATCACCTTTCAACAAGCACATTTTCGCACCTCAATTCTCAGCCAAGGTAAGAGCCAAATCAACAGAACCACTCCCTCCATTCCCTTCACTGCCAAGGCCGAAAGCCCCAAAATAGAAACACATCCGCACCACCACAGGGAGGAGGCCGAAGAGGAGGAGCAGGGGAGCAGCCGGCCATGACGGCAAGGGGAAGACAGGAGCAAGGGCGGCGATAGCAAGACGGTGCCACGACGACGGAGGACGTCGACGACCGCCGGTCACAAGCCAAGCCGCCCACTGAGGTTGTCCTCCATCCCTCAATCCCTTGACACCACACACACACACATAGAGAGAGTGAGGTTAGGGGAGAAGAAGGCAGAGGCGCCGGTGGCGGTGGGTCTCGGGCCGGCTGTACCGAGCCGGGGCGCGCCATCGGAGGGGCGCCACGGTCGCGCACGCAGGAGGCGCAAGAGAGGAGGCGGGAGGCGGGGGCCGGCAGAGCCGCTGGCGGTGGGCCAAGGGCCGGCGTCGCCAAGTGCCGCCGTGCCGCCCGGGGCCTCCCGGCCGAGCAAACGAGAGGGGGTGGGGAGAGAGAGGGGGGCCAGGTGAGGTAGAGAATGAGGAGTAGGGGCCGGCAAGGAAATGGAGGAGCCGGCGCGTCGTCCTGGGGGCCCGGCCCGTCGGCTGCGCACGCGAGGAAGGGGGAACCGAGGAGGCGGAGAAGGCCGGCGGCGGCCACTGGTCGACGGCGAGGGAGAGGCCGATGCGCCGTACGCCGCCGCATCTCCTGGAGGCGGTTTCGGCCGAAGAGGAAGAGAGGAGAGGAAGGTAGGAGGGGGGCAGTGGAGGGGCCGCCGGCGACGATGCCCGGCCGCGCGTCGCCGCCCCACCCCAGGCGAGGCCGGTGAGGGAGGAGGAGGCCCCTGTGGCCGGTCTTAGTTTGGCGGAGACAGAGAGAGAGTTGGGGGGAGAGGATAAGGCCCATTCGGCCAAAAGAAATGGGGAGGAGAGAGAGAGTTGGGTAAGGAAGGAAAGAAGAAAAAGAAAGGGAAAGAAAGAAAAGAAAGGGAGAAAAAGAAAAGAAAAGAGGAGAAAAAGAAAAGAGGAGAAAAAGAAAGAGAGAGAGAAAAAAGAAGAAATGGGTTCGGCACCTGCGCGACAGGTCCCTCAAAACCCGTGCGATTACACCCAAGATCGGGATACGAGCTTGGGGACGTTGTTCTCCGTTTAAGCTCTGGATTTTCATTTGCCGTTGAGTCGGGTTAACATGTACGCAGGTGGAGGTCCCGGGTCGGAGCCGTCCACGCGTCATCCCCGAGGCTAACCAGGCAAGTGCATTGTAAAGCGGTGAATTCGGGTAGTGATTTTGGTTAAATTGAATGATGATGCACTGCTTACCGTGTTGGGGTAAGTTTACTATTTCCGGACGACGCATGTCTTACCATGTTGGGGTAAGTTAAATATTTCCGGATGATGCATGCTTACCATGTTGGGGTAAGTTAAAGAGTTTTGGAATGCATATTGCGAAATGAGGAATGTTGAGACATGCCATGATGGTATGCAAAGTCAGAGTACTTGCATTGCATGCATGTCATGAAAAGATATAGTGTTGGTCCACGTTGAGTGGACGCTCCATGGGAGTGGAGTTTGTGGTCCCCGTATGATAGTTACGGGCTACTGAGGTCCCCGTATGAAACATGACGGGCTTGAGGTCCCCGCATGAAACAGAGCGGTCCTGGGTGGGCATCGACGGGTGCACACTCTGCTATATCGGTATAGGCTAAAGAGTTGAGAAAGAAGTGCATGAGCGTGTGCATGTGCAGATGCATAATGATCGGTTGATGAGAACCTAAAGAGGTAAGAGAAAGGTGCATGTGCATGATGAATAGTTCATCAGAACTTGAGATGGTTAAATGGAAAAGTGGTTAATGAAACTGGAATGAGTATGGTCTAATGAATGAATCTGTTATTTGCTGTTTTGCTTTGTACTTGCTGAGTCGGTGGACTCACCCTTGCTTTGTTGATGTTTTTAGGTGACCGTTGAGTACGGCATGTACGTGTGGGAGTAGCACATGAATAATCGGCACGAACCAACAGCACTTTTGTATCTGTAGAGAGATGAGAGGCGTCACACCCAATCAGGGGGGACGGTGTATCATATATATAGCTGGATTACAGGAGGTTACAGATATCCTCAATCGGAGGAGCTAAACTAGGAAAGAGATAACAATATTAGCTATACAATCTCTAATACCCGCCCGCAGTCGCAGCGGGGGCGGAGCGCACGCAAAGACTGGACCTAAAATCAGTGAACAGCTGCACTGGAAGTCCTTTTGTCATAATGTCCGCGAATTGGTGACCAGAAGGAACATGAAGAACTCGGACTTGCCCGAGGGCGACCTTTTCACGGACGAAGTGGATATCGATCTTGATATGCTTGGTGCGACGATGCTGGACGGGATTTGCGGACATATACACCGCACTGACGTTGTCGCAATAGACAACGGTGGCTGTCGACACAGGATGATGAAGTTCATGAAGAAATTGGCGCAGCCAGCAGCATTCCGCGACGGCGTGGGCAACAACCCTATATTCGGCTTCCGCACTGGAGCGAGAAACCGTGGTTTGGCGCTTTGAAGACCAAGACACCAGTGTGTCGCCGAGGAAGACACAATAACCCGAGGTAGAGCGCCGAGAGTCAGGACAACCGGCCCAGTCCGCATCGGAGTATGCGGTGAGAGAACTGACAGGAGCAGTGCCGATGTGGAGGCCGGACGACAGCGTGCCCTTTACGTACCAGAGTATGCGCTTGATCAGCGCAAGGTGTGGTTCCCGCGGATCATGCATGAAAAGGCACACCTGCTGAACTGCGTAAGCCAAGTCCGGACGGGTGAGATTAAGGTACTGGAGGGCACCGGCGATGCTCCGATATGCCGACGGATCGGCGACCGGTGCGCCGTTAGATGAGAAGAGCTTGGCGTGAGTGTCGACGGGCGTCGATGTCGAGTGACACTCCGCCATGCCCGCCCGCTGTAGAAGCTCCAGAGCGTACTGACGTTGGCAGAGGAACAAACCGTCCTTGGACCGAGTGACGGAGATGCCGAGGAAGTAGTGGAGATCACCGAGATCGGTCATGGCGAACTCGGCATTAAGGAGCTTGGTGATGCGTTGGAGAAGGGCCGGCGAGGAGGCGGTTAGGACGATGTCGTCGACGTAGAGGAGAAGAAAGGCGAGCTGGTTGCCTTCCTTCAAAACGAACAGGGATGTGTCCGAGACGGAAGCAGCGAATCCCAGGCGACATATGTATGTTGCAAACCGTTGATACCACGCACGCGGAGCTTGCTTGAGCCCATATAAAGATTTCTGTAGAAGACAAACATGGTCAGGTGTGGATGGGTCGATGAAGCCAGGCGGCTGCTGGCAGTATACGGTCTCCTCAAGAGTGCCATGTAGAAAGGCGTTCTTCACATCAAGCTGGTGAATGGGCCATGAGTGGGAGGCGGCAATGCCGAGAACGACACGGATCGTGGACGGCTTGACCACCGGGCTGAAGGTCTCGTCGTAGTCGATGCCGTGTTGCTGGGAGTAGCCGCGAACCACCCAACGCGCCTTGTGTCGTGCTAAAGTTCCATCGGAATGGAACTTGTGTTTGAAGATCCACTTGCCGGTCACCACATTTGCTCCTGGAGGGCGCGGAACAAGGCGCCACATGTTGTTTTGAACCAAGGCGGTGTACTCATCATGCATTGCAGCATGCCAATGAGGATCGGCTAGAGCACTGCGATAATTAGAAGGTAGCGGTGAGATAGAAGAATGAGTAGCCGAGAGGTTCATGCGTGTCACCGGTTTGACAATGCCAGCGCGCGCACGGGTCGTCATGGGATGGGGTCCATGAGACGGATGTGGAGACGGTTCCGTCGAGGCGGTGGCGGGCTTCCCAGCTTGGCGTGTAGCCAGGGAATCCCGTTGGTCGATGTCGGCGGCCCCAGCTAGTTGAATAGCCAGAGTCGGTGAAGTCGGCGCGACGGGGGCCGCGTCAAGCGACGAACCAGCTGCAGCGGGCGGAGCAGCCGGGGCACCCATGGGTGACATGCTGGGCGCAATAGGTGATGGAGAGCCCGATGGAGTGCCGGCAGTAGAGGGCGCCGGGAGTGCACCGAGCTGACCAGCGCGCACGCTAGGGTGTAGCAGGAGCGGTTGCTCAACGTCCGTAAATGACAGAGCAGCCACCCGATGACGAGGAGCCGAAGAGGCAGGCGGCACGGCGGACTTAGCTCGAGGAACCGACGGAGCTGACTCAAGAAAGTCGAGTGCGCCGGCGACCGAAGGAGCAGTATTTGCGGCAAATGGAAAAATCGTCTCATCAAAGACAACATGCCGGGAAATAAATATGCGGCGAGTGGCAATATCCATGCATCGGTAGCCTTTGTGGGATGAAGGATACCCGAGAAACACACAAGCGGTGGAGCGCGGTGCAAGCCTGTGGATGGATGTGGCCGAGAGATTCGGGTAACACAAGCAACCGAACACACGGAGGTGTCCGAGCTCTGGAGGTTTGGAAAAGAGCAGGGTATGCGGTATAGAATGTGAGACCGAGGAGGAAGGCCGGCGGTTAAGCAAGTACGTGGCAACGGCAAGAGCCTCAGCCCAGTAGGCCGGCGGCATGGAGGCATGTAAGAGCATGGTGCGGATGCAATTGTTGATTGTGCGTAGCATTCGTTCGGCTTTTCCATTTTGCGGGGATTGTGGGCAGGAGAAGCGCATGAGTATGCCGCGGGATGCTAAAAAGAGTTGAAGTGCATGATTGATAAATTCGCCACCATTATCTGCTTGGAAGCACTTCAGAGGTAAACCGAACTGAGTGTGCACATAGTTGGCAAAAACAACAAAATGTTTGGTAACATCAGATTTGAAGCGAAGCGGAAAGGTCCAACAATAGTGCGTGAAATCATCCAACATGACTAAATAGTAAGAAAATCCAGAGATACTCGCGACAGGTGATGTCCAAACATCGCAGTGAACCAACTCAAAGGCATGAGAGGTGTGAGAACGGGAAGCAGTAAATGGCAAGCGTGTATGTTTTCTGAGCTGACATGAGTGGCAAATAGAGTGATCTATCTTATTACATGAAATAATAGAAGATTTATTGAGGTCGGCGAGGGCAGCAGGAGCTGGATGGCCGAGGCGTTGATGCCACAAGGAGGAGGACACGGCGAGGTTGGCGACAGCAAGTGGACGAGCCGGCAAGGTGTAGAGATCGCCGTCACTATTGCAGCGAAGAATCACGCGCCGGGTTCGAAGGTCCTTGATGGAAAAACCAAAAGGATCAAAATCAATGGAGCAAGAATTGTCGCGAGTAAATTGGCGAACGGAAAGAAGATTGCGCACTATCGAGGGGACAACAAGAACATTGCTTAAGTGAAAGGTAGAGGTGGCGGTGGGAAGAACAAAAGTGCCGCGAGAAACAACGGGAATAGAAGAGCCATTGCCAACAATTATAGTAGAAGGAGTAGAGGGAAGGCGTGTAATGAGAATACCATCCGAAGACGACATATGGGAAGTAGCGCCGGTGTCCATTACCCAAGGATTTGGCTGGACGGCGAGTTGGTTGAGGGCGGCGACCAGACCGGACTAGTCCCATGTTGGAACCGGGGGCGACGCTTGTGGTGGAGCAAACGCCGTGTGAGCTTGCGGGTAAGGACCTAGAAGGCCATCGCTTAGGGATTGCCAGCTCGGAGGCGCAGCAGCAGGGTTGAAACAAATCCACGGGCCGGCCGGATATGGTCCAGATTGGCCGGGCGAAGTAGGAGGTCCGCGGTTCCCACGCCCACGGCCCCGACCGCCTCCACCGCGACGGCCGCCGCCACCACGGCCACCGTCACCGCGGCCGCCATCGCCACGGCCTTGGTAGCCTCCAGAGTGATGCGCCGGAGTAGACGAGCCGGACCGGCAGCCGCCAGTGCACGCGGAGGCGGAGGAAGCAACAAGTGCAGTGTCGGAGGAGACCTTGACCTCGTTGGCCATGCGTAGCTCCTTGAGAACGAGCATGCCACGTGCTCGAGTGAACGATGGGAGAACTGTCATGTTGGCGATGTCATCGGCAGTGTTGGAGTAGCGAGGGTTGAGGCCGCGGAGGAGGTTGAGGATGAGCTGCGACTCAGAGACAGCATGGCCGACGTCGCGGAGGGAGTCGGCGGTGTTCTTGACGCGTTGACAATACTCGGAGATGGACAGATCTCCTTGCGTCAAGGAGTGAAACTGGTGGCTGAGGAAGATGGCGCGCGGTTCCTTGTTGGCCTGGAAGAGATCTTCGATGGCCACCCAAAGGGCCCGAGCGTCCTGATCGGGTTCCATGGCGAGGTCGAGAACATCGTCGGAGACGGATCCGAAGAGCCAGCTTCGGACGGAGCAATCCGCCTGCACCACTGGGCATCGTCAGGTCGCGGTGCAGTGCCGTCGATGTGCGCCATGAGGCCGAACTTGCCACACATGGAGCGGAAGAAAGACGACCACTTGTTATAGTTGGAGTTCTTCAACTCGAGGACAACAGGAACATGAGCTTTCACAGCGACGGTGGCGTAGGGGTTGATGAAGAGCGGGACGCCGGTACCCTGCGCGGGCAGCAGATCAGAGGAGAAAGCCGGCAACGATGCCGAGGAGAGGCCTGGAGCCGTCGTTGGTGGTGGGGTGGGTGCACTCGCCATGGCGACGAGATGGGGAGATGCAACGGAAGGAGAGAAAATAGGATCTTGATTAGTCTGATACCATGTAGAGAGATGAGAGGCGTCACACCCAATCAGGGGGGACGGTGTATCATATATATAGCTGGATTACAGGAGGTTACAGATATCCTCAATCGGAGGAGCTAAACTAGGAAAGAGGTAACAATATTAGCTATACAATCTCTAATAGTATCACTTTGGTCTGTGTACTTTAGCTTTTACTAGGCTAGAGTAATCACTAAAAAAGCTATGATGTAACTGAACGCAGTAATAAAAATGAATTTAGTGTTGGTTTAAATTCTTCTAGTATTGATGAAATGGTAAGAGTATGCAGAGGTGGTAGCATCTTGGCCCAGAGAGTGGGCGGGGTGTTACAAACTCCTTTTATAGGGGCCCGTGTGGCCTTCTCGCTATATGAAGATGTCACGTGTGGTCTTATCACTGCACAAAGGTACCCAGTGTTGTCTTGTCGGTTCGCAAAACTGGCCAGCCAGGTCTTCGCACTGCGCAAAGCTACACACTGTAATCTTGTTGATGCGCAAAACTAGCTCGTGTGGTCCTGTTGTTGCGCAAAGCTGGCGCGTGTGGTCTTATCGCTGCATAAAGCTGTCTCGTGTGGTCTTGTCGCTGTGCAAAGGTGTCCCGTCTGGTCTTCTCAATGCGCAAAGTAGGCCCGTGTGATCTTGTCGAATAAAAAATAGATTATTCCTTAAAAAAATCCGTAAACAGATGGGTTCATATCACTGAGAGCATAGCTAGATGGAATAAACTAGAGAACGGGCCATCTCACAAAGCTTTGTTTGGCAGCCTATAATTCGTAGCCTATCCAAAGGATGGGCCGGAATTATAGACTACCAACAAGGTCTAACTATAACATAAAATGCAACTAGGAGGGGAAGCGGAAGAATTCATTTTTATTTGTAACTATTAAGCAAGACTTGAATGCTATGGCATAACCTCAATGCTATCCGAAAAGCAAAATTGCACAAATCCTAAATCAGTACTATTATTCCTTCTGTTCCGTAATATAAGTCCAGCACGTATATCTACAAAACATATTAGTTAAGTAATATTTAATAGAATTGGACTATAGTTTCAGGCGTTGCGATGGCATTTTGCTGCGCGTGACCTTCGCGAAGATATTTTTCAAATCGCATAGCTTTGTGATAGTACTAAACACATTTTTTCAATTTGGAACTAAAATGGTAAGAAGTGAATTTTAATTTTAGAAAATTAAGATCTCTTTATTATTTTAAAAAGTTTAAAGATTGTTGTGTTTTATTATACCATGAAGGAAAAAGTTTCGTTTTTCCTAAAAAAGAAGTTTGGTCCGTTCAAACTAAAATAACGTGATGGACCTTTAAGGTTTTTTTTTACCAAAGTCCGGTTAGGATTCTTAGATGTTCCAGCACAAAAAAATTAACCGGTGTATATGAGGCGGTAACACTATCCAAAATCCCACTGAGCTCGATCTTGAAAGTCAAATGGGAAAACAATGATGACTGCAAATCCATTGCGGTAAGCCTCTCAATGCTCGTGCACTTGTTATGTTTTAGTGCATATAACTAATGCAAACATGGAGTTTTATTCTTATTTATTAAGTATAAAAATAAACCCCATCTAACTTATTATCAAAAATAACACATTTTTGCCACACCACAGCTGACGGCGTGGCCAAAAAGGTCATACTTTTTGGAAATAAGTACTGTATGAAGCCACGTAGACGCTCAAGCATCAATGGATGGGTTCATATCACTAAGAGCATGGCAAGATGGAATAAGCTAGGGAATGGATCCTCTCACCAACTACAACATAAATTTCAACTAGGATGGGGAGCGGAAGAGTTCGTTCTTATTTGTAACTATTACGCAAGACCTGAATGCCATGACATGATCTCAATGCTATCGCAAAAGCTAAATTGCACGAATCCTAAAGCGGTTCTATTAGTAGCGACTCAGTAGGGCCTTGATTAAGTTTATCCTGTGATGTGGCGTAATGACATTCTAGTCGTCGTTGGTACCGACTTTAGGTTGCTTGAACGTGCACATGGTTAACAAGCATTCTGGCATGTAATTTTGTGGCAGACACTAACACAGTTATGTTGTTAAACTACCTATGTTGTACATCTATAGATTCGTTCCGCCATACAGGACGCATGCCTTCTTACTGACCTTAGATTGCATCCTTTGTTACTTTAATTTATTCATTTACACAGTAGCTATTAAAATTATAATACCAATATATGTATTGTGGAAGTCATATCTAATAGCAATTCATCACTACAGCATGTACGGAATTTTGATGACGCCGTCAAACAACTGCTTGATCTTTTGCGTGATAGCGATGGTACTGCAGAAGGCAAAACTAAAGCATTCTTCTTTGGAGGCCGGTATGGTCTGGGGGCATCTGCTGTCCTTAGAGCTGTAGCCGAACTCCTAAAATCCACAGCAAGCGATGCTAGCACAAAAAACCATTTTAGCAAAATTATCCACGTAGACTGCTCTTTGTGGAAAAGCAGAAGGGCGATGCCGAGGGCAATTGCGGAGGAGCTAAACCTTCGTCATTTAATGCCCATGCTTGATAAGCAGGATGAGGAAGATGATTTCAGAGGGGTTGATGACAGCTCTAGAGCAGAGCTAACAAGCATTGCAGCTGTGATCCATGAGTCTCTAGTAAATGAAAGATTCCTGATGATTTTTCATTATGGAGGAGATGAAGAGATTGATCTGGCTCTGGCACTGTGTGGAGTTCCTGGGATCGGACTTTTTGGTAAAGGTAAATTGTTATGGACCAATCATGGAAGATTTCAGCTGTCACACAGAAAACAGAAGTTGATGTCCAGTTCTGTTAATATATATATATGTATATAGACAGCAAAGATACTGCAGATTTCAATCAACAACGGCGTCATATATTGCACAAAGAAGCTCTTGAAGTGATCCGTTACACCGGTATGGATGGCATTGACCCAGCAAAAGTTGTGGATTGCTTCTTGTACTCACTATTCCTGACAGAATTAGTCTGTGGAAACTCTATCAGTGTTGACTATGGTTGGGCTACTCATGCTTGCAACTATTGGATATCTGATGGAATCCTTCAAGGGGACAGAGCCTGGGAGGTTGGCAATGCATTCTATGGACTGATACGACGGTTGGACTACACTTCACAGGACACACAAAATTTGGCAGGCTATTCGGATCTACGAATAAAACCCGCTGAACTCTGGAATTCAATCACCATAGAGAAACTTGAAGCACATAATATCTCAACTATTCCTGTTATTGCATCATCCTATTTCCTCACATTTGGAGATGGACAGGTAGAACTACGAAATGGTTTGTTTCAACTGGCCAGCAACCTCCGTGTGCTAAAACTCTGAAGTGCAGCTTTGATTTTTCATCACCTCCTTTTCTCTGCTGTCAGAACCTAAGATTCCTTTGGCTCGACCATTGTACAAACACAGGGAAGGAGCAAGGTGAAGGGCCATGTTTCCCAAACCTGTTGGTTCTTGATTTACGTTCCACATATTATCTATTATTGCCCCAGATGATAGAACTGATGACCAATCTCAGGGAGCTAAATACAAAGGGAGTCTCATGGAGGAATATAAGTCATTCATGGAGTAAGCTACAGAACCTTCACAAGCTCCGAGTCACAGAATCTTCAGAAGTGATCACAGTGGGCAGTTGCCCTTCCGTAGATGTGATGAATCTGCAGCTCCTTGACTTGTCCGGCAACACTCGCATGGAATCTTTGCCTAAAATGTCATCAGCAAGACACCTGAAGATGATTGTTCTCGACGGCTGTTCCCGCTTGGAGCATGTTGCACTTGAAAGAGCTCCATTGCTCGAGATTTTTAGCTTTGATGGTTATGGCCCAGCAGAGTACTGGACGCATCCCATACAACTGCCAGAAAAAGAATTGCGTCCCAAGTCTCGTGCATCCCAAACTGAAGCCATGGTCAGAAAGATCTCCCTGGAGGGCTGCGATCGACTGCGTAGAATATTCTTGCGTGCATTGCCCAATCTTGACGAGTTGGACCTCTCGGGCACAACCATCAAAACACTTGACCTCAGTGACCTCTCGGGTGAAACGGAAGTCTCACAGCTCAAGAAACTCCGTAGCCTACACTGGGTTGGAAATAACACCAAATGGGAAATGTTGCAGGTAGACACTCGGGAGGAAGGTAGAACAGAGAGGTTTCTTGACAACGAGACATGTCTTACTTTTACAGATGGAAGATTCATTTGGTCAATCATGAAGATAGTTCGCGGCATCGATAAGGTGAACATCCATGTGTCTTCTATGTTACATTGTCATGTTAGTATCACCAAAAGTATTGAGGTTGGCCCTAGCCAAGTGGACGTGGTCCCAATAGGACCATTGTTGCCGTATAAGGATATTGGCCTTACAGAGGATGTTACCTGCTCTGCCTTGATGTGGGATTGCGAACAGCTTCACGCTTTGGATGTGCATATCGAGATTGGTGAAGGAAGCCACAATTTAGAGAGCATGCACGACGATGAAAATTTTATATATTTCCTTAATTGGAGAGTTCAATCATTGCATGTGCATGAAAGTTCCTCAGTCACGGCTATCACTCCAAGGGATCCAGTATTTTGGTACCACCTCGAATGGTGCCATGTTGAGAGGTGCCCCAAGCTGCGCACTCTCTTTACTTGCAACAAAAATTACATTTACAGTTTTCCTGCCTTGAAGACATTTTTAGCGTGTGATCTCCCGATGGCCCATTTCATTTGGAGCAGAGGAATTTCTAGTCAAAGGTGTGATTCCTTCTAGTGTTTTAATAGCTCCGATATAGCTTTTCCAGACATGAATGTGGTGTTACAAAAAAAAAACTGTAAGCTATGGCCGCGCAATATACCATTACTACCTATATAGCTAATAGCTTATTGCTATTATAGCTGACCACTATTTATTTCTTTTCATGGAATGTTTATAACATGATTCTATTTATATCAAATTATAAAAATCGATACTTTTCAATTAAAATAGGTTAGTATGGGAGTTTTATTTGACTATTCAATTTTGGATATGTCTAGTTTCTAATGTTATATTGGATTGTGTTTATCTCATTTGTAACTTATTAAATTAAGTGTTGATTATTTTGTTCATACTTAATAGAAAGTGGTTCTTTGTATAATTTGTGATCCAAATTCTAGGATTATGAGATAATAATGTTCAATATCTTAGTTTTAGATTGTCATGTTTCAGTTTTACTAGCTTTTTAGTTTAAAGAATTTAGACAATGCTGAAAACTAATTAAGAATTTTTGAAAGAAATCGTAATGTATTGTAGCTTCCACGAGCCACTATTGCTTTTCTTTTTGCCAAGTCTCTCCATGATGCCGTCATAATCATGATTTATATCCTTGGTTCCTCTCACAGCTTTCAAAACCTACAACATGTATACCTGCACAATTGCCCCAGGCTGGTGTTCGTCCTCCCCATTTCCTTCAACTTGCCATGCTTGGAGACACTCAAGATAGCATACTGTGGTAATCTCAAACATGTTTTCCCATTGGATGATGAGTGCCCTGAAGAAATAGTATCTGGTGTCACATTCACTAAACTTAAGCACATCAAGCTATGGCATCTCCACAAGCTAGAGCAGATAAGTGAGGCTAGATTGACCGTGCCGGCATTGGAGACGATAAGCCTCAGGGACTGCTGGGGCCTGAGACGCCTACCGGCTGTCGCAAATGGAGATTCCAAGCCAGTCGTGGACTGTGAGAAGGACTGGTGGGACAAGCTCGAGTGGGACGGCTTGGAGGCCAGCCATGACCCGTCGCTCTTCGAAACACATCACTCAGCTTACTACAAGAAGACCATCCCAAGGGGCTCCATTCTGAGGTTTGTTGTGCATGGATTTCTTGTATGCATGTGTCATGGATGTGGGTCCAGTGCCTAACTGGTTCATTATTAGGAAGTTAGAGATTAGTTTCTATATATTAAAGATATAATATTAGTTTCTATTTGTTAGAGAAATGATTGAGATTAAATTCTATCAGTTAGGAGGAGCCCATCTATATGAAGGGAGCTACCTCATACTATTGGAAGTAAGTAAGAAATAACAAAGTCATTCTTAATTATAATCTCTCTCTTCGTCTATGCCGACACCGCCTGACCATCCTTTCGGTGGCGTTTACCTCTTATGAACTAAGTTTCATAATAATTTGGTATCAAAGCCAACACCATGGCAATTGCTGCCGAGTTATCATGTGACAAGATCATTGCTGACTATGAAGAAATCATCACTGAACTCAAGAACATAGAAAGCACGGTGATCAAGATGTTCACAGCAAAGGAGAAGGCACAAGCAGCTGGCTTGGTGTAGGACCGGACAGGCAACAGAGGGGGGCGAATGGTGTCTTTAAGTCATTCCCAAGTATTCATTCAACCCTTTTTCTTTGATAGCTATAGAGCTAAAAAGATTATAGTTGAAATCCCACTTGTAAATCAAAGAGACAGGATGAACAGAGCAACAAAAACAAGGTGGTTAAAATCTATCGATGTGGTCCAAACTTACAACGTGGTCGTAAGTCTCAACAATGTGGTTAATAACTGACAGAGTGGTCGTAAGTCTGACTACTGACCACTCGACAGAATTACAACGTGGTCAGAAATCGACTACCAAACAGAAGTCACTTTAGTCGATAACCATCGAGACTAGAAACAATGTGATAAAAAATGATTGCAGTCAATCCTGACGTAGTCATGGACAACGTGATCAAATACCAACAAGTGGTCAAACAATCAACGTTGTCGTAACAAGTCGGCACGTGATCGTAAGCCAATGAGTGGTCGAACAACCAACATGGTCAAAACCAGTCTACAACCTAAATGATCAGTGTGGTCGAAACCTACGTGGTCGTAAACCAATAGGAGGTCAAACAATTGACGTGGTCGAAAACACGTGAAGCAATTAAAAGATCGAATATGATTGAAGATAGAGCGACACTACCTAAGACTCGACTGTGGTCAAAACCAACGTGATCGTAAAGGTGATCGCTGAACTGGGCCACCATCTCTGGGCCGGACCGGCCCTCTACGCCGACGCCGTTTGGCTATCCTCTCGACGGTGTTTACCCCTATGAACTAAGGATCATAACAATATGGTATCAGAGCGCTCCGTGCGGAAGACCAAGCCGCCCTCGCCGTGCTTGTCTGCACCGCTGCCGTCAAGGTCTGCACTAGATCTGGCATTGCCACCTCACCTTGGGTTCTTCCCTGACGCTGCCTCTCACCGGACCCCGACGCTGCCTCTCGTCGGACCCTGATGCTAGATCAACGCCGCCTCTCGCTAGACCCCGATGAGTGGATTTGGTGACCGCCGCCTCTAAATGCTCTCCACTGGCTACCAACCACCAGGAGCCAGAGCCGGAGCTAGTGGGGAGCCGGAGCCTACGTCGTCGGGGAATCGACGCCAGCACCGCCTCTACTTTCGTCAACGTGTACCATGCCTCACGCATCTACGGCAATAAATAGGAAACAGAGGAGCTGAAAAAAGAAAAAGGGAAAAAAAGTCTTTTGCAGGCACCGTTTAATTGAAAGCGCTACACTTCGTTGATGTGAAACTGCAACTATGACCACCGCTTAGTAGCTCGAGGATGAGCTGCCTATCTGGGAGGGGTGTAATATCATGGGCGTGGGCTTAGGACCCAACCGGTTCATTATTAGGAAGTTAGAGGTTAGTTTTTATCTATTAGAGATATGATATTATTTTCTATTTGTTAGAGATACGATTGAGATTAGATTCTATCTATTAGGGGGAGCCTATCTATATAAAAGGGGCTGTCGTATGCTATTAGAAGCAAGTAAAAAAAAATAAAGTCATTCTCGTCTATAATCTCTCTCTCCCTCTACGTTGACGCCGCCCAGCTATCCTTCCGGCGGTGTTTACCTCTTATGAACTAAGGTTCGTAATAGCATATAGATAGATTGAGCAAGTGTGATTAATTTCCTATCAAAGTAACCTTTTCAATTTTCATTCTTCATTTCTTAGGTAATTTGTTGTGCTGCTCTGGTGTGTCTTGTTCTGCAATGCAACGGAGGTTGGCTTACACGAAGCATCAGTTTATTGCTGCTACGAGTTCTCTTGCAGCTCTGAAGTGTTTGCCATTGGCTATGTGTTTGCAAGTGTGTTTGTGCTCTATAGTGTGGCGTGCGTGCAAGTTAAGTTGCTACTTGCACAACGAATAAATGGTGTGTTTTCTTTTCACCAAGCTACCTGATTTGGGTATGCTTGAATAAGTGTGCTAGCTTTCTCCAGCCTGCAGGTGTGGTATTCACAATGGAACTAGTTTGTGTTGATTTGTGGTGTTTGGAATAAAGAGGTGTGCCTGTGTGCACAAACCTAATGATTTATGTGTTTGGAATAAATGCAGCCTGTGTTAGGTTGATAAAACAACATATATTACTATGATGAGTTGTGGTGTGTTTCACAATCATAGTTTGAGCGGATGAACTGGTGTTATTGCCCTCTACTAATATGTTGAGCTAGATTCCCATCATTTCAATATTATATTTCTGCCGAGTTTATCTAGTAGTTCTCAGATGATTGAACTGTTTTAATTGATACTTAAAATCAAAGCAGTTCTTAGAGATAAATTGCCATTCCTATTTCCTGCTGCAGATATTATACATATACGATGAATCTGACTATACGAGCTGTGCTCATGGGTCGAAGATAGTGTTCATGCAATGCTAATATATAGGGTGATGTGGTCATCAGTTAAGAAGAGTCCTGGTTCCTTTGAAGGTTATTGTAAGTAGTAGCTGCTGGGATGTAGCATAGGTAGTAGCTGCCGCGCCAGATTTTAACTTAAACTCAATTAGTTTTTCTTTTTTTAATTTAGTTACTCTTATGTTAATAATTTAATTTTCTTCATTTATATTTCTTTTGCATTAAGTTAGTCATTTAATTTATGCGTTGTTCGAGTTGACCTGATGTTATGATGCTAAAGTTATTTCCCTGCCCTTTGAAAGGTAAAGGTAAAGCCTGGTTAAATTCCTTACTTAATAGTAGTATTAAAAGTTGGACAGAATGTGCTCATGCTTTTATTGCTAAATATTATCCAACATCAAAAACCATGAAAAATAAGGAACAAAATTATGACTTTTGCCCAAAAACCAAATGAAGATTTATATCAAGCATGGGAAAGATTTGATAAGTTATTAAGGAGACGATGTTAGAGACAGTGGTGGCATCGCTCCGTCCTTCGTGATGGATGGAGCCGGTGCCCTAGCCTCACCCATTTGGAGCCGCGAAGGTGGCAGTGATAGCGTGGGTGGCCTCATCCGATCGATGCAACGGAGGCGAAGGTGCGGATCGAGAGACGGCTGTGGTGGCCATGGTGCAAACACTACTACAGAAAGTCTCATAGTAGACGCCTCATCACAGACGGTTTTATGAAACCGTCTCTGATGAACACTATTACAGATGGTTGTAATTTGGGAGTCGTCTGTGGTATTTGTAGCGGTAAAATGGATTATCACAGACGGTCGATCTATATTAAGAACCGTCTGTGATAGTGCCGATATCACGACGGTTTTAATAAAAACCGTGCGTGATAAGTTGAATTATCACGACAGTTTTGAACAAAACCGTCGTGATAATTCCTGACGGTTTTAGTTAAAAACCGTCTGTGATAATGCCTCTAAGGCATTTATTGCACTGCTCAGACCGCATCTGTCTTCATTTCGATCCAGATCTAGCCACTGCTGCGCACTTTTTCACTCGGGAGGAAGCTAGGCGATTTCAGGCCAGTTAATTTGATGGGAAGAGGCAGAGATTGAGCTTTGAAGATTCAGACTCTCCTGGTTGCTCTAGATATGGTTAGTAATGAAATTTATTTTTTCTTTAATTGCATTACAATTTAGGTCTAAGTAATCCATGAGTGGTTATTGAAGATGGTTAATTTGCAAAATTGTTGGTTATATAATAGATGTTGTGTTTGTAATATGAATTGAGCTAGCAAATTAAGTCTCAATATAATAAATGTGGCCGGTATATATGTTGTTATAATTAGTTAATCTAGATTTTAATACTAAGTTGTTATATATGTACGTAACGTAGGACCGAAGCTGGATGTATGCCGCGAGCGTGTGAGTGAAGAGTACATTAATGGCGTTTCTGCTTTTATAAGAGCCGCCGAGGAGGATATGTTGAATACGGGGGTGGAATATATGTGCTGTCCATGCACTGACTGCGAGAATTTGAAGATGTTTAAGAACGAGGGCAAATTGAAACGCACTTGATTCGGAGGGGTTTCAAAAAGGATTATACGTGTTGGACCAGTCATGGCGAAGTGAATGATCATATGCCGCCGGATGACATCGCTGGTGAAGTGAATGATATGCCCCCGGATGACATCGCCGGTGAAGTGAATGATATGCCGCCGGCTGATGTCGATTGTGGCTCGGATTCGGATAGGTTGCACGATGATAATCTGGATCAGATGCTTCGCGATGTAGAAGAGAACTATGATGAGAGAGAGTATGTTAAATTCCGTGGCTTGATGGAGGACTCAGAGAAACCTTTGTACACGGGCTGCAAGTACACGAGGTTGTCGGCCGTGCTTGAACTGTTGAAATTGAAGGCAAGCAACGGTTGGTCCGACAAGAGTTTCATGGCGCTGCTAGGTCTTTTAGCGGACATGCTTTTGGAGGGAAATGAGTTGCCTAAAACCACGTATAAAGCCAAGAAGGTTCTTTGTCCGTTGGGAATGGAAGTAGAAAGAATACATGCATGCCCGAACGACTGTATCCTCTACTGTAAAGAGTATGCAAATATGCATGTATGTCCGGTGTGCAACGCATCCCGATACAAACGTAACAATCAATCAGATGATGGCGAGGGAATAGAGGCGAAGAAAGGACCTCCTGCTAAGGTGGCATGGTATTTTCCTATAATTCCCCGTTTGAAAAGGTTTTTTGCAAATCCAAAGGAGGCAAAACTGCTGTGTTGGCACTCGGAGGAGCGCAAGAAGGATGGAATGATAAGACACCTTGCTGATTCCGCGCAGTGGAGAAACATCGATAGGAGTTTTGCGAGTTCGATCAGAACCAAGGAATATAAGGTTTGGGTGAGTACAGATGGAATGAATCCTTTTAGTAGCATGAGCAGTGACATAGCACATGGCCCGTGACTTTATGCATCTATAACCTTCCTCCTTGGTTGTGTATGAAGCGAAAGTACATTTTGCTGTCGATACTTATCCAAGGGCCAAAACAACCTGGGAATGATATCGATGTGTTCCTAGCACCGTTGGTGGAAGATCTAAAAGTACTGTGGAAGAAGGGGTACAGGTATGAGATGCATACAAATGAGAGAACTTCACTCTGCGCTCCTTATTGTTCTGCACCATAAATGATTATCCTGCCCTTGGTAACCTATCGGGCCATAGTACAAAAGGTGCCAAAGCTTGTACTCACTGTTTAGATGGTACCGAGAGTGTGTGGCTGAGACACTCACGCAAAACCGTCTACATGCGTCACCGCCGATTCCTTCGGAGGGCTCACCCATACCACAAGATGAAGAAACAATTTGACGGAGAGAAGGAAGACGGTTCAGCTCCAAGGCATTTAAGGGGACATGAGGTTTATGATATGGTTAAGGATTTAGATGTTGTCCTCGGAAAGGGACGTAAATTGAGGGCTCACGAGAAGAACACATGGAAGAAGAGATCAATATTTTGGGACTTTCCTTATTGGGAGTACCTAGATGTTCGGCACTGCATCGACGTCATGCACGTAGAAAAGAATGTCTGGGACAGCTTGATTGGTCTCTTACTGAACATCCGTGATAAAACAAAGGACGGTGTCAACGCACGGCTTGACTTGGCTGACATGGACATCAGGCCTGAGTTAGCACCGACATGCACTAATAATGGACGAACGTACCTTCCCCATGCGTGTTACACTCTGTCCAAGGCTGAGAAAACAGAACCGTGCCAGTGCTTGCATGGTGTCAAAGTTCCGTCTGGTTACTCCGGCAACGTGAAGAAACTTGTTTCGATGCAAGATTTGAGTTAAATGGCATGAAATCTCATGATTGTCATGTGCTGATGACATAGATGCTCCCTATTGCAATTAGAAATATTTTGCCGATCAAAGTCCGAGACAATCATGAGGCTATGTTATTTCTTTAACACAATTTCTTAGAAGGTCATCGATCCCGAAGGACTAGATGCTCTGCAAGACGAGGTGGTGATGACTCTATGTCACCTTGAAATGTATTTCCCAGCTCCTTCGTTTTTCAATATCATGGTCCATCTCATTGTTCACGTTGTGTGGGAGATAAAAATGTGCGGGCTCGTATTCCTACGTAGCATGTACCCATTTGAGAGGTTCATGGGAATTCTCAAGTCCTACGTACAGAATCGTTCTCACGAGAGGCGCATCGTCGAAGGTTATGCAAGCGAAGAGGTCATTGAGTTTTGTGTCGATTATATGGCTCAGATTCAACTGATAGGTGTCCCTCAATCTCGTCATGAGGGGAGGCTGAAGGGTCTCGGAACTATCGGAAGGAAAGCAATCACTCCAGATATGGACACGTATACTCAAGCCCATTTCACGGTGTTGCAACACATGACTGAAGTGGCGCCTTATGTGGACCAGCACAAGGATGTGCTTCGGCAATAGAATCCAGAGTGGCCGGATGTTTGGATCATGAGGCAACATAACCGTTGGTTCAACCAATGGTTGAAGGAGCAAATCGGTAGGAGCTCGCCGAGTGAGACGCTGACATGGTTGGCAAAAGGGCCGACATTTACAGTTGTGACATGGCAAGGATATAACATAAATGGGTACACATTCTATCTGCGATCTCGGGATGTCAAGAGCACTAACGAACAGCGGTGTCCGCATAGATGCATTCAGATGCCGATGGGTCGAGAAACTCGTACTATAGCTTCATAGAAGAGATTTGGGAGCTCGACTATGTGGTTTTCAAGATCCCCTTATTTCGCTGCCGTTGGGTGCATCTCCCACAGGTGAAGGTTGACAGGTACGGTGTCACGACCATGGACCTCCAACGTGTCGGGTACAAAGACGAACCATTCGTACTCGCTAATCAAGTTGTTCAAGTTTTCTATGTAACCGACCCAGCAAATAAGAAACGCCATGTAGTTCTTCATGGAAAAAGGAGAATTGTCGGAGTGGAGAATGTAGTGGACGAGGAGGAATACAATCAATTTGACGAGTTACCTCCTTTTGGAAATGGCATAAGGGTCGACGATGAACAACGTGACGAAACTAGTTACGTACGCATTGATCATGATGAAGGGCTAATTTTTAAAGGAAATAAGCAAGTACAATAAGAATGTATATGTGAAAATGTGTGACAATTTTGAGATGTATATGTGAAAATGTGTGATGTAGTCAATTTTGAGATGTATATGTGAAAATGTGTGACAATTTTGAGATGTATATGTGAAAATGTGTGATGTAGTCAATTTTGAGATGTATATGTGAAAATGTGTGATGTAGTCAATTTTGAGATGTATATGTGAAAATGTGTGATGTAGTCAATTTTGAGATGTATATGTGAAAATGTGTGATGTAGTCAATTTTGAGATGTATATGTGAAAATGTGTGATGTAGTCAATTTTGAGATGTATATGTGAATTGGCATGCATTTGTGTATAGAACAATGCTGCAGTGTGATGTATTTGAGAATGACAAAATGTGGTGGTTGATATGAATGCAGCAGTTTGGTGGTTGATATGAATGCAGCTGTGGTTATTGGTGTTGTCTTAATAACTGCAGTCGCAAAGGCTTATCACAGACGGTTCTGAACTTAGAACCGTCTGTGATATGAATATCACAGACGGTTCTAAGTTTAGAACCATCTGTGATAAGCTCCCTATATATACCCTCTTGCTAGGGTTTTCCGTGTGCGCTGCGCAGTTATTCGATCTAGATCTAATTAAATCCCGAGCCCGTCGTCGCCTCCGCCTCCCCGAACCCTCACCGGCCGCCTCCCCGAGCCCGTCGCCGGCCGCCTCCCCCGAGCCCGTCGTCGGCCGCCTCCCCCAAGCCCCTCGTCGAGCCCGTTGCCGGTCACCTCCCCCAAGCCCCTCGTCGAGCCCGTCGCCGGCCGCCTCCCCCGAGCCCTTGTCGGGCCCATCGCCGGTCGCCTCCCAGAGCCCCTCGTCGAGCCCGTCGCCGATCGCCTCCCCCGAGCCCCTCGTCGAGCCCGTCACCGGCCGCCCCGAGCCCTCGCGGCCACCTCCCTCGATTACCGTCGCATTGTGAGCACTTTCGTGATGGACTAGGGTTTTGAGTATTGTGAGCAGTTTCTGTGATGGACTATGGTTTTGAGCATTGTGAGCATTGTTTACTGCAGTAGCTTAATTAGTTTGCTATTTGGTACATATTACATTGGTACATTGTTTACTGCAGTAGCTTAATTAGTTTGCTATTTGGTACATATTACATTGGTACATTGTTTACTGCAGTAGCTTAGTTTAATTTGCTATTTGGTACATACTACATTGGTACATTGTTTACTGCAGTTGCTTAGTTTAATTTGCTATTTGGTACCTACTACATTGATACATTATTTACTGCAGTTGCTTAGTTTAATTTGCTATTTGGTACATACTACATTGGTACATTGTTTACTGCAGTTGCTTAGTTTACATTGGTACATATTACATTGCTTGTTCTGTTAGTATATAGTATATAGTATAGGCACATAACTCCTCTCTCTGTCCACATCACCCCCTTCCCTCTACTCCTCTCCTCATCTTATCATGTTTCACTTTTCTTGCTTCCTCATTTAGTAGCGGGACGACCAAGATTAATCTTGTGCAACCCTACAATTTGAGAGCATAAAGTAACCAATCAAGGACCACTCTAGTGTATATGCCACATAGACCTTCAAGGGGCATGAAGCAAGTGACACACTCTAGTGTATCTGGTTCAATGAACCTGATACACTAGTTTGTGTCATTTGCTTCATAGAACTTTGTTTAGAGACCTTGTAGTAATAATATATGCCACATAGACCTTCAAAGGGCATGAAGCAAGTAACACATTCCAAAGTATCCTGTTCAATGAATTGGATACTCTAGTTTGTGTTATTTGCTTCATAGAACTTTGCTTAGAGACCTTGTAGTAATAGTATATGCCACATAGACCTTCAAGGGGCATGAAGCAAGTGACACACTCTAGAATTCCCGTTCAATGAACGGGATACTCTAGTTTGTGTCATTTGCTTCATAGAACTTTGTTTAGGGACTTTGCTATTTGGTTTATAGTATTAGCAACTAAAGTAGGTGCTAAGATAGGCACATCACCCCCTCTCTATGTCCATATCACCCCCTCCCTTCTCCCCCTCCTCTCTACTCCTCTCCTCTCTTCCAATTTAATATGATCACCTTCTCATCTTATCTTAATAGACCCACAAAATGAGCAACATGTCACCCGCGCATTCTTCAACATCATCGCCGGAGGCGTCCGCTCCAACATCAAGACGCCAAGGAAGAGGGCTATCAAAGAAGCCTAAGGGCTGACAGACCATCACAGCGGTAAACGCATCTGGGGTCCCTATCCTTCCTAAAAAAGCGGTAAACGCATTCCGAACCATGGTCAGAATAGTTGCACGAGAACGAATTGAGATCACATACAATTCGTGGAAGAACGTGCCTGACACTCGGAAACGTGAGCTGTGGACCAAAATTTTGGCATCGTTCGAGTTCCCAGAAGAACATCTACACGCTGTGCAACGATAAACCTACCAAGCGGCGTGCAAAGCATGGAAGAACTTCAAGAGCACGCTTGTCAAGAAATACGTTGAGACGGATGAAACGCCTGTTCATAAATACCCATTCCTGGAACCACAATGGGAAGAGTTCAAGGCGATGAAAACGACCGAAGATTTCAAAAGTACAAGTGTGGCGCACAAGGCCCTCCAAGCAAAAAACACACACCCCCACAAACTTGGCACATCTGGGTATGCGGGTAAAATCCCGCAGTGGAGGAAGGAGGATGACCCGACAGCTGCACAGGACATTGCCCCGCCGTTTTCCAATATCCCGGATGAGCGCGCTCGAAATTGGATTAGAGCAAGGTCATCTACAACGACATCGGGGGACGTCTCCTTTCGAAACCCTGCAGACCAGCAAGTGTCCCAGCGCCTGGTAAGATATCGATCGAACTACGTAGCATGTAATTACTCCACAACTTCGTACGAATTGAAATGACATGTTGTGCTCGTGCAGGAAGAGCTGAGTTTTGAATCTACCCTGGGATCATTCCAGGGAACAAGGGAGAATGATATGCTCTCCGTGGCCCTGGGAAACAAGGAGCACCCGGGTCGTACGAGAGGCCTTGGGCTTTACGTTCCTTGGAAACATGGTTTCCAAGATGACTCCAGAATGTATCGGCGTAGGAAGAGAAACAAAGCCGAGCGTGACGCATAGCTACGAGAAGAGATCAAGGAATCTCTTAGAGAGGAGCTAATGGGTGAGCTGGCTGGTGTAATCAGAGATGAAGTGCGGAAACAAACTGAAAGTCAGCAGGCTGCTACCGCGGCTCCTGTGCTAGCTAGCCCGCACAACCGTCCAAGTAGCTGCACATCCAATCCGACGCAAACCCAGTCCAAATTTCCTGTGGACGACATCCTGGTAATAATTATTACCTCTCGAATGCTTGCTCCATTGGTAGGCCTATTCGAGTAGCTAATTTTGTATTGTTATATAGGAGCCTACGAAGTGCAGGCTCCAAGTGAGATATGGCTCCATTCCCTTGTACGCTGCTTGGGGCCAGGCATATTCGTCTGGTATCGGGGTCATGGTGCACGGTCAAGCTTTAGCGTCAGGCTTCGCAAAAGTTAATGTGGATGGTGTGTATGTCAATTTTGAGGTGGTCCCGCTACCGAAGCCCCCCAATGACGAGATCGTGACTCTAGGACAGGCCATTGGAACATTCATCCAGTGGCCCAAAGCGACATCTCCTGGAGGCTTCTTCACCGGTGGCGGGACCGAAGTGCGATGCGAACCACATCAACATGCACCGGTGCCATCTCCACACGAGCGGTCGGCGAGCTACCGCACGTGCTATCTCCACGGTGCTATTCTCGCCAAAGCAACTTGCACCGTCTGTACCATTACGATTGACTACCATGAAGTCGACCTACGATCGAGGCGATGGCCATGGCAAATCAAAGATGAAGGATGATGACGATATCCGTACCGCCATTGGCCCGCAAATTCGTGCTAAGCGAGCCGATGATATTCCCGCAAGAGCACCTCACAAAGCTAGGACTTGGTTGCCAAAGATTCCACGCTTGGTATATGGAGCAGTCCAATAGACCGAGGCGAACGGCGCTCGGTATCATCACAAATTCAAGTCGGAACATTTCTTGCACGGTTCGGAATGTGTCTTCCGTGACCTTTGACGATATATTTGGTCTTTTCACGCTCAACGCTCTCGACGCCTCACTCGTTCGATGCTGGACGCTGTAAGTCTGTACAATCACAGTCTCTGTTCACGTAATACCGATATATGTCACAATTTGTTGCTTTTCTATGTATATATATAGATTCATGCTGACCGAAGCTAGATCATCGAAATCACCAATTGGTTTCCTGGACCCACGCTTGGTCGCCATTGATACCATCAACGAGGATGCATCCTTCGTCGAGAACTATATTACAAAAGCACTGCTGGCTCACCGCGATAAGGAATTTGTTCTTATGCCATACAATGAGCACTTCCATTGGATTTTAATTGTAATTATACCAAAATGGAATAAGGCTATATACCTTGATTCTCTAAGTAAGAACAAATCCAAGTACACAGCTATCGCCGAAATACTCGATAGGTAAGTACATTGTATATTGTACTCTTTCTTTCCTTCCGAATGACTAATCTAACTTTTTCGAATAACGAAGGTCGTTCGTCACATACGTTTAACAAACACGTGACTCGACGACAGCTGCCAAGCCCTTGAAATATGATCGCAATTTTTGGGTATTGGCTAGCTACACATTAATTAATCATATACAACACTTAGTAGTAATGCCACTTGATTTAACACATTCTATTTTTGCGGTGCCACCAAGAAGAAAGGGCAACACGTGTGGATACTACGTGTGCCACCATATGAGACTACTCCTCGATTCCACCAAGATCACTAATTCTAAGGTTTGTCAATCTTCCCACATTTATTTCATACATGTCAGGTTTTATATGTGCGCGCGTTGATATTCCTATCTACAGGTTGCGCCCATCTCTAAATCTGCATTGGAGCAAAGGACTTAGCAAAAATTCGAGGAGAGTTCTTTTGGTTTTTGTGGACTAAAGTCATAAAATCAGATGGAGAGTTCCACTGCGCAGATTGATTTTTTATTGCTCTTATCACTCTGTAATTGTGAATTTGTAAATGGATATTTTATTTCATTTCAATTAATTCATTTGCGAAATAGATGCCTTATGTCTGTGAATGAAATGTGATGTGAATTGGATGTTTGTCAAATGAATTGAGATGTGAATTGTATGTATACATATACTTGTTTATTTGCTTGTTTCAGAGGGCATGGCTAGCATTTCCTGAGGCTAGCCAATAAACAGAAATATATGTAGGGGTTGAAGGGAATATCACAGACGGTTTTTGAGTAAAACCGTCAGCGTGATAGCGATAATCACAGACGGTTTTTAGTTAAAAACCGTCGTGATTATCAACTATCACGCATGATTTTACTCAAAAACCGCTCGTGATGATCGATATCACGACGGTTTGTATCTGTGTTTTTACTCAAAACCGTCTGTGATAGGCGACAATCACGAGCGGTTGAAAACCGCTCGTGATGACCTTCGATTATCACTGACCCATAAATACAGACGGTTCACAAAACCGTCTGTGATGACATTTTCGAACCGTCTGTGATGACCTTTTCTGTAGTAGTGAAAGATGCCATGCATGGTCGTCCCTTGCTTCGATGGCCCGACATGGAGACGTCAGTAACGGCAGAAGCGATGGTGGTGACCAGCAACGACGTGGAGACAACATCGATCGGGATCAATCCCAGCGGTAGCACGGTGCAGAGGCGATGTCCTATTTGATCGGGATCAGAAGTTGTTTATATTGTCGCGAAGTTTGAAAACTTAATACAATACGTACGTGCTTCAAATTACAAAATGCAGGTACACATGATTAACTAACACATTTGATACAATGTCAGATCGTATCTTGTTAAGTCGAATAATTGATAAACAGATCGTATCTCGTTGATTCCGATAATTGATATCCATCAAAAAAATAAATATGCAGTTCTAGTAGTCCAAACACCCCAAACAAAGGGGATAATAATAGATAAAGGCAGCAGGGTTTCAATCCTAGTGTTATGACTACTAGAAATTGGCCCATTTATTTATGGTCTATTTCCTTAATTTCAAAGCATATATGGTTTAGTACTATATTGCTAAGATAAAGTGAGAAAGACCAATTTATAAGGTAGAGTCCTCACCACTCCTAGAATATGTATAGAGATGTATGAGGATGGTTCTGTCTAGTCACACGCACTGGAATTTGAGGCTTTACTGGGGTTTTGATGATAGACAATTACAAGTGGATAAATGGATGGATAAATGTCTGGTTGAATATGTCAGTTACCAGTGGGTAAATGACTGTTTTAATCATGTCAGTTATCAATCTGTCTATATATGCCTAGAGACGTCCAGAGTGTGGGAGTATCTCACTGCCTCCATTTTCTTCTTCTCTGCGATTTTGTGCTCGAGTACTGTGCTGTCTGAACCTCGTCGACCTTTCTTCCCGGCGTGCACCTGGAAGGAGGGAGAGCGGCTATCTCCGAACCGTTGCCGCAGAGAGTACCTGCATGGGGCGGCAATAAGGTTTCTGGGCAGCGCATCTGTGTGACCGCTCACTACACTGCGTAAAGCCTGCGCGGCTTCCTGTTCTTCATCAGGCTAACAAGTAAGTCGTCCGCGCGCACGTACGACTTTGTTACTATATTTTTCTTGAGTATATTCTGAAGTATGATGAGTAACCTGTTGTTAGTAGTAAGTCTTGTATCACTAGTTTATTGTATTTGTCTCCTCATAAAATTTAGAATTAAAATATTGCCCACATTTATAACAATGACAAAATGCATCAACTGAAAATCTGAATAACATGCAACAGCCAGTAGAAGACTGCTCAAGCAAAATATTCACCAAGCTGGAACTAACTCGAGCATCCTAAGTGAAATTTCAACATGTGCGCCATTCTTCAAGGACATTGAAAGACCTCAAGTCAGAAAAAATCATGAATAATTGTCACTTATATTCAATAATTGTATCTTGCAGGATAAACATGTATTCCTTCTGCTTCTGGATCACTGCCCCATTGTAAGTACTGCCAACTGAGTTGGATAAATTCTCTACTAAATAACAGCATAAAATCAAAGCTGGTGCAAGTCACAAAACTCGGCGCAGCTGTCATGTGAGAAGTTCAAACTTACGGTGTTGTGACAACACATATGAAACACCCCTGAAAATTTCAAAACTTTTGTGATTTTTCCTGGATTTTTGCATAATTTTCCCCCCAACAGATACCACAAGAAAAGAAGACAATCCAAGATTTTATGCTAGAGTTACGACCGCACTCAGGCTTTCCTGTGGTGCTTTCTGCGGTTCTTCTGCATGTAAGTACTGTTGGGCTTATACGCCCGCTTTGTTGTTAAAATTGACCGTTAGGTCTTATTTCAATCAAATTAATTCTTCTTAAATATTCGTAAGCAGGTATAATACTCATCCGGTCCGCAATCAAACTTCTGGGTGGTTGCGGATTGTCGACGCCTCTGTTTCCCCAAAAATGGGGGCGTGACAACATATGGCGGTATCGGGCCTTTCTTTTTCTGGTCAGTTACCTCGTTGAGGAAAGATGAGTTTTCCTTGGTTCCATTGAGTACTGCTTGAAGGATTTGCAGCGGGTCCCCACGGCTGACAATGAGAATTGCAAAGCTCCATGGAATTAAACATATAAGACAAACTCCAGCACGATAGAGGAAGCATGGGTTAATAAATGTTAAGCTGCATCTTGATACAGACCAATGTTGTGCATGTCTGCTATAATGCTATTCGGCCAAAAGTATGCAAATTTACGAGTCTTGCGTCAAAGCTTCTAAATGAACTATTAGAACTTCAGCACCCTAGACTCCTATAGTTGATAGCTTGCCAAGGCACCTCTACAAACATAACCTCTGTTAGTGGTCCATCAAGTTTCTGTATTTACCGATGCTGCGCAGAATATGTAGGGTAATCATTTGAATTTGTCTCTCTGGGTAATTGTCATGTTCGGACCAGTGTTCAAGTAGGTGCTAAGCGCTAAACGGACGGCAAGCAAGGGCCTAGCGCCTAGGCCACCAAGACCACCTAGGCGGTGAACTAGGCGGCCAACTTCGGCATGGTACGCTATGGGCGATATAAAGATACATGTGATGTTTGAAGGAAGAACATTGTTACCTGGAGTAACTTGTAATGTTGTAAATTTGATAGATGATGATGAAGACTTCATCACTTGATGTAAATTCCTAACGTAAATGCTTCATGTAATTGTAAATTTGTACATTAAGAATTACGCAATACATAAGATTCTTGGTATATGGATAATATGATACAAGTATAAAAGAAAGAAAGAAGTAAGAAATGACTGCAAGACAATAAGACATAGTCATATAGTGACATTGATAAAATAAAAATATAAAACAAGTTCACAATTACATATAGTCATAGTTCACAACATCTCGCACATAGCAAATTTCTCACAAATGACAAGTCACTAGCAAGATAGCAAAATAGTTCTTAAAGAAACTTCAACAAGGTAGCAAGCATAGATCAATCTTCGTCCTCTTGATTGTAATCCTTTGTTGGAATCACTTCATCTTATTCAGATTCGAATTCAACATCCTCAAGTTCCTTGTTCAGAGTCGCCAGTCACCCCACTCTACTCGGTCGCTCCTTCCTCGCCATCTCCGCTTCTCGCCTTCTGCACCGACTGCTGGCGCCATGTGCAAAGGTGGAGATGCAGAGCAGAGTAGTGCCACGAAGGGGAGGTGGAGATGCGGAGGGGAGGTGGAGATACGGAGTGAAGGTAGAGCCACAGAGGGGAGGCAGAGATACAGAGGGGAGGCAAAGCTACAGAGAGGAGCGCCGCTAGGCAGGGGGAGCACCGCCGAGCGGAGGCGAGGCAAAGAAGATGGTGGGTGAGAGGAGGGAAGACAGCGAACGAATGGGAGGTAGCACACACCTAGGCAATGCAGAATCCAACGAGATGGCAACGTGGTGCTAACCGGCGAGGTGGAATCCGACGAATCGACGGTGCACGTGAAGAAACCGTAATGCACAAGATGCCCCGATTCCAAAAGTCCAATGTGGTAATCCCCTCTGTTCCCCTCCTCATATGTTACCCAACTTCTCTGCCATGCATGCCTAGTCGGCTGACACGACTGCCTAGGCGCCGCCTGCCTGACAATCCATCGCGCCGAGGCCACTTTCTGCCGACTATGACCGCCTTGGATTGCCTCCCCGCCTAGCCGTCCACTCTACCGACTACAGCCTGAGGCTTAGCAATCTCCTGCCGCCTGGAGCCTACATGGCGCTTGGGCGACCGCCTAGCTGCCTTATTATGTGCGCTGCAGCCGCCTTGGCACCCAGCAGGCCACAGGCAACTAGGGAAGCATGGCACAGCAAGCAGCGGAGGCAAGCATGCTGGATAGGGAACAGTCCTGTGCACAGATGGATCAAGAATCCAAAACTAAATTGGATTAGTTGATGTAGAATCGTATTGCACAATCAGAGCGGGGGTGAATGATTGCCTTCACTTTTTGGAACCTGAAACCAAAAACTCAAAGTAGAAGAAAAGCAATGTAAATTACCAGATGTAGATTTCAACTGCAAGCCATTCGACCACTCACTCGACTGCTCGCTACGATCATTTTTGCACGTAGTCAAAATCTCCCTCTATTTGAAAAGCTTCAACCACTTGAATGCTTCGACCGCTCGAACGAGTACATGCCAAAGACAAGACCATGCTCGTAGCACGCCGGTGAGAACACGAAAAGCAATGCTCAGGAAAACACGCTGCCGATGAACTTTTCTTCAAATTAATCTAATATATTATTTCTGTATAATGTCTATGGTTACAAAGCGCACTCACAGCAACCCTAAAGCTCTAGTACAAAAAGCTTCCTGAAAGCCACGGCTATAACCCTTAGTCTACCTCTGCTTTTATATGCTAAATCCCTAAATCGTGTCCTTATCTAATTGGACACGCAATCCCATCTCTTCCTTAAATCAAGGGACCCGAAACCATTCCTAACATAGGTTTTTACTAAACTCTCAATCTTCCCAGTTACAGACTCCATCCATAACTCCTAACACAACATATAATGAAGTCTCTAGGATCATACCTCACGTATCTTCATCACGCATCATCTATATCACATGTCGAAGCCTCCAGGACATCACCGCCCATAGCTTCTCCATGCATTACCATCACATGTCGAAGCCTCCAGATCGCACCACGCCATAGCTTCTCCGCGAATAACCACCTATGATCTCCACGTGCTCCAGTGTTAGTCCGACCACCTCGTGTGACATCCTCAACCGTCTAGACCTCAGATCTCCCTATCCTAGTCTTGTCCTCCTCATCACCGACCGTGATCGTCTCCACGCTCACCTACACATGCAAAGATTAAAGAAACATCTTTTCAGCAAAAGTTCTTCACAATATGATTGACATCAGCTCACACACGTAGACCACAATCTCAGCCAACCATTAACATAAACCATATCATCCATGACCATAATTTCCATCGCTATCCAAAACACCAACTTCAAACCATTCACTACGACCGCTAGCTCAACGAGTACTCAAAAACTTCAAGTACTCAGGAAATACCATCACTCCGCTCAAAATACTTAGGAATAATAAGCATCGCTACCAACCAGAACCATCCAGTACCAATTACTATGACTAAGATAACCAATTGCCAAGTCTACGACTACCAATCATCAACCAATCAAGTACTAAGCCCTTCTGACTATTGAGTACCACGACCATCTGACCACCATGCACTAGCTAGTCATCCCGCTGGCCTAACACGAGTACTCGAAGTACTCGAAGATCGCAAGAATTAAAGCACTCGTACCAACCAAGGAGTCTACGAGTACCGATCCCAAGTCGAAGACCACCGACCAGAAAGGTGTATGACTACCGACCAGTAAAATCTATGACTATTGATCAGTAAAGTCTACGACCATCGATCACAAAGTCCATGACTAATGATCATAAAGTCATCGAATATCGACAAGTAAAATCTATGACTATCTAGTACCGACCAGTCACTGTAGCTACAACCATGGAAATAATTGTAGCTATGATTACCTTCGATGGTCATTCTATCGTGGTTGAAGTCGAACATGATTGAAGCAAGATGTGGTCGAAGTCCATCATGGTCGGAAAGGTCATAGTCAAAGTACCGTTGTCAAAAAAGATGTCCGATCTTCCAATGGTACTCGAACGCCATCTGACACATCTATGCCACTCGGAAACCATCCGATGCACTAATGATACTCGAACATCGTTTGATGTATCTGTGCCACTCGGAAACCATCTGATCTTCTGATGGCTCTCGAATGTCGTTCAATCCTCCCAGGCCACTCGAACACCATCCAATCCTCTTGTGGCACTTGAACACCATCCGATCCTCCATTTCTACTCAAAAGTTGTCTGATGCTCTAATGCCACTCGAACTCAAGCAAAACCACTCGGAGTAAAGCAAAACTACTCGTAGCCAATCAAAACCACTAGGAGTAGGCCAAAACCACTCGGAGCAATCAAAACCACTCGGAGCCGATCAAAACTGATCGAATCACTCGAATTCTAAACCTTTGACTATGATTGACTGAAACTTTCACAAACGCAAATTCGAAAGTAATCCTAATGCCAATTTTTCATCATTACTTTTAATCACGACCACCACATGGTCTAGTAGTTGAGAGTTTCCTAATAAAGTAATTACTTACCTAGTACTAGGTATGGTATTAGAAATAGAATTGGATTTAGCTTAGAAGATTCTGTTAGGGCTAATCAATATAAAAGATAGCTGCACCATTTGCAATGAAATCAGCTGCACCATTTGCAATGAAATCAAGACAAGAAGTGTTTTACCTTTTCTTCATCCTTGCATCTATTCTGTGCGCGACGGTGCACAGACGTCTCTGTCTGCTAGCTGGCACCATCCAAACACTGGCCATTTCGAACTCGTCAACTGGTGACCCACTCCTATTTTCTTCGCTGTTCCACTTTGGCCATAACAACTAGGTATCAGAGACTAGCACCGGCACCGACGTCATGTCCAGCAGTTGTGATGAGTCCAGTTCGACCGACAAAAAGCTAGATCAGATAATTGCTCAGCTGGCCACCTTGACAAACCACCTCGATCCACATGATTCATGGTTGGCGTCACTAGAGGGGGTCAGTGACGGCAGTTCAGAAGCCCCTAAGCAGCTCTTGGCACCGTCACTGCCACTATGAATGGCCAGGTTGCCCGACGCCAAGCCTCCTTATTTTCACCGCCTAGAATTCCCAGTGTTTAATGGTGACGACGACCCGTTACCGTGGCTCAATCGCTGCGAGCAATTCTTCCGGGGGCAACGCACGCTCAAAGAAGAGAAGATGTGGTTCGCGTCATACGACATGACTGACACTGCGCAACAATGGTACTATCACATCGAGTGCGATGAAGGCACACCTAGCTAGCGCCATTTCTCTGAGATGGTGCATGCTTATTTTGGGCTTCCCCTTCTCCATAACCCTTAGGCCAAGCTCATGCATCTTCACCAAACGGGCATGGTAGCCGACTACCTCAAGAAGTTTTTGGCGCTACTGACTAGCAGACCTCAACTCTGTCCAGCAGATTCATGTCTTTATGGCCGGCTTGTTCGAACCTCTCTGCACCGATGTAGAGCTCGCAGTGCCGCAAAGTTTGGAGGTCGCCATGAGTCTGGCCCGAGTGTGAGAACGTCGGTCGTAGGCAGCCAAAGAGACACTCGGATTCAAACCTGCAGCCAAAGGTAGCTTCTCGACCCAGATGTTTATGACTTCCTCAACGTGGAGACTGATGCTGTGGACTCCTGTGCAGATGACCCAAAGATTTCATTACACACTTTGACTAGGATCAATACCAGCTGGACTATGCAGTTAGAAGTCACCATGGGAAGTCGGCAGCTTGTGGCTTTGGTGGACTCGGGCTTGACCCACAACTTCACTGACGACGCTGCCCGGACACACCTCAGCTTGCCATTTGAATGAACAGCCAAGGATTGCATGTCACCATGGCCAATGGCGATCAGCATCTGAGTGGGGGCATCTGTCAATGACTGTGTCTCCGCATGGGAACGGACATGTTCACAATGGACTGGACTGCTACACAATCCCCTTGGTAGGAGTCAACCTTGTCTTGGGGGTTCAATGGCTTGCAACCCTTGGCCTAATTACATGGGACTTTAGTGTCCTCACCATGGCATTTTGGTAATACGATCACCAGATGCTTCTTCATGGGATCGGGGGCTATGGTCCTGCTGTTTGCAGCCTCACAGGCAACAACAAGGCATTCTTGGATGCGCTTCTTGCTGAGTTCATGGACCTTTTTGCCGTGCCAAGTGGCCTTCCCCTGGAGCAGCCTTATAATCATCACATTCACCTCATGGTAGGGATAGATGCAGTAGCCGTGTAACCATATCGCTACCCTCAGTTGTAGAAGGATGAACTAGAATGTTAATGTCAAGACATGCACCGTCAAGGCATTATTTGAGTAAGCACATCAGCATTGTCATCACTTGTCCTCCTGGCATGCAAAAAGGATTATTCATGGTGGTTCTGCATCGACTACCGTGCCCTTAATGATAAGACCATCAAGGATAAGTTCCCCATTCCTGTGGTGGAGGAACTCCTCGATGAACTACACGATGCCTGATTCTTCACCAAGCTCGATCTCTGATCTAGGTACCATAAAGTTTGTATGCACCCTGACGACAGGATGAAGATGGCCTTCCGCACGCACCATGGCCATTTCAAATTCCTTGTTATGCCGTTTGGATTGACGAATGCACCAGCTACAGTTCAAGCAATCATGAACAACATTCTCAGCCGATTCCTGCATCGCTTCATCCTTGTCTTCTTTGTTGATATTTTGGTTTATAGCTTGTCGTGGAATGAGCATCTCTGTCCCATCGCCGCTCGTCACACAAAATTAGTGGCTCATGAATAGGAATTGATCGGCCTGGTCCAGGCCGTCCGCCATTGGCTCCCATACTTTTGGGGGTGCTCGTTCCTCATTCGTACGGACCACTACAGCTTGAAGTTCCTTCTTAACCAGCGCTTGTCCACCATTCTGTAGCATTAGTGGGCAAGCAAATTGGTCAGCTACAACTTTTTTGTGAAATACTGGCCGAGGCATCTGAATACGGTGGCTAATGACCTATCTCGCTGTCATGAGGAGCTGACTTCGCCTCTTGCTTCCGCCGATCTTCAGGCCCTCTCCTGCCTGACTCTCAGCATCTTTGAGGAGCTACGGCAAGCAAACACAACCCAACCCAACATTGGTGGCTATTCAGGCAAAAATTGCATCAGGCAGCTGTGGAGCGCCATGGGACATGCTCGATGGGCATGTGTGGATGCATGGTTGGGTCTACGAGCCCTGTTCATCACCATTACTTTTGTCTATCCTGGCGGCTGCTCACTCCACAGGCCACGAAGGCATACAGAAGACTCTGCAATGGCTTCGTGCCGACTTTCATACTCCGTGTGCTCGACGGCTAGTTCAAGTATTCATTAAAGAATGCAATGTTTTCCAGTGTAACAAAATAAATTATCTTCATCCAGCTGGTCTCCTTCAGCCCTTACAGGTGCCATCACAGATTTGGTTTGATATTGCTATGGATTTTATTGAATGTCTCCCTAAAGCGGGCTGTAAAATGGTCATTCTGACAGTCATCGATCGTTTCTCTAAGTTTGCTCATTTTATTCCATTAGCCCATCCATATACAGTGGTTTGTATGAGCCAAGCATTTTTTGAGGAGATTGTTAGGCTCCATGGAATTTCGAAGTCGATTATCAGTGATCAGGATGCTGTCTTCACCAATATATTTTGGCAAGAGCTTTTTCGTTTGTCAGATCTAAGATTACATATGAGCTCAACATATCATCCACAATCAGATGGCCAGTCGAAGGCCGACAACAAAGTTTTTGCTATGTACCTCCACAGCTTCATGGGAGATTGCCCTAAACAATGGTTACGGTGGCTACCATGGGCGGTGTATTGTTACAACACAACATATCACTCCGCACTTCAGACAACACCATTTTTGAGTGGTTTATGGACGTGATCCCCCGTGCTTGTGTTTGTATGAGAAAGGCGATTCCCGTATCCCGACAGTTGATAACATTATGATGGAATGGGATAGCATTCTGGGCGAGGTATGTGATCGTCTTATTCAAGCACAATAGGCCGTCAAGCAGAATTATGACAAGCTGCACCGCGAAGTAGAGTATGTCATAGATGATTGGGTGTGGCTGCGTCTCCTGCACCGTCCGACTGCCTCCTTGTTGGCGTCGCGCCGTCGCCCTTCGGCAAGTTAAGTCTGCGCTATTATGGGTCATATCAGATTTCTCAACACATTGGCTCCATTGCGTATCGTCTTCACCTTCCAGCCGTGCGTACCTTCAAGATGTATTTCATGTCGGTGTTCTTAAAAAGTTCTACGAAGCTCCTCCAGCTAAGGCCAGCTACCTTCCACTCTTACCCCCCATGATACATGGTCAGGTTGTCCCTACGCCAGCTAAGGCACTCCGTGGATGGCTGGCGTGTGGTAAGTGGCAGGTATTGGTTGCACGGCAAGGTGCTTTGCTTACAAATGCTACTTGGGAGGATGTTGTGGAGTTTAAGCAGCGTTATCCCGACTTTCAGCTTAAAGACGAGCTGTTTCCGAGGACGGGAGAGATGTCATATTCGGACATTACTATGTGCGCCGCAGCTGCCGTGGCACGTAGCCAGCCGCAGGCAACCAGGGAAGCATGACACAGCAAGCAGTGGAGGCAAGCATGCCGGATAGGGAACAGTCCGATGCACGAATGGATCAAGAGTCTGAAACTCACTTGGATTAGTTGAGAGTTTACTTATAAAGTAATTACTTTCCTAGTACTAGGTATGAAATTAGAAATAGAATTGGATTCAGCTTAGAGGATTCTGTTAGGGGCTAATCAATATAAAAGATAGCCGCACCGTTTGCAAAGAAATCAAGAAAAGAAGTGTTTTACCTTTTCTTCATCCTGCGCATCTGTTCTGTGCGCGACGGCGCACAGACGTTTGTCTCTATCAGCTGAAGCCATCCAAACGCCAGCCATTCAGAGCTCGTCTGCCGGTGACTCACTCCTACTTTCTTCGCCGTTCCACTCTGGGCCACAACAGTAATCAAATCCTGAATATTAGCATTCATGCTCGTTCATAGGTTCTTGTCTGACAAACTATAAGCCCTGTTTTAATTCTTGCCAGAGGATCAGTAGCATTATCCAGGTAGGAGAAGTCAAATCTCAATTCCCAATCATCCTAGCCACTTGGCATTAAGGATTTGGAGAAACAGGCTGTCATAGCATGGGCTCCACCGGCAGCAGCAACGCACAGTAACAACTTAATACTGTAGCTCAACGCAGTTAATGTAGCATGAGTTTTGATATTTTATTTGGTTAGGGAGTTATGCTTAACTGTTTGAGTTAGATTAGATTGTTAGGGGACAGGTCAAGTCAGCCCTATAAAAGACCACAAATTGTAACTTTCGAAACCAAATAAGATGAAACAATTGTCGTTTCCTCATCAAAAATCATTTCTCTCTTCTATGGTCTATTCTCCCTATTCTAGAAGAAATAATCTGTCATGAAAAGGTTCATGACACAGGCAGTTACTATCTTTTTCCTATATACATCGAAAGTTCATCACTCAATACCAGCAATGAGTAACAAATGATCATAATATATCCTAAATATCTTTCATACAATTACTCCAACTTTAACCAGAACAGCATTGACTAATTCAAGCAATCTGTTTCAGAAAGGCTTACCGAGTCATGCACTAAAGTTCCTGGTTTAACCCAAAGTAGCCTAATCTCATCTCATATGTAATAAAATAGAGCGTCTGGTTTAAAATCCTATGCATAGTAAACCTAAATAACCAGATTTAATCAATTCCAGTCAGTTCCTGGTAATCTTCTGATACATTTGTTGTTAGTTGAGGGCACAAGAGTGCATTAGGTTCAGAATTATTACTAGTGGGTTGTCATTTGTCAATGTTATGAATATTGTGTGTATATTCATAAGGCCCAAGGAGCTATATGTATATGGAGTACAAGGGGATATATTGAGTAATATACCATATACAGATAAGAAAACCAAGACATATAAGGAAACAAGTAAAACATCTTATGCTATCCTTGATAGTCAACACCTTTCACTGATTTGCAGAGTCAAAGTGGCGTCCAGGCAGGTGCCATGGTGTCCTCAACATGAGATACAGCGAGCTAAAGGAGTTAACTAAGACAACAAATTAGAGAGGTCAATGACACTTGCATACCTTGATGTCATGCCCTTCTTCTGCTCTTTTTTCCATCACTTCTCCATTAAGCACAAACATTCACAAATCAAATCAAAGAGCAGAGCACAGAAATCAGATCAGAGGCCAGAGTAGAGAGGCACACAACAGATTGGGAATGCAGCAGAGCCGTGTGGTACTCTAGTTCCTGCCTCGTCCCCTGCAGCGCCACTTAATCCCGCTCACTCCTGCCCAGACCTGAAGACGGAGGCCTTCAGACCAATGCCGCAATGTTCTAATCTCTGAAAACCGAACACTAGAAAAACCGAAGTCTGAACCTAAAGCACAAATTCAGATTTCCGCGCACTGTAGCACGTCTGGCACGATTCACGAAATTCAGAACACAGGATGCAAAGACAATGATTTTGTGGGGAAATTTCGTTCTCTGTTCTGTCTTCAATTTATAGTAGCAGTAATACATGAAACATGCAAAGTACTAGTTCTATACAAATAAGAATTCTGATCGGACAATGGATTAAAATCCTGCCTGGAAACTAACTCACTGAAAACGGCTACTCAGAAACTGTCTCCTGCTTCCTGACAAACTTCTTCTACCATTGTCGTTCAGAGCTCTTCTGCTTCTTCCTTTCCAGACAGGGATGCTCAGGATTAATTCCAACATACTCCCCCTTAATCCTGATGCGTCCCAAGATCACAAACACCCAGCTGGTGCCGCATAGTTGCTAACTTTGCTGACGGCAAAGCCTTCGTCAGTAGATCAGCACGCTGCTCATCTGTGCGAATGAACTCTACAATGCCTCTTCTCGACGCATTCCTAAATAAAGTGAAACCTCATGTCGATGTGTTTGCTGCACCCATGGAATACGGGGTTTTTCATTAGCGCAATTGCCGATTTGTTATCAATGAATAACTTCACTGCTTCATTCTTTTTCCCATTCACTTGTCCCAGCAAACTTCTCAGCCATAATGCCGGCTTGCCGCCGCCGTTGCTACCATGAATTTGGCCTCACGCGTTAACAGAGCAACTGTTCTCTGCTTCTGAGAGTTCTAGGACACTAGGCAATCATTGACATAGAATGCCATGCCTCCGGTACTCTTCCTGTCGTCGTTGTCTCCAGCCAAATCACTGTTTGTATACCCGGTGATTACTTCTGCATCTCCTCCTCTCGGATACATAAGGCCATAGCTCAATTTCCCTTTCATGTATCGAAGAACCTACTTAACTGCTTTGTGATGCATCACTGTGGGTTTTTCCATGAATCTACTTAGCACATCGACTGCAAACGATAAATCTGGCCGGGTATGAAGTAGATACCTGAGACAACCGATAGCACTTCGGTACTGTGTGGCATCCATCAGTTCTCCATCCGGATCTTGTTCAGCTGTGATCTCGGTTCCATGGGAATTTTCATGGGATTGCAGTCGAGCATCCCAAACTTTGTAAGCAACTTCTTGGCATAAGCTTCTTGCTTCATTGTGATGCTTTCTTCCCCTTGTTTGACTTCAATCCCGAGATAGTAACTGAGCAATCTGAGGTTACTCATTTCAAATTCAAACATCATCTGTTGCTTGAATCTTTCAATCTCGTCCAGATCTTCACTTGTCACAATGAGATCATCAACGTAAACACCGACAATGACTTCTACCTGGTTTGTTCCCCTTGTGTACACAGCTTGTTCTTGAGCACATCTTGCAAGGCCAAGCTGCCTCAAACTCCTGTCAACTCGCGTGTTCCACGCCTACGGTGCCTGCCGGAGTCCGTAGAGTGCTTTACTTAGCTTAAGCACCAAATGTTCCTTGTTCTTCACCGTGAAACCCTTCGGCTGAGCAACGTATACTTCTTCCTCGAGTTCCCCATTCAAGAAAGCTGACTTGATGTCAAGGTGGTGCACTTGCCAACCGTGATTTGCAGCGATTGCAAGGATGACTCGCACGGTGTCTAATCTAGCAACCGGTGCAAACACCTCTTCGAAGTCGATTCCCTGTCGTTGCACATAACCTTTCGCGACCAGTCTCACTTTGTGCTTGATCACTTCTCCATCTGTGTTCTTCTTCAATTTGTAGACCCATTTTGGCCCAATTGGTTTGTGCCCAATCGGCAACTCCGTGAGTGACCAAGTCTTGTTTCTTTCAATGGACTCGATTTCGTTTTCCATGGCGTCTTCCCAGACTTTCTGTCCAGCAACCTCAAGGTAGCAAGACGGCTCCTCCGTCTCCACAAGCATGACTTCTTCATCTGTGTCTTCATCATCAAACTATATCCTCCGAGCATCTCTCATGATGTCTTTGATATATCGGTACCGAACATGTCCCTCTTCGGCGTTGCTATTCCCGCTTGATGATGGTGTGGTCATGGCCGAGTCGGGTGTCACTGGACTTCCTACCGGTGATCCAATGGGCATCCTCATTACCGAACTGGTGGCGGGAAGTGGGGAAATGTCCTCCGTATGTGCCGCAGCACAAGCCCTGGATGTTGGATCTTCCGGTGTCGCCTCATAAGTCAGTGATGTCAGCAGGTGGAGGTGTGTTTCAGGCGCTAGTTCGCCTGCAGGTCCAATTCCAGGTGGCACAAACTCGCTGACTGTCAGTGTTGTGCCATATTCTCCTTCATCGATGAAATCCGAAGTATCACCACTGCTTGCACCTGTACTCCAGCTCCACTGTAGTTTCTCTTCAAATTTCACATCATGGCTTACATGAATCGTCTTGGCCTTGGATCAAACAGACGATGCACCTTGCAACCATCCTCGACACCAACGTACACCATCGGCTGGCTTCGGTCATCCAACTTCTTCAAATGTGGCATCGTCACCTTTGTGTATGCCGTGCAGTCGAACACGCGGAGGTGTCCCAGGTGTGGTTTTCTACCGTTCCAGGCTTCAAACGGGGTGCATTATCCCAGTGTTTTGGTCAGCAGCTGATTTAGCAAATATACTGCATGCCTCACCGCCTCCCCACAGAACCTTCCCAGCACATTCATACTTTTGAGTAGTGACCTTGCCATTGCCATCACGGTCCTATTTCTCCGTTCTACCACGCCGTTTTGCTGTGGCATGTACGGTGCCGTGAGGTGTCTTTCGATTCTGGCCTCCTCACAGACTCGGTTGAATTCAGCTGACAGAAATTCACCACCGCGATCAGTCCTCAGTACCTTGATCCGCCGCTCGCTTGTGTTCTCGATCTGTAATCTGAACTTTCTGAACATCGAGGAGGCTTGATCCTTCGTCTTGATCATGAACAGCCACATCCACCTCGAGTAATCATCAACAATTAGCATGAAGTAACTGTTTCCGGTGATGCAGAAGCATGAGGCTTGTTCTTGTTATACGAGAAATCGCCTCCATCCCTCTTTTGCCGTGCCTGCCACTTAGCCTGAGTGAGCAAGAGTTGGCTCTCATTGCCGCTGCTTCTGCCAGACGCATGTGAGCAAGTTTGCTCCTCATAAGCTTTGAGTCGCCCCACGGCTTCTTCAAATAGCATTGCTTGATGTCATAGAACTGCTCGATTCCGACGATTACACTCAAGAACCGATCTGGCACGGTGTCGAATAGCTTCTTGACCAGTGCAACATCATCGAGAGTTGCCCTGAGATTTGCATACTTGATGGACATGGCGTTGAGTTTTCCGACGTACTGATCCAGGTTTTCTCCCTCCTCCATGCACATCGCATCGAAGTCGCTCTTCAACATTTGCAGCCATGCGTTCTTGACATGATTTGCACCAATGAACCTAGTTTTGAGGCAATCCCAGACTTCCTTCGCCGTTTTCTTCCTGGCCACCTGCATCAAGAGGTCTTCCGGGAGCGCTTGGACAAGATGTGACCTCGCCTTCTTGTCCTTCTTTGCGTCGACGACCTCCCTGGCCGGCGGCTCGATCACTTCCCAGACACCTTGATCTTCCATCATTGCTTGCACTCGGATCACCCAACTGGTGTAGTTGGTTGACATGAGCTGCGGGTAGGAAAACACCCCACCGTTGCTCTCTCACGCCGTCTCGCCATGGACAACGATCGACATTGGTCTGAATCGTTGAACCGTGGCTCTGATACCAGATTGAAGACGGAGGCCTTCAGACCAATGCCACAATGTTTTGATCTCTGAAAACCAAACACTGGAAAAACCGAAGTATGAACCTGAAGCACAAATTCAGATTGCCGTGCACTGTAGCACGTCTGGCACGATTCAAGAAATTCAGAACACAGGATGCAAAGACAATGATTTTGTGGAGCAATTTCGTTCTCTGTTCTCTCTTCAATTTGTAGTAGCAGTAATACATGAAACATGGAAAGTACTATTTCTAGACAAATAAAAATCCTGATCGGACAATGGATCAAAATCCTGCCCGAAAACTAACTCTCTGAAAATGGCTACTCGGAAACTGTTTCCTGCTTCCTGACAAACTTCTTTTGCCGTTGCCGTTTAGAGCTCTTTTGCTTCTTCCTTTCCATAGAGGGATGCTCAGGATTAACTGCAACAAGACACACCCCTGCCAGCTAGCCAAGGTGCCTGCCTAGCCGCTCACCGTGGACGCCAAGGTGATGCCGTGGGCGCCGTAAAATCCTAGGCATCTGCCTAGCCAAGGTGAGGTGAGCCTCCACGGCATCCCATGGACCACCGGGATGTCAAGGAGACGCCTTAGCGACGACATGACAACCATGAATGTAACACAAAAGAGATGTAATAAAACATGAAAAAACAAATATATCATTTGAATTCTAATGATATGCAAGTACAAATAGCCATGATACTCCTTGTCTGTGGAAGATAGCACTGCTGTAAATCTACTAGCAACATCTGTGACACACTCGCCACGTTCTGGGGCCATAAAGGGATCTACTTCATCTACTGCCCAGACCTCTGCATACTACCACGTCATATCAGATTCAGTAACAGAAATAAAACCTAAGATCATAAGAACGTCAACATAAGTTTCCATAAAAAAAAGCCAACAGAATTAACTACGGGATATAGATTGCAGGGTTTTTCTCTTGAAAGCAGAATAACAGAATTTGCCCAAATGTTCAATCTGTTTGCATTTGCTTCTCCTTTTCATTGTCTTTCACCTTATTTTCAATGCAGTATAGCATGATAAAAAGAATTGCAGTCATAGTGCCTCATGTCTTAATTGAAGTTTTACAAGATTATACTGTTTGGCAAGATATCAGCAACATAGTTATTACCTCCTGTCCTGCACTCTTAACATTTACTTCATCAACATGTGAATGACCAATATTAGATAAAGCTCAAGGCAATAAATTATTTACTAATTATTCTTGAATAACATACTAACAAAGGCTCGGCAATAGACAACAAATTAGAGAACTAGAATAAAAGGAATGACTTGGCCAAGCTGAAAAATCCTACACTATTTCTTTGCTTACAACAAGCATGGGGCTTCAATGAATTTGAGGGATGAGAAGATTATTAGCTTTCAATGCGTTATTTATACCTGATTACTCAACGAAGATGCTTTTAACTTTAGGATTTAATTTGAACTCCATTGCATAACCCTTGCCAATCCATTACTGAACACCACTCGGACATGTGTGCTAGTGCCGTATACTCCTATGCCAAATACTCAATATCCCCACTAATCATTCCTTTATCCTTGTATAAGGAACATTTGTGCTCAAATAGTAAAGAAGAAACTATTGCTTTTTAAATAGTTTCCTACAAATATTCGTTCACTATTTACAGGAATAACATCACTGTAACCATATATCATATACAAATATTGTGTTTTCATATCAGTTTTCTGCAGCAACTAGCAATGTGATGGTCACATACAAAATGTAAGACAGAGTGCTATCAAAATGGCAGAAGTACCACAAAACATTGAAGCTGTAAGTCATGATGAACTATTTCATATGATCTGAACCTAGCATGCCCGCAGAGAACTAGCAATGGATGAACTTTCAACTTCTGATGCATAGAAGCAAATCACAGGAAAAAATATTGCTCCAAAGGAACAGCCAAGATAAATAGATGGGAAAATTATTTGAGTGGTTTATATGTCTGGTTGGAGTTGATTGCCACATTTGTGAAAACATGAAACCACATATTATTTGTTAAAACACGTCTTAAATTTCATCTTTGCTAGAAATTCATCGGGTACAGAAATTTCACCTTCAAGAAATTTCAAGAAAAAAATTGAAAAAACAGAAAAAGAATATAATTAATGATCCCCATCTGGTGCAAGGATTTTCAAAATCACTTCATGCAGCCCAAAATTTGAACAAGTCGAAAATTGGAACAAAAATCACTACACAAATGGCGGCACAAAATAGAACAGATTACAGCACAAAATCGTAGAAAAAATTGGAGCAACTTGCTTTCACCTCCGTTCCATGCATGATGTTCCACTGTGATCTTATGCCTATGGTCTATGGACATGTTGAATAGCTACTGTGTTAATCTTTACTTTTCACTGGTAGATTGTTCTAAGTTCTTCAAGCTATTATTTATAAGCTTTGCCATATAGTCACAACTCTGAAAACTAATAATATTTATGTCTTTCTTAGTTAAACATGACCATGATCGATATTTCATCTATATTTTTACTATATGCATTAGCGTGGTCCTAGTGTAGAATATATAGAGGTCCAAATTTGTATATTCGAGTCTAAATAAAATTGGAGCAACTTGTTTTCGCCTCCGTCCATGCCATGATGCCAGATCTTGCGCACGTCAACACTGTGCGAGACGGTGATCCGCGAGAGAGAGAGAGAGAGAGAGAGAGAGAGAGAGAGAGAGAGAGAGAGAGAGAGAGTCCACACTGTGCTAGCTCCTTGTCCGGCACGTCCTCGCCAACCCACGCCGAGATCTGCCTTCGGGTGAGGCCGGATCCATGCACCGATGACCGATCGAATGTAAGTTAAGAAACCTCTTAAGATGAAATGTGTGTAGCGTACCATGTAGCGTACATGCACATAGACCTTGAACTAAATGCATAAGAACTGTATTTAATTTCATTGAAGAAGAAGAATCACAACACCGTTCAAATTATACCCAAGCACCACGCCACATATGCGAAAAACCTATCTGAACACCAAACACCAAAACATGCACATGGATCACAAGCCGTCCTCGGCTCAAGCCTAACTGGATCGACCTGGCAAACCCAATCCGATGTCTAGTGATCATGATCATCTTGTGGCCTCATGAGAATTTCTTTTGCAGGCAGCTGTGGAACTTCATGAGCGTTATTTGGACCATCATATGAGTTGCTTTCACAGAAGGTGAGTTTATCAAACTGTGGATTCCTTTTCAATTAGGAGTTAATAATCACGCATATCGTACTCGATGGAATTTCTTTAGTTAAATTTCTTGAAATGTAAATGGATCCGATCCAGATGTGTAGGATCGTCGGTGGCAATCAGAGTGGGGTGAATGATTGCAATCCCTAGCGGAAGCTTTTTCTTTAATTTGTTGTGTTCCGATTTTTTTAAACCACGGTGAAGACTCTCGGCCAGCCGTCGCCCGAAGTCACCAAAAAGGCAGATGTGACGTCCCGTCGCTCTGCCCCCAAAGCAGCTACTGTTGTTTTTATTATTGTGTCCGCTCAATCACGGCCAGCGCGTGATATTTTTTCCTGGACTCCCTACAGTTCGGCCACGCCTGCCGTCCTTTTTATAGTCCTCAGCCGCAGATCCTCTTCGGAAACGGCTCCGTACTATATACTAATACTGCCGCCGCACACGACTCTGATTTACCCTAAAACAATTTGTTCAACTGAGTCTAGACCTATTATCTCAACCAGGCTTTTAGCCCATTATTATTCAAGGGACCCAAAACCCTTCCTAACACGGGTTTTCACACTGCCGACTTTTAAACTCATCGCGTGTCAAAGCCTTCAGGACCACACCTCCTGTATCTTCTCCACGCATCATCCACCTTCGATCTCCATGTGCTCCAGCGTGAGCCCGACCACCTCGTGACATCCTCGACCGCCTGCATATCAGATTTCCCCCTCCTAGTCCCGATCTTCCTCGTCACCGACCATAACCGTCTCCACACCTAACCTGCACATGCAAAGACCAAAGAACATTTTTCCCGGCACAAGTTCTCACAAACTTGACCGATATTAGTCTACGCACACACGCACACACCTCGAATAGCAATACTAAGCCATGTTGTCAATTATTCATCATCATAAAAATCTTAGACCTTGCCACATGGTCTTACAATCTCCCCCTTGATGAATACATTGACAACACCTCAAGATTGTATGATGAATAGCTTCAAACAGATGTAAGTGAAGAATTGAAGCTAAATTTTTTTTTTCAAAATCTCTCCCCCTCAACACAAGAGATGAGTTTTAGCAAATGTCTCCAAAAACTCACAAAGCACACCAAATCTCTCCCCCTTTGGCAATGTAATCATCAAGAAATTACGAAGAAGAATTATTCTAAAAAGAAGCAATGAGAATAAAAATCTAGAAGCTTTGTAGATTATCCAAGTCACTTTTAATTTAACCAAGCTATATTTTTGAATGGAGCTATCTAGATCATATAAAGTCATATATCATATAGTAATATCAAAACAAAGTTTTCAACATGATTAGGCGATTTATATCAATGACAGGCATCTCAACAATGACCAAACCAATTATAAAAAGTACAATGAGATATAACAATAAAAGATCAAAGCCTAAAAGTGAAGCAAATCTTTAATCTAGGCGAGCTAGCAGTCTCATATGACAATTTATTGCTCCACATTCAATTCTTACACATGTGGCATGCTTGTAGCATACTTCTTTTCATAATAGCTTACTTCTTGTAAATGGTGGCATGCTTGAAGCATACTTCTTTTTATTTTGTGCACTTTTTATGCCCTTTTTTTTTGTTTACCATGGCATGCTTGAAGCATACATCTTTTGAAATGTCTCTTTCTCATTTTTTATATAACATGTCAAATTGAATGATCATAAAAGATTGCACTATGAAACATGTGAGCCTCATAGCCGAGATTTAAAATGAGACTCACAATCAAACTAATCCTTTTTTATGAACATCACAAAGTACTATCTATAATCAATTTAGTCAAAGTATTCCGCCATGTCATATTTTAGTTCAAGTGTAACAAATTAATTATAACTAGTCTTGATCAAAGCTACACAGCATATGAATAAACATGATAGAGATAGCTCCACAACTCATTTAAATTTGATGGCTTGGACTTGTTAAATTTATTGACAAGTATAATAAACAAAGCTTCCTAAATTTTTAAACATCAAGCTCCCCCTCAGAATAATCCCATAGGATGTAACACGCCCAACTCACTTCGCAAAAGAGCAAAACGTGCAGAATCAAGCGGTTTTGAAAGAGTATCATCAACATAAGAATCCAACTCAATAGGGTGTAAGAGTACATCACCTTTTCCACATGGTCTCTCAAAAAGTGAAATCTCAAGCCATTAAAGGAGTGAAGAACCATCAAGTGTTCCAATCAAGCGATGATGAAAAAAGGCCCGGAACTCAATCTAGCTCATGTTCTCCATCCTTGTTAGCTGTTCTTACATCACAGGAAACATCGGTCTCACAGTATTAGGGTTAGTGAAATAAGATCTAGGAATCCAGTACTGAGACACACGACGAACAGGAGCAACAAAGCTAGAACCAAAATCACGTGCATGTGGATAATCAGAATGCCGAAAAGGACGTGAATTATTTGAATTAAATCCCAATCTAGCATGTGAAGCATATTTAAAACCATCATAAAAATTCTCTAAAAACATAGCTTTCTCATTTGATCTAGGAGCAAAAGACAATGCACGTTTTTGTCTTAAAGCATTCAACCTTTCCTTCTTCTCTTTCTTAGCACGCCTAAAACAAAATTCATGCAAGTGTCCATCTTTTCCACAGTAGGTGCAATGAAATTTAACACAACCAGAATTCTTTTGAGATGATGAACTTGCACCTATATCATTATTCAATGAACTTTGCACTAAGCCAGCAGATTTAAACACAGTTTGTTTTGGTTCAGATTTTACTTCAATCATTCCAGGTTCAAGACCCTTAACAACCTTAGGAGGATTATTCTTGGCATCCTCAACAAAATTAAATCCTAGACCACGATTTTTCACACTTGTTTTTGACTTGTCTAGAATCATATTTAGATTTTTCTTGCCAAAAGAGAATCTCTCTAAAGTGTCCTTAAGATACTCATTTTCTTTAGCCAAAGTGGAACAAGCAGTGCATTTAACAGGTTCATTCACAAAATTCTTGGAAGCACTAGATTGAGCAAATCTTTCTTTTTCAGCGAAATCATTCAATTGCCTAGTCAAAGCATCAATTTCAATATTTAATTTAGGACAATTTGAGCAAGATATGTTCTCATGATAAAGCATTTGTTGAATAGATTCCTGAGATGAATTAAGTCTAGCTTTTAGCATTTCACAATTAGAGCAAGCTTTAGATTGAGCATTTGAAATACTCGACTCTAAACATGTAGAAGAACTAGATTTGAGCTTTTCAATTTCATCATTTGCAAGTTTTAATTTTTCATCACAAGAATCATGTGTCAATTTTAATTCATCAAATTTATCAGTTACATCTCTAAGTTGAACCAGGTTTGATGCACTAATAGATCTAACAGCCTCTAACTCAGAATGTAAAACTTGACAAGACTCACATGATTCATCATCAGGAATTAAGGCTGTAAGTCTATTAATTTCAGAATTTAGACTTTCAACAACACAATTATTTTCTTTCAATTTCTATTTTGTCTTTTTTAATTCAATAGCAAGTTTAATCAAACCATCTTCAAGCTCATCATATGATGGTCTTACCTCATCGAGATCGCTGTCGTCGTTATCATTGTTGTTGCTTGTCATGAAGCACATGCCCGTGAAGTCATCATTGTTCTTCTTCTTTTTACCTTTAGCATCATCGTCGTCATGGTTGTCATCGTCGCAACTCTCATATTCCATATCGCTCAAATCAAGACGCTCAATAGCCGATATGATCTTTTCAGCAAACTTGCGACGAAAATTGCCACTCTTGGTGTTGTTGTTCTTGGATGCCCGGCGACGATAATTCTTGTCTTCCTTAATCACCTTCCCTTTGAGTTTGGGACAATCCATCTTAATGTGGCCTGGCTCGCCACACTCAAAGCATCTGATCGGTCCTGACACGCCACCTCGCTTCCTCATCCTCACATTGTTGAGTGCCTTGTATGCTCGTGAGGAAATCAAAACCAAGTCCTCTTCAGGAAGCTCCTCGAACTGTTCCTCTGAAAAAGAAGACAAGGCAGACAAAGTTTGATTAATAGTTGTAACAACCACCAACCACTCAGAACCTAAAGATCTCAAAATTTTAGTTGCATTATCTTCATCAGCAGGAATAACACCAACACCGCGCAGATCACTCAATATTTTCTCAAACCGAGCAAAGAGACCATCAATGGTTTCATTAGGTTTCATAGCAAAATCAGAATATAATTTTTGATAAAGATTTTTACGCACCTTCTTGATTTTAGTGGTTCCTTCATGATAATCGCAAAGAGTTTTCCAAATTAAATGAGCAGAATTTATATGAGCTACACGATCAAATTCTTTACGAGAAATTCCTTGAAACAGCAAATTACGAGCTTGAGCATTTAAATTAACATCTGCTTTATTTAAATCAGTAACAACAGCAGGAACCTCATATGGAGTAGAAACTTTATTCCAAACATCACTACCTTGAGCCTCAATATAAGCTTGCATCCGACACTTCCAAAAAGCAAAATCAGTACCATCTAGCATGGGGGGACGATTCACATACCTCTCTGACGCCATAGCAACCCGCTCTGATACCACTTGTAGGATCGTCGGTGGCAATCAGAGGGGGGGGGTGAATGATTGCAATCCCTAGCGGAAGCTTTTTCTTTAATTTGTTGTGTTCCAATTTTTTTTAAACCACGGTGAAGACTCTTGGCCAGGCGTCGCCCGAAGTCACCAAAAAGGCAGATGTGACGTCCCGTCACTCTGCCCCCAAAGCAGCCGCTGTTGTTTTTATTATTGTGTCCGCTCAATCACGGCCAGCGCGTGATATTTTTTTCCTGGACTCCCTACAGTTCGGCCACGCCTGCCGTCCTTTTTATAGTCCTCAGCCGCAGATCCTCTTCGGAAACGGCTCCGTACTATATACTAATCTGCCGCCGCACACGACTCTGATTAACCCTAAAACAATTTGTTCAACTGAGTCTAGACCTATTATCTCAACCAGGCTTTTAGCCCATTATTATTCAAGGGACCCAAAACCCTTCCTAACACGGGTTTTCACACTGCCAACTTTTAAACTCATCGCGTGTCAAAGCCTTCAGGACCACACCTCCTGTATCTTCTTCATGCATCATCCACCTTCGATCTCCATGTGCTCCAGCGTGAGCCCGACCACCTCGTGACATCCTCGACCGCCTAGACCTCAGATTTCCCCCTCCTAGTCCCGATCTTCCTCGTCACCGACCATGACCGTCTCCACGCCTAACCTGCACATGCAAAGACCAAAGAACATTTTTCCCGGCACAAGTTCTCACCAACTTGACTGATATTAGTCTACGCACACACGCACACACCTCGAATAGCAATACTAAGCCATGTTGTCAATTATTCATCATCATAAAAATCTTAGACCTTGCCACATGGTCTTACAAGATGCAACAAACCGAAATGGATGGAATTCCTTCTAATTTTTGAAGATGGAAAACCGAAAATGCAACAAAATAATGTTACAAAGACCCCACATCCATGGAAACTTGAATTTTCCTTGCGCCGTCTTTGCCTCAGCAAGATTTTTTTTCTCCCATGTGCACCAATCTCAAAACACAATATATAGACGCCGCTTATTTGTGGGAGCATGTCAATTCTCAGGGCTGAAAGATATTCTGTTAGAGCCAGAGGAGATGTTTCGATATTTCAGTTGGAGATCGTATGAGCACGCTTTTTTTAGAGCTCTAATTAATCATTAGACCATTTAAATGACTGCAAGTTTACTAGCTATATACACTAATATGTATATATTTTTTTAACAAAGTAGATGTAGTCTCTGATGTTTAAAAGTTAAACACGGTGCAACATAGTCTCTTTGCATCTATGTTTTTTTTAAAAAAGAAAAAGAAAAAGGGAAAGACGGACTCAGCTCTAAAGAAGAAAAGAACAAAAGAAAAGCTCACTGTGTCGATCAGTAACGACATAATCTGCAACGGCAAGCAAGGAACCATGCTTTGGAAAAGGGAAAGCAGTGTGGGGCGGTGCCAAAAGCTTGTGCCAATACCATTACACCCATCTAGCAAAACATATCGCTGGTCGATCTTGCAGTAGTTTCTGTTCCCGAGCTTTGCCACCATCTATGACCGAGTGAAATTTTCTTTCATTATTATGAGCAAGATGATCAAGTGAATATATCTTTGTCTGGGATTGGATGCTTTGGAGAAAATTGTTCTTTTCTCTTCAAGCCTTGCTTCGCTCCTCCTCGACTTGATTTGCCTCGCAGCTCTACAGGTACTACAATATATAAACTTGTTTTGTCGCAGATTTTAGCAGTGCCCGATCAGGAATTAAGCATCTCACCTTTGTAGGGAGTGGAGAAATCTGCAGCTGATGGGTTAGGCATATTTTTTCATGGTTTCTTTGGCTGCCGGTAATAGTTTTATGTGGAAAAGTTCAAAATGACTGCTCAACCACCTCGACGCGAGCTGGAACTGGTTGGTACCTCTTCTCCTTACTACCCATGCTAAGCAGAGTTATTGGTTTATGTTTGAAACTTTCTTTGTGCATCATTTGCATCCGTTTTCTTAATCATCCTGCTGTTTGTCTATTTCTATACCCTATCGAAGAAACAAGTTTACACTAGGCAATCACACGATTATAATTTGCCGGCGGCGTTGCTGGGATGTATCGTAGGCAGTACCCAAGATTCACCTGCAAAGCAGACCTTAGAGAAGGGAATATAGCCTAGCGAACTGTAACATCCCAATTAGGGAGCTAGTGTAAATTTCAAAAAAAAAATAATTTAAAATCTTTTAATCGTTTTTCTAGTGCTTCTCAAAAAGTTTTTAGCAAAGTTCGATTTCTCGAGTTGGGTTTCTTGCCCAAAAGCCCGATTGATAAAAATCCAAAACCCTGGAATCAAAAACCGAGAGTAAAAATTTAAAAGACCCTAATTCCCTTGAAGTCTTGAATTCGAATCTAAAAATTTGAATTCCGGATATTCAAAACCAAGAGCAGAAGGTAAAATCATTTAATGTTCTTATGCAAAAATTTAAATTCTGAAATTCAAGTTTATCTCTCAAAACTCGGCAATCCCAAGAATGCAATTGTCGGACTTAAGGATTTAAGCCAAGTCTTCAAATTCAAACTCTAATTTGCAAAAACCAATTTCTGAAATTTCTAAAGTCCCCAAAATTTAATTTGGGCTTGGCCCATTCCTTTTCTTCCGCTCGGCCGCTCCTTTTTCTTTTTCTTCTTCGGCCTCCAGCCCACCCGACCGCACTCGTCTCCTCCTCTCTCTGTTTCTTCCTCCTCCTCCCGCTGTGCATGGTGTCGCTGGCCCGCCCCCGCGCCGCTGCTCCTCCTGCCGACCCAGCTCGCGCTCGCACCAACCCCAGCTGCAGCCGCCCCCGGTTTCGCCAGCCGCCCCTGCTTTTCCGCCATTTCCGCGCCGCTGGACGTGCCGCCCATACCCGACGTACACACCGCCGTACCCGCAGCCATGCCGATGCCCATGCCGGAGGTACCCCGCGTCCCTTCATCTCCAGTGGCCTTTGCTGGCGATAAAAGGAGCCGAGCTCGCCTCCCTCTCCTCCTTCCTCCTTCGGGCCAAACTCAGCTCGAGTTGCCCCAAGCTTGTGCCGGCCGCCGCCACCAATTCATGCCGTTTGGTCACTCCGGCCATCCTCTCTGCAAACCGTTCGCGTCACCGTGTGTCCCCGGCTACCTTCAACCTCCCCCTCCATTTAATTGAAGCGCCGCCGCCGAAATTTGCTGCGGCGACCGTTCTCCTCCACCACCGGCCGACCCCGCCTCCGTCACCACCGGCCGTCCTCCAGGGCTTCTCTCCCCAATCCCTCGCGGCGGGAGCTGCTCCTCGGTGCCCAGCAGCTACCCCAGCCGTCGGCCGAAGCTCTCCCCCGCCGGAGCAACCCCGCCACAGCGACCTCCCTGCGCCGCCGCCCGCGCACGAGCCAGACCACTCCATCCTCTCTCCGGCTCCACCAACCCCCGGGTGAGTTTCCCCATGACCCAATCATGCTCATGCTCACTCTATTTTGTTCTTCCTCCTCTCCAGCCACCGGCGCCTCGATCGGCTTCATGCACCCGACCACTCCCCGCCGTCGCCGGCCCGCCTCCGTGTCTCCCGGTTGGAGCTACTGCCACCGTGAGCCTCAACATCGCCTGGGCTTTCCGTTTCATTGTTCGCCGCCGCCTCCCCGGCCGTTCCACGCCGGCGCGACGCAGCCCACAGCGCGCCCTCCCTCCTCTGTTACTGCCGCTTCTGCCCTGGTCTTCTTTGTTTTCAGCAGAAGATGCCCTCCCTCTGGTTGTCTCCTTATATGACAAGTGGGCCCAGCTAGCTAGCTGCTTAACGCCCCATCCTTTAGCTCAATGTCAATTTCAGGTGTAAGAAAATATACATGCATACATTAAGGTAATCTGTGAATGATATTAGGAATAAGATTGTATTTATAAATTTGTAATGAAAAGATTTATGGAACCAAAGTAAAAAACTTAACATTGGTGAGCTATATGCCAATCAAGATTTAAAAAGTTAATCCTTATGTACAAGGTTAATTAAAATAAGCCCTTGCCATGAACTCTTTCCTAGCATCAAGAAATAAACATGAAGTTAACAAGATAAAAATATTATCTTGGCCAAAAGATTTTAAATCATGAAGCTTAAGAAATTCCCCATTTCATCTTGCCTAGTCTAGGGCAAATAAAACAATGGGAACCCAGGTAATTACTATAGTAATATGAATGAATGTATCATCAGTTATAACATTTCAATAGTAAGGATTTGAAACTACCCCGCTCATTAGAATGATCCCTCAGAAATCATCAGGGTGTCACATGAAATATCAAGTTTGCTTTACTTATCGTTGAGATCATGACAACTATCCTTTCAAGAAAATGCTTAAGAATATCTGTAGTAAAGACTTTAGCGTTATCTTAAAATACTGAGATTTAAGATGACAAATAAAATACGATTAAGAATTCTTGAATAAGATAGAGCAATCCTTCATCTTTGTCTCTCATCCAAATCTCCGATCATTATCTTAGGATTTAAATTTGATAGTCGGGGATGATTAATAATAAAAGAACTAGCTTTATTAAGAATATCCCTAAAAAGTCATAGCATCTCTTTTAGTAAAACATAACCGTTGACCATTTCTAACAATTTGGTCGATCAAGCAAAAAGATTAACTTTACTCATAATAACGACTGGATTAAAATGGCCAACCCTATCATTTACTTAAGTCGCTAACATATTGAATTATTAAGTTGGCTACTGCAATCTCAAATGAGTATTGCCACATGAAATATCAAAGTCACACCGCATATTTAATTATACTCACCTTACGTATCCGTATCCTAAGATCACAAAGTTCTATTCCTCTTTACTATCTTTGCTAACCTCTTTTATCTGTCCCTAAGTCTTGCCCGACTCATGGAACTTCCTTGATAAATGTAAATCGATTAAAAGAAAGTCATCAAATGAAAGATCGAGCCTTGCCTTTCCCAAATCGGCTAAGTCTGGCCACTTCCTTTTCCAAAGTGGAGAATTCTTGTAATTACTTCTTTTTCATTTTTGATCCTCGTCATCCAAAAATTTTCCCTCATGGTAAAGCTACTTAGATAATTCATTCTCCTGCCCAATTCATCTACCGCTGTGTTTACGGCCCACTAATCCGAATCATCTTTCTATTCTCAAATTGTAATAAAATTTTAACTTAAATTTAATTGGGCTTTTAAAGTATTTGGATTTATTTGGTCTTTCTTTTCTTTGTCGCGTATTAGAATCTGAAGATTCGACGAAGCGACAAATTCGAACCAGATCAAGACTCAGGTAAAAGCGATGACTAGGGATTAGAGATTTCTGACTGAGCAGCCTTTGAGTTGGATCAAGGCCGTGGTACACCAAGCAAGGCAAGTCATCACTTTGATCATGTTGATCCTACATTTTATGCAAAATTATATTTCTTTAAATTATCAAATTGCATGCTTACTTTACTATGCAAATGTATGTTAAAGCTTAAGGTAGTTACCTGCCTATTTGATGTCTTAAAAACTACTATGCCTTTCCTTGACACTTGAATTACTTGACCATTGTCACCCTAGATGTTAATAATCACATTACTAGCTATAAGTCATATTAATGCCGTGCTAGTCTTGACAAGTCCAGGGCGCTAGTTGCCCTGATCATCAATCTCCAAAAATATGAAAACTGGTTTTGGGACAGTCACGGGATGTACATGGCTGATTATTTGTGATAACTTAAGTTATGCTTCTCCAAAACTCTAAAAATCTGCTATACCAGTCTGGGCGGATGGTAAGAGTGGTGGGTGTGGATGTAACACAAGGTGTGGATGTAACACAAGGATTGTGGTTTGTGGAATGAACCGCCCGGACAAATTAAGGACTTAATCTTGTGATGACCCCTCCGTGTACAACAGTACAACCACAAGCTGGCAAACTGTAGGCTTGGCTGAATAATTTACTAGACTCTCTAGCCATTTCACGGAGAACGTGTGTAGGTGGGTAATAAAAAGCCCCCGTGAAATGGGACATCGGATATAGGTGACGTCGCCAAGGCTAGCGTATGGTGGAGAGTGGAGTCCGAGTGCGCTAACCTATGGTGACATCCCGCACAACCTATGGAAGCAACCCCATAGGAGTGAGATGCTAGAGAGCGAGGTATTGTAAAGGCCTCGTGGTAGTCTCTCGATCTGCATGGCCAAGGAATCATGTAGAACCATCGGGACGATTACCACTTGTGGGTAAAGATGTACAGACTCTGCAGAGTATACAACTATTCGAATAGCCGTGCCCACGGTCAAGGGCAGACACGGAAATCTTCCTTGAGTTAGTTCTATTTCAAAAATCTTTGTGGGTGGGACAAAAACCTATCAGAGGGAGGTACTCTGATTTTGGGCTTTTTCCTGGAGGGACGTACTCCAGCGTGGTTGATAATATGGAAGTGGCATAAGGATCAAAAGCTAGCATAGGTGGTTGGAACCATGTAATCGGTGGATGGAACCTACACCGTTATAAATATTGCACAATTTCAAACTCTTTAAAGCATGTTTATAAAATGCCAAGTTATAGGAATTTTAATTATGAGTATTGCAAATATCGCACTAAGCAAATAAAAGAACCTCAAGCCTCCTTTGACAACCTTGCATCTATTATTATTGCATCCTGTGTGGTGGCTTGCTGAGTATCATCGTACTTATTCTTGCTTAACTGCTATCATTCAGTCAGAAAGGAAATAAAGTCAAGCCCTGCGATGCCTAAAAAGGGTCGACAGAGCTGGAAGACGATGAGGTCATGGACTAGGTCGCGAACCCCAGTTGGCTGCCTGTGGGCAAGTCCCGCGGGTCCCACCTGTGTGAAGTTTCCGCTGCTGCATTTTATCATTTTCGGCCTAACCGGCCCATGAGTAAGTATTACTGTATTATTTACGCTTCCGCATGATATGTTTTCGATATACAGTAATGTATCTGTGAGCACTACCTACTGATCCAGGGAATAGTGCGGTGAATCACAGAGGATCTGGGTTTTGCTAACCCGAGGTCCGACACGAACATAGGAACTGTCCAAATATCGGCTGACCGTTTGTCATTAACATGAGTTGTACGAGTTGTAGGATAATAAAAATTGAAAAGGAAAAAGAAGATCATTGATATGAACTGAGATGTTTTTTGCACCGAATAAAAAAAAAGAGAGTAGCTAAGGAAGACTACCGGGAGCTTCCGACGGTACAGCCTACCCTCCCCTTCCCTGCCGGCCGCCGCATGTATCCCCACAGACGCAAGTGCACAGGAAAAAGTAGGGGCATGCATGTATCCCACAAACGCAAGTGCGTGCAAGAAGCCATGAAGAGGCTCACGGGTAAACGGAGAATTTTTTGTATAAATATTTCATTTTCATTCAAGATAACAGAAATATATCCGCGCAAAAATTGTTTTCTAGAAATAGGCTCCGGCGTCTAACCGTGAGGCGACTGGAACCTGTCGCCCAATGGCCACGCGACATGCAAGCAATCCGCTGGCCATTGGGCAATAGGCCATAGTCGCCCAACGCTACGGCGACTGTAGCTTGTCGCCTAGCGGCTGGGCGACAGCAATTACAGTCGCCCAAGCGTTGGGCGACTACAAACAAGAGGCAGTGTGAGTTAATCTATTTATGAATTTTCATAGATTATGAATGGCAGATAAGCTGTTGGATTCACAATAAGAGTTTACGATCGTTCTATATTGTTGTAGTGTAAAAATTCGTGAGACTTTTCTAAGAATGATTGAACAAAGAATGATTAGTAAATACGAGGGTAAGTAATATTATGATGTTACCGGGAACTCGTACACAGAGGAGAACTTGTTTGTTAATGTTGTTGGACGAATTGCTACGGGAATAATTGAATGTGAAAAGACGAGGAAATAAGCATGTCTGAATTAAAAAAAACTTCATAGTACAGTTGGGAGTAACATGGTGCGTAGGGTTTGATTACATGCATAACATAGAGCATGTATGATCAACCAATCCAACTGCTCGTATGACCTACTGCGTAGACCGGGGCCATTTTCCCTTGCTAGCTCGGCGTTGAACTCCTCAGCGGCCTCTTTTGCCTTGATTGCCATTTCTCTCTTTTTCTCGCACTCCCTCTCGTGAGCTTCGCTCCCTGCGCGTGCACACCTCAAGATGAGCTTTCGTCTCTTGATGTATACACTCAGTTTGCTCGTGCTTGCGGCGCTCCTCCTCCCGGATCTCGGAGGATCTTTTGACGTCCCACTCCTCGAAGTCAAGGGCCCACTGGTCCTCTAGGTGGATCTCAAGAACGATCTATTTTCGGTAGCCACATATGGGTTCTAGGGACTGTGGATACACGGGAGAGGTTGTTAGTGCATACTTTAAAGGAGAAAAAGTAGGGGCAACATAGTGCACCTTATCCTTACCGGCTGCCGATAAGTGGCGGTGTCTAGACGGCGGACGGGATAGACACTGGAGTAGTTTGTGCAACCCCAATAATGCATACCTAGGCTGAGACGGTGTTTAGATTTGAAGAACTTGCACAGGTCCCAGCACCAACAAAGGGGGCGTCTCCCCCTCGGGTTGGTGTTGGGCGAACGTTCGGGATGGGGTTGTTGCTACGGGGTGGCGTCATTGCGGGGAGCTGACCTTGTAGCATGCTCGACTCATTCTACTCGGGCCGCAACAGCCCTTACTTTTTTGTCATGGGTGGCAGCTAACCTTGCTAGGTCGCGGGTCTCCTCCCATTGCTTCATCATTTTGTCCCATTGCTTCTTCTGCCTCTTGTCCATCCCGGTGTAGTGAAGCAACTGCCAGTGGTGTAGTGTTGGGTATGCTTGTGTAGTGTTTTCTCCGAAATCTCTTCGACCTCTTTTTATAGGGCCCCGTGTGGCCTTCTCGGTACCTGAAGATGCCAAGTGCGGTCTTGTCAATACACAAAGGTACCTAGTGTGGTCTTGTCGGTATGCAAAACTGGCCAGTCAAGTCTTCGCACTATGCAAAGCTACACCCTTTGGTCGTGTCGCTGCACAAAGCTGGTCCGTGTGGTCTTCTCGCTGTGCAAAGCTAACCTGTGTGGTCTTGTCACTGCACAAAGCTGTCCCATGAGGTCCTGTCGCTACGCAAAGGTGTCCTGTTTGGTCTTCTCACTATGCAAAGCTAGCTTGTGTGGTCTTGTCGTTGGGCAAAGCTGGCCTGTGTGGTCTTGTCACTATGCAAAGCTGTCGTGTGGTCCTATTGCTGCGCAAGCTTGGGGTCTTGTCACTACGCAAAGCTATCGTGTGGTCTTATCGCTGCGGAAAGCTTCCCGTGTGGTCTTGTCACTGTGCAAAGCTACCTGTGTAGTCTTGTCACCGCGCAAAGCTGGACCGTCTGATCTTCCTACTACGCAAAGCTGGCACGTGTGTTCTTGCCACTGCGCAAAGTTACCTTGTGTCATAAAGCACACCACGACACCCCAATTATGCTATAAAATGCATGCCTGAGCCATTGATGGTAGGAACAACTATCTTCTCCGTTGTAGAGTAAAGCACCATGACAGACGCCGAGGGGCCAGTCAAACATGGATCACCAATGGGTACCTTTCGCTCGAAAGAAAGGAGGACTTCGATGTTAACTATCGCTTATTACCAAACAAGCGTGCTCAGCCAGTGTGGCCAAAATGCAAATAGATGAAGGATGCGGTGGTGTAGGTGGCAGAAGCTCATTTGGATCGCAGGCGACATTTCTTCCGATGCCCACAACTTGGAGTACAAGTAGGCAATCGTCTATTTTGTAGTACTGCTAATAGAGTTTTGATGTTACCATTCCTTTCTAACAGATGGCTAAATGCAACTTCGTGCGATGGATCGATCCTCCTCATGAACAGTATGTTGCGAGGCACGTAGATACGTTGTGGGAGCGAATCGCTAACTTGGAGGCACAGATTGAAAGTCTCGAAGAGCACAACGGTGATCTCCATCAGCAGATGTAGCGTGAGAGGGGCAACGAGAAGGTCATCAACATAGCAAGTTTGTACAATCCAACATGCTGCTGTGCGAACCCTAGTTGTATGCGTGCTTGCCACTACAACGATGGCCAGCTACATCCGAGGCAGCCCCCACTGCAACACTGCATGTGGGTACCATGATGCTCATTCCAACTATAGGCAATGACGTGCAAGGTTGTACCATAGTACTCTCCCCCTGTTGGTCACGGTATTTTCCAATGTTGTTGAGCATGTAATCGAATGGTTTGTACGTTGGGGTGGTTGCCATCAATTCAGTGCACTATTCGAGTGGTGTGGTCATTGGTGTGATTACCATTAATTGAGTGGTATAGGTGTTGACACGGTAAAGAGAAGTACAACTAAGCTCGCCACAGTATTGCAAATATCAGTAAGTAAATAAGAAACGTAACCAGTACATGAACAATAAGTGTTATTAGCACTAACTGCCCACAACAACATCCCCAGCCACACCTCCACTGCCACCCTGGCCCCCTCCGTCTCTGTGCCTGTGCCGTACAACACAGCCCCGCTTGGCTGTCTTCCTCAGCGGCGGGTGACTGTGCCTTGACAAGGTAAGACGGCCAGGAGACTATCGCACACGTCTCAAAGCTAGAGGAGTGGACTGCACCGTCGCCTACGTGGGCACTGGTGCACCGGTGAGGACACTCCCAAAGAGAACCTCCAGGGGTGTGCTTCGAGGTGTGGAGCCCATCGCCTGGCTAGTTGTAACATCCCAAAAATTCGCTTTCTGAAAAATTTAATTTCAAATTAATTATTTTAAAGCATTTGGACTTTATTTGGATTTATCTGGATTTTATTTCAAAATTTAAAGCAAGAAAATGTATTTCCAGTATTTTAATAAAGCCAAAAAGAGTTCATTTTATTTTTCCCAACCTTCCCTAAATTTTAAAATAATTTTTAAAGAATTTTCTAGAATTAAAAACCAATTTTAAAAGTTAAAAAGTATTTTAAGTTTGAAAATTAAATACCAACATCAGTTGGAAATATTTTTATTAAGTCCAAAATGTCACCAGGAGCTTCTGTGAATTTTCCTAGAATTTTTGGAAGTATTTTCATATTTTTTTCTGAGCTTATTTGAATTTCCTAGCATTTTCTGAAAAATCAAAATCAAATTCCAAAAATAAAATCCCCTCCCCTCCCCTTCGGCCGCCACGTGGACGGCCAGATTCTCTCCACGCCGCCGCCATCCTCGCCGTCCACTAAACCCGCCTCCCTCATTCCTCGGGCCAACACGTGGCTAGCTCGGATGGGCAGCCCCCTCGCTCCCGGCCCATCTGGCCCGTCCGCACCTCGCACCTCTCTCGGCCGCTCAATCCATGCCCCACCACGCGTCGCCATCTCCGCCGCGCCAGCGCTGCCCTCTCTCTGCTCCGCGGGCCCCGCCTGTCAGCCGCACCCCACCTTCTTCCACCTCGCGCCTTCTTCCTCCTCGAGCGCGCCCACACCCGCTGCCGCAATCGCCACCTCCGTCCTTCCCACGCCCCGTCGCCCCGTCCCCTTTCTTCCCCCGCAAGTCGCGCACCCGCCTCCTTACCCAATCCCCGCGCTTCCTTTCCCCCTCAGCCCCGCACCTTCCTTTTTCCCCTCCGGCTGTCCCCGCTGCCCGAAATCTCGAGTGAAAAATCTGCGCGGCCCCGCCCCTCTCCGGCCCCTATAAATTCTGCCCCGAGCGCAGCCTCTCCTCGCTCCACTTCCCCCTCTGTTCCCCGTTCCTCCTCCGCCACCCGAGAGCGCCCGCGCCGTGCCTCCTCTTCCCAAGCGCCGGTAAGGGCAACGGTGAGCAATTGCCACCGCTTCGCCCCTCCTCGCGCCTCGCCGACGCCACCCCCACCTTCCCTAACCTCCGGCGATCATCGTGCGCCCCACGGCCGAGCCGTAGGACCACCGGAGCACGATCGCCGACGACGCCCGAGCTATGCCGCCGCCCCTCCTCGCCGCTGGCCCTGCTCCGGCCTTCTCCGGTAATCGCTGCCCCCACCATCGCACTCCCCTCGGTCCCATCTCCCTCCTGCGCCGCTCGCCGCCGGCCAAGGCCCGCCAGAGCGGCGGCGAGCCCGCCGTCCCCGAGCGCTACCTCGGCCGGCCAGGCCATGGCAGCACGCCCGTCTACGTGGCCGCCGCGTGGCTGCATGGTGGGCGCCACCTCAGCCACCCCTGCCCCGTCAACGCCACGCCAGCGCCAGCCCTCCACCCCGCCACCTCAGCGCCTCCCTGTAGTCTATGGACTCGGTCCACATGGACCAGGCCCGCTTGTTAGTGTCGGCCCACCCCAGGGCTGACGCCTGCTGACGCAATAAATCCATATTTACCGTTGGAAAATAATTCGGCCGAAAAGAAATTCCCAGGGCTGACGTCATAAATATCTTTTCAGTAGAAAAATAATTCCAGGAATTCTCATTTTCCATTTTCTCCATTTTTAAACTTCCCGGAGCCCGTTCTCCTTCATTTTAAATCCGTTTGAGCCCATTCAACTTTCTAAATTCATTAAAAATTTCAAACTATCCATTTCTTCCATACTTTCAAATATTTGAAATTTATTTGATATTTCAAAATTTAAATTTCAAATTCTAACACCTAGTTTAAAAGCCTCAGTTCCATTCCAAATTTTCTGTGCACTCTCAAAATTTAAATTCAAATATTGCAAAATCCCCATAAAATCCATTCTATTTTCCTTGGTCCAAATATTGTCTCAATTTCTTTTCCCAACCGATCTTCCAGATATTCGTTCTCCCTCGTGTGAACCCCAAATCCGCTGAATCTTTCTCCTAAATTCGTATGAAATCATAAACTTCCTTCCAGTATATAATTATATTTTTGTGATTTTATTTGTATTTATTTCTTCGTTTGTTTTGTCGTTTCGCACGTAGAACCCGTCGTCGCCGAAGAATTTATCGAGCCGCAGCAAGGACCAAATAGCGCACAAGAAGGCAAGTCTCCTTTGGTCATTTTGAACCTATGATTTGAAATGTTTTAATTATTTTAAATTACATGCATTGCTATTTACTTAAACATTAGTTCTAATCTTTAGGTATTAGTTACTCCAACTTTGTTATGCCCTTAAATGAAGTTGATTGCCATGAACCCTTGTAACCCTAGTATTACTTTTGTCTCAATAATGAGAATTACATAAACCTTTGGTAATATTAGACGGTAGTATAATGCTTAGTCATGCTATTTAATTCTTTTGTAATCTTGAAATGGGAAATCATATGACATTCAACTGTAATTGCATTTAGAAATAAGTGGTGGTAGCGTTGCCTTGTGTTTTAAAAATAAAATAAAATGTGAAAGTTGGTTTAGACTGGGGTGGATGGTTGGTTGGGATTGGTGCGGAAAGCACGAGATCTTGTAAAGTGTATGTTCCACCCTAGTCGATTAAGGACCGACGCTTGTGATTGTCGGTCGAGCACTCCGTACAACCCTAAGTCTATATGGGTACGACCTAGCTGATTAACTCATGATAGTCTAGTTCAATGCCACCAGTGGAAAGTGGGTGCCAGGGATTTACTGGTTACTCACAGTGAGCGATAGGGATTTACTGTACTCATATGGCGCAAGAGGGGGCTTCGGACTAGGCGGATTTAACCCTTCTGCGGTAAAACCTCAGCGGGTGGTGTCTAGCTAGTCTAGAGTGAGGTAAAGGCTTTGTGATATCTTATCTGTGTCTCATACCAAAGGAAGCATGGTGACTGTTAAGATAATTTATCTCTCAGGGGTAAAGTTGTACAACCTCTGCAGAGTGTCAAACTATTCGAATAGCCGTGCCCACGGTCAAGGGCGGGCAAGGAATGCATTCACATGGTAGATCTTGGGTTTTCATTTTAAAAACAAAAGTTTTGGTATTCCGAGAGTGGAGGGAACTCTTGGAGGGATGTCCTGGCGGATGGAGCCAGTATGGGTGGATGTAACCCGCAGTTTTAAACTTGATCGGTCAGAATTGTTAACTAGTGTTGGTGGATAGAACCTTCACTATAAAATGCTTATTAATTTCAGTTAATCAATTTACTTTGTTAAATTAATGCCTTCGAAAATAACTAGTAGTAATTGAAATAAAATATTGCTTTCTGCAAAAGAACCATATAGCCTTCCTTTGTCAAGCCTTGCATCTATTGCATTTTTCCCAAGACTTGCGGAGTAATTTATGTAGTCACATGCTGCACTCAAAAATAATACTCAGAGGAACACCAAGCTCAAGAGGGAGACTACGACTACTTCGCTTGTGGATTCGATGGAGTCCCGGAGTACTGGGTCGCGCTTCCCCAGTCAATTGCCTGTGGCGTATTGATGGGTCTTTGCCGGATTTATCTTCTGCTTCCGCTGTGTTTCGTGTGTGCGAGGTCTTGAAATCTCAGTTGTAATAATGAGACCTTTCGGTCAGTACTCTATTATTGTAATAAAACGTACTTGGTGATGTAATCATTTCTGTTTGACTGTGTGCACTAGCTTTGATCTGGGACTGGTGCTGTAATACACAGAGGGTCCGAGTTTGGAAATCCGGGGTCCTGACAGAGATGGTATCAGAGCCAATTTGACTGTAGGACGTGACCTAGTTAGAATGGTCAGTAATAGAAGAGTTCAAAATTTTATTTTATAAAAATTTTAATAATGTGCTATCCGTGTCTTTTCTTGTCTTTGTATCCTTACCTTCGTCATGGCATTCTTCCTTATCTATCTGCTTATTTCCTTTTGGAATGGTAATTGTACCCTTTCCTTTGTAACTTCTATAGATGGCTCAGTAAGGTTGCGTATGAGAAGCACCTGGAGTAGCGCGTCATCATGAAGGAGTGAGGACTAGTTCTTTAGTTGTAGTGCCCAAGTAAAGTCCTACGATTTTAGAACGCTTATATATTACTTGCTTGTGTGTTAGGTGGACTGTACCAAGTCTTTGTATACTTGTAGTACAGCCATCTTTAAAAACTATTTTGATTTCAAGCTAAGTTTCTTCTAAGTCGTTGTTTGCTTCTTTCTTGTGTGTTGGTTTGGGATGTGGTTTAGCTTTCCCCCCTAAATCTCTTACATATGCTAGTTCCCTCTTACCTTCTGCTAACCCTGGAACCGCTTCAGATGGTGAACACAAGGAGCAACCCTGGCAACAGCCGTGACGCCAATGCTTAGCCAGACAACAACATTCCACCACCTCCTGCCCAAGCCCCCAACTTGGAGCAGATGAATGCCATGCAGCTGCAACTACTCCAAGCCCTTGCTCAGACCAGGTGCAACAAGCCCCGCAGGCACCAAACCAAGCACCCCAGTCTAGGTTGGGAGAATTTATGAGGATAGGACCTTCTACTTTTGCTGGTTCAGTGGATCCATTGGAGGCCAATGACTGGATCAAGGATGTGGAGAAGAAGTTGATATTAGCCCAGTGTAATGATCATGAAAAGGTGTTGTATGCCGCCCATCAACTTAAGGGAATTGCCGCTAATTGGTGGGAGAATTACTGCGCCGCCCATCAAGATGTGCAAGCCATCACATGGGATGAATTTGTTGAGGCTTTCCACACTGCGCATATTCCTACGGGAATAATGGAAATGAAGAAAAGGGAATTCTACCAACTGCAGCAAGGAAACCTCAGTGTTTCTGAATACTTGAACAAGTTCACCCAACTGTCCAGGTATGCATCAGAAGATGTCGCATCAGAGGCAACAAAGATTTGGAGGTTCATGAAGGGACTTGATCCCAACCTCAAGGTGTAGTTGGTGTCCAAGGATTTTCCAACATTTCAGCACGTGGTAAACAAGGCCCTTGTCCAGGAAGATGCTCAATATCAATTGTAGGACTCTCGTAAGAGAAAGATGGCTTTTCAGACACAGTATAATGCAAGCGGTTCAAGACCCTGAATGAATCCACCCCAGTTCAACAAAGCTCCGGACGCAACAGATGCACTAAGAACTCCAGGAGCTGCGCCTCGTTCAGAGATGCAAGAACCCCACATCTTTATCGGAGTCCGACCTCAGAAAAGTAACACATCAGCAGCAGGGGTGCAATGTTTTTGGTGTCACAAGATGGGGCATTATGCAGGCAATTGCCCACAGAAGCCTCAGGCTATCACTCCAATTCCTTTCAATTTGGGAAATACACCAGCACGAACTCCAGTTGTAGGACAAGGACGGGGAGTATCTCCAACTACAGGAAAAGCTCCAAGAACTCCGCAATCACAAGGAAGAGGATGAGTTAACCACATCACCACAAAAGGTGCCCCGGAGGCAGTAATCATGCAAGGTAAGCTTCAATTTGGATCAAAGAAAGAAGCAGCTTGAAAGCACAGTAAGGAACCAAGAGTTGTGTTTTCCTCTCCTTTCTTTTTCCTAGTCCGTCCGAATGTCGGGGACGAGATTCTTTCCAAGGGGGGTAGGTTTGTAACATCCCAAAAATTCGCTTTCTGAAAAATTTAATTTCAAATTAATTATTTTAAAGCATTTAGACTTTTATTTGGATTTATTTGGATTTTATTTCAAAATTTAAAGCAAGAAAATATATTTCAAGTATTTTAATAAAGCCAAAAAGAGTTCATTTTATTTTTCCCAATCTTCCCTAAATTTTAAAATAATTTTTAAAGAATTTTCTAGAATTAAAAACCAATTTTAAAAGTTAAAAAGTATTTTTAAGTTTGAAAATTAAATACCAACATTAGTTGGAAATATTTTTACTAAGTCCAAAATGTCATCAGGAGCTTCTGTGAATTTTCCTGGAATTTTTGGAAGTATTTTCATATTTTTCTGAGCTTATTTGAATTTCCTAGCATTTTCTGAAAATCAGAATCAAATTCCAAAAATAAAATCCCCTCCCCTCCGGCCGCCACGTGGACGGCCAGATTCTCTCCATGCCGCCGCCATCCTCGCCGTCCAGCAAACCCGCCTCCCTCACTCCTCAGGCTGACAGGTGGCCAGCCCGGATCGGCAGCCCCCTCGCACCTGGCCCATCTGGCCCGTCCACGCCTCACACCTCTCTCGGCCGCTCAATCCATGCCCCGCCACGTGTCACCATCTCCACCGTGCCAGTGCTGCCCTCTCTCTGCTCCGCGGGCCCCGCCTATCAGCCGCACCCCGCCTTCTTCCACCTCGCGCCTTCTTCCTCCTCGAGCGCGCCCACACCCGCCACCGTAATCACCGCCTCCGTCCTTCCCGCGCCCCGTCGCCCCGTCCCTTTTCTTCCCTTGCAAGTCGCGCACCCGCCTCCTTCCCCAATCCCCGCGCTTCCTTTCCTCCCTCACCCCCGCACCTTCCTTTTTCCCCTCCGGCTGTCCCCGCCGCCCGAAATCTCCGGCGACAAATCCGCGCGGCCCTGCCCCTCTCCGGCCCCTATAAATTCTGCCCCGAGCGCCGCCTCTCCTCGCTCCACTTCCCCCTCCGTTCCCCATTCCTCCTCTGCCACCCCAGAGCGCCCGCGCTGTGCCTCCTCTTCTCGAGCGCCGGCAAGGGCAAAGGCGAGCAATTGCCGCCGCTTCGCCCCTCCTCGAGCCTCGCCGACACCACCCCCACCTTCCCCGACCTCCGGCGATCATCGTGCGCCCCTCGGCCGAGCCGTAGGACCACCGGAGCACGATCGCCGATGACGCTCGAGCTACGCCGCCGCCCCTCCTTGCCGCCGGCCCTGCTCTGGCCTTCTCCGGTAATCGCCGCCCCCACCACCGCACTCCCCTCGGTCCCCTCTCCCTCCTGCGCCGCTCGCCGCCGGCCACGGCCCCGTCGGGCGCCGGCGAGCCCGTCGTCCCGGCGCTACCTCGGCCGGCCAGGCCATGTCAGCACGCCCGTCTACGTGGCCGCCACGTGGCTGCACGGTGGGCGCCACCTCAGCCACCCCTGCCCTGTCAACGCCACGCCAGCGCCAGCCCTCCACCCCGCCACCTCAACGCCTCCCTGTAGTCCGTGGACTCGGTCCACATGGACCGGGCCCGCTTGTCAGTGTCGGCCCACCCCAGGGCTGACGCCTGCTGACGCAATAAATCCATATTTCCCATTCGAAAATAATTTGGCCGAAAAGAAATTCCCAGGGCTGACCTCATAAATATCTTTTTCAGTAGAAAAATAATTCCAGAAATTCTCATTTTCCATTTTCTCCCTTTTTAAACTTCCCGGAGCCGGTTCTCCTTCATTTTAACTCCGTTTGAGCCCATTCAAATTTCTAAATTCATCAAAAATTCCAAACTATTCATTTATTCCATCCTTTCAAATATTTGAAATTTATTTGATATTTCAAAATTTAAATTTCAAATTCTAACACTTAGTTTAAAAGCCTCAGTTCCATTCCAAATTTTCTGTGCACTTTCAAAATTTAAATTCAAATCTTGCAAAATCCCCATAAAATCCATTCTATTTTCCTTGGTCCAAATATTGTCTCAGTAATTTCTTTTCCCAACCGATCTTCCAGATATTTGTTCTCCCTCGTGTGAACCCCAAATCCGCTGAATCTTTCTCCTAAATTCGTATGAAATCATAAACTTCCTTCCAGTATATAAATTATATTTTTGTGATTTTATTTGTATTTATTTGTTCATTTGTTTTGTCGTTTCGCGTGTAGAACCCGTCGTCGCCGAAGAATTTGTCGAGCCGCAGCAAGGACCAAATAGCGCACAAGAAGGCAAGTCTCCTTTGGTCATTTTGAACCTATGATTTGAAATGTTTTAATTATTTTAAATTACGTGCATTGCTATTTACTTAAACATTAGTTCTAATCTTTAGGTATTAGTTACTCCAACTTTGTTATGCCCTTAAATGAAGTTGATTGCCATGAACCCTTGTAACCCTAGTATTACTTTTGTCTCAATAATGAGAATTACATAAACCTTTGGTAATATTAGACGGTAGTATAATGCTTAGTCATGCTATTTAATTCTTTTGTAATCTTGAAATGGGAAATCATATGACATTCAACTGGTAATTGCATTTAGAAATAAGTGGTGACTGGCGTTGCCACTGTGTTTCAAAAATAAAATAAAATGTGAAAGTTGGTTTAGACTGGGGTGGATGGTTGGTTGGGATTGGTGCGGAAAGCACGAGATCTTGTAAAGTGTATGTTCCACCCTAGTCGATTAAGGACCGACGCTTGTGATTGTCCAGACTGAGCACTACCGTACAACCCTAAGTCTATATGGGTACGACCTAGCTGATTAACTCATGATAGTCTAGTTCAATGCCACCAGTGGAAAGTGGGTGCCAGGGATTTACTGGTTACTCACAGTGAGCGATAGGGATTTACTGTACTCATATGGCGCAAGAGGGGGCTTCAGACTAGGCGGATTTAACCCTTCGCGTAAAACCTCGTGGGTGGTGTCTAGCTAGTCTAGAGTGAGGTAAAGGCTTTGTGATATCTTATCTGTGTCTCATACCAAAGGAAGCATGGTGACTGTTAAGATAATTTATCTCTCAGGGGTAAAGTTGTACAACCTCTGCAGAGTGTCAAACTATTCGAATAGCTGTGCCCACGGTCAAGGGCAGGCAAGGAATGCATTCACATGGTAGATCTTGGGTTTTCATTTTAAAAACAAAAGTTTTGGTATTCCGAGAGTGGAGGGAACTCTTGGAGGGATGTCCTGGCGGATGGAGCCAGTATGGGTGGATGTAACCCGTAGTTTTAAACTTGATCGGTCAAAATTGTTAACTAGTGTTGGTGGATAGAACCTTCACTATAAAATGCTTATTAATTTTAGTTAATCAATTTACTTTGTTAAATTAATGCCTTCGAAAATAACTAGTAGTAATTGAAATAAAATATTGCTTTGTGCAAAAGAACCATATAGCCTTCCTTTGTCAAGCCTTGCATCTATTGCATTTTTCCCAAGACTTGCGGAGTAATTTATGTACTCACATGCTGCACTCAAAAATAATACTCAGAGGAACACCAAGCTCAAGAGGGAGACTACGACTACTTCGCTTGTGGATTCGACGAAGGATTCCCGGAGTACTAGGTTGCGCTTCCCCAGTCAATTGCCTGTGGCGTATTGATGGGTCTTCGTCGGATTTATCTTCTGCTTCCGTTGTGATTCGTGTGTGCGAGGTCTTGAAACCTCAGTTGTAATTATGAGACCTTTCGGTCAGTACTCTATTATTGTAATAAAGCGTACTTGGTGATGTAATCATTTCTGTTTGACTGTGTGCACTAGCTTGGATCTCGGCGCCGGGCCCGCCCTGATGCCATTGCATCCAGCCCGTCAGCCGTATCTCCGGTTGGTACTACCAAGACTGGGGGTGCGATCGACGCAGAGTCTGAACACGCCGGTTCGGGGGAGCGCATTGGCCCCGGCGAAGAGGCTTTAGGCCGCGGTGGGGCGACGGGCCTTGGTGCCGACACCCCCGAGGACGAGGCTTCGTCGCCTATATCGGCCATGGGGGATCTGCCACCTGCGATGGCCAAGGAGGCTTTGCCCAAATCCCTTAGGGTGAAGCGCCCCTGGATAGGGTCGCCCCTATCCTCGAGGGGGCGGTTCAATGTGGCGGGCATGGTCACTGTGGCCCTGGAGCCTAAGGGGGAAGACATCCAGGCCGAGGAGGAAGTCATCACTCCCCAAGCCAAGGAAGCCCCCGCTATTTAGACGGGAGCTGATCAGATACCTCCCCATGCCTTGGTGGAGGATGTCAAAGGTAGGCGTAACTCCTTTTCCCCCCGCGACTTCGCGAAGCTCTCTCCGATTTGCTCGCTCATTCCGTCGTCGACATCAGGCGAGACGAGGTCTCCCGAACGCAGTCAAGGATCGAGCAATAGAGATGTCTACGAAGTCTCCAGCCTTGTTGCGTAGGACACGACGTGGACGCCTAGTGCTGCCGAAGTCGCTGGTGTGGAGACGTGGGGCCCGCCATCTCTGATTTCATCCCTAGGCCAGAGATGCTTCGCGTCCTTCATGAAGTCGCGGATTGCACCGACGGAAGGTTGGACTGACGGGTGTTGTCGATGTGCGGGGGCGATCTTCTGGCGCTCGCGCTAGGGGCCTCAGAGATAAGGGTAAGTGCCTAGGTTCACGGCCTAGACCGCCGCCGAGTACTTTGCTAATACTCGCGTTGTTTTAGATGCTTGCGCTCAGCCGAGCCCTGGAGGAGACTCTCGCACCCGCGAGCGGAGGGTATTGGAGGGGCAACTTCACGCTGCCGACGAGGCTCACGCCACCAAGGACGTGCATATCCGCATGGTGGAGGCGGAAAGCGCGAGGGCAGTTTCCGACGTGCAGGCTCGTGCTGCAAGTGCGAAGTGTGCCACGGCAGCAACGCAACGTGCCATGGAGGAGGCCCAGCGCACCGCGGCGGAGGAGCGTGCTGGCTTCCTTTAGCTAATTTCCGCACTGGAGGCGGAGAAGGCCCAGCTCGCCGTGTCCCTTGAGGAGAGGAACCGGACTTTGGGCAACGCGTCATTGGCAGCATGGGGGAGATGGAATCTTTGGATAGGGCCCTCTAGACCTGTCCGTTGACGTGCCGGACTTTACCCACAGCCCTACGGATCTGGCGCAGATGCTTCAGCGAATCGACGAGGGCTCAAGCCTGGCCCTTCGTGGTGCCTGGGCTTCGGCGATCACTGCAGTTTCTCAAGTGCTTGCCTCGCTCTCGCCATGCTCCACACCCGAGGGTGCGAGCACGTCAACAGATTGGCCGACTCCCAGCTGGATCTGCTAGCTCCCAGCTGGATCTGCCAGCCGAAGCTGGGGCGCTGTCCTGTGCCGTATGCGCCACTTAGCCCGCCCTTCAGAGCTTCTATAGTTGGATCTGGGCTACATCGGGGAGGATGCGCCCAAGGTCGTGCTGTGGTGAACGCTGCATTGGGAGGGGAACTTCCTCCAATTGCTCGATGAGGTTCCGCGACGCAACGAAGATGGCGCGGACCCACAGGTGTGACGCCGGGGTCGGGTGTGTTGTGTCACGTACGCTCAGTTGTATGGTTGCCTTGCAGCCCCTTCTTTATATGAATGAAACAACGCTTGGCCAAGGTCTTCTTGTTGTGTATTAATTTGCTCTGGGCGGATGTGCCATGTAAAGGCTGACCTCTTATGCTCGACTCCACTTGTCGTAGTACTAGGCAAAGTAGACGCGCGAGCACTCCGCCCCCATCCCTCGAGGCAGCGTAAGTAGTGCCTAGTCGAAGTGGACGCTCGAGGGCTCTGTCCCCTATCTTTTGAAGTGGTGGCGGCGAAGCCGGCACCTAGTCGAGGTAGACACTCGAGCGCTCCGTCCCCTATCTTTCGAAGTGGTGGCAGCGGAGCCAATGCCTAGTCGAAGTAGACGCTCGAGCGCTCCGTCCCCTATCTTGTGAAGTGGTGGCGATGGAGCCAACGCCTAGTCGAAGTAGACGCTCGAGCACTCCGTCCCCTATCTTGCGAAGTGGTGGCGGTGGAGCCGGCGCCTAGTCAAAGTAGACGCTCGAGCGCTCTGTCCCCTATCTTTCGAAGTGGTGGTGGTGGAGCCAACGCCTAGTCGAAGTAGACGCTCAAGCGCTCCGTCCCCTATCTTTTGAAGTGGTAGCGGTGGAGCCGGCGCATAGTCGAAGTAGACGCTCGAGCGCTTCGTCCCCTATCTTGCGAAGTGGTGGCGGCGGAGCCGGCGCCTAGTCGAAGTAGACGCTCAAGCGCTCCGTCCCCTATCTTTCGAAGTGGTGGCGGCTGCGCATTGTTTATACTCTGGAGAGTGTGTGGGAACATCGATCACGTCTAGTTTATACTCAGGAGAGTACGCGCGGGGATGACCCCCACGCGTGCGTGGGAAACCTGCGTCTTGTTTATACTCAGTAGAGTGCGTAGGGACAGCATCCGCGTCTTACTTATACTCCGTAGAGTGCGTGGGAACATCGACCATGTCTAGTTTATACTCCAGAGAGTACGCGCAGGGATAACCCCACGCGTGCGCGGGAAACCCACGTCTTGTTTATACTCAGTAGAGTGTGCAGGGACAGCATCCGTGTCTTATTTATACTCCGTAGAGTGCGTGTGGAGGCGGGCCTCAACACCACGTCTTATTTATACTCCGTAGAGTGCGTGCGGAGGCGGACCTCGACGCTACGTCTTATTTATACTCCGTAGAGTGCGTGCGGAGGCGGACCTTGATGCTGCGTCTTATTTATACTCCGTAGAGTGCGCACGCAGGCATCCCCCACTGCGTCTTATTTATACTCTGTAGAGTGCGTGCGGAGGTGGACCTTGACGCTACGTCTTATTTATACTCCGTAGAGTCCGTGAGGAGGGGGACCTCGACGCTACGTCTTATTTATACTCCGTAGAGTGCGTGCAAAGGCGGACCTCGATGCTACGTTTTATTTATACTCTGTATAGTGCGTGAGGAGGCGAACCTCGACGCTACATCTTATTTATACTCCGTAGAGTGCGTGCGGAGGCGGACCTCGACGCTACATCTTATTTATACTCCGTAGAGTGCGTGCGAGGCGGACCTCGACGCTACGTCTTATTTATACTTCGTAGAGTGCGTGCGGAGGCAGACCTCGACGCTACGTCTTATTTATACTCCGTAGAGTGCGTGCGAAGGTGGACCTCGACGCTACGTCTTATTTATACTCTGTAGAGTGCGTGAGGAGGCGGACCTTGACGCTACGTCTTATTTATACTCCATAGAGTGCGTGCGGAGGCGGACCTCGACGCTACATCTTATTTATACTCCGTAGAGTGCGTGCGAAGGCGGACCTCGACGCTACGTAGTGCCATTTTGAGAATGAGGTCTCCAAGCTAGAATTCTCGCGGGTGTATGGAGCGACCCCGCGTGCGCACCATTTGTCGCGCGTACTTTGTGACGTGCTGGGTTACGCATACTCGTTCTCCATCTAGGAGGTCCAGGGACAATCGACACTCATTCTCTAGCGCCTGAACAAGGACTCTTCTCGAGCCGGCCTTGATTTCCTTGGGTGTGACCGCCTCATCGCCGAAGAGGAGCTTGAACGGCGTGATTCCTATCGGGCGTGTCACCGTTGTCCAAAGAGACCAAAGGACGCTGTGGAGTTCGCTTGGCCATTTGCCCTTTGGTAGCCCGATGAGTCGCTTCTTAACTCCAGCGGAGATGGCACCGTTTGCCCGCTCGACTGCTCCGTTAGATTGTGGGTGCCCGACTGAAGCGAATCGGAGCACGATGCCCATGCTTTCACAGAACTCCCTGAACGGGGCAGAGTCGAACTGCAAGCCATTGTTGATGGTGATCTCCCTGGGCACCCTGAAGTGGCATATGATGTTCTACCAAGGAAAGCACTGCATGACCGCCGAGGCAATCTTGGCTAGAGCCACAGCCTCTGGCCACCTGGAGAAATATTCCAAGGCAACCACTGCAAACCATAGGTCTCCTGGCACCGGGAAAGTGGTCCCACAACATCGATACCCCACCGTGCCAGCGGCCATACTGGCGGAATAGGGTTAAGGCTCGTGGGGGGCCTGCAAGTGACTCGCCCCATCCATTGGCACCCTTGACATCGGTGCACGAGGTCTTCGGCATCGGCGACGGTGGTTGGCCAGTAGAATCCTTGCCTGAATGCCTTGCCGACCAGTGACCTCGGCGCGAGGTGTGAGCCACAGAGTCTGGCATGAATTTCCGCGAGGAGGTGCTTTCCTTCTTCGTGCGAAAGACACCGCAGAAGCGGTGCGCAGACTACGTTCTTGTAGAGTATTCCGAAGAGCACCTGGAAGGACCGGGTGTGATGCTACAGGCGCTGGAGCTCAACGGGGTCGTCCGGCTCCACGATGCCCTGCAAGAAATTGGAGATGGGCTCCCACCAGTCGCCCTGCTGGGTAATTTGGTGGACGAGGGCTACGTCGCGGTTGTCCTACGCGATGGCCGCCACTGGTAGGACCTCGTAGAATGCCCACTCAGGAGATGGGAGCTGCTGGTTGGCGGCCTTCGCAAGGATATCGGCTTGCTCGTTGTCCGCCCGAGGTATGGCCTTGACCGTGACACCCAAGAAGTGTCGCTCCTTCGCTCGTATGGCTGCCAGGTACTTGGCCAACTCAGGGTCCTTGGCCTGATATGACTTGTCCAGTGCCCCGCCACCAGGTGCGGACAAGAACGCGCCGCGCGCCAAGTGCTTTAAGCCTTGTGAGGCCAAAGAGTAGCGCCTCGTACTCAGCCGTGTTGTTAGTGGCGGGAATGTGAGGCGCGCCGAGTACAGCAGGCGGTGCCCCTCTGGCGTGGTAACCACTGCGCCTACGCCAGCGCCGGTAATGTCATAGGCTCCGTCCGTGTTGAGTGTCCACACCGGGTCCTCCGGCATCTGGGCGGGTTGGGCCGGCGGGGTCCACTCCGCAAGGAAGTCCGCAAGGACTTGGGACTTGATTGCTGTTTGCGAGGCATACGTTAAGGAGAACGAGGCGAGCTCAGCTGCCCACTTGCCGATGCGCCCTGTGGATTCCTTATTGCGCAGCATCTCCGCCAAGGGGAACGATGATGGCACCGTGATTGGGTGGGCTAGGAAATAGTGTCGAAGCTTCCTCGAGGCCATGACCATCGTGTAGGCGAGCTTCTCGAGCTCCGTGTACCCCGTCTTGGCGCCCTGAAGGGCTTCGGAGACGAAGTATATGGGGCGCTGAAGGGCACCCTCTTCAAGGACAAGGACGGCGCTAACCGCTGTCATCGAAGCGGCAAGGTATAGCAGGAGAGGGGCCTCTGGTGCCGAAGCAACCAAAGTAGGGAGGCTTGCGAGATGTCTCTTGAGGTCATCGAAGGCTTTGCGCAATCACCGTCCCAATGAAAACCGTCGCAACCGCGGAGGGTCTTAAAGAAAGGTAGGCCCCGCTCCATTGCCCTTGATAGGAAGCAGCTCAATGCCGCCATGTGACCAGCGAGCCTTTGGACTTCCCTTGTCATCTTGGGTGGCTCCATAGCGAGGATCACGTCGACTTTATCGGGCTCGTTGGATGCCTCACCCGTACACAAGGAAACCCAAGAGCTTGCCTGCTTGCACGCCGAAGACACACTTGTCCGGGTTGAGCTTGATGCCTGCCTTCCTGAGGTTGTCAAAGGTCTCCTGAAGATACTGACCGTGAGAGGCGAGCTGTCTGGTTTTGACAACTACGTCGTCGATGTAAGCCTCCATATTTCTCCCGAGCTATGCAGCGAGCGCTAACGCGATGAGGCGAGTGAAGGTTGCTCCCGCATTCTTCAAACTGAAGGGCATCCTGATGAAGCAGTATGTCCCAATCGACGTAATGAAGCTGGTCTTGTCCTCGTCGCCCTTGGCCATGTAGATTTGGTGGTAGCCGGAGTAGGTGTCCAGGAAGCTCATGAGCTCACACCCCGCGGTGGCATCGACCAGTTGATCTATGTGAGGTAAGGGGTAGTCGTCCTTCGGGCATGCCTTGTTGAGGGCAATGAAGTCGATGCACATATGTCAGGCACCACTAGCCTTCTTCACCAACACCGGATTAGCAAGCCAGTCCGGGTGTTGGACTTCGTGGATGACTCCAGCCCGGAGAAGCTTCACCACCTCCACCTTGGCCACTTGCTGCCTATCCATGGACATACGCTGAAGCTTCTGCTTGACCAGTTTGGTATCAGGGCGGACCGCTAGGTTGTGCTCGATGAGAGCGCGATCCACGCCTTTGATGTCCTCCGGGGACCACGCGAAGACATCTGCGTTGCTCTGGAGAACCTGGAGCAAGTCTTGCTCCACCTCCGGAGGAAGGCCCTCACCGACGGACATGAACTGCCCTTCGGCTTGGAGAGGCACCCTCTTGACTCCGCCCTCCGGCTGGGGCTTAGGCGTCCATCCTGGAGCGGACGGCACGTCCGCCTTTAGCTTGTCGGTGAGGATGTGCACCTTGCAGTGTTGGGTCCTGGCGCTAGTCTCCATGCGCGGGGCGAGGTCCTGATCACCGAAGATGGTGATGACACCTCGTGGGCCCGGGAGCTTCATACACAAGAAGCCGTGGTGCGGGACCGCCCCAAAGGAGTTGATGAGAGGGCGGCCCGGTATGGCGTTGTACGGGTGCGGGATGTCCACAACGTCGAAGACAGCGTCCTCGCTCCTAGCATTACCGCCCTAACAAAAGGAGACTTGGAGACATACCTGACCCAGGTCCTTCAGCTGTCGGCCACTGAAGCCTTGGAGCGGGGTCCCCGACCGTTCCAAATGACCCCGAGGGATCCCCATGCGGTCGAGGGTCTCTGCAAACAGAATGTTTGTGGAGCTACCCCGTCAATGAGGACACGCCTAACGTCGCAGCCTGCAATGTTGGCCTGGACGACCAAGGGATCTTGGTGGGGGAACTCTACGCCCTAGGCGTCAGCAACCGTGAAGGTGATTTCGTGGTGTGCCGCTCCCAGAGATGGTCGCGCCGAGGAGGTCCCCGGTGAGGATCCTCCGGAGATGACACTAATGATCCGGCGCTGGGCCTAGTCTGGAGGCCCAGCTCCTCGTGGCTGCTGCATGTGGGCCACAACGGGGAGCGGCGCTTCAGAGGTATGGGCCTCATCAGTTGTTTGCCGTAGCACCGCGACTGCGGGGCATGCCTGCGTGAGGTGATCGCCATAGCCATGCACTTCGCACCACCTGCCATAGTCCTGGATCTCCTGCTCCGCGCGCGGTCTTTCGTCGTGAACCCTTCTGCGCCCCATCCCCGGCCTCCGCGGTTCCTCCCACGGAATGCGGGAGGAGGATCCCGGGGAGCGTTCTCTATGCCGAGGACATGGCGGGCTTTTTGGGGTTGGCGCTGGTTGCGCTTAGGCTTGTGTCTACCACCTGACGAATTCCCCTACGTCCCGGCTTCACTGTGTTCTGGGGGGTCTTCCGCGGACCCTTGCTTGTGCTTCCCTTCCGGGGGGTTATTCCCTGCGCTTCCTTTTTGCGACAACCCCTTCGCCAGGATGGGGTTGGAGTCATCGCCTTTACGCCTCCGCGCATTCTCCTCCACCCACGAATACTCTTCCATCTTGTCGAAGAGCTTCCCCACCGTCTTGATTGGTTTATGGGCGTTGTACTTGGCCAACGGCCCCGAGCGGAGGCCCTGCACCGCCGCGTTGATGATGGTTGTGTCGTTGACGTCCTTGACCTGGCAGTGGACCTTCACGAAGCGCTTGAAGTACTCTCGGAGCTTCTCCGAGGGTTTTTGCTTAATAACAAGAGCTGATCCGCGTCTACGCGCTCGACATAGTTCCCTTGGAAGTTATTGTAGAGGTAGTCGCGGATCTGCTCCCACACGTAGATGGAGTTTGGCTCGATGGTGAAGAACCAGGAGAGCGCTACTCCTTGCAGCGCGAAGGGGAGCCCCTTCGCCTTCGTGATGTCGTCTCCGCCTGCGGCCTCGATGGCGGTCTCGTACACCCGCACAAACTCCCGTGGGTCCATGTCGCCTTTGTACGGCTCGATGGCGCTAGGGAACTTGAAGTCCTCCGGCATGCCGACTGCTGTAGGCCCGTGGAGAGTGGGGACTTCGGGTCCACACGTCGCAGCGGGGCGTGGCTGGATGTGGGGGCGTCGCGGCTATTCACTCGCTCTGGCGTGGGCTCCGTGCGACCACTAGCAAGGTCTGCTGACTCCGAGCCTCTTGTATATCCTGCACAGCTCCCTGGAGGTCCATCAACTCCTGCTGGAGCATGCTGATGGCCGTCAGTAGGGCGCTCTCCACCGTCGGTGCAGCCGGAGCAATAAGCACACTTGGTTGTGCTGCCGGGACAACGGCGATCACGGCCTGCACTCCTGGGTTGACCGCTGTGCTGGTGTGGTAGACTCTGGGGTTAGTGGCGAGGCCAGCATTGCCGCCAGAGCCACTCGTCGCTCCCACGCTGGGTGCGGGGATGGCGGCTGTGCTGATATGGGCGCCAACGGAGGGGTCGACTGTGACACCTGCGGAGGGGTCGACCGCGGCGCCTGCAGTGGGGGCGACCATCGCCCGTGCGGCGAGGTTGGCCGTCACGCCAGCGGTGGCGGAGTCGATCGTTGCGCCATGAGCGTCGACGTTCGCGGCTGCCGCGCCCGCACCGTCGTCCCCGCTTGCGATCGCTGATGCCGAAGCCCTGGTGCTGACGCGAGACCCCGTCGTGCCCATCTTCTTCTTAGCCGCCGATGATGAAGATTTCTTCGGTGCCATCCTTCAGATCTTGAGGCTTGCTCTCGTCCTCCCCACGGACGACGCTAACTGTTGTGGCTACAGACCAAACAAAGAGAAAGGGTATGGTAGTGGAGAGTTAGGTGAGCAATGCTTAGAGTTTCCCCACACCCTGGATGGTATATATATGTCCACATGGGGAGTGTTTTACAACTTACCCTTACACTCAAGTATCCCCCTCAGGGGCATCTATATCATTATACATGTTCTCTAGCAGGCCGGCTGGGCTTAGGTGGGGGCCACCCCTACAACATACATCTATAGATTCGTTTCGCCTTACAGGACGCATGCCTTCTCACTGACCTTATACTTAAGATTGCATCCTTTGTTACTTTAATTTATTCATTTACACAATAGCTATTAAAATTATAATACCAATATATGTATTGTGAAAGAGTCATATCTATTAACAGCAATTCACTACTACAGGACGTACACAATTTTGATGACGCCGTCAATCAACTGCTTGATCTTTTGCGTGATAGTGATGGTACTGCAGAAGGCAAAACTAAAGCATTCTTCTTTGGAGGGTGGCGTGGTCTGGGGGCATCTGCTGTTCTTAGAGCTGTAGCCGAACTCCTAAAATCCACAGCAAGTGAATCTAGCACAAGAAATCATTTTGGCAAAATTATCCACGTAGACTGCTCTATGTGGAAAAGCAGAAGGGCGATGCAGAGGGCAATTGCTGAGGAGCTAAACCTTCATCATTTAATGCCCATGTTTGATAAACATGATGATGATGATGATTTCAGAGGGGTTGATTATAGCTCTAGAGCAGAGATACCAAGCATCGGAAGTGTGGTCAACCAGTCTCTAAGAAATGAAAAATTTCTGATGATTTTTCATTATGGACGAGATGAAGATATTGATCTCGTAGAGTGTGGCATTCCTGTTTTTGGTGAAGGTAAATTATTATGGACAAATCACTGTTGTAAATAATCTTGTTTAGGAGTCAGGAACAAAGTTTGGATGTAATCGAAGTCGAATTGCAGCCGCAATTCAAAGTCGAAGTTAGAAACCGAGTCAAAGTCGTAGTTGGAATCCGAGTCGAAGTCGTATGAGACTCGGAGTCGGAGTAGGTTGAGAACCCGTGTTGAAGTAGAACAGCCGGGTATAAAAAAAAGGCTTAGAGCCATGTATTCGATGTACCAAGCAATTGAGAAAATACCAAAGAGGGAAACACACAAGCGTTGTGTTGTCGTGTGATTGTGCAAGGCGTGGTCGGAAGGACTCACGATCATCGCAAGCGTGATCGGGAGGAGTTACAACCACGGCAAAGTTCTAGCAGGCGTGATCGAGAGGTGATTCGACCACGCAGGGAAGGCTACGACCACGGAGAAGGTGGTCGTAAGGAATAGCGACTACGCCGAGAAGACCAGTACGTGGTCGGAAGCGACTCCGACCACGTTGAAGGAAGTGAACGTAGTCGAAGGTTGTTCGACTATGGTGAACGGTGATCGCCAAGATCACTGCGTGATCGTAGAAGACTTCGATCACGGTATCTCAAGCGGCTGAAGGAAGGCAGCGGCTACGATATCGCGGAGCGGTCGTAAATTGCTACAGTAAATTTACGACCACATTGAAAAGGCGATCGGAGGAGATTGAAGTGTTCGGAATTGGTCGTAAGTACTCTGAACCGATCGTATTCGATTCTCACCGGTCGTAAACGACTCTAATCGGTCGTACAAGGTCCTGGGAGGTCGTAAGAGCCTTACAACAGTTGGTATCAGAGCGAGGTTAAACCATGGCGGAGGCTTCAAAGGTAAAGGAAAGCGTGTCGCTGCAGTACCCGATCCTCAGTTCGGACAATTACCCGATCTGGGCGATGAAGATGAAGGTCAACATGATCGCACAGGGAGTCTGGGGTCTAGTTGAACCAAAGGAGAAAGACAAAGTCGTTGATGAACGACTCGACAAGATGGCGATGGCGGCGATCTATCAGGCCGTGCCCGACTCGATGATGCGGCAGCTGATCGGTAAGGAGACAGCAAAAGACGTCTGGACTACTCTGCAGATAATGCACCAAGGAGTAGATCGAGTGAAGGAAGTTCGACTTCAAACATTGAGGAGTGAGTTTGAATCATTGAAGATGGGAAAGAACCAGACTGTGGAGGAGTTCTCTGGGAAGTTTAACGAAGTCGTAAACGAGATCAAATCTCTCGCGACGACTTGAAAACGAGGTGGCGGTGAAGAAGTATCTACGAGTACTACCCGAGAAGTTTCTCCCGATCGTAACTACACTCACGTACTCGCAAGACCTCTCGAAGATGAAGGTTGAGGAGGTAATGGAGCGCTCAAAGCACACGAGCAGCTTCTGAAGAGTTATCAAGCCGACAATGAAGGACAAGGGCCTTACAACCAACAAGCATTGTTTGTAAAGGAAGACACGAAGAACCGAGGAGAATCATCATCAAGGGGCGGTCGTGGGCGTGGTCGTGGCGCGGCGTGTCTCATGGCGAGGACAAGAACGAGGCTATGGCGAGTGGCCGTGGAAGAAGTAGTCGAGGAGGTCGTGGTGGTCGTGGAGATAGCAATCACCGCATGCACAAGTCGATGTCGATGCTACACATGCGAAATACGGACATTCTGCTGTCGAATGTCGGAGCCACATCCATGCCATAACGCAAGAAGTATGGTCACTATGCTGCGAATTGCGGAGTAAAAGAAAGTAGAGGAAGCAAACCTGGCTCAAGCGGATGAGCACAAAGAGCCGACATTGCTTTGTTGTCGCTCAGCACCGCAGATTTAACCGACAATGGTTCTATTAAACGAGGAGAAAGTGTTTCCGAGTTTGTTGGAGAAAGGAGAGCAAACTCAAGAGCGGACGGCGGATGGTATCTCGACAACGGAGCCAAGAACCACATGACGGTGCGTGCTCGATGTTTTACGAATTAAATAAGAATGTGCTTGGAAGAGTACAGTTCGGAGACGGCTCGACCATTCAGATAAAAGGGAGAGGCACGATCCTGATGCAGTGCAAGGATGGAAGCCAGAGGAGATTGTCGAATGTATACTACATTCCAAGTCTACGAAGCAACATCATAAGTCTTGGACAATTGACCGAAGAAGATTGTCGGATCGAGCTCAAAGGCAACCATCTGAAGGTGTTCGATCACAGCGAACGTTTGCTGATGAAGGTACAACGGACTGTGAACCGTTTGTACAAAATCAAGATTGAAGCTTGCAAGCCGAAGTGTATGAAGACTACAACCGATGACGCGGCCTGGCTATGGCACGCAAGATTCGGACATCTGAACTTCCAGAGTCTCAACACTATGGCCGAAAAGGAGATGGTGGTCGGATTACCGACAATCGACCACCCGGAGCAAGTCTGCGAAGGCTGTCTGGTGGCAAAACAAACTCGTAGCGGTTTTCCACAGCAGACGAGTTTCAGAGCTTCGCAACCACTCGAATTGGTTCACATAGATCTGTGCGGACCAATCACACCTCGCACAGATGCCGGGAATCAATACTTCATGTTGATCGTGGATGACTATTCAAGAGCCATGTGGGTGTACATGCGAAAGAGCAAAGATGAGGCAAAGACGAACTTTCGAAGTTCATAACTCTTGTCAGCGAAGTCGATAAGAAGGTAAAGTCGGTCAGATCAGACCGAGGAGGAGAATTCCTCGCAAGAGAGTTCGACTCGATTTGTGAAGAGAAGGGTATTGCAAGATTCTTCACGGCTCCGTATCCACCTCAACAAAACGGAGTCGTAGAAAGAAGAAACCGGACCGTGGTCGAAACGGCTAGAAGTCTGTTGAAGAGCCGATTCCTGCCCGGGAGGCTTTGGGCAGAAGCAGTACGACATGCTGTCTATCTGCTAAATCGTGCGACCACGCGATCACTGGATGGAGTCACTCCATATGAGCGATGGTCGGAAGAAAACCCAATGTCGAGCATCTAAGGGTTTTCGGATGCTTAGCCCATGTAAAGCCATCCACTTATCTCAAGAAGCTAGACGACCGGAGCCGACGGATGATCTATCTTGGCTCGGAACCAGGCACCAAGGCGTACAGGTGCTATGATCCGATCGAAAGGAAGATTCATGTGAGCAGAGACGTAGTTTTTGAAGAAAACAAACATTGGGAGTGGGAAGAACACGAGGACATTGAGAAGGTCATGTCGAAGTGGGTAACCTTCGAAGTCGAAGTCGAAAATACCGACAATACGGAAGAAGCTACGACCACATCTCAAGACTCAAGTATCGACCATGAAGTCTTACCTGAGATAGAAGACTTCGATGAAGAAGATTCAAACGGTCGAGTACCGAAGATGAGGAGCATTAGCGAGATCTATGCCTGATCGAACCAATGCGATCAAGAATTCTTGCTTTACACGATCGCAGAAGAACACGGAAGCTATGAAGAAGCAAAGGAGATGCATCTTTGAAAGCAACTATGCAGAAGAGCTGAAGTCGATTGAAGAGAATGACACATGGGAACTCACCGATTTGCCAAAGGGTCATCGAGCAATCGGTTTAAAGTGGATCTTCAAGGTAAAGAAGGATTCCAAGGGAGAAGTCGTAAAACACAAAGCACGACTTGTGGCGAAAGGGTATGTTCAAAAACAAGGCATCGACTACGAAGAAGTCTTTGCCCGATGGCTCGTATGGAGACTATCGACTACTTCTTGCATTGGCAGCAAGCGGTGGATGGGAGATTCACCACATGGATGTGAAAACGGCGTTCTTGAACGGAGACATTGAGGAGGAAGTTTATGTTTCTCAACCGCCGGGTTTTCAATCCAAGAAGCAAGCCGAGAAAGTCCTGAAGCTGAACAAAGCTCTCTACGGACTCAAGCAAGCACCACGAGCATGGAATTTGAAGCTTGACAAAAGTCTAACGACACTCGGGTTGGAAGAAGCAACTCAACATGCTGTGTACACGAGGGAGATGCGAAGAACGGTGATCGTTGGCGTTTACGTGGGCGACTTGATCATTCTTGGATCGAGTTCGAAGGAGATTATGAGGTTTAAAGAAGAGATGAAGAGGCTGTTCAAAATGACCGATTTGGGACTTCTGTGCTACTACCTCGGCATTGAAGTAAATCAAACCGACAACGGCATAACACTTTGTCAGTCGGGATATGCTCGAAAGATTCTGAAGAAGTCGGGTATGGAAGAATGCAATCCATGTCAAACCCCAATGGAGAATCATCTGAAGTTGAGCAAGACAGGCCCAGGATCACCAGTTGATGCCACGACTTATAGGAGCATTGTCGGAAGTCTACGGTATCTGCGCACACCCACCGGACATCTCGTTTGCGGTCGGATACGTAAGTCGTTTCATGGAGAAACCGACTCAGGAGCATATGAATGCCGTGAAACACATCCTGAGATACATCAAAGGTACTTTAAATCTCGGGATTCAGTACAAAAGAGGAGGTGGAACGTCGTTGCAGCTGACGGGCTACAGTGATAGCGACATGGCGGGAGATGTCGACGATCGAAAGAGCACGACAGGCATAATGTTTGTGCTTGGGGAGAGCCCGATCAGCTGGCAATCTCAGAAGCAAAAGGTGGTTGCATTATCTTCCTGTGAAGCCGAGTACATCGCAGCGAGCGCAGCATCTTGTCAAGGAGTTTGGCTCGCTCGACTGCTAAGTGAATTGTCGGACGAGACAATCCAGAAGGTGACACTCAGGGTTGATAACAAATCTGCAATATCGCTAAGCAAGAATCCGGTTCTACATGATAGAAGCAAACACATAGACACAAGATATCATTATATCAGAGATTGTGTCGAAGAAGGGAAGATCGCCATCGACTATATCAGTACAGATGAACAAAAGGCTGATATTTTGACGAAGTCGCTGGGGCGGATAAAGTTCTCGGAGATGAGGAGAAAGATCGGTATGATTGAAGTGGAAAAACAAGATTAGGGAGAGAATGTTGTAAATAATCTTGTTTAGGAGTCAGGAACAAAGTTTGGATGTAATCGAAGTCGAATTGCAGCCGCAATTCAAAGTCGAAGTTAGAAACCGAGTCAAAGTCGTAGTTGGAATCCGAGTCGAAGTCGTATGAGACTCGGAGTCGGAGTAGGTTGAGAACCCGTGTTGAAGTAGAACAGCCGGGTATAAAAAAAGGCTTAGAGCCATGTATTCGATGTACCAAGCAATTGAGAAAATACCAAAAAGAGGGAAACACACAAAGCGTTGTGTTGTCGTGTGATTGTGCAAGACGTGGTCGGAAGGACTCACGATCATCGCAAGCGTGATCGGGAGGAGTTACAACCACGGCAAAGTTCTAGCAGGCGTGATCGAGAGATGATTCGACCACGCAGGGAAGGCTACGACCACGGAGAAGGTGGTCGTAAGGAATAGCGACTACGCCGAGAAGACCAGTACGTGGTCGGAAGCGACTCCGACCACGTTGAAGGAAGTGAACGTAGTCGAAAGGTTGTTCGACTACGGTGAACAGTGATCGCCAGCATCACTGCGTGATCGTAGAAGACTTCGATCACGGTATCTCAAGCGGCTGAAGGAAGGCAGCGGCTACGATATCGCGGAGCGGTCGTAAATTGCTACAGTAAATTTACGACCACGTTGAAAAGGCGATCGGAGGAGATTGAAGTGTTCGGAATTGGTCGTAAGTACTCTGAACCGATCGTATTCGATTCTCACCGGTCGTAAACGACTCTAATCGGTCGTACAAGGTCCTGGGAGGTCGTAAGAGCCTTACAACAATCACGGGAGGTTTCAGCTCTCACACAGAGAACATTTGTCCAGTTCTGTTAATATATATATGTATATCATCCCCGACATTGACATATATGTCAGTCCACAACTGCGTCATTTACTGCACAAAGAAGCTGTTGAAGTGATCCGTTACACCGGTATGGATGGCGTCGACCCAGCAGTAGCTGTTGATTGCTTCTTGTACTCACTATTCCTCACAGAACAAGCACGTGGAAACTCTATCAGTGTTGACTATGGTTGGGCTACTCATGCTTGCAACTATTGGATATGTGATGGAATCCTTCAAGGGGACAGAGCCGAGGAGGTTGGCAATGCATTGTGTAGAGTGATACGACGGTTGGGCTACACTTCAAAAGAAACAACAAATTTGACATACTATTTGGATCGACGATTAAAACCCTATGAAGGATGGAATTCAATCACCATAGAGAAACTAGGAGCAAAGAATATCTCAACTATTCCTGTTAATGCATCATCCTATTTCCTCACATTTGGAGATGGACAGCTAGAACTACGAAATGATTTGTTTCAACTGGCCAGCAACCTCCGTGTACTAAAACTCCGCAAGTGCAGCTTTGATTTTTCATCACCTCCTTTCCTCTGCTGTCAGAACCTAAGATTCCTTTGGCTCGACCATTGTACAAACACAGGGAAGGACCTAAGAACCTAAGAAACTATTCCTAGTGGGCTGTGAGCAACTCCGTAGCCTACACTGGGTTGGAAATAATCCCAAATGGGAAATGCTGCAGGTAGACACTCGGGAGGAAGGTAGAACAGAGAGGTTTCTTGACAACGAGACATGTATTACTTTTACAGATGGAAGATTCATTTGGTCAATCATGAAGATAGTTCGCGAGATCCATAAGGTGAACATCCATGTGTCTTCTATGTTACATAGTCATGTTAGCATCACCAAAAGTATTGAGGTTGGCCCCAGCCAAGTGGATGTGGTCCCAACAGGAGCATTGTTGCCATATAAGGATATTGGCCTTGCAGAGGATGTTACCAACTCTGCCTTGATGTGGAATTGCCAACAGCTTCACGCTTTGGATGTGCATGTCGAGATTGGTGAAGGAAGCCACTATCTAGAGAGTATGCACGACGATGAAAATTTTATAGGATTCCTTAATTCGAAAGTTCAATCATTGCATGTGCATGACAGTTCCTCAATCACGGCTATCACTCCAAGGGTTCCAGTATTTTGGGACTGCCTCAAATGGTGCCACGTTGAGAGGTGCCCCGAGCTGCACACTCTCTTTACTTGCCACAAAGAAGGAGCGTACAATTTTCCTGCCTTGAAGATATTTTCGGCGTGTGATCTCCCGATGGCCCATTGCATTTGGAGCAAAGGAATTGATAGTCCAAGGTGTGATTCCTGCTAGTGTTTTAGTAGCTAGAAATAGCTCCGATATAGCTTTTCCAGACCTGAACATGGCGTTACACCAAAAAAACTGCAAACTTAGCTATGGCTACGCAATAGACCGTTACTACCTCTATAGCTAATAGCTTATAGCTACTATAGCTAACCACTATACAATATCTTTACTGTATATTCATTTCTTTTCATGGCATGTTTAGAATATGATTTCTATTTATATCAAATTATAAAAATTGATTCTTTTCAATTAAAATAGGTTAGTATAGGAGATTTATTTGACTATCTAGAATTTTGGATATGTATAGTTTTTAATGTTATATTGGATAGTGTTTCTCTCATTTGCTTTATTTGTAATTATTAAATTAAATATCAATTATTTTGTTCATACTTAATAGAAAGTGATCTTTGCATATGATTTGTGATCCAAATTCTAGGATTATGATATAATAATATTCAATATCTTAGTTTTAGATTGTCATGGTTCTGTTTTACTAGCCTTTCAGTTTAAACAATTTAGACAACGCTGAAAACTAATTAAGAATTTTTTTCAAAGAAATCGCTATGCAGTGTAGCTTCCATGATAGCCACTATTGCTTTTCTTTTTGCCAAGTCTCTCCATGATGGCGCCAAAATCATGATTTATATCCTTGGTTCCTCTCACAGCTTTGAAGAACTGCAGCATATATACGTGCACAATTGCCCCAGGCTGGTCTTCGTCCTCCCCATTCCCTTCCCCTTGCCAAACTTGGAGACCCTCCAGATCGCATACTGTGGTAATCTCAAACATGTTTTCCCATTTGACGACGAGAAGAACCTTGAAGAAATAGTGTCTGGTGTCACATTCACCAAACTGAAGCACATCAAGCTACAGCATCTCCACAAGCTGGAGCAGATATGCGAGGCTAGATTGACCGCGCCAGCATTGGAGACAATTAACCTCAGGGACTGTTGGGGCCTGAGACGCCTACCGGCAGTCGCAAATGGAGATTCTAAGCCAGTCATCTACTGCGAGAAGGACTGGTGGGACAAGCTCGAGTGGGACGGCTTGGAGGCCAACCATGACCCGTCGCTCTTCGAAACACGCCATTCGGCTTACTATAAGAAGACCATCCCAAGGGGCTCCCTTCTGAGGTTCGTTGTGCATGGATTTCTTGTATGCATATAGATAGATTGAGCAAGTGTGACTAATTTTATATCGAAGTAACCTTTTCAATTTTCATTCTTCTTTTCTTAGGTAGAGATCCCCTTCGCCTCCCCTTCGCGGATCCCCTTCGGCTTACTATAGAGTGGAAGCGACATAAAGTAGAGATCCCCTTCGCCTCCCCTTCGCCCCTTCGTGGAGAGCTCCCCTTCGCCTCCCCTTCGCCCCTTCGCCCCCCCTTCGCCCCTTTGCCTTGCCGCCGCTGGAGCACGCTGCCGGAGGCCTGTGCGGGTGCTAGGAAGGCGGCGGCGGGGCTGTCTCTCCGGGATCTGGGCGGAGGCATCTGATTCTGGGTCGCAGTGCCGTCGCCTCGCCTCCCCTTCGCCCCTTCGCCTCCCCTTCGCCTTGCCGCCAGTGGATCTCACCGCCGGAGGCCTGTGCGGGTGCTAGGAAGGCGGCGGCGGGGCTGTCTCACCGGGATCTGGGCGGAGGCTTCTGAATCTAGGCCGCAACTGGATCTGGACGTCGGGCTTGCGGCGGCGACAGCGTGACGTGAGCGGCGGCCGGGGCCAGTTCGTATGCGCCCTGATGGGCGTCCGTCGATGGCAGCGACAGCCTCCTCACGCTCCCCGAGTCCTCCGTAGGCTTCGTCTTCGCCGGCCACGCCCTGGACTTCTCCAAGCGGCCAGCCTCCCTCGCAGGCGAGGCGGTATGGATCTTGGAGCCAGACGGGCACCTCGTGGTCCTCGCATCCGGCGCCGGCGACGCCTACAGCCTCCGGTCCCTCCAAGCTCTCTTCCCATCCCTCCAGAGTGAGGGAGGCTCGCAGGTTTGGCTGTCAATGGATGGCGAGAGCTCTGTCGAGGAAGAGGGTGGGTTGGTCCGGAGTTCTGCCATTTCAACTGAGGAGTTCGTGCATGATGCGCTGAGGGCGGGTTTCACCGTCGACGAACTGGTTCGTCATCCTCGAAACCTGGCAGCGACGTTTACTGATGCAGTGGCGCTATTGCGTTTGTCGCCAGTAGTCAAGCCTTGGAAGGGTCATCTTCCTAAACCGAAGTCGCCTCGGGAGTTTTCCATTGGTGATGTTCGGGTGAAGGGTGTAAGGTCTGGTAGAAAATCAAAGGGGGAGAAGAGCTTGAAGGGCTTCTGCAGCATGAAGAAGGTGGTTGTTCTGGGTGCCAGGGAGAGTGCGTCGCGCTCGAGTCCGGTGATGTCGGTGCATTCAGTGGAACAGCTGGGGGCAGTAATTCAAAATGAAGTGCCGATTCAGTTTCCACTGCCGTGCAGCCGGACCAATCAGTGCTTGGGCCGGATACAAGTTGGGGCCCATCTTGAGTTTCGGTGCTCAAAAGGTTTGGGTCTTTTTGTCCAGGAAGGGATTCCCAAGGGGTTTCTCAGGGAGGCCAAAAGCAGCGCCGCCAAGAAGCCCTTTCATCTTCACTTCTTGTTTTCGGTCATACGCTGAAGTTGTGAGGACCGTGGGGGAAGCAACTCAGAAGGAAATTCGGGCGGCTCATGTCCCTGGATCTGCTCAGTGGTGGCGTATAGGCGTCGCTTTGTGGTTTCTTCAGTGGCGGACATTGCATGAAGCGGCTCGTCATGGAGTTCAAGGGTGGCTATGCCATGGCCTTGAGGCGTGCAAGACCCTGGTGTGTTGGTGGCGGTCTATTTTGTGTGTGGGTAGTGCGTGGGGTGCTGTGGAGGTGCTGGCGAAAGCTTTACTGGTGACCTTACCGGTCTCGACATCGATGACGCCTTCGGGCGCCATTTCCCTTCCTGGAGGGTTGTCATGGTACTCCATAGCCCTCATGTTTACTGATCTCCAGGTGGAAACCTTGCCTCGGTGAGGCGGGCGGCGTCGGCGACTTTTGTCGCCTCCTTGGAGGCGTCGCCTCGGAGGTCCTTCTTCACGCAAGGTAGACCGAAGGTTGGAAGGCACGGTTGGATGAGGATAGGGACTTGGTTGAAAGCAAGGACGGAGAAGTTCTGAAGCTTAGTCTTTCTAGCTTTTTTCTTAGTCCTTAAGCTCTATTTCTTGTTGTTTTTGCTCCGCAATTTTGAGGATTTAAGCCTAAGAGCTCGTGTAACTTTTGGCTGTATATATCCCTCGTGGATATAGAGGCCGGATTTTATATCCTTTATCTAAAAAAAATTTCTTAGGTAATTTGTTGTGCTGCTATGGTGTGTCTTGTTCTGCAATGCAATGGAGGTCGGCTTACATGAAGCATCAGTTTACTGCTGATTCGAGTTCTCTCACAGCTCTGAAGTGTTTCCCATTGGCTATGTGTTTGTGTTCTACAGTGCGGCACTCGTGTAAGTTAGGTTGCTACTTGCACAACGAATAAATGGTGTGTTTTATTTACACCGAGCTACCTGATTTGGGTATGCTTGAACTGGTGTGTCAAGCACTGGTGTGCTAGCTTTCTCCAGCTTGGTGTGGTATTCACACGGAGCTGGTTTGTGTTGATTTCCAGTGTTTGGAATAAGGAGGTGTGCCTGTGTGCACAAACCTAATGATTTGTGTGTGTTTGATGAACCATAAATTCAGCTTGTATTTGGTTGATGAAACAACATATATTGTGTGGTGTATTTTACAATCATACAAGTTTGAGCTGATGATCTGGTGCTATTGTTGTAGGACCTCATGGCGTAATTAGAGGGGAGTGAATGATTGCCTCCGCTTCTTCAAATCTCTACTTGGTCGACGACGAATACGACTGCTCGAACAATCACTTGTTGCACCGCTTCGCTCGCAGTCGTATGCCTCACCCAAATAGCAATTACCAGAAATCACGAACTAGATTGATTTAAGATCTTCTTTATTGCTGAATCTTCGTGGAGTTACAAAGTGCCCTCATAAGCACCCCCTAAAAACCCTATCACACAAACGCCTCGCCAAAAGCCTCTACCGAAACTAATAACCTGCCTCTACTTTTATATGCTAGTGCTCTAAACTGTGTTCGACTCAAACACGAACATAGAATCTTATCTTTTCCTCAAATCAAGGGATGCGAAACCCTTTCTAATATGGGTTTTAATCAAACTTTATCTTTTCCAAGTTATAAACTCCATCCACAACTACTAACCCAACACGCGACGAAGTCTCTAGGACCGTGCCTCCCGTAGCTTCATCTTGCATCACCATCATTGATCTCCATGTGCTCCAGCACTAGCCCAACCACCTCGCGTGACATCCTCAACCGTCTGGACCTCAGATCTCCCTATTCTAGTCCCAGTCCTTCTCGTCATTGACCGTGATCGTCTCCATGCTCACCTGCACACGCAAAGACCAAAGAAATATTTTCCCGGCACAAGTTCTACACAACGTGACCGTCATTAGCACACACTCAAAACACACCTTCAATCATCTAATGTCATCAACCAGGTCAATCACGACCATGCACCTCATCGCTATCTAGAAATCACTCTCAAACTATTGATTATGACCGCTAAAGCCATCTCTTTCCAAAACTCAGCCTCAAACAATACATTATGACCTCTAGCTTAATGAGTACTCGAAACCCATAAGTAATCAGGAATTACCATCACTCCGCTCCAAACACTCAGGAAAGGATAGGCCATTCTTTAAGTCATGAGCAGGGATACGCCTTACACTTCTGAAGAATTCAGTAGAGACCCGTTTCAATACAAAGGAACGGAAGAAAAAAAAAAGAAACGGCCATACAGAACCAACGTATGTTGCAAGAGAAACAAAAGCAAGTACCAAGGAAGAAAATTAACAACACAACGAAGACATCTCGAAGACTACATAGGCTGACACGATTAACAGAGCGCACCATGATAGTCTATACCTTTTTTCGATCCATAAAAATGTTAATCTTAACAACTAGCTATAAACCTAACGCAATTGTGCGGCTATATGCCATACTACAATTCGTGTATCTATATATATTTAGAAATATACTTATATTCATTGTGCAAACAGAACAACGCCGATAAGTTGTATTTATTATGCAACAGCTATAGCAGATATATGATTAATCCATACCATTATAATTATGTCCAACCAAATAAACAGTGCAGATTGCTATCATTTTTCTCTACAGTATCTCTAGGATTTTTTAAAAAGATTCAGTAACAGAATTTCTAGCCCTAAGAACAAACTAAGTATATTTAATTCCACAAGTTTTTTATATTGTGGCGAAGTTTGAAAAGTTACTGAAATGCAATATGTGCTTCAAATTACAAGATGCAGGTAGACACGATTAAGTAACTCATTTGATACAATGGCAGATCGTATTTTGTTAAGTTGAATAAGTGATAAACAGATAGTATCTCATTAATTCCAATAATTGATATCTATAAAAAAAATAAATATGCAGTTCTATTAGTCCAAACACCCCACACGAAGGGGATAATAACAGATAAAGGCAGCAGGGTTTCGATCCTACAATGTAATGACAAAATGCATGGACTGAAAAATCTGAATAACTTGCAACAATCAGTAGAAGACTGCTCAAGCAAAATATTCACCAAGCTGGAACTAACTCAGCATCCTAAGTGAAATTTTTGTTAGATATGTGTATAGCCTAAGTGTCTCTTTGTGTATTGTACATGGATATTTGTTGGCCTGTTGAGCCCCTTGGTAATAGAAGGCCACATTTTGACATGGTATCAGAGCCCAGGTTGGACTAGGGCTTTGGCCGCCGCCACCGCCACCTTCCCTCCTCTTCTCCTTCCACACGCAGGCTCCTTTTCCCCACACGTGCCCACCCGTCGCCGCCTCTCCCAGGCAGCCATGGAACTAGCCGTCGCTGCCTCCTCATATCCCACTGGATCTGGTCACTACCGCCGGTGTCTGCCCCCGCCCGCGCGTCCATCGTCTGCCCGACGCGTCCGCCGCCCATGTGCGGCCTGTCTCCACGGACGCTCAGGACGAGGCCAATGCTGTACTGGAGGTGGCTCTTGAGCTTTACTAGTCTGAGCTGCACGTGGAGGCGGCCATGGATGCGGCAGAGCTACCAACGACATAGCTTATGTGGGAGCGCCTCCGAGCTCACTATCAGCCAATGAGTGATGACATGTATCTCTTAGTTGTGCACCGGGAGTATTCCCTTCAGTAGCTTGATGCCACTATCAATGACTTCTAGCAACAGATGTCTGAGGTGTAGCGTCAGCTTGACTCTCTCGGGTCGGATGTTTGTCGGACATGTTCTTGCTGTGTGCGGCTCTGTGCTCACCAGGACTCACCATCTCTACGACTTCCTAACACTTCTCTGGCCTGAGTTTGAGACTGTGCGGGCTCAGCTCTTGAATCGTCACCCATGCCCGAGCTTAGTGGAGGCTCTCACGACTGTGCGTGCTGAGGAAGCTTGTCTTCGTGGCGTAGCCCAGATGTAGGCTGTCTTGTTTATCTCAGCGTCTATTTCTTCAGCACCAGCCGAGGTCCCTTCCCCAGCTCCTAGCACCCCTGTAGCTATTGCTTCTACTACGAATCAGCACTGCACGTCCCTTCCCCAGCTCCTGCACCCCTGTAGCTGCTGCTTCTACTACGGATCTCCACTGCACCTACTACCAACGTGATGGTCGCAGGTATCTAGATTGCTACAAGCGGAGGAGGGACTAGGGTCACCGGGGTGGATGTTCCTCGAAGGGCTCTAGCGATTTGTTCTCCGAGATGGTGCCTCTTGCCAGGGCTCCTTGGGGATGCCGCACAGCAGCTACTTTTGCTTCTCCAGTGCCTCGGTGTCAGCTCATCCTCAGACTCCTCGGTGTCAGCTCGTCTGGCTCTTGCTTCTCAACAATCCTCCACGCCTCAGCCTCGGCCTCCTCCCTCGTCAGGTATCTTGTCTCCATGGGTCTTAGACTCTGGTGTTTTTTTCGCATGATGTTAGATTCCACACACCTCACTTCCATGCAGCCCACAGTTTTTCCATCCACTGTTCAGACTGCAAATGGTACCTCTATGTCTGTTGTAGGTGAAGGCATGCTTTCTACCTCATCCTTTCATGTTCCTGCAGTCTCTCCTATTCCTGTAACACCCCGCCCATCCTATAGGCCCAGAATGCTACCACCATTGCAACTAATATATTTAGGTAGCAGCAAATAGGTACATCATAGTTTTTCTTTTAGCTCATCATAGTTTTTCTTTTAGCTCTTACTCTAGCAGACTAGTAGAGACTAAAATAAACTGACAAAAGGTGGTACAGGGAGTGCTGTTAGTTTGTGAAGATTATTCATGTGCTACTCCCGCCCCGAGCATGGCGTCCTCAACAATTACCTAGAAATAAAAAAAACAAAGCAAGGGTGAGTCCAAAGACTCAGCAAGTACATAATAGGATGATAAACACTATCAAAACACGAAGCAATCTAAGCAACCATGACATACTCCGCATGCATTATCTTACTCATAACATCATTCTCATGGTTCCACACTAACCATATCATCAATGCAATGCAACACTGCTCTACATGCACATTAGCTCATCACATTGCAAATACTGGTATTGCCGAGTGAACACCCGTCGATGTTCACCCATAATCTTGGGCCTGCCCATATTGGCACGGGGATCTCTCCACTCCCATGGAGGCCTAACGGAGTAGGTCTTACTCAAGAGCACTCCAAATTAGTCTGCTAGCTTTGCTCGTAGCTAGGGACTTTCTCACCGCCCTCACTCTTGAGTGCACATAATGCAAATGCATATGCCCATTGTCATTATCATTGTCATCCATAAATAAGCATCATGTCAAGTAATCATCGCATCTCCACATAAACATTATCACATCAAGTAAACATTGCGTATTCATAATGAAGGACCGAAATGGCGACAGAGGAGGGGTGAATGTCGTTCTTTTCAAAATCGCCCCTGAGAACTCGTACACTGATTTTTCAAAAGGAAGCAAAACAAAGCAACTCACAGAAAATTAATTTTGCTAAAACCTGGAACGCATGCGACACTGAAAAATTCAGCATAAATCAGAGACCAGCCAGTAAAAAATTCAACTGAAAATACCGCGGTTTGATGTGCATGCAAAATGGTTGAACATCAGCAGAAATAAAAATTTCCATGTGCAAGAGAGCAAGAAGAGCAAGATACTACATGCTGAGAGCAATCGGCAAAGGTACTAAAGACAAACAAATCCAATTGACTTTTAGTGCATGCACAAGCTGCTGAAAATTGAGATTACATGCAGACAAGAAATAAAGCAAATTGAAGCTTGAGAGGCAAAGCAAAGAAATGGCAAGGACTGCACTTGGCCGAAATGAACAAAAGGCTAAAAATAGCCAAGCTGCATGCAGTGCTTTGCTGCCACTCGGTTGGTACTGCATGCAGTGCTTTGCTGCCAACCAAAAGTACTAGAGGTTGTTTCGGCTGACAAAGCACAAACAAGGACTAGACTTCACTATTTCGGCAAACAAGAAAACCAAGCAATAAACCAAACTGCTAGCAAATAAAAGAGAGTTCATGCTGGCCGAAACTTGAGTATGGCATTGACTGCAAACTGAGAGCAAGAGCTAAATTAATCATGTTTGCATTCTTGCCGCAAAGGACTGATCAAAGAATGTCGCAAGCAGCTAATTTCCTCTAACCGAAGGGCAATGTACTGCTACCAAGAGAACTAAGAAGAGAGATGCGGCACAAAGAAAGAAAATAAGCTCAGCATGTTGAGCAGGGAATGAGTTCTTCTCCTCTGGACAAGAAAGCCCACACACTACCAACCAAGATAACAGAAATCAAAACACAAGAAACGGCCTAACAACTCAAACCAAAATCTCTCATATTGAATCATAGGAAGAGAGATGAATGATTAAACAAGAGGAATGATTACATATGTGTTCTTACAGCACTCTCATTTTCATCCTCTCATTTCATGCTCATTTCATTGCATGGAGAGATCCAAATAAAACCCTAACTCTTACACCCACACTCTCAAATTTCAGCACACCATCTCCCTCTCTATTTATAGCCTCCACTAATGGGTTCACCAAGTGCTTTACCCATTTAGCTTTTGCGCTTTACCCACAATCCACTTCCTTTAGTGCAGCTTTGCGTTTTTACCGAAATGCCCCTCGCGCACCTTCCAGGAAGCTTCCTCATTCCTTGCCCTGCAAGCCACGCAGCTTCGTCGTCTTCGGCACACCTCGACCGTTCTGACCTCAGCGCCACCTGCGCCTAGTCCGGTCCACCATGCCTCGCCACGACTCCACCTCGAGTCCATGTCGTCTTCGACACATCCCGACCGTTCTGACCTCAGCGCCACCTGCGCCTAGTCCGGTCCTCCGTGTCTCGCCACGACTCCGTCTCGATGTCCTGCAGCCACACAGACAAGAAACACGTCAAATAGCACCGCTCGATACATGAAAGCGTAAATCACATCATGCTTACCGTGACGAAGTCCAGACCTGTCGAATCATCAGAATATGCAACCTAATCCCATACGACCAAGTTTGACCAAAGTCCGACTGAGCCCGATTGCGCCATGCAACGTCAAGGTCCGAACCACCCAAACCAAACTCGACTGGCCTAAACCTTTGTCAATTACTCATCACTCTCATGGGGTCACGACCACATGGTCTCTCAATCTCCCCCTTGATGAGTATATTGACAAACTCAGAAAAAGCATTAAGAAGAGTTTGATTTGAAGAGTCCAACATGGTCCAAAGGAAGAAAATGAAGCTAATGACCATGTCGACAGAAGGAACACTAGAGCAACAAGGAAAGAGCAAATTGTTCTCCAAAGCTCTAAAGAGATCCCAAACTAGCTTTTTCTTCTCTATTCTCCTCCTTTTGGCAATAAACACATCAAGAATGCAAAAGAGAGAATAAGATCACAAACATGGATGAAATGGCTGAAGTTTGATTATTTCTAAGCATTTTGAGCCATGAGAATTATCCACGATGACCATAATGAACTACACCAAGCCATAACTCAATAAAAGGCTATCTAGATCATGACAAGATATGTATATCCTAGCTAGAGCACATAGATGACGATCTGAAATGTAATGCATTTTATGAGCATGTCAAGTCATCAATAAGCAAAGTCTAACTAGAGATATCCAAGGATGATGCAGGCCATGTCAATAAGCTAAGCGGAACAAGGAAGCTAATATTGAGTCCAAATAGAGTGCTATAAGCTCAAGATTGAAACATTGGTTAAGTACATGGTTCTTTTTGTAGCTTAAGCAAATTGAACACATAAAACATTGTCTTTTTAAAGCTCATGGTCGTTTCCAACCCAATTTTTTTATGTGCTAGATCTCAAGCCTTATGCGACTACCCCAATTTATCTAGGTATCCATGTCTCGAGACACATGTTACTTAGCATTAATGAAAACCGGTTAAAGATGCTTAATCAAAACTAAAAAAACAAAGAGAGAAAAGAACAAAAATTGTGATGCAATGTGTGAGTGTGTGAAATAAGTGACTATGTCACATTGTTCCGAAAATGTGTTGAATAAGTGGCATTTTTGCCCAAGTGAAGTGTGTGTGTGAATAAGCTGCAAAGTTTGCCCAAGGGTTTGAATAAGTGGCATTGTGCCCAATGTGTGATTTAAATTTGCTAAAAATCAACAAAAATTAGGTATCATGGCTCAAGTGTGGGCTTTTTCATAAATATCATGCAAGTATTAGTCTCTTTGTCTCAAATAGCTTATGCCTTAGCATGACTCTTTGCTATGCTCATTCTTGATGTTATGCCTAGTTTTGATGCCTTACAATTTTGGTTGGATTCATGTGATCACTTGAGTGTATTTCGACACTTGTGTGTGTAACTTGATTTGGTCAATTGCTATAGTTATCATTTTGGCATCTTTGCTTGAATATTCATTCTCATCTTGGATGTTCCCAAAACTCAAGTTAGATGATCTCATTTCACATTGTTGTATGCCTCATGACCTATTGCATGTATTTAACTAGTCTTTTACCACGATTACTTGTTGTCCGGGTTCGATAATTCATTGCCATTTACTTGAGGACAAGTAAAAGTTTAAGCTTGGGGGTATGACATGCGTCATATTTACATACATTTTGCCATCATTTTACCCTAATATTTTTCATATTTTGAGATCATTTATCATCATTTACACACTTTCTTATAATTAATTGCTCAATTTGGATCATTTTACATTTTTTGTGCTTTTTCTGCAGGCCGGCGCGATCTAGGCGCATAAACGACAAAATTTGCATTCTGCGGCTGCTCCGTACAAATGTGCGCATCGACACGAATCCGTAGGATCTTTCTGCGATTAAATCGGAGTTTCCAAGGGCCAGAACGGAAGAAAGAAATTGGGGAAGGACCTAATTGTAAACCCTAGCTTCTTGGAGGACTAAAATGCAAAATTGCAGAAATCCCCCAACCGGCCTCAAATCCCTAGTGCCGACACCGCGGGAACCTCTTCACCGACCCCTCCAGATCCACGACTACCTCGCCACTGCTTCCTCTACGGCGCCGCCGCCAATCTCTCCTCTGCTACTTCTACCCATTAGGTTGAATCCTTCCCAAATCTTCCATTCTCACTACTGTTGATGTTAATTACCCTGTTCATTACAGATTTTGTGAATTGTGAATGTTAATCTGGTATTGTGAATTTGGTTGATATCTCTGTGTGATTGTGAATTATGAACTGATGAATGCTTGTGATATGTGATGTGTGCATGAGATCAGTGATGTTATTGTGCTCTGTTTTATAATTGTGATACTTGCTCTGGGATAACTCTGCAATTTATGTCCTGTTAGTAGTATGATCAGTGTGTGTGCTTGAGAGCAGTGGCTATTCTGTGAGTGTGATATTGCTCATATGATTTTGCAATTTGTCTGTTGCCAGTAGTCTAATTACAGTCAGTGCCTGCAATTTGTCATCTATGTTATGTTGCAATCTTAGTGTCAATTAAATTTGATATGAGTAGTTTGCGTTAGTAATTGTCATTGATGGTCTATGTTTAGCTCTGTCAGTTGTTCAATGTGTTAGTCGTCAGTGTTAGTATCTTTGGATATCGTTGTGTTTGTTTGCGCGGATTAGCGAATCGGCGACCGTTTTCCCGTTCGTGCTGTCTCAACCTTCCTTTGCTTCTAAACCCTCCCTCTTTGCTTTTCTCAGCGATCGCTCGATAGCTAAGTCGTGCGTGTGTTCGTTATTTTCGTTATTTTGTGTTGTCCTGCCGGCGTCGTCAAGTTAGCCTTCGACCGTTTCCCCCTCTTTCTCTCTCGACTCGCTCCGTTCTTCTCGTCTTCCTCATTCTGTCTCGCGGTCGGTAGTTAGTTAGGCCGTCGGTCGATAGTCGCGTTCGTTAGTTTAGTCGTTAGTGTCGTTCGTGCGTCATTCGTGTAGTCAGTCGTCGAGTACTCGGTCGGTCGTACGAAGTCCATTCGTACGGTCGTTCGTTCTGTCGTCTTTTGATTGTTTAGTCCGTTCGTTGGTTGCTTTAGTAGTCGTTTTAGGTTTAGTTATCCCCCGTTTCGATTGACCTAGCTTTAGCTGAGCACCGGTAGCCTTAGTCTAGTCCCTGTGGAGAACACGACACTCGCCGCTATTTCAGTGGCAACCCGTGCACTTGCGGGTGTGCTATTTCTGCACGATCAAGTATTTTGGCGCCGTTGTCGGGGATTAGCTTAGAGCGGCAGTGTTAGGCTATAGACTAGGTCGTTTGTTTTCTTTTGCTTGTTTTGTGTTTGTGCTAACTTGACTTTCTTTTTGTCGTTGTTCATATTTGTGATATATCGCTAACCCCTAACCCTTTCCTTAGTTATTTCTCTCTTGCGCGATTTTCGTATCCATTCTCGCAGGTTGATTGATATTGGTACTTATTGAGGCTATGGCTTACTATTATGATTCTCATGGTTTTATGAGCACCCGTACTTATGATACTCTTCAAGAGCAGGTAAACCTATTGTCTCATCAGTTAGAGCGCTATGCTTTAGAGCGAGGAGTTGTATTAGAGAGCGAGCACGATCAGTATAGTTCTTTATCAGGCGCCCGTTCTCCAGTTGTTCCTATATGCCAGAATTGTGGTTTTCAGGGCCATTCACCCGCTGAGTGCCAGCGTGGTTACTTGTCTACTCCAGAGTGTTACGGGATGAGCTTTGCTCAGCCGAGTGGGCCATACCCTGACACTTATCACCCTGGATGGCCTGAGCACTCTAGTCTGTCATATGGAAACAACAACCCTGATATTTCATCCTTTTCTTCTAGTACACCATTGCAGGGTTTTAGATTTGGAGATCAGGATATTTCTCATTGGTCACACCAG